>JBBBVM010000676.1:0-1200000 GCA_037355625.1 Petunia x hybrida
TTGAGGTTGTAGAGTTTGATCTTCAGGAATAACTTTTTGAACGTGAAGTCCGAAATGATATTGTCTTGATCCGAAGTTGCTTCTAGAACTATCTCAGGTATAGAAAACTGTTCCTGAGCTTAGTCAGTAGCAATCTGAGGAATATCAACATATTTCTTTTTCAAGACAATATCTTTTATTCTTTCTTCCCCCAAACTCAACTTCCTCAAAGAACCGTACATTATTCGTCTCATAATAGCCTTAGCTGTAGGATCCTAAAACTTGTAACCTCTGAACTATTCAGAGTATCCAATAACATAGCAACTGAAAATTTCTTTATCCAGTTTCATTTCTTTTGGCCTAGAAGGCCTTGCCTCAGCTGGACATTCCTAAATGTGTAAATACTTTAAACAAGACCAATGCTTATCCAAAACACATAAAGGATCTTTTCAGTTGCCTTTAGCCGGAACTCTGTTAAGTAATAAGTTGCAGTTTTTCTAATGAATTAAACAAAGAAGCCATATCTTGAAAAGTTGTCTATGGACATTATGAGATATAGTTAACCATTCTAAGAAACTACAGAGAATTGTCCAGAAATACCAAATCTATAAAAGTTCTAAGACGTATAATTTCTTGTTGGTTCCAAATCTGTTAAGAATTATTTATTTCCTTTTATGCTATTTACGCATATATCAAAAACTGGATAAGGGTCGAAACTGCTGTCAGACACAAATTACTTTTTCTCTATTTAGAGATATGACTTAATATATTGTGTCATAACGAATCAAAATCTCATCGGTTAGTAAACATGCAAGAATTCTTTAAATGAAGTGACTATATATAGGAAAACTTTAGATTATTGTAACCTCATAAAGAACCCGAACCAACCAATTTTGAATTATGAGAGAGACAATATTTTCATATCAAATGAACAACAATAACCGAATTTGTCCAACCTTAAAATGAAAATTATATTCCGTTTAAAGAAACGGACAACATAAGTCTCACTCAAATTCAAATATAAACTAGGTCTTAACAATAATCTAAGAGTTTCAATAACTTCAATCTTAACCGAGTTGTCGTTACCACCATAGATGTATCTTTCACCATCATTAGGCTTTCGACAATTCATACATCCTTGCATAGACACACTGATGTGAGGTGTTATACTAGAATCTATCAACAATACGTATCTTGGTACGAAATCCAGATTAACCCCATAACAAACAAAGTTCAAAAAAATATCTTTATGACTTGCAGCTCTACTTAAGAAACAACTATCTGTAGTTCATTATTGTATTGTTTCTTCTTTATCACCGTAACTGCAACTTCCTTATTCTTTATGTACTTAATTGAAATATGATTTGTCAAGAGTGTACAATTTTCTATCTTTTCATTCTTGACAAATTTCTTTTCAACTTTGGTAATGAATTTCTTAATTTTCTTTATCTTATCAGACATAGTGCCCCAAAATATTTTGGCATGACTTTCTCTATGATAATCATAGACATGAAATTTGAGCTCTCTCACCTTTCTATCTCCCTCTTTTCATGAGAGGTACTCTTTCCATAAGAAATGGTGGAGAATCCATCTTTAATATCGTGTCAAGATCCATGACTCCGAGAACAATATTAAAGTTCTCTTGCCATGACTAAACTTAATGTCATTTAATGCATTGAGTTGATGTTGGCATTAATATTTTGAGGAGTAATTTTAGCTAAATCAGAGAACAACAAATAACATGACAAGCTCACATAAGACTTAAACCAAATTGAAAATAAATTTGAATAACGGTAAACCCCATCTCAAGATACCGGAAACTCCATTAATATTTTATCTTTGGACAAAATATTAACTTGTAAGTGATATCTTGGCGTAGTAATCAAACACTGATAATAAAGAACATGCCGAATAGCAAATCTTCCTTTGGGCCGATTTACCATTCACACGTAAAACCAAATAATTATCACGCATTTATTACCACAAAAAAGCACATGCAATTCTGTTAAACATTGACCTTCCTTTGGGCCGATCAATATTTATATAGGTTACAAGCGCACGACCTTTTATATTTCAAAACAAATAAATTTCTACAAGAGAGGTCACTTTGGCGACATCAAGTTTCAATTTAATTATCTCAAAATACATATAAATATACCAATATCCAAATTTAAATTCACCAAATTGGAATATATAAATATTCAAGCTAAACTAAATTATGGTGGGCCCGAAACTTAAATTAAGCAGAAAATTTGAAAGAGTCACCAGTACTTTATACATTTATTTCTTTTTAATTGATGAATCTAATAGATTTAATTCACCAAAAGAAAAAGAATAAATCTAAGCAAGCTTTTTCTGGCAACTTATTCACAAAAGGAGGTTAATACCTCCAAAAACCAAAAACCAATACGTGATGCCGTTTTGCAGCTATCGTCCAGCAGCTCCATTCTTTCCCTTTATTATTATTTTTTTTAATAATATAAAAGATATTAAATGACCAAAGGTATTGAAGAGGCCAAATACATATTTCCGAATCTTTAAGGCAATAAATTCGGAGTACTTAACAATAACCTGCTTATGTGATTTTCGTTTTCCTTTGAGTTTACTTGAATAAAGGGAAATCCAAGAAAACAAAAGACAAAAAGAACCTTATAGAACCTAATAACCAAAAAAAACTTTTACAGCAGAATCTCAAAAGAGTTAAAACCTCCACTTCCAAAAATTAACCATATGCCGCCACGGTATTAACCCAAAAGGGAATCCATCAATATAGTAGTATCTATTATTCCACTTGTAATAGAATTAATTAAAACGAAATAACAGATATCTAAAACTTTATACCGCCGTAGTTGATGGTGGTACAAGTTATGTAAGGCTGAATTTACCTTCTAGCAGAGACTATGCCGCTAGAAAACGTTAACGAATATGTCTAAAATAATCTCAATAATTTAACATGATAAAGGCGATCTGATACCACTTGTTAAAACTAAAGTGTAGACTAAACTACATCTACCCAAGACCTATCATGTCAAACCATCAAGATAATAAAATATTAGATGCGGAAGCGTACCTTAATTCATAGAAATTGATGAAGTCCTGCCGTCTCGATGGTTAGGTCTTCCAAACCATTACGTGGGGTGGCTGTCACTCTTCCAACGATGGGATATTAGAAAAGAAATCCCTCGTCTGGTTTGGGGACCATAACCCTATTTATAGTTGCACACACTTTATGTATTTTTAATTAAGCCCATCATTTAATTAGAATATACATCCGGGTATCTACACATAAAACCCATACTTTATGAGATATTTAATTATGCCCCTCAACTTTAAACTTTATAGGTAAAAATTTCGCCCAGCAGCCACTTTTAACACTGGTATTTGGTTTGAGGCCACTATTTTCTTTGGTCTTACACTAGAGGCCACTTTTGGGCCTTTACTAAATAAATATTGACTTTTATTGACCGAAGTTCAGTCCATACGGCCCCTGGACTGAAGTTTCAGACTGAACTTCAGTCCATATGGCCATGGACTGAAGTTCAATCCTTAAAGATGGAACTTCAGTCCATGGCCATACTATGGACTGAAGTTCAGTCCATGGCCATATGGACTGATGTTCCATCTTAAGGACTGGACTGAACTTCAGTCCATATGGCCCTGGATTGAAGTTCAATCTTTAAGGACTGAACTTCAATCCGGCCTATGGACTGAAGTTCGCAAAAGTTGCCACAAACTAAATGTTTTGGTATTAGTGGCCTGTGCCCAAAGACCAGTGGCAAAAGTGGCCTTTCGTGCACTTTCCCCACTTTATAGATCACTTTAATTGGGCCAACCTTTAATGATAGCAGTCAACATACAATTATTATTGATACATATGTATGTGTAAGTCCATAAATTCTTACATTTGGATCTCAAAGTTCATGATATGTTATTTAAAGATATTAAGTTAAAGAAATTTCTTAGCACAAATACATGGTTTTGCGCTAAAGTTATTTGACACTGCATTATTTTTTGTTGTTAGTTATTTTCCATTTTTATTTGGAGAAAACAGAAGGTGATGATGTTATCCAAGCCTGAATTTACTTTCCAAATTGGTCAAATTGTTCAATGTGCAATAAATATTTCTAATGAAGGGATTATATTGAAATCATATGAACCCTGCGAAATTCAAATATCATCTCCCTCTAAATATGCGACACAACAATAGAGATCCAAATGACAAAGATTAAACCAACATCTAAGCGTGTCCTAAACGAGTGATAATATGTGTAAAATATTAAGTGGTTTTGTAGCACTTCTATAGTCCTCACAAATTGAGAAATGTAGTTTATCTCGATCCGAAGTAAATGCTTTATATATTACATATTAATAATGGTTTAAAATGAAAAGAACTGAACAAAAGTTGCTTCTTTTGAGTTTTCTCCACACAATAATATATACCATTTCTTTTGCCTACTTTTTTCATTAATTTCATCATTTTCTTAATCTTCCTTTCTCCTTGAGTCTCCAGGAAAAAAAGAAAACATCATCCTTTCTCCCTTTCTTATGATAAGAAAGGGGGAAGGGGACAACAAATAACCATGACAGATTCTTCAGTTGATAAAAAAGATGAAACAAAACCAGTTTTAGGTTATCCTCAATCCGGACAATTATCTGATCAAATAGATCATAATTATCTTGGATATCAATACCCTCAATATTATCAATATCCAGGAGATGGACAACCTAATTATCTTGGTTACCCTGATACTACCATGCCACCACCCCTTTATTTTTACCAACCTAATTGTCAATCTAATTACTATGACGATAATACCCCACAACCCCAATCAGCCCCACCAAAAAGAAAGTTGTTAACTTTTCCAAGAATTTTCTGTTGCCTTCTTACCATTATAATATTGAGTGCAACTATCTTTGCCCTAGTTCTATGGTATTTTAATAAAGTAGATGTCCCTAGTTTCGAGGTTGTATCAGTTGTTATTAATTCTTTCCAAATATCCAACACCTCAATCTTGACAGCCAATTGGGAAATAGACGTGGAAGTCAATAATCCCAATAGGAAATCGGATATTAGATTTGAGCATATAGCAAATAGCTTGATGTACAAGTATGCAGTACTTGAAACTTCATTCAGCGCACCATTTATCCTTGAAAAAAATAACAGGCTTAATTTTCGTGCTGATTTTGATATTCCAAATCATAGTCATCAGAAAATGGGGGGTCTTAAGGTCTTTGATATGGCTAGAGAGCGTCGAAAAACTGGGGAGTTGTCTTTTGATTTGAAGATAGAAGCTAAAATCTTGTCTAGAAATAATGGCAAACCCAGTGGTCCAAGAAAAACGTTGTATATCTATTGTGAAGATATAGTTTTGGAATTCAAGAATTCTTCTAGTTTACCAGAATGGGATGGTTATATAGTGGAATGCTATGACGACGAGAGTGATGAATCCAGTCTTTTTTAATATTTTTTTGTCCGTTGGTTTTAGCATATACTATACTTTTTTTTTGTTGGTTACTTTCTCTTGTTTCTTAGTTTTTCTTCTAGAAGAAGATATAGGTCTAGAAAAAAATGAGTATGTTCCAATTTCTTCTTTTTTTTTTTTTTTTTTTGTTTGTTTGTTTTTCTTGTAATTAACTTGCAGAATGGTTCACAACATTTTTCCTAACACATATTAATGTGTTCTTTACAATAGAACAGCTCTCGCCATATTCAAGGGTCTACTGTTGAATTACTTATCGTTACTGCTTCTCTTATCTTAAAAGGTTTGGTTCTACAAACATTAATGGTGAGCAATTTGTTATAGGAAAATGATATGAGACCATATTTTTCTTGGCACTAATGATCATATTGGGGTAATTAAATCATTTCACTAGGGAATTGAGAGTATTATAGACACTTTTTAGGTTTTTTGTGCCCATTATACCATTCATGAAAAAGAAAATTCAAATTTTGAATTTCACTCTCTCTCTCTATGTAGTTACTATTATGTTTTTCATTCTCAATCCATAGAATATATCAAAACTAGTATGTTTTTTGTGCTCATTTTCTTTTATTATATCTTCTAAAAAATTTAAATACCAGTTTGTGCTTTCTTCTTTCTGATACTTCACTTTTTAGTACAAAAAATTTTAAAAAAAAAAATTTATAAAGTGTTTAACAAGAAAAAAAAATTCAACTTGATATTTAAAAATAAGTATTTTCTAGAAAAAAAGAGAGGATAAAAGCTATTTTTAAAAAGTTTTTCAGTTTGTTCATTTTTTGCATTTATTTGATACCCATTTTTTGGGAAAATAAAGTGTTTTTTGTTAGGAAAGTTATAAAATTTTTTGAATCGAATCCCACCATAACCTATGGAGGAAATTTTAAATTAATATATACGTAAATACTTATAATACGCATACGCTAGTTCGTGCAAAGCACGAACTATAAATTTTTAAAAACTTTCATATTCATTTAAATTAAATTTAAATAATTGAAAAAAATAACTCAGTTAAAATTTAACATGAATTGTCACTAACTTAAAAACAACGAAATAGAATCTTATTCAAGCTCGAAATAATATTCTTAGTCGTGACACATCTAAACTAGAACCAAGATAATGTCCTTATTTATCTTATTAATTTGGTTGAATAAAAGTTTGTATTGTTTGACAAAAAAAAAAAAATATATATATATATATATATATATATATATATATATATATATATATATATATATATATATATATATATATATATATGTCTTTATAGAGGAAAATATATCTACCTTTATTGAAAATATTGTATGTATATGTTACTGTATATAATTGTATGTCCCCTAAGGTGCCTTCGATGGTTCATTATTATCAGCGATTGAATGATCAGATAAGGCAAATGAAATTGAATGATCAGATAAGGCAAATAAAAACTCATTACTATCAGTGATAAGATATAGAAGATATAAGAAATTTTGCTACATAGCAAGAGTAATTGAAGAATCAAATAGAGCAAATCAAAATTCATTAGTACCAGTTATAACATATAAAAGATATAAAAAAAAATTTGGCTACATATCAAGAGTAATTAAATATGAAGTAATTGAAAAAATAGGTTAGATGACACACTTTTGCCAGGTTCAAACCTTTGACCTTCGATTACAATGTCGCAGTAGTTACCATTATGTTTGAGTAGCTTCCTCTGTCAACGGTCTCACTCCAACTATACTTAAATACATAAATTCTTGTCTTCAATTTCTAAGGCGTTAGTTGACCCATCAGGCAACAACATTCGTCATTTTTTTTAGTCTATTCTTTGTTGACCCATCAAACAAGGCAAAAAACATGAACATGAGACTAAAATGACTTTGGTTGACACTGCAAACGAGATTATCCAGAGATTCAACATAAAGAGCGTAGAGACAAACTAACAGTTACTCCTACTTCTGATGATTTTACACAATGCATGGTCAGTTAGTGGTTTGATTGATGATGTCATATCTGTATTTATTCTTGATAATATATTGTCTTATATATAATAGTATTTCCATAACAAATTTATTTCCTAGTATTTTTTTTTAGTTCTCACATAATTTTTGTTGTATTATTTAGGGGCATGTATGCTAATATATGAATTATAATTTTTTACTAATAAATTTATAAATAGTGGATAGGTAAAAATGCAGAGGAATTAGTTTGAAATATATAGGCCATGAATTTTCATTACGTAGTTAATTAAATTACCATAATTCGAATGAGTTCAATTTTAATATATTAATAAATTAACTACAATGAAAATTGGTCACTTAGGTTGCCATAAAAAATTTAAATATTTAACGAAAAACTCCTACAAGTAAAAAAAAAAAAGAAATCAATTAGATTCAGTACTCATTTAAATTAAACTCATATATTCAATATTAAGAATAATGTATTTATATATCAATATTAAGAATAAATACTCATACATTTAGTTTAATTGTTCAATGTATTGGGACCATAAAAAGCTGGAGATGATAATTTTAAATTATTATATTTTTAGAGGGAAATTTATTAGAGGGAAAAGAATAGTGAAAGAAAACTTATTGGAGTGAATATAATAGTGATTGCCAAAAATGGACAGGAACTTTATGAACTTTTCATCGAGTATGACCATTGTATGTCCATACAGAGATGGTCAAATAGCAGCATCCTTTATTATACACGGGTAAAGTACGTTGATGATGTAATTTTTATTTACATTATCAATATACATATAAATTAAACCCTTTATTATATAGATCAGTCAGGTAAAGTATGCTTCTAACTACGTACTAAGGAGCCTTTAAATAGCTTGAGAATTACTACCTAACTTCTTTCACCAGCAACACGTCTTTTTTGGTAGTCAAGATTGATAGTATAATTTAATTAAGCTGGTATACTAGGAGCTCTTTTTACTTTTCGCGAAAAGCACTTCTCACATGGTAGGTTGAAATTAGCATAACTTTTTAGGCAGTTATACTTATGTGACGTTAGGTAAAGTGAGGACGGGGGACTTTTCCTCTTTTTATGTATTTCCTCTCCTAATATAAACTGTAATATTTGCAACAGACCTTCTAGAAGCTCGTATATACACCATTTGAATGTGGAAAAAGTATATATACCTTCATGAGTTAAATGTTAAACGTGTCCCCCTATATATTCTAAAGTGATACTCATTAATTATCGAGTTTAATCAACCATTCACAAATCACACTTTGAGCGCAGAGGTATGCTGATCTTTCTCCCCGTAATTAGCCAGGGATAGTAAGTTGGAACCAAAATTAAAAGATCTTACGAGAAATAGTATCTTGCTTTTTTATTGGGTCTATCAACGTACGAAAGCAACATTAATCGTTTAGTGATAATTGATATCCTACGCTTAAAGGGAGAAACATATAAGAAAAAAATGATTGTTATGACGTTAATTGACATAACTTTACACTAGTTTAGGAGTATTTATTATGTAGCCTCCATTATTCTTGTGATCATAGCTGGTAAAACCTTAATGATTCAAGTCCCCAAATGTCAAATAAGAACGGGCCCTTTCGTTGTTCTCTTTATGGATTCCTAAAGGCACTTAGATGAGTGAAAAAGACAAATGAGTTACACCTAGGTATGACTCGCCTCCGATTGATCCCTTATATCATTCCTTTAATTCCCATATCAACTTTTTCCCCCACCCTTCAATTTGGACTTCCTCCATTTGCTAGATTTCTCCTCATCTTTGAATCTTTGTTACATTTCCATTCATTTTGTGCGTATTGTGAATTTTGAAAGCATTAATCTTGAAGTCCACTGTAAGAGAACGCATTTTTCTATAGGGAGAAACTAAGAAAATGGGAAGAAGCTGCGAGTTGAAAAAATAAATAGAAAAGGTCAAGAAAATTGATAAAAAAAAAATATTACTTCATTCATCCCATTTTATTTGTCGTACTTTCTTATTTGTCTAACTAAAAAATATATATGATATTTCTAAATGAAAGATAATTTAATTTCAACCTTTTCATTTTACTCATTACAACCTCACAAAAGATAATTTAATTTCAACCTTTTCATTTTACTCATTACAACCTCACAAATATCTAAACCTTAATAACTTGTCTAGTATAATTCAGTAGGGTGTTGAGGGGTTGTTTGGTAGGAATGATAAGAAATTATAATCCCGTGATTAAATCTGGGATTATATTATCTCATGTTTGGTAGGAAGTACTAATTGGTACTAGTACAATTTTCATGCCAAAAATGTGGGATTAGTTATCCCATATAGAAGGTGGGATTAACAATCCCGGAATAAACCTCTTTGCTACCAAACGACCCTGAGAGTTTTATTAGTGTCCTGCTTAAAAACCAATGGACAAGATCTAGAGGGTGTTTGGATGGGCTTCGCAAAAGGTGCTTATCTATCTATACTAATATAAAAGTGGGAATCCTTAAAGTAAAAAGTAAAAGACGAAAATACCCCTAAAATATTAAACTCCTATTTTTTGCCTCCAAAACTAAATACTATCTTTAAGTTTTGTATATTAAATTAAATAAGTTGCTACATAGTTAGTATTGCTTTCATCTTCCTATACGGATTAAAAAATTTGGAATTCGAAGAGTTAGTAATTGAAAGGTCAATAAATTAAATGAACAAGAAACATTAGGACTCCAGAATTCTCAAGATTCGATACATATAAATTCATCCATGTCATGCAACCGTTTATTAAGATTTTCTTTTCCTTTTTGCTTTAGCTGGTCTAGAAGCCAATAATATCTTATCAGTTCATTTGTTATGTTTATGTAGATGATACCATATACACATGTTTTAATGATGTTTATATCATTTTAAAGTTAGATATTCATGAAATATACGTGCAACACGCAATTTGTACTTACTTATAAGCACATACGCGCAGCGCGCGTGTCCAAACACTAGTAAGCTAAAAGCTAAAAATAAAAGTTGGAGAAACCCAACTTTTGGCTTTTAGCTTTTTTTTTACTTAAAAGTAGGTACTTAAAAGCATTTTTTTCTTTTGCCAAACACCCCAAAAACTTAAAAAGATGCTTAAAAGTCATTTTGACTTAAAAGCACTTAAAATTAAGTCAATCCAAACACCCTCCTAATCTAATTAAAATTAACTTAACCATAGTTTTGTTTCCCTCTCACCTCCATGGCTGGTTCGAAATCTTCTCAATCTGTAGCAACTTCGCATCTACTAATGGAATAGAAAATGGTATCCTTAAGGCATATATATCCATTTCACAAATATGCACGTGATAGAAAATGGCGTCTAGGAAAATTTTAAACACAATCATGATACTCCAAAAGATCAATGTGATTCTATAATAAATAATTTACTCCTTACTGATTCTAAAAGGGACTTCAACAATTGCAACTACATGAACAAACAATTTAAGTTGAAAGCCTGCAATCATACTTTAACCGATTTGTCATTTCAATAACTAGTACGATAATATTTTAATCAGTTTGGACATTTGCACCTTAATTAGCAGCAGGCAAATCACCAGATCCAAATGTAATCACATCATGATGAATATATGGTGCAAGCTAATCGGGGAGAAGCTCAGCAACCGAAGATCAGCAGAAAGTAAACGAAAACAAGATAGAAGCTAGACAAATCCAAGCTTCAATCCAAACGAACGCAAGGAACCAGTCTTGGGAGATGGACGGAGACTTTTTGAACGATTGTTGATGTTTATTTATGATATTATATGAATATATTCAATTTTATGGAGTTCATTGCTAGTGTACATCTTGAAACGTTACTTTATTATTATGCTACAGAAATTTGTTTCTTTCTTGAAATTTATTGCAACTATATGCATTCAAATTGGCCTTGTAATAAATTAAAGAAACAGCCGAGGCAAAATTGCCATGCTTCAAAACTAAAAACGTGGCTGGTAATCATCAATTGTGTGGCCTATTGATTGTAAAGTGTGGCATGTACATTAGGAAATGCCACGCTTTATAAGTGTTCCTTTAGAAGCCACATTTTAAAAGTGTGGCCTATAAGGTAACACACACCACACTTTAAAAGTATTGCTTTAGGACGTGAAAAACGTTGTTATATGAGGTACTAAAAGCGTGGTCTTTGTACCTTATAGGCCAGACTTTTGAAGTGTGGCAGTTAAAGCAACACTTGAAAAGCGTCGCCTTTGAGCAAAGGTTACACTGGATTTGGCGACCCCTTGAAAAGTATTGCCTAAAGTCGAAAAGTATTATTTTTAATCAAATGCCACACTTTTTGATAGTTTAGGCCACACTTTTCAATGGTGGCTAAGGCCTAAAATGTTGTAGTGAAGCTAGACAAATCCAAGCTTCAATCCAAACGAGCGCAAGGAACCAGTCTTGGGACCGCTCGGCTGAAATGAAAAGGAATCACCTACACTAGGCAGCAATCCTCAAGAAGACATTCATGCTTCTTGCAAACTGAATGATCAAAGAAGAAGTTGTTCAAACGGGTTTCACCGATTGACCCAAGTTCTTATATCATTCCCACTACAGGGTTCGGCTCATGATGGAGACACAAATAGCTACAACTATATTCAATATTCATCAAAAACTAACTAGAAATGAACTAGACTAAGGGGTTTATATAGATAGCCCCAAGGGTACTAAAGTAATTACGGTCACAGGCGACCAATAAGACGAGGCCACACAGGGTCGAAGTAATTCATGTGCTCGACTCTCATGATTTTGATGCTCAGTTGCTCAGCTCGGCACATTTAAAAACGGACATTCACTTGCCCCGGGCACAATTGTAGCCCTTCGGTCAATTACTGCTCGGCGTCAAGGTTGAGTGGTCGATCACTTCCTTCTTCGGGCTCGAACTTGTAGATGTAGCCTTCGTATCTTGTGCTCGGCCACTCAGCATCCGAACAAGTGCTTCCTCCCAACCACACCGTCTGAATGTACATATCGTGCATGAGCTTGGCTTGGCTTGGCTTCGTGTCACTAGCCCCGATGGGTTGAATACTTGATCAGTACGGATTTGGGCTGCATCATCCTCCCCTTCTTGAGAATATCTCGTCCTCGAAATCGAACCCATTTTAGTATCCGATGCTTGGCCTACAACACAGGAAGTTAAGTCAGCAACATTAAAGATGTTGGACACATTATACTCACCTGGGAGGTCGATCACGTAAGCATTGCTATTGATCTTGCTCAGCACTTGAAACAGACCATCTCCTTGAGGAGCCAACTTTACTTTCCTTTGGTTTGGGAATCGTTTCTTTCTGAAGTGAACCCAAACCTAATCTCCCTTCTTTAACTCCAACTTCTTGCGCCCCTTGTTTTTCTTCGATGCCACCTTGGCATAAGCTTCCTCAAGATTCTTCTTCACCATGGCATGTAGCTCGAGCAAAGCAGTAGCTCGGTGGGTACCTTCAAAATTGATAGCAGCATCTCGAGGCAATGAGGTTAAATCAAGTGGAATTAAAGGGTTAAAACTATGCACACATTCGAACGGAGTCATTCCAATCATTGATGCACAGTTAGATTGTATGCAAATTCCATCACGGGCAAGCGATCAGCCCAGTTTCCGACCTTACCTTTAGTAATAGCTCGAAGCAGAGCTCCCAAGGTTCGGTTGACTACCTCGGTCTGTCCATCAGTTTGAGGATGGTGAGACGTCGAGAATAGTAGTTTGGTGCCAAGGGCACCCCATAGACACTTCCAAAAATGACTTAAGAATTTAGAGTTACAATCACTCACAATAGTACGAGGCACATCATGTAATTTCAACACATTATAAATAAATAAAGTAGCTACATGTTGCGCATCATCATATTTCTTGCAAGGAATAAAGTGAGCCATTTTAGAAGAACGGTCGACTACGACAAAGATGCTATCATGTCCACCCCCCGACCTCGGTAACCCCATAACAAAATTCATGGATATATCAACCTATGATCGATTAGGAGCAGGTAACAGAGTATACAAACCATGAGGGTTGGACCTCGATTTAGCTTTCTTCCAATCTGTACAAGTATTACATAGCTTTTCCACATCTATTCGCATTTTGGGCTAGTGAAACTGCTCGGTTAAGGTACTAAGAGTTTTATCGACACTGAAGTGTCCCATTAAGCCCCCAGAGTGAGGTTCTCGAACCAAAAGCTCTCTCAATGATGACACAGGCACACAAACCTTACCATTGTTGAAGAGGTAGCCATCGTGCCACTAATATTTCTCTACCCTTCGACTACTCAAGATAACATCTTGGACGCTCTTAAGCTTCGGATCGTGTTCATACATAAGCTTGATGCTTTCGAATCCTATTAACCTCGAAGTGAGAATGATCGCTAAGGCGGATTTCCTCGACAGCGCATCGGCCACAACATTGTCTTTACCCTTCTTGTAATGAATTACATAGGGAAAGCTCTCAATGAATTCTACCCCTTTGGCATGCCGCCGGTTCAACTTCTCTTGGCCTCGGAGATGTTTCAAAGATTCATGGTCACTTTTAATTACAAACTCACGGGGCCATAGATAATATTGCCAATGAGCGAGTGCTCGAACGAGGGCATACAACTCCTTGTCATACGTAGAGTAGTTCAAGGTTGCACCCTTAAGCTTTTCGCTGAAGTAAGCGATCGGCTTCGATTCTTGCATAAGCACTCCTCTGATCCCAACTCCGGACGCATCACATTCAATCTCGAATGCTTTGCCGAAGTCAGGGAGTTGTAATAACGGGGATGAGCTAAGCCTCCGTTTCAACTCTTGGAAAGCCCTCTCTTGGGACTCTTTCCACACAAACGGATGGTCTTTCTTTACCAGCTTGGTTGAAGGAGATTCTACGGTGCTAAAGTCACGAACAAACCTTCTATAAAAGCTAGCTAATCCATGGAAGCTACGAACTTGAGATACCGAGGTTGGAGTCGGCCAATCTTTGATAGCCTCGACTTTTGACGCATCGACTTCAACACCATTAGCACTCACAACAAATCCTAGAAAGACTACACGCTCAACACAAAAGGCATACTTTTTGAAGTTAGCATACAACTTCTCTTCTCTAAGTTTATCAAGCACTAGCCTTAAGTGTTCGACATGTTCATCCATAGATTTACTATAAACAAGTATTTCATTGAAGTAAACAACAACAAACTTATTTATGAATGGTTTTAGCACATGGTTCATCAATCGCATGAAAGTGCTCGGTGCGTTAGAGAGGCCAAAAGGCATTACTTACCATTCCTAGAGACCAAATTTAGTCTTGAATGCAGTCTTCCACTCATCACCCAGTTTTATTTGGATTTGGTGGTAATCGGACCTGAGGTCTATCTTCGAAAAGCATGAAGAGCCACTCAATTCATCTAGCATGTCATCTAACCGAGGGATAGGATGACAATACTTTACTGTTATCTTGTTGACTGCTCAAAAATCAACACACATTCGCCACGTTTCATCTTTTTTCGGGACAAGGATAACAGGAACGGCGCAAGGACTCAAGCTCTCTCGAACTAGGCCTTTATTCAGCAATTCGTCTACCTGCCGCTGGAGCTCTTTGGTGTCTTCGGGATTACACAGGTATGCAGTTTTGTTGGGGATTTGAGACCCCAGGATGAAGTCAATTTGGTGCTCGATTCCTCTCAACAGAGGCAATCTACCTGGCATTTCTTCAGGAAACATGTCTCTAAAGTCCTACAAAATACTTTGAACAACACTAAGCAAAGGGTTATCGTTAGTAAAATCATCATTACAGTTTAGAAGGATACCCTTGTGCACGAGGCAAATCATCAAACGACTATTGTCGTTGCCTCGTAGATATTCACCAGGTTGCATAGTTGCACAAATGTTGTTTACCTCAGGCGGTAAATTTCTGTCCTCGACCACAATTGGTGTCCCGATGGGAGACTTTGCTTTGGCCGCTTCTTTCAGCTCCTTCATTCGTTTATAGTCCTCGCTGACTTGTTTTGGAGACAATAGTTTGAGTATGAAACTCTCTCCTCCGAGCTTAGTAGTGTAAGTATTGGATCATCCGTTATGTATAACCGACCGATCATATTACCATGGTCGACCCAATAGCAAATGATAAGCTTGCATCGGTATCATATCGAACATCATCTTATCTTGATATTCTCCACTTTGAACTTGATCCACACTTTCTTGAAAACCTTCAATTCTCCACATTCATTTAACCATTGCAAACGGTAAGGATGAGGGTACTTCGAGGTAGGTAGTCCCATTTGTGAAACCAAAGTTTGGCTCACCACATTTGCATAACTACCCGAATCAATAATTATGGAGCAAACTTTCCCCCTCACTCGACACCTCGCATGGAAAGATTTTCCCTTTGGTTGTCTTCTTCTTCAAGAGTCATACAGCTCAAGTTTCTACGAACCATAAGAAACATTTCAGGATGGTCAGCTTCAGCTGCTTCACGACCATCATCATTTTCAACTCGGTCAGTCTCCTCTTCGTTTTCTTCCTCGGTGTCACTCGCTTGCTCATGGGCGGTTCTATCTTCGAGCAAAAAAAATAACTTTGCGAGTCGGACACTCTTTTGTCATGTGACTATAACCCCTGCATTTATGACACTGAATATTTGATGCACTAGGAGTATTGAGTTGAACCTTACCTCCCACTTCCTTGGAGTTATTAACGGTTACTCTCCTTTCGAAGGGTCTCTTCTGATCTCGGCCAGTGTTGGCACTTACTGGATTCAGACTCTTCCAATCTTTTCCTCGGTTCAAAGGAGTTGAAGTAGTGACTCCTTGGTACAGGCTTGCTTTGTTGTCCTTCGCCCATTTCTCAGCATCAATGGCTGCATGGAATGCATCTTCTAATGTTTGATACAAATGCAGTCTCATTTGAGATGACACTTCTCGAGTCAGTCCATTTTTTAACCGAATGATGGCTTGCTCATCATCTTCTTCCACATCAAGAGCCAATCGAATCTTCTCGAACCCATCATAGTACTCTTCGATCAATTTGGACCCCTGTTTCAAATCATAGAGCTTCCGAAGTTGCTCTTGCCGATATTTGGCAGTCACATACTTAGCATCCATCACTCTCTTTAGCTGTACCTAAGTAAGAATCTCAGGATAGACATTTCTTCTCCTCATTCGCTTGTAAGCTTCCCACCATGTCGATGCATATGCCTCGAACGAAGCAATAACATGTGCAGCTTTTCTCTCTTCGGTCATCTCATTTGTTTCAAAAATTCGTTCTAAAAGAACCTTCCATTCAAGATATTGGTCCCGATCACTAGTTCCTCTGAAGGGTGGAATAGTGATCTTGATACTGTTCGAATTTGAATCACGAGCACCTCCGATCGGTTCTGGATACTCATCATAATAGTCATCAGCCTCACGCTCAAAATATCTATCAACATTTGCGCCTCGGCCTTGACCTCGGAAGTTCCTACGACCTCGTTGAACCTGCCTTCGTTGAACAAACGGTGGCTCATACTCAGCTTTGACCTCGAAAAACTCTCCATCATCGACCCCTTCATCAACGACCACGACTTGTCTTCGGGCCCTT
Source organism: Petunia x hybrida (assembly GCA_037355625.1). Lineage (NCBI taxonomy): Eukaryota > Viridiplantae > Streptophyta > Magnoliopsida > Solanales > Solanaceae > Petunia > Petunia x hybrida. The sequence continues at coordinate 16,957 of JBBBVM010000676.1, forward strand.
GGAAGTGGCAGTCTTTCACCTCTGGGAATGCCCAAGTTTTGATGATCAGCTTGGGGATTGCCCAAGTTTTGTTGTTTCGCTTGGGGATTGTCTAAGTTGTGTTGTCCAGTTTGGGAATGCCCAAGTATTTTTCAGCTCGGGGATTGCCCATAGCTTCATATTGAACTTCCTCATTCTTCAACCGTTGTTGACGAACCAACTCAGCAAATTGCTCCGGTTTCATATGAGTGAAGTTGCTAGTACCAGTGCCAGACCCAGACAAGGCCACATACACTTTTTCTTGCTCGAGATTTGCTACTGAGCACCCACTCCTCTCACCTCGGCACTGATGCCTTATCTCGCAGCCAGGAGGTCGGCTAACGACACCTCGGGTGCTTCAACGCATTTTCCTTCGCCTCCATTCATAGCCATGGTACCTACACAAGCCAAAGACCAAGAAAATATTAAGGTTAGAGATCACCTCACACACTCCCTCACTTTTATTGGGTGGTGTTCGGGTCCACTCAATTTGTAGGTTTGGTCACTCAAGAACTTGCTGCCAATGGCTTCCTCGGTTTGATCAATCTCTATTAGACTCTTTGAATTTGACAAGTCACACTGTCTCCTTTGGTAAGAGTGAATTGATTTCGACTAGATGAAACAGACGCTATTTAACTATGCACAGGAGACAAAGAATTTTCTACGATATTTTGGACTTCGGTCACCCCACGTATAAGTTCCTATAAGCTTAAACAAGTTAGTACGACCTCGAGTAGAAAGATTTACTCTAGAGATCCACTAACGAGATTTATCGACCATAAGAAAAGAAGATAACCTAGGAGAATCTACCCTTTGTTTCCTCTTTTGGAAACCTCGGACACAACAACTCTTGTACGGACAAAAGTGGTCACTTCTTGGTATGGATTAGGGTTTAACCTTATCTACTTTATCCTCTTTCTTGTCGACAAGTTATTCACTTGGGGTTTTGATACTGACACTTTACCCCTTTCTTCTTCAATGGAACAGTGAACTTTAACTCCGATGTACGAACAATTTAAACTTTGTTCACAATCCACTACTTCAATAAGATTCATGTCATTTTTCTTTCGTTAAAGCATTTAACAAACAGAAATAACTTCAGTTCCGAGCCAAGCTAAGAATAGCTTCACTTCATCGTCCGTATAGCGTACGGACGGTGGCTAAATGATGGAACTTCAAAATTTTAATTTCAAAACTCGACCCAAATCAAACAATAACCACCAGTCGTCAACGATAACAACCAAAACTCACTGGGGTTTTGAAACAGTACCACTACGTCAAGAACAGTTCAAAAACATCAAGAAACCCTAGTCGACTGATGATGTACAACGGGCTTTTGTTCGAACCTCCAAACAATGGTGAATCCAAATATGTGGTTGTTTAATCCAAACAACCAACAATCAAACCAAATTTTTGAATTTTCTTTTTTCTACTTTTTGTTTTTGTAAATAAGAACGCAAAACAGTGATAATAAGAACACGAAATGGAAATAATGACACAGTGCACGAAAAGTAAAGATACGTAGACCAGGATTGAGGTTGTAAGAACAAGCCCAAACCTTGCTCTAATACCAAGATGGTGCAAGCTAATCGGGGAGAAGCTTAGCAACTAAAGAGCAGCGGAAAGTAAACAAAAACAAGATAGAAGCTAGACAAATCCAAGCTTCAATCCAAACGAGCGCAAGGAACCAGTCTAGGGACCGCTCGGCTAAAATGCACAGGAATCACCTACACTAGGCAACAATCCTCAAGAAGACATTCATGCTTCTTACAAACTGAATGATCAAAGAAGAAGTTGTTCAAACGGGTTTCACCGATTGACCCAAGTTCTTATATCATTCCAACAATGGGGTTCGGCTCACGACGGAGACACAAATAGTTACAGCTATATTCAATATTCATCAACAACTAACTAGAAATGAACTAGACTAAGGGGTTTATATAGATAGCCCCAAGGGTACTAAAGTAATTACGGTCACGGGCGACCAATAAGACAAGGCCACGCAGGGCCGAAGTAATTCATGTACTCGGCTCTCTTGACTTCGGTGCTCCGTTGCTCAACTCGACACATTTGAAAATGGATGCTCACTTGCCTCGGGCACAATTGTAGCCCTTCGGTCAATCACTGCTCGGCGTCAAGGTTGAGTGTTCGGTCACTTCCTTCTTCGGGCTCGAGTCTGCAGATGTAGGCTTCGTATCTTGTGCTCGGCTACTCAGCATCCGAAAAGGTGCTTCCTTCCGACTACGCCAGTTGAATGTGCACATCGTGCAAGAGCTTGGTTTGGCTTTGTATCGCTGGTTTCGATGGATTGAATACTTGATCAGCACGGATACAGACTGCATCAATATGTCATTGATACTAGCTAGTTGAAATTTGCATTAGGTAAAATATATGATTCATAGTGAGAATCAATGAAAAAGGCAGAATCAAGTTTTCTGACATGAAATATATTTTGGAAAATCTCAAGCCAACCATGGAAGGTGAATGAAGCAGAATACAACTGTGGTAAAGTTAATATTACTACTATAATAGAAGAGTGATAATGGTCGACCAGGGCTAATTTCGTCATTTCACATAAAAAGTAAGATCATCCCAACTTGAGAGACAAGGATGGTGATGCATTTTTTCAGGTTAAAGCTGCTTGTGACCTTTGACTGGTATCTCTCACTGGTTGCAGAATACACTCTATTAGTCTAGAAGCAGCTCTCTTCATTTTAAAAGCAGCTCTCTCTCTCCACTTTCAATTTAGTTACATGTACTCCAACTCTTCAGTTTCTCACGGTCACCAGGTATATACTCTTTTAATTTATTTTTGTCCTTTTGGGTCGTTTTCTCTGTATTCCACCATTAGCTTCTTGGTTCTCTTTTCTGGTCTTCTCAATCATTCTATTTCATTAGAAAGAAACAAACCTCAAGAAGAAGTGACCAAACATATTCGAAAAGGTAGAACCCATTTTGTTTGAGTCGGAATTGGTGTAGCATCAAACTTTGAATTGATTAGGGCAAAAGTTGAAAAGGCGCATCTTATATCAGAGAATACATTAGTTAGGAAAATATTCTAGAACTCTGTTATTGCCGATTTGGTTGTGTTGAAATAGAAGACACGTGTAGTGAGTTATTAAAATTAAATATAATAGAACTTCTTACTAATCTTCCTTGGTTTATGGCTGTAGCTTTATAAAGTTTGTGAAAATATTTTATAGTTATAGTTCACTATTTGATAATCTTGTGAGAATAAGCAATAAAAACAAGAAAATTTCTTTTCCATAAACAATATATATACATAGATATTAAATAATGTTTGACTGACATATTGTATAATTTGTTTCACTTCTATAACCATATAATGTAGATGTATACTTTCCGATTAAAAAGTAACTTATTCCTTAGGTTGGTTATTCATTATTATTAGAATAAAAAAGGGATAAGCTTTTACTTTGATTGTGTATTAGCAAAGTTTTAGGATTTAGGTTGTTGCCTAAAGTTATTCTACTCCTTTTTACTACTATATTCAGTTCTAAAATCTTACTAACCTTAACTTTTTCTACTTCATTCCCATCCAGATTACTGAGTTATTAAATTCAAATATGACAGAACTTCTTACTAATCTTCCTTGGTTTATGGCTGTAGCTTTATAAAGTTTGTGAAAATATGTTCACTATTTGATAATCTTGTGAGAATAAGCAATAAAAACAAGAAAATTTCTTTTCCATAAACAATATATATACATAGATATTAAATAATGTTTGACTGACATATTGTCTAATTTGTTTCACTTCTATAACCATATAATGTAGATGTATACTTTCCGATTAAAAAGTAACTTATTCTTTAGGTTGGTTATTCATTATTATTAGAACAAAAAAGGGATAAGCTTTTGCTTTGATTGTGTATTAGCAAAGTTTTAGGATTTAGGTTGTTGCCTGAAGCTATTCTATTCTTTTTTACTACTATATTCAGTTCTAAACTCTTACTAACTTTAACTTTTTCTACTTCATTCCCATCCAGATTACTACTTTGGCTGATCTTCCTCTATATTTTATCTTTATATCTGTAATTTTGTTGTCGCTATTGTTATGTCATTATTTTTACTTGCTTATTTTCTTAACAAATGTTACTTCAGAATGTACCTCTTTTGTCGAAATTGTATAAATCTATTACATTTTCAAACCTGACCTTCTATATTTTTTTATTGATGTTAAATTTTAAATTTATGCGTTGATAAATGTGTAATTAGTACTGTTTAATATGTAATTTAATTTGAATTTAGTATTTATTTTATACCTCAATCTTTTGGAAAATGTATAGGGAATAAAAAAGAGTAAGACATGTCGAATATGAATAATAAAAATTACAGGAACTTTGATAAAAAATACGTGGACAAAAGGGCTAGAAGACGCGAATTATATAGATTGATGCCACAAGACAAAAAAGATGCTCTTTTAGCTCGGCGACGAGCAAAAGAGCTGAATTGAAAAGACAACACTTACCTGGCTGTTCAATCATCGTGGAATCATCTATTGCATCATCTTCTAGAAGTGCTATTGTTTCTGTGGAGCAAAACTCTCTAACAAGAGACTCGACGCTTCTTTCAGAAACAGGTTAGAAAACTAGATTGTTGATTTTTTTAATATTGTAATATTAACTATTATAATATATAAACCACGTGAAATAGGACCAATTTAAAAAATTACTTAGTTAATATATTGTTTTAATATGCAGGGTGTGGTTTCAGTGAAGTTGGATGTTCGAGTAGTATACAAGAAGAAAATAAATTTGTTAAATTAAAAGATGTCCCAAAATGTGAATATTATAAAGCCAAACAATTTGAATATGAACCACCTTCTTTTTGTTGCAGCAATGGTACTGTTCAATTAATCTCACACAATATGCCAACAGAGTTGATAAATCTTTATCTTGGAAACACGAAGGAATCAAAAAATTTCGAACCTATATCAGAACATACAATAACATGTTTGCATTCACATCCCTTGAAGTAACTTATGACAAAGAGTTAGCAAAAAGAAACAATGGTGTTTACACATTTCGAGTTCAAGGTCAAATGTATCACTTTATCAATGATTTGGTTCCAACTAATCAAAAGTAAGGAACATACAATTGTACTTCTTTGATAGTGAAAATGAAGTAAGAAACCGAATGGCCTGTTCAAATAAGCTAAATGAATCTATTGTAAAAAGGCTAATGGATATATTAAAAATTAATCTATACTCAAAAATTTTAAAATCTTTAATAAATATTCCAGATATCTCAGATTTTTACATTGCGCTTAAGTGTGATGACGGTCTAGATCAACGAGTATACAATTTACCAACTGTGTCAGAAGTCGCTGCAATATGGGTAGAACAAGATTTAAATAACTCTATTCCTATGCCATATATTCGGATATATACAAAGAGTGATAGAAGTCAATTAGTAAATTATTATTATGACTGTTATGATCCACTACAATATCCGTTATTGTTCTCTTATGGTCAAAATGTTCTCTTATGGTCAAAATGGATGGCATTGTGGTATTAAAAAAATAAAGCTTTCAAATGGCACACAAAATACACGAATGTATTTTGAGAATGAACAATTACCGAGTGTAATGAATATGTGTTCAATTGATGGATTTCTCGATATGGAAGCTGAGGTCATTCAAAAAGGAAAATGAAAAAGAGATACTGTTTCTTGTCGTGAATATTATTGTTACAAATTTCAAATAAGGGATGATGAGGATATTATTTTACATATAGGAAGATTACTCCAACAATATAGTAGAGGTTTGGATAAAAGTTGAAAGCCAAAGACTAGATTTTGCTTATTTTAATCAAGATTTATTCAGAATAGATATATTAGAATGAATCTTAGATGTTTTAAGACGTGGAGAAAGAGAAGCTTCGCACATAGGAAAACAAAAAAAATACTTCCACTTAGCTTTATCGGAGGTCTAAGAGATATGCGTCAGCGATATATGGATGCTATTGCATTAGTATAATGTTTCAGAAAACCTGACATCTTTCTGACAATAACTTGTAATCCTTCTTAGCCAGAAATAAAACAAAACTTTTTGCCGACAGATGAAGCACAAAATAGACCTAACTTAGTTAGTCGAATATTTCGAGCAAAATTAGAAGAGCTAAAAAATGATATACTTAAAAATCATATATTTGGTAAAGTTGCAGCATTTAAGTATACTATTGAATTTAAAAAACGAGGCCTTCAGTATGCTCATTTTCTCATCATCCTTGATGAAAAATACAAGATACTAACTCCTGAAGCATATGGCAAATTTGTTTGTACTGAATTGCCCGATCCAAAAAAAAAAAATCGCTATCTCCACTCACTTGTTAAAGAACACATGATGCATGGCTCCTGTGGTCAATTAAATCCTACAAATCCTTGTATGAAGTAAAAGGGATATTGTAAATCTAAGTATCAAAAAAATTTGCAGAACACACAATAAAAGGTAAAAATTCATACCCAATTCACAGGAGACGAAACAATGGAATCAACGTAAGGGTTAGAGGTCATATTCTTGATAATTCATGGGTTGTTCCTTATAATCCATATTTACTTTGTAAGTTTAATTGTCATATGAATGTAGAGATTTGCTCTGATAAAGTTGTTAAGTACATTTATAAGTATATTTGTAAAGGACATGATAAAATTTTATTTCATGTACATGCTATAGATACAAATTCAGAGATTGATGAAATTAAGGAATACCAATCTTCTAGATGGGTATCACCACCTGAAACGGTTTGGCATTTATTCGCTTTCCCTATCAGTGAAATGAGCCCAAGTGTTTACCATCTTCAGCTACATCTTGAAGGTCAACAATTTGTTTCCTTCAAAAGTACAAACAAACTTAGAAATATCGTAAATAATCCTTTGATTAAGAAAATAATGTTAATTGAATTTTTTGAAATGAATAGATTAAATAAAGATGCCAGAGAGTTGAATTTATTGTATCGAGAGTTTCCTGAATACTTTGTATAGTCAGTAACAAATAAAATATGGACACATCATAAATGTGGAAATTGTATTGGTCATGTTGTAACATGTCATCCAACCGAAGGAGAAAGATACTATCTTAGATTGTTATTAATGAATGTAAGAGGACCAAAATCGTACAAAGATTTAAAAACTTTCGATGGAATACATTATAGTACATTTAGGGAAGCAGCAAAAAAAAGAGGACTATTATTTTGTGATAATAATTTGGTAGAGTGCATGTCTGAAGCTGTAAATTATCAAATGCCATATAGTTTAAGAAATTTATTCGCCACATTATTAGTCTTCTATAATCCAACTAACCCTAAGGAATTATGGGAAAAATTCGAAAGCCCGATGTCTGAAGATTTTAAAAAACATTCAACCTTAAGTACAAGGGAAATTCATTACAAGGTATTAAACCATATTAACGATATCCTACACTCAATAGGCCGTGATATTAATGAATTTGAACTAATTTTAGAAATTGTCAAACCATCTGGGACAGCAAGAGAAGCTAAAGATGTTCATTTTGAACGAAGTATCATAGTGAATGAGGAAGATTTGTTGTTACAAAACAAATTAAACGTTGAACAAAAAAGAGCATACAATGTAATACCTGATAGAATATTTTCTAATAAATCAAGGGCATTTTTGATTGACGGTCCAGGTGGAACTAGTAAAAGGTTCTTATATCGTACTTTGTTAGCTACTGTTAGATTCAAAGGACTTATAGCTTTAGTAACTGCAAGTTCCGGAGTTGCTGCCTCACTTCTTCCAAGAGGCCGAACTGCTCATTCCCGCTTTAGAATTCCAATTGATATTGATGAGAACTTTACTTGCAATATAAGTAAACAAAGTTCACTTGCATCGTTGATAAGAGATGCAAAACTAATTGTATGGGATGAAATTTCAATGGCAAAAAAAAAAAACAATTGAAGCTTTTGATTTACTTTTAAGAGATTTAATGGAAACTAATGTGTTGTTTGGGGGGAAAAGTAGTTGTTTTCAGTGGTGATTTCAGGCAAACTCTTCCAGTTGTTCGTAGTGGAAAAAAGAAAAATTTTATTAATGAAAACTTGTTGTGCTCTGAAATCTGGAATCAACTTGAAAAATTACAATTGTCCGAAAATATGCGGGCCAAAACAGATCCTGCATTTTGAGAATACTTAATGAGAATTGGTAATGGAAATGAAAGAAAAAATGAGCTAGTAAAAATTAATATTCCTCCGTCGTTGATTATTCCTTTTACCTCTGAAAAAGAATCACTGAATCAACTATTTAAAGTTACTTATCCTGACATATACATAAGCCATTCGAGTATTTCCTTTACTACTTCTCGTGCTATTCTAACTACCAAAAATGGTTTTGTTGATGAAATAAACGATATGTTGGTCGATCAGTTCTCTGATCCTGCTAAAGTATATGTTGGTATCGATGAGACTATTGATCCAAAAGAACAAAGTGAATATGAAGATTTCTTGCACACTTTAAGTCCAGCTAATTTACCTCCTTATAAGTTGACTTTGAAGAAAATTTTTCCCAATAATATTGTTAAGGAATCTCAATCCATGTAAAGGTTTATGCAATGGGATAAGATTAATATGTAATGATTTTAAATCTCATATCATTAGTGCAATAATATGCAGAGGTGATTTTAAAGGTAAGTATGTATTTATTCCACGAATACCACTATCAACATCACAAGATTAAAAAGTACCTCTTCCTTTTAAAAGAACACAATTCCCAGTGCGCTTATATTTCACAATGACTATAAATAAAGCTCAAGGTCAAACATAGGATTTTGTTGGTATTTATTTGCGCGAACCTGTATTTTCTCACGGTCAATTGTATGTTTCTTTATCTAGAGCTAAAAGTTCTAACTGTGTGAAAGTATTAATTAGATCACCCACCGTTGAAGACAATGATGATGACTCTACATATAACGTAGTTTACGATGAAATAATTAAAAAAAACTTATTCTTGAAGTTATGATATCATTTCTTATGGTAAATCTAATAAACATGTTTATTATTCTATATTCTTTCACTCTCTTTATTCATTGTGTACATTCTATAAAAATATTGTGATTGTAGATTATTTCGACATGGGAGAAAGATTTAATATTAGTGCAATTACTCCCACAACAGAAGAATGGATATGTAAGGTTCAAGTAGTTGACAAGAGTCGTCCAAAAGATAACAAAGATAGAACCAACAAGTATCAACTCATGATTTTGCAAGATGAACAGGTATTTTCATTGAATTCATATATTTATGAAGCATTTATTCATATACATTTATTTGAATAATCTAATCTTATCTTACTTTCTTTCAGGAAACTCAAGTATTGGCCATTATGTTCAACAGTGATAGAACACATTTTGGAGATTTGTTTGAACCTTTCCACACTTACTTGGTGTCAGTTGCCCAAGTGAAGGAATCAACTTATAAGTATGGAGATCCAATTAACAAACTCACTTGGATGATTGATTTAAGCACCATTGTTGAGCCAGTTGAAAAGGTTAATCCTCCATAAGCTCCATTACCACCACCAACGCGTCTTACCCTTACAGCATTTGACGCTTTTGAGCGTCAACCGCTCAAAGAATCTGAATTTGGTATGCAATGATTTGTTTGTCTTTGTTTTGTAGATAATCAATTTATTTATTATTACAACTTAAATGATCTTTATTATCCCATTTCCTTATTCGTTTCTTTTTGTCTTTTATTTTCTAATCTAAGATGTGCTTGCAATTGTTGTCGTCAATGGCGAACCTCCAGAGTTTGCTGCAAATGGAAACTAATTCAAGAGTTTATTATCATGGATGATCAGTGAGTGCATCTATGCTCTTCTCTGCAGTTCAACTTATCTTTTAATCCCTATCTTCTACTCCTTTTCTTTTTCTCAAAAAAAAAAAAAAAACACTAAAAGATGAAGAATGAAGTACTTTCTTTTTTAAAGAAATCAACACCTTCCTGCTTCTTTAACTAATGCATTTTCCTAAAAATTATGGTCTTTTAAGAACAATGTAAGTTAACTTTGGATTCTTAATATGTCTGGGAATTAGGAGACCTTTCTGTTGCAGCTTTATAAAAGACCTTAATAACTTCATTCTATCTTTTATAGGAGAAAACCAACAAAACTCACCCTTTGGGAAGAATATGTTGATTGTGATGGGAGTAAACTTTTTGTAAGACTTAACGAATACCCGGCCATCCTTGTTAGGAGAATTAAAAAATCATCATCAGGTAAAACACTTAAAATATTATTTTTCTCCTTTTCAAATATCAAACTAAATATTTCAATATTTTTAGGCTTGTCGAACAGATATAACACAACGATACAAATTGATCCTCCATATCCGCAAGCTAATGCATTGAGTAAATGGTATGATACATCTATTAACTTTTTTCAAATTTCGACACAGACATACATATATAGAAATAATATACGCGTATAATATAACTTATAAATAGAAAATAACATTTCAAATTTTATCTTAATTATAGGGCCGCAACAGTAAAGCCAAAGCTCGCACAGTACAGTTTAAGGACTACATCTGCATCAGGCTCTCTTATATTTGCCCCATTTGAAGAAGAGATAATATCTATTTTTGAAATTCAAATGCAACCATCGGTATGACAACAAAAGATCGTCCATCTAATTTCACTTATTTTTCAACTGTTTATGTAACAACAATAATTAGATAACTGGCATTTCTAAATTTTTCAGGGAAAAGTATTTTACATTGAAGGTGAAATTTCGCTGTCAAATGTGAACCAGCACTTCTGTTATTTATGTTGTTCAAAGTGTAAGCTGCTGAACAAAAGAACTACTATCCGAAGAGAAGTTGTCTGTTCAACCTGTAAATGTTCTATCATGCTGATTCCCAGGTATGCATAATGCTTAATTCTGATTTTGCTCTCTACAATCTTACCTCTTTAAGAGGCCCCTAATAAACTAATTTATTTAGCTCATATAAAATCAAGATTAGGTATAATGTTTCAATCTTAAAGAATTTCTTACAAGTTTGATTTTAGATTTATAACGTCCTTTAAAAAACAGATTTACCTCATTTACAATTTTTGCTAGGACTAACAGCTTTTGTTTCCATATAAAACCATAGATTTCCTGCAAGTGTGCAGCTTATTGCGTTCACATGTTTATTCGTTTGAAACTGTATGAAGTATCCAGTTATAGACTCTAGCAGCTTCTATGTATTGGGCTGAAAAGGGAAAGCAACAAGACATAGTATACTATAGTATTATACTTTGAGCTATAAGAACATATTGAGAAAGTAATACTCTTCAATTAGTTTCTTTCTACAATATTCGAATAGAAGAACAAGACCAGCAACATATCCTCTACAATGATGCTACATTCCATTCTATATTCAGTGCACTTCCATTTGTACCTCAGTCAAGTAAAAAGTTATGCCCATAATCCACTTAATTAATCATGAAACTTTGTTATATTTTGCGTAAAATTTATTATTTTTTAGAAATTTACCACTCGGTATGAGCAAATTCATAGGTGCAATATTTCAAAAAATTTTGCTTAAATTGTTAACTGGTATTTTATAATGAAGAACTCTGACATCGTTACAATCAAGTTGGCTTATTCTATGAATTTAAATTGCAGAAAAATGATTAAGAATACCTTCTATATATTCTATGTCTGCACTAAACTTATGTGTTTTGTTTGTCTTAGTCAGCAAAATGGATCAATTAGTTCTAAATTTACTTTTTTCTTTTCTATTCATAGTTTTCTTCCGTTTATCTACTTTCCATTGGTTTAACTAAAGTTAACCCTTTGTCACAATAGATGTTATTTCGACGTTACAGTCACTGATAAAAGTGGTTCTGCAATAGCTATAATTTCTGATGAACCAGCACATAAACTGTTTTCCCTCACATTGGAAGAGATTTACGACATTCGTTGTGTCAAGGTATGTGGTGTTATTCACTTTGAAATTATAAAAATACCTACCGTAGATTAACTCTCCCTTACTCGATAACTAATCATCCTTACTTTTCAGAAACAATTGTTGCCCTTTGATAATGTGAAGAAGCAGTTAAGTGGTAAAACAGTTCGAATTCAAGTGAAAATGTTATCTTCAGGGAAGATGTACATTTTAGCTTACAATGAAAACGAACATACACAACATTCAGTGTCAGCTTCGACCACAGTTAATGTTGTCGAAGGAAGAAAACGTAAATTTGATGATGTTGGACCAAGGGAGAGCAAAGGTCAAAATCCAACAACAAAAAACAATCCCTCATGCAATAAAGACAAGATGGAAAAGAGGACTAAGAGGGGTCCTCTGAAGAAACATTGAAAGGTAATTAAACTTTTAACATATTTCAACAAAAATTTCAATATTACGCGCAATAAACCTTTAACATGTCAAAGTGTTATTTGATTTGTAAATGTTGGTACAATTTAAAAAATTTATTATATTGGTAAGGAAGTGGTGGATGGATCTCCAAGTGAACACTAAATCTAATACTTTCTTTGGGTTAGGTATTCTGTTTCTTTTCTTTTTCTTTTTCTTTTTTTTGAAATTTCTGGTACTTATTTCAACATTTTCTACTGTATTCTTCTTGTAGTTAAAGACACTTTTGTCGCTGTTTTTTACTATTATCAAGAGTACTTTTGGTGCTGTCTTTTGGATGTGTTTTGAATGTTGCCAAAGACACATTTGGCTATACTTTTGGATGCTGCAGAAGCCCCATATGGTGCTGTTTCTTTTTTGATGCCTTCGGAAAAAATTGGTGCTGCTTTTGTGCTTCTATAGGTAATTGATTGGTTTACTTGATTATATTGTTAATTACCACTTTTGCCATATCTTAGTGTTGTACTAATAGTAGGAGAGGAAACTAAAGTCCTGATTACTTCAACTGAAAAACGAAGTAATAGTTTACCATACCTATTTACTAGTTTACCCTTAGTATTTCCTATATAAACCTTACTTCCTTACATTGTAATGGCTAGTTTTTGGGATATTGATATTGAATGAAAGTGCCGAGCACATTTCTTGTCTCCGTCGTGAGCAAAACCCCGGTGAGGGCCTTTAAGGATTTGTGGCTTTCGGTTAGTCCGATTGAACATTCCTCTCAGTTTGCAAGAGGCAATGTTCTCTTGAGGATTGTTGCATAGTTAGGGTGATTCTTGTCTCCCTTTTGATCGAGCTTAGGGACAGGTTCCCCTCTGTTCTTTCGAAAGAAGCAAGTTTTGTCTTGCTTTTATCTTCTTCTTTACTTGTTCTTCTTCCGCGACTGTGCTTAGCTTTCCCTTCGGGAATTGCATTGCACCATCTTGTATAGAGATAGATGCCAACCCAGTGTACATACACGAGTACAAATTGCCTGGTATAGATAGTATAATCCAACCTACATCAATCCAGGAAAAAGAAAACATGCATATGTATCTTATATGATACAAGACCACCCATGAAACATGTAAAAACACTAACCATGAAATCAGTTCATGTCCAAATGAACCACTATGCCATTAGAAATCTCCTTTAAGTTTCTTAATGGAATTATATACACTAATTAGTTTTTTATGTGAGAAAGAATGCTTGCTTTTTACCTTGATCCATGAGTGGGCACAAAGTGATGAAGAAAATTCTTGTTTTGTGTTTGTTTTGCTATGTTCATTCAAAATTCATGTTCAGTGTTCCCAATCCCATTGCCCCATCAGAGATCCATATCTGATCTATTCAAACTTGCCTAATTCGACAATTCTCTTAGCGACTCAAATTCAGCATCACCACCATATTCTCAAACTTCCTAAAAACCCAACTCTTCCCTTCAAAACCGGACCACTCTTTTACTCCTACTTTCTATTTTTTTTTTTATTCTTGGGAGTTCTCTATCGTTTTGTTTAATATCCTCAAAATGGGTCTTAAAAGAATTCAATATTTTTGAATTTAAGTGAATTGGCTATTCTTTGCCTAAAGTTGGCCACGCGTTTACTCAGTGTTACGCCCCATGAATTATCTTAAGGACCGATTATCTTATTCCAAACAACAAAATAGAGAAACAATTGAGTTCTCTTCACTTTTGCCGTCTAATCAGGTATTCAGGTTAGCTTTTCTTTCAATTTCTGAAGTTCATGACTTAAATGTATGATTTTTCACAATTGCTTTTTCTATGTGTTTTCAACATTACCAAATTCAGTTCTGTGTAAATTTGTCATTCATCTCAATCTCCCTTTCTGGCTTTCTTCATTCGTTATCATGGCAAGATAAAGAAGTATGAACTTAATCAATATGAGATTATGAAGGTATCTCATCTTCCCCTACATACATGATGTCTCTGCTACTTGCCTTTCTTGATTAATAACTGGTTGATTAGTATTGTGAGACAAAACCATCATGACAATGTGCTTGTCATTGCTGAGGATTATCCTACTTTGTTTAAGCTTAATGAAAGGTGGCCTGGTCATGCTGTCATTATTACTCTTCTTTTGGTATCCCAGACTGCTCATAAGTTTCATTCTGAAATTTCATAGAATCTAATGCAGTACTGAAGCGGAAACAATAGCCTATAAACAAACAACATTTTAAAAGGCATGTCAGGTATGTTGCTTTTGCACTTACTCTCTATTGATTCTCATTTAGCTACTTATCTATACATAAGTATAACCAAGACTAACAAATAGTGTTTACAAGTACCAACACCTATGTCAAAAATTGCAAGGAGCTGAACAATAGCATAATGACTGCATTACACTTTAGCAATACAGATATAGTGATATATAAATAGTAAATAGACCTTTGTGGAAATATGCATCGGTTGGGGTTTTGCATACGTGGTGTGAACTTATGAACTTGGATGTTGCACTTGATTACTTAAGTAAATAGTATATGCTTTAATTTATTGTGTTTATCTGTAAGTTAAAGCAAACATGGCACTGAATAACTATAATTTTTTACAATATTGGGCTCGTGCTCATCTAGTTATAATTAAAAGATCTTGTCCATTGGTTTTAAAGGAGGAAACCTGTCAGACTCTCAACACTCTATTGGATGATACTGGACAAATTTTCACTGGACACAGCACGTGCGACTACGCACTGTCTGAAATGACAACTTTTAAAGGAAGTTTCTGACACCTTGGAATATCAGAGAGCTCTAACTTCAAAGAAGATGTTGTTAATGGCCCCCTTGCAAGTACAAAAAACTAACTACTGTAAAATTATCTGATGAGGAAGGTGTGAATCAGAGTGTCTGGGGCCAAAACTATACATTTTACTTTTGGCATCTGGACGTTACAATGCAAAGTGAAGTATGAAATTCTTGTGGGGAATGGGCATATACTAAGATAAGTTAAGGACACAATTTGTAAAACGTTACAGTACAATGCTATTATTAGTGGGGCAATATCCTTTGCTTCTATGTGCTTATTCTATATGCTTTTTCCGCTAATGGTTCTTTACCAAAATTTTATTTCTCATCCAAATCTTGAAATTTTTCAACTCAATCTCCTTTCTGTTATCTTCCAATTTTCCACTAAAAACTTCTCTCTCGATCTTCTCTTAATCCTATGTCAATCAATATTTGTAATCAAATCAATGGGGTATACAAGGAAAGTTTAGAACCGACAACACTACTATTATTCACATGTATGCAGATCCCAAGAATTCCAATTAGCAAATAGTTGTTGAGTGGTTCGAGCGAGTCTTTTGCTCACTAATAGTTAGGGGACGGCTAATCGCCAACCCAAGAAACAATAGAAACAAACAAATTCTCATGTGGATCGCTATCATTTGATAAATTAATAGACTTCAAGAGAGAGCTTAAAGGTGTTAGTGAGTCGCTAGGTACGATGGATTATCACCTTTACGATGGATTATCACCTTTATGCAAGGTGAGTGATTATCAAAATTGACCACATGGATGGTTGCTTAAACAGCATTCTTCTTTTCCAGGATTTATATGTCATAGAAATTCTTATTCTTTAAACCCCCCCCCCCCACACACACCCACCCTCACTTTCAGTGAGAATTAAGCTAGCATTTGGACTTAGATTTGGTTGAAACTTGGGAATTTGAGTTTTTGAAGTTGAGTTGAAATTTTTTTTGAAACTTGAAATTATATTTGGACATACATTTCACTTGAAAAAATATTTGAAGTTTTGTGAGTGAAATATACACAATTTCTCAAAAAATAGCTTTTTAATTTTTGAAATTTTTTGCTGCAAATTTTGGTCAAATACTATAAACAAACCGTTTTCTCCCAAAAACTCCCAAAATATCTCCCCAAAAAGTGTACACAAATGGGAGCTAAGTAGGTGTTTGGACAATATTTAATTAATTAATAAAAAAAGGATATTTTGGAAGTTAAAAAGGAACACCAAAAAGTTCAAATTCTTAAGGGTTGAACATTTAACTTGCTTATAGTAAGAAATTTAACTTTAACAAATTAAATTTTGACTTGTTAATTGTGATATTTTCTCTCTCATGACATGGCTTAAAGAATTACCTTTTTTTTTTTTCATATACTAGTAAGTTATACGTTGAGATTGTTGCTCAGATGGTAAGCACGTGTAAGCACCCTCTACCTACATTCAAGAGGTTGTGGGTTCGAGTCAACGTAGGAACAAAAAGTAGAAGGGCCACTATTTGCTCCAAGAGAGAAGAAGGGGTGGGGTTATCTTTAAAAAAAAAAAAGACGTTGAGATTGTTACAAATTATGTTAAATAAAAAAACTGCGGTAGATAACCAAAAAGATTAGACTTCTTAATTATGCGAAATTTATTTATTCTTTTTTTAACACACAACCTTTTGAATCTGAGGTCTTTGAACCTTCCAAAGCTATAGGGCCATAGGGGCCTTTCGTGCATAATTTCCCACTTGGTCGGCTGCATTATTTGAGTGTTTGTCCATATATCCTAATACATTTTATGGTCAGCCTAGTTAGGCTGTTACCATCCTCACAACCACATGATATGGAATTTTCCTTTCATGCAAAAGAGCTATTATATTATAGATTAGATAATGACATTACTAGCATTTCACTAATTTGAAAATAGAAACATTTAGTTGAGATATTAGCTCATGAAAACGATTAGCAATCCGTCATCTCTTATAATGACATCATCATAGCGGGTAGAAGAGCCTGTTGTATTACTGTGAATTCATGAGTAAAAGCATCAAAAAAGAAAAAAAAAAATACGATTATAAGATAATTGACATTGCGCCCTGTTAATGTTACTTTGAACTTTTATGCAATAGCATTAGAAAGTATTACCTTTCAATTGATCTTCGTCTTTTTAAAAAGAAGAGGAGAAAAAATAAACGGATAAAGCAGAGCAATGCATTGGAAGGAAAAAGAAAAGGTGAAATGAGGCAATATAACTATGACGTTCTTAGGATTAAATTTATGAAATATTTCCTCCGATAGCATGCTTTTTTATTAATTCAATAAAAATAAACTCATTTAACTTTTTCTATTAGAATATTTCTTTTATTCTTTATCAAGGCGAAATTTTATACAGAAAATTTCATGGCGTAACCTGTTTAAACAGTGCTATTTAAAGAATAGCTATTTGTTCAAAATCATTTAACTCATAGTCAAATTTGGTTTGAAAATTAGACGTCAAATCTGAAATTGAGCTCGACTTCATATTAAAATGGTGTAGTTTAGTCCAACTTCATAGCAAATTTGTGAATTAAATTGCATTTGGTCTGAAATTGCTTTGTGAGACGAGAAATTTTGATCACTAGCCATTTTTGGACGCGCTCATTGGGAACTATCCACCGTTTCAAAATTCACTGAAGAATAGCCAAAAATTCGCGCGCACACTTAAGCTTCATTAGCGTTGGAAAAACACCACAAACTAGTCCCATAACAAAATACGTTCAAAGCCCAAGTATTTTGTTATGGGACTGAAGCTTGTTCAAAGGTCCATAACAAAATAATCCCATAACAAAATAATGAGACCTTGAACTAACATGTTCAAAGGTCCCATTATTTTGCTATGAGACTTTATCCCATAACAAAATAATGGGATTTAATGAGACTTTATATATAAAGCTTCAGTCCCATAACAAAATGCTGGGGATGTGAACAAGTTTTGTTCATAGCCCCAGTATTTTGTTATGAGACTGAAGCTTTATACAAAGTCCCATAACAAAATGCTGGGTTTTGTTCAAAGCCCCAGTATAAATACTGGGGCTAGTTTACTGAAGCTTCCCCCAGTATAAATACTGGGGGTTTGAACAAAACTTGTTCAAAGCCCCAGTATTTATACTGGAATTTGTCCGGATGTGGCTATTTCTCAGCGAATTTATTTTTAACGGCTACAAATCAATTAGCGCGCGCCAGACAAACAGGCCCTACACCAAATTTTTACGTAAGAGACCGCCAACTTTACACCGAAATAGCGACTAAAACCTGTAAATTTCTGAACTTCAATTGTTCTCTTAAATAACCATGCCAAACTACCAATGGCAGCTATTTGAAGTCAAGCCATTAAAAATTAAACCAAATCAAATAAATAAGTTGGACTTTTCCCAAATTTATGATGCATTATGGGTCCTTTAATCGATCGGAATATTCAAGATCCAACTGTTGTCGGCGGGCTTAGCTGGGTAACTTTTCTTCTCCACATATACAAGTTGGCCCCCTCTACGACATAAACGTGTCATATAAGCTCTCTTCACACTCTTTCCAACATTATCTTGTGAAATAATTTAAAATTTGGCACAAGGTAAAAGGGAATTAAAAGTGAAGGTGAATAAGTAACAAAGCACTTCTGTTTAACAAGTTTTATTGTGCATAACTTTTAGAAATATAACTAGAGCACAATTACTATAAGTAATGTAACCTCATAAAGGATGCCTTTTTGCCTCTATATGTATTTTTATCTTACACAGAATCTATACAATTTATCTTTATTTTATCCGGATTGCTTGAAACAAAAATTTCAATACGTGACTCTTCGAAGAGGATATTTTCACCAAGTTTTGGAATTCATAGTCGTGGAGTACTTTCCTTGACAACATATTTTTTGTAACCACGTAAGTATTATGATATATTTAACTTACATCACAAAATTTAATAATTTCTTAACAACATATATGATAACAAATTATAAATTTAAAAAATATTTATTTATATCTAAACTCGATCAGTGTCCAATTAAATTTAATTACATAAATAAAATAAAATGGAGGGAGTACTTAACAAATTCAGTCCTCAACTCCCTTACATATGCTTTACTCTATATAGATAACCAATCTACACCTCACACTCCCTTCCCTTTTCTCCTACACTATTCTCTTACATTCTAAGCTCCACTACAAATTACTATACTTCTCCCACTGGCCACTACCACCACCGGAGAAACCGCCGGAAAACCAACATGTCAGTCAAGGAGTGCAGCCAACACAAGGACAGAAAACAAAAAGTTATCCGGCGACTTTACGCCGGAACTCTCATCTTCCTCTTCATTGTCCTATTAACCATCCTCTTAGTATGGGCTATTCTTCAACCCAAGAAACCTCGTTTCATTCTCCAGGATGCTACCATCTTCAACTTCAACGTTTCAGCACCTAATATCTTCTCTACTTCCATTCAAGTAACAATATATTCCCGCAACCCTAACGACAAAATTGGCATTTACTATGACAACATGCACGTATATGCCAATTATCACAATCAGCAAATCACTTATTATACTCAAGTCCCTTCAGTATACCAAGGTCACAAGGACGTTAATATATGGTCACCGTTTGTATCTAGTAATAACGTTCCTATTGCTCCTTATAATGGTCCTGACTTAACAGAAGATCAGGATAACGGTGGTGTCTGGCTCGACTTTAAAATTGATGGACGTGTTAAATGGAGAGTTGGGACCATTACTACTGGACATTATCATTTACATGTTTCATGTCCAGCTTATGTTCCGTTTGGTAACAATCCTGGAAAAGGTGGAATTATCGTCGGAAATAACGCCATTAAGTATCAACTCGCCCGGAGCTGTGATGTGAGTGTTTAAATTGAAGATGATATATGATGATGAAGAACTTTTATTGGAACTTGACTGGAAGTATTTGCTTCTATTTTTATTTACCCTTTGGACCAACTTCTATTTTGTTTTTATTTTTCTGGTACTTACACTTTTTTTGCTCTTAATTATTCGGTCCTATAGTTGAAGGAATTGTACATGTTTCTTAAGAAAAATATTGGCAAGGAAATAATTGAAGATCAGATAGAGATATAGTTTACAATCTTGTAAGAAGTATTGGTTCGGAATTATGAGAAACTTTCTATTATATAATCACAATAATTGTTTCTTCTCATTAGAGAAAGTGAAATAATTGTTTCAGTGGTAGCAAAGTGTCTTTTCGCTCATTTCATTTTCAGCACTCAAAAAGTTTATACTCATGCTTACTTTTCTTTGCAACTTTTTACAGAAATCTTTTCCCCTTCTCAACCTCTCTTTAACTAAATCTTTGGACCATAAGATATGGCTTATCGATTTTTCCAAGGTTTGAGGGTTTGTTCAATTGGATCATAAGAAATGGCTTGATTTGTAATTTTCCCTTACAAAATGATTTATATAACTTAAAATTTTTACGATAATTGTTTCTTCTCATTAGAAGAAATAAATAATTATATTGTCGCAAGGGTACCCGTTAGTTGTCACTTCCTCTCATTTACTAACCATCAAGTCCTTTTTTTTTCCTTCTTTCTCTTCTCATGCTTAATTTGAGGGTCACTCTTATCTAAGTTTTTTCATAGTTAAATTTATTCAACTTTTAAAATCTTAAACCACAGTACAAGAGCTGCCTTTAATTAAATTCGCCACGCTTTGAGGTTTGGAAAAATGGGATCATGTGCCCTGTTTTGGTTAGCCTAGGAATATAGAGAATGATCAGGCCATGTGATACATAAGTTCCTGTGGTGTTTGATTTAAGTGGTTTACCAAACTATGGCTTGTTTCTTCCGTCTGTCTATTTCCTTCCTCAAAATTCAATGAACATGACACTTTTGGGGTCGGAAGGTTCTATGAGGGAAAGATCGACATTATTATATTGTTGGATTTTCACTATTGGTATGTTATCTAGAATCTTTACTTAATTCGGATCTCACTCAATTAGTTAGTTTCAAGACTGATAGCTCGAGTTTCTATTAGTTATAGTAGGCGTAATTTATAATTTACTACCCTGCAATAGAGGGTACTTTACTTTGGAAGTTAGTTAAATTAAGCAGCAAGTAGTCTCATACTTTTGATACTTAATGAAAGTGCAAAACAATGTGGACACACGATAGTAGTTGATAGGTTAATTATTATGATAGAGTTTTGGTTAGGTAGAGTCTTGATAGGTTAATTATTATGATAGAGTTTTGGTTAGGTAGAGTGTCTTAGTGCGAAAGTGCACATTGCATGTATACTAAACTATGAAAAGCAAAATTGATTATCAAAGACTCAAGATTTAGATGTCGGGTTATGTCATAAGTTAATGAAGAAAGGGGTTAGCAAAAACTTGGTACAACGTTAACTAAACCAACTTTGAAATGGAAAAGTAAATGAATTCAAGACATATATTTTGCATTTAGGTCTATTATCACTTAATCATGGCCATGTAATATATATTTTCATTTTCTACTTGTACATATAAATGACTTCATGCTATGATAGTTATAAATTTTTGCCGTCAATCCAAAACTCAAAAAAAAAAAAAAAAAAAAAAAAAAAGAAAGGGAGGAAGAGGTTTGCCAAATAGCTCTTCGATGCACTACAAGCAATACTACATAATACAAGCATGATTCATGAAGAGTTATATTATTTATTCTATAATAATGGAGAGATAATTAGGATCGACTTGGAATATTCAAAAAAGAATAGATGTTCCTCGGTGCAGAAAGTTGTGCCTGCTAAAGACAAATGGTAATGTGCAAATTAGCTGTAAGAAAGAGATATGACTGAGAATAGAAATGGGTGGATGATCTTATACCATATGTCTTATCTCTTTAATCATTCTTTGTATTTTATTGTATATGATGAGACGCAATATTCTTCAAATGGCCGACTCACTTTGGCTCTTATGCTCTTTGTTTTCTTCCAAAAAGACACCAAATTAAAACTTAATCAGTTTGTTTATGTAGCTTCTTTCTTAAATACTCAAAAGTCCTTATTAACCAACTAGACTTACAGTAAAGTGGTACCAGTAAATCACCACAATAAGTGTGAGTTTGATTGTTATTGTCTACCTCTTCGCAAAGCCAAAAAGGCTGCTCAAGGCAAAGCTCAAATCTTTCTTGTAGCTGGAAAGCAGAGGAAATTGAAAACCAAGCCAAACTTAAATGTGAAATTTATGCTAGGCGGTTCTAGCTACACCTGGCGTTGAACTCTTTAGCTCAGGGGAAGAATTTTCGCAATAACACGTTTTATGGGTGCCTCCACGTTATGTAATCAGAGCTAAAAGAATGTTTTTTTAACGGGTGTCAAAGCATAATAGTGGTGTGGAAGTATTCTATTTCTGCGAATCACCCAAATTTTAAAAAGGATTGAAAGTTAAGACAAAAAATTTCACTACGTGTACCTTCTTATTCTTGGTTATATCTTTTTGTCGCCGCTCAAGAATAGTTTAGCAAAATAGGCTTGGAGGCAACACATCAAGTTATAAATCGACAAGTGTTGCCTCTTCGGTAAATATAAAGGGCAAGTGTTGACCGCGAAGAGATTGAAGGGGCGAGTGCTGCTCAGGCAACACTTCAAGTTATCTGGGAGAACGTGCGAAAAGATAAAAGGGCAAGTGTTGCCTGTGCAAGAGGGGGTCAAAGTTAGCTGTTGTCAAGAGGCACCACTTACGAGAAAGGGAGGGCGGGGCAACACTTTAAGTTATCTGGGAGAATGTAGAAAGAAATAAAAGGTTTAAGTGTTGTCTATACAAGAGGGGGTCAAAGTCAACTATTGCCTAAGCGGCAACACCTACGAGAAAGGGAGGATGGAATGCGGACGTCATTATAAGATTTCGTAGGAGTATTTTCGTTTGGAATTTATTTACTAAAATTAGCAAAATACATTCTTGCAAACCAACTTTAACTGGGATCAATAAGGCAAACTACTGCATATGGTGTCATAGTTTTGTAAATTACCTGAAAGTTGATTCCAAACCGGGTTATTTACAAAACTATGACACCTTAGGTAATGGTTTGCCTTATTAACCTCGCTTAAAGTGATTTTATAAGAATGGTCTCGCTAACTTGACAAGTGCACCCACGGGGGCAACACGTGACCTTTTATCTCTGTCAATATTCTCCCCAGATAACTTGAAGTGCCGCCTTTCAGGCAGCACTTGGAATTAATACTTGAAGGGTTTCTCCCGAGGGAACACTTGTAAATTTATAACGTGAAGTGTTGTCTACCGAGGCCATTTCGCTAAACCATTCTTAAGTAGGGATAAAAAACCATAACCAAGGATAAGGGGTACATGTAGTGAAATTCTTTGCGCCAAACCACAAAAAGACTGAAGATGTTATTGGACCAATTGGCTAAAAAAAGGGAAATTTAAAAAAGTATAAGACCTTTTGATGCCCGTCAGAGATTTAACCCGATAAGGGAAATGTCTTACAAAAATAAATCTTTCTAGCAATCGTCATATCATTCTATTAGTAAAGACTTGACGATCGTCAGTATGGCAAACACCAGGTCCCGACTTATATAAAGATCAGGCCATCGCCAGAAAGGATTATTTTTTTAATATTTTTCTTATGAGGGTTAAAATTGCAGTGGCATTGCTGGAAGTTCCATCTCGCACAAAAAAATTCCTAGAAAAGTGGCATAGGCCCAACAAGCTCAAATTCATCGCCTTTTTTTTCAATCGAACATTTTGAACTTGGTATTGAAGTTTTGAACACTTTTTTCATTAATTATAAAAAAAATATTGTGTCGTGCAAAGAAGATTCTCCCTCAACTTTGGCGGGTAACTTCGATCGGCGGTACAACTGTGCCTCCGTCGAAAGAGAATCCATGATGGAATTCCGTTATTATCCAGTTGCATCTCTGATGTCGTTTATTTTGAATGGTGCCGCTGTTGTTCGTTACATAAAGTTGATGTCTTATTTGGAGTAACAAACCAAAGTGAAGTTCATCCTTCATAGCGGAAAGAATTTGATGTGTTGCTTCTATCATTTCTTCTAAATGCTTTTGTCCTTTTATTGTTGGTTCATGTATGGTGCTAGGGTTAGTCATTGTACCACCACTTTTTTCCTCGATGTAGTCAGAACCCTAGATTATTGTCTAAGGTGGTAGCGGTGACAGATGGTGTGGGAAGTTTTAATAAGAGTGTAATTTTAAACATGAAACGGCGCCCGTTATTTTCTAGATTATACTATTTTAGAAATGCAAATTATGACAATTTGGACTGATGTAATTTTTAAAGTAAAAGTATATTTTTACTTAACAATATTAATAAATGATGCCGGATTGGCCTTAGTTATGTTTTTCTTTGAACTTTTGTATATGAGCAAAGTGATGACAATTTAGTATCATGTATTTGTAAAATAGACAGAATAACGTTGGCTCACTTGTGAATAAATGCGGCCAAATTGTCTTCATTATATGTTTTCATATGTATTTTTGTAAATAAATAAACTGATGACATATCGAGGGTCTATCAAAAACAGCCTCTCCATCTTGGTGGGGGCAAAGTATGCATATATCTCACCCTCCCCAGACACCACTAGTGGGATTACACTGAGTATGTTGTTATTGTTGTTGTTGTTGAATAATAAAGTGATGACACTTTGACCTCATCGATATGCAAAATGTGCAATAGTATTTTACTCATTGTATGCATAAATATGCATGACTGGATATTCGTTATTTCTAAGTATAAGCACTTGGAGTTATCTTTTTGTCGACGTGCAAAGTGAGACCAATTTGGCCTCATTTAAAATGGACATAATTTTTGGTTCACTATATGCATAAACGCGGACGTATTGGCCTTGTTTTCTATTTTGTAGGGAGAGTGACTTTTTGTAATTACGGATTTATTAAATTTAAAAGATGCGATGACATTTTGGTAAATATAGCTTCATTAAATATATAAGGTGCGGTGGTATTTTTGTAATTTCACCTTCATTAAATTTAAAAGGTGCCGTGCCATTTTTGTAATTAGGGAAAGTGCTCAATTATTAAAAATCATCTTTAAAGTGCTCAATCTCTAAAAGCTAGGCTCGCTTTTGCCTATTTATGTAAATCAGCCTAAATTCATAGCCTGCAACTCATCTTTGCCAATAAGAAGCAATCAAAGGCATTGATAAATAAAGATAACGCATAACACATAGTATTACCATTTAAATGGTAGTTATAATATTCAGGCAAGGAAAGTTGGCTTACTTTTTTGTATTGCTAAATGGTCAGACACACACGCATAAAATATCAAATATTAAAAGAGGAAAATGTTTATAATTTTTGAAAGAAAGACTTTTGTCAAGTAAGGAGAAAATGTTAAGATGAAGAGTTCCAGTTAGCTGATGAACAGTCTTAAGTTTAAAAGTTACTTAAATTTAACTATTCTGTTCAATTTGACTAACTAAAAGAAACACTTTGAGTGCCAAATCTAACCCTTGAACCTTTGTTCTAAGGGTCAATATCTAATATCTAAATAGGTTATAGAAATTCATGTATTATATTAACAAAAATAAAATTTATTTCCATATGATCTATTTTTTCTCCTTCTGAAAAAAAAATTTAGGACTAAGGTCATCACGCAGAAAGAAGAAAAAAAATTTAAGACTAAGGTCATCACGCAGAAAGAAGTGAGAGAAACCCCCTCTTCTCTCTAACTCATCCCTAGTTTTCTCAACACATTAATATCTATCCTCTCATCTACCCAATGGACGTTAACATTACCACCTTTGATATGGATGTTTCCATTCCCCCAAAACCTCCTGAAATTCGAGCAATTAATGAACAATCCACCACTGACAATGAATCACCCACCTACTGGAAGAAATTAATCCAAAATCCTCAGACTAATTCATTTTCCATATTACTTCATCATTCCTTTATTGAGGATCAAACCCAAGAAATACTAAATCCTACCGCCGACCTAAATAACTATATTCCTCTTTCCCCAGAGGAAAGACAGCTTTGTCATCATCAAATTGTATGGTAAACGTTTACATCACAAATATCTAGTAGAAAAATTAATGAATCTATGGAAACTCTCTGAAAATTTCCTCCTCATTGATTTAGGAGAGGATTACTAAATCGCAAAATTTCTTAAACATGAAAGTCTCCAAAAAGTTTTCAGGAAAGATCCATGGTTTCTCAATGGCTTCTATTTATCTATCCGCTGTTGGAAACCAAATTTTGTCGCATCAGAGGCTAAATTAACCTATACAACAGTATGGGTTCGTCTTTCCCAATTACCCACAAAATTCTTTGACCATGGTATTCTCAAAAAAATTGGTTCAAAATTGGGTAAATTACTAAAAAGTGATATGAAGACGTCTGATGCGTTAAGAGGCCATTATGCATGCTTATGCATTGAATTACCTATTGAGACTTGACGAGGCAAATGTGTACAAGATTTTTCTGCTCGTGTTTGTCAAATTCTAATATAGTTTAAGATATTGTCCCACAGAGATTGGAACCAGCTAGACTACAAGTTTATATTATCTTTGTTACTATTTGAGAGAATCAAGTTAATAAGGAGAGTTGATTATGAGTTCTAAAAAATAGAACTACAAATAATAAATATTTTTTTAAGTTTTCTAAATAAAAAATAGAGGTTGGGATATTTTGAATCTGCAAAATAAAAATATCATAATAGAACCAAAACTTTATTATTTGTTTCTCTATTTAATGAGATGATCGCTTATTTCTAATTCAACCAGATCACATAAAAGAAATCCATTAATAGCACCACTTGCGCTTATACTATTAATTGATTAACAGTGAATTAAAGACCTTGTTTAAAGAATAATTGCTTATTTCTAATTCAATCACTCCACGTAACAACAATTTCATAATAGCACCACTTGCGCTTATACTATTACTCTACTGAAGTTAGTGACATTAAACAATAACCGATTAATAGCACCACTCTTGCTTATACTATTAAGCAATTAAAGTAATGGCTTTAAACAAGAAGTATTTTGGTTAAGTACACCAAGTGAGCAAAAACCTCTTTCGATTAGCTTTTACTAAATCAATAAACTTATTTAATTTGACTCGATTCCTCCGTGTGAATTAGAATTGAAAGAAATAAGATAAAGATTATGGCTAAACCTAGTGTATAAAGATGATAAAGAAAGAATCTCAACACGAAAAGATAATAAAATTTCGGACATCTATTATAATAATTTTATCAAGCTTTATCTAATATCCCAACCTAAGAAAATTACTCCATTATGGAGAAAAGATAAAAAATAAAGAAAAATATTAATATTCCTACTAAGGCAAAAATAAAAACTAAAAGAGAAAGGAAGAGAGCAAGACTAGCCCTTGTCTCTGCAATGGGATCATTTTCATACAAACTTAAGCACCTATATATAGAATTCTCATGTTGAAGATTTTGCCATAGATGTGAAGGTAGCTTGGATTTATGACATTTCCGTAGATGTAAAACTTGCGATGACTTTTTCATAGATTTGAAGGTAACTTGAATTTATGACTTGAATCTTTGAGTTTCCCGTAGATACCAAAACTTGAGCTGATGAACTCTCCATAAATTTGAGTAGCTTGGATCTATAGCTTTCTCACACATTCAAATAGCTTGGATCTGTAGTTGCGACAATGGCTTTATCCATAGGTTTGACTATTTCTTCATAGTAGAAAAATCACGGACGTAAATATCAATGTTATCATCGCACTAAGAGCCGTATAGCAACATCAATAGTCATTTTCTTCTTTTTTGAATATCTTCTTCCACCTGCAAAATATGTTAGAAAATATGCGAGAAATGGATATATATATTCATATTTTATTAAAATACTTAATATTTAATATATGAATGAATAAATTATATCCATCAAATTCCCCTATACTTGAATCTTTGCTCGTCCTCGAGGAAAAAGATTTTATTTTTTTTTTAAATAAAAATATTTTCTTCTAAACTCATGATCTTTGTAGGATAGAAAATTTATTCAAGATAAACTTCCTTCATCATGCTCAATGCAATTATTCTTTTTACTTCACCAAATTCTTTACCTTATTTCTGAATTTTGACTTGATCAACAAGAACTTGCAGCCTTCTCCCCTTGAATCTTTCAAAATTGATAGAGTTATGATCATGTATTCAGTAAGTATCATAGTCTTGTCCATAGGCTTGCTCATCATGTTCAGCTCCACTAATATAGATTCAATACTGACTTTCAAAATCTTTTTAGGACTTTTCATGGCTTGTAATGTTAGGCTTCAAGCTAGTAGGATAAGGATATTTGATAGTGACTGTTCTTCTTCCAGCTTGGAGCTAATTTCTCAAAATTTTCTCCATTTGGTAATACTTTTTTTTTCGTCAATTTTTTTTTCTTTTTGCTATCTCATATATATTCATATATTCACATATTCACAATATTGCTTTTTTTTTTTGTAATATTTCTTCCTTTAGGTGATGTTTAATCTTTGCTCATTCAAAGATGGAAGAAATAATAACTCTTTTTTTTTCTTTATATATATGTAAACAATGTATACATATGTATATATATAGGAAAAAATATATATCTTTTTTTTTTTTGTAATATATCATGGTGTAGGAAAAAATAGGATTAAGGCTAAAAGAAGGGTTCTAAAAGGTAAGATATGTATATTTGGATAGAAAATTGAGAGGCTTAAATTGTGTATCAAAGAAGACCTAATTTCATTTTTCAAAAATCAGAATCATCCATTATTTCGCCTCGAAGAACATTCAAAGCAAGTTCTAGCCAAGTTTATTGATTTACCTTCTTTGTGATCATAATTTTTCTCAATTCCAATTATTTCCTGAGTTGAAGATATTTGCTCTTGCTTTCACAAAGTCAAAATTATAGACATGAAAAATCTTATGGTTAATATAAAAAGAAATAATATTGAACATAATGAAAAAAATTTATATTGGTAATTAAAGACTACAATAAGACCATAAATAAGAAAAAAATAGTATATAATATATAAAAATAAAAAATATATAGTTAAATAAAAAAACTTAAAAATCATATTTATAGCAAAATAACCTCCCCCATACTTGAACATTTCATTCTCCTGGATGAAAATGCAATTTTAGACAACTGAAAGAAAGGAGAGTGAAAAAGAATGAAGAAGGATCAAGTGGCAGTTGGATTATATAAATATAATATAATTAGTATAAAAATACTACTTTATTAGTAAAATAATTTTTTTTTTGGCTTTTAAATATACGATCACAGAAGAAAGCTTGAAAGAAACTGTGATCACACATGTTTTATGT
Organism: Petunia x hybrida; assembly: GCA_037355625.1. Taxonomy (NCBI): domain Eukaryota; kingdom Viridiplantae; phylum Streptophyta; class Magnoliopsida; order Solanales; family Solanaceae; genus Petunia; species Petunia x hybrida. The sequence goes on from JBBBVM010000676.1 coordinate 46,390, forward strand.
GTAATAGACTGTAATATTTTTATACCTTCTCAATCATTAGTGTAATCACCTAATTTTGGCACAAAATTCCTAAAATTTGCTCAAATAGCCTTGATAATTGCATATCAATTTTATCGAATTTTTCTTAGAATCTTATCTTTTATTTTTGCTAAAATTTGTTATTAAATGAAAAAAAGAAACCGAAAATTAACAAAAAAATACTTGTTATGTGTTTAGTTATAATTTTACGTTTAATTGTGATAATATTACAATTTTGTGTGGTTTAATTCTAGCTGATTGTGTGTATTTTTAATAAGTATAGACCTTTTAAATGACCATTTATAAAAAATAGTAGCCCAAAACGTTGGCCCATCAGCCCATTCTATTACCCAAGCCCATACCACACATATATATACACAAATCCCATTTTTCTTGCCATTTTTACACAAAATCAGAAAATGGGGCAAACTCTTGCCAAATTTTTCCCAAGCGGCCGGAAATCGCCTCTCGCGGCGGAGCCGCCGCTGCTCCGCCGCCGGCCACCACCTCCGGTGGCCGGAAAAATACAATATATATATCATCGGAAAGGCCTTGACCCCCTGGTTCCATTTCCACAATTATTTTCTCCAAAAAGTGAACCGATTCGCGTAGATCGGAAGTCAAAGATCCGGTCAAACTTCAACTCCGGCGACATTGACTTTTTCCGGTAAGTTTTTGGATTTTTACCTTCTCCTCACCCTCCTCTCTCACCCTCGCATCCCCATTTTTGAAAACCCCATCTCCCAATACCCTTTTCCCCCGTTCCCGTTTCTCTCTCTGTCCCGTTCTTGTTTTTTTTCATTTCTTTGCTTTGCTTCTTCTTACTTTCTTTCCTTTTTTTCTGTTTTGATTGTTTGGAGGGGGCTGTGGGTTTGATTTGTTTGGGGTTTGTGGAGGTTATTTGATGATGGAGGGAGGAGGCTGTTTTTCAGACGAGGGAGCGGTGTTACTGTGGGGATAGGGGGGCTGTTTTGGTGTCGATGCTGCACTGTTTATCATAAGACGGGGAAGTTTGTTTAGCGAGCAATGTTGATTGGAGTTGATGGCTAGGCAGGGGCTGATATTGTCTCTATTTCTATGAGGGTGATGTTTTGGTGGTGGATGACTGTTTTGGCTTAACAATCCGAGGTTGTTGGTGTGGGTTTCTTTAAAGTTTGAAATGATGATGATGGCTGATTTGAGCCGTGGATTTTGAAGCTGCGTCATTGCAGCAGTGTCAACGCCGTGGAGGGGCTGTTGTGTTTGTTGTGTGGAGTTGGCATAGCGAGGCAGCGAGGAAAGGCTGTGATTGTTTCTGTTTCTGAAATGAACGGAGGGGTGGGCTGTGATGAGTCGATGAAGCAAAGCTATGATGAAACGCTTGATGTGACAAAGCGATGAGTGGTGGTGATACGCTGATACAGCGATGGCAGTGGCAGAAAACGGGGCAGCGACGCAGCCAGGCAGTGAGGCCTCGACGGGTTAGAAAACCATCTTATTTCCCTGTTTATTTCTGTTTATTAGCTTGTTTAGTTTAGAAAGTAGAAATGTTTAAATGATTGGCATGGTTTAGCCATGGAAAACAAGCTTTCAATGTTAATCAAAGTGTGTAGAAATAGGCATTATGTGTTGTTATCCAGATTAATGCAAAGTTTTAAATACATTTGTTCTCGGTTTGGTGATATCCCTTTGAGTTTAAACACGTACTTGGCTATTGCGGGATAGGGGAAATTGCATGAACGTTCAAGTATGAATCGATTGTCTTTTGTTGTCGGATCAATCGTTCATGCGAGAAGCTTATGTCTTGGTGTTATATGTTCAAATGCGAAACTGTTTCAGGTTACCTGAAGTGCTCCCAAGCATACTTAGTTTAACTAGCATGCATACTTAGTTTAACTAGTATATTAGTTGTCTGGTGAGTTCCGTGAAAACAACGTGGAGAGCTTGAGTGTTTTATTTGCTCCGTGATCTGATTGAGTTCTATTTTTAGTTTGGTGTTTAGAAAATTGGAATTGAAATCTGGGAATTTGTTTTTGGTTTTGATAGTTCAATTCTAAGTTAGTTTGGTCTATTCTAGTTAGTATGGGGCTGATTAGTTGTCTAGTTTGGTCCTAGCTTTCTTCTAGTAGTGTAATGAGTAATGGGGGTCCTTTTAAAAGGACCCTACTTGTATTATTTTCAGCTTTTTGGGGCTGCTTTAGTGGCTGAAATAGTGAGAAAATAGTACCAAAAAGCCATAAAATGTGGGATTTGACAAGGGTACTCAAGTGGGGGATGGACTTGTACTTTTAGCCAACCCAACACTCCACCCTTGGCCATACTTTTCATCCATAAATAGGAGTTTGAACTCCTCATTTGAGGACATCTAACAGCTGACATACACAAGAGAACCAGCTAAAAAAAAAAAACATTGAGAAAAGTAAGAAAAATATAAGTAAGTTAGATCAAAGAATTTAGAACCAAAGGCTACTACTCTTAAGAGTCTTTGGGGTTGTAAATTCTTGAGTTTTAAGTCAAAGAAAGGGTAAAGAGTGGGCTGTTGCTGGACTGCGTTATCTTCTTTGTTTGCTTTGGTCTTGGTCGTTTGCTTAAGGATTGCATGTTTGGCCTTGAGGGAATTTGTATACACTAGGTAAATATTTTCTTCACCTTGTATATTCCTTGGAAAGATTGCTGTTGTGTATGAAATGTCTTAAGCCAAGCCTAACTAATTCTTATCCATTTGTGTGACGTTTTTTTAGCATGTGGTATACTTGTTATCATGATTGGAAAAAGGATAAAAAGGATTTGAATTGGTTAAAGCTCTTTAACCACGTTATGCTGAAAACAATGACTTTATGCTGAGATAATTTTGGACATTGTACTTCTTGCTTCTGTTTTAAAATCAGTGGTGCTCAAAGTTGCACCAAATCTGGAAAATATGATTAATTGTGTAAAAATGGGACCAAAACTAAAAAGTTAGAAATGGTAGGCAAATTTTAGGTGCAAAACAAATAAGTTATCATTAAGCATCCTCTTACTTTATAAATAATCCTAGAAATTTGATGCCTCTTTCTTTGAACAAGGGCATGAACCCACTTTGAATCAATTGAAATTGAGAACAATAAAAATTGCAGAAATAGCCATGTTTTTTCTGTTGCGGCAGAAACTTGCAGAAACAGCCACTGTTGAAAAAATAAGAATGTAAAACAAAAACAATCTATTTGTGCAAAGTATACTGTTTAAAAAAAAGAAATGAAATTGTAAAGTGGCCAAAATCTAAAGAAAATAACATTAGTGGGTTGTTTCTGCACAATGTTTAATGTATCATCTTTAGAAAGCTTCTAGGCCGAATATTTTGTAAAACAGCCTATTATTTAGTAAGTCTTGGATAACAGCCTATTATTTAGTAAGTCTTGGATAGACAACCATTATTTTGATATATATTCACCAAATTTATAAAGTTATGTTGGCTTCCATATCATTTCTTTTCTTTTGTCATTTTATTTCAAAACCAATGTTACTATTTAATAACAAAATATAATACGATTAGGCAAATTGATAAGTATGATCTGTGATCTACTTATTAGGCAAAAGGAAAAATCAAATTGAGACGAGCCAAATTAAATTGAGAGAAGTTAATGATGAATCTTGCGACAAAACATGGTTTCAAATCCAATTAGGCAATATTATAAGTATGGTTTGTGATCTACTTATTAGGCCAAAAGAAAAACTAAATTGATTTAAACTAATTCTAAATTAATTATTTTTTGAAGTTAATTAATTTCTTTTAAAAAATGTGCCAGTTCCTTGGTGAGTTTGAGATACGCAATACGTTTTATTTATTATAAATCAAAGTGTAAATTCGTCCAGTCCTTTGTAAGGTTGGAAAAGAAGGATACACTTTAATTTCCTGAATTATAATATAAAACCAGTCCTATGTGAGGTTGGTTAAGATTAACACTTTTAATTTTCTTAATCAAAGTCAAATTCAAATTAACGGCATTAATATAACAACCATATTTAATAAATTAAAATTGCGACAATAAAGCAACTGTGCTTGGCACAGGACTCGAGGGTGCCTAATACCTTCCCGAGAGTCAACTGAGAACCTTACCCGAATCTCTGACGCAGACTATTAGACGAGTCAAGGGTGTTCCAGGTACACCACTTTGGTGACTTGGCACACCTTTAACTTGTCAAGTGGCGACTCCGATTTTCTCTTGAATAATTGTGTACCTTCGAACACTCGTCATAACCTTTTAAATACGCAAATTCTATTCTTTATAGTTTTGCGTGTGGAAAAATGGTCGTGACAGCTTGGCGACTCCGCTGGGGAAATTAGTGAAAACTAGAATCTCCGGCTTTGATAAAATTGTCGCTTGTTTAATTTATTAAATAATGGTTGTTATATTCTTGCCGTTATCACATGAAAAGTTGAATGTTACTGCTTTGATATTTTTGAACTGTATATAAACTGTCTTCTCCACGTACACCTCTGAGTCTCTGGAACACTTGCACACGTACACTTACCAGATTGCTTGTGGCATCTGGGCCTTCTTACTAAAATTACCCATGATTTAGGAGGAAGGCGTGACAGGGTTTTAGGCCGGACACACTGTTTCCGGACGGCCCTGATGCGCTTTCCGCCCGGTTTGTCCACCGGGTTATGAGCCAGTCTAGACACTGAGTCAGTTGTGTCACCTAGAGTTAAACCTTTAGGCCCAATTATCTGCATCATATTTGACTTAATGAGGTGCGGTACACCGGTATTGCATTTGTCTAGGCTGAGCCCTTTGTGTCAAGATGGACACGTGTTCCGAAAAGAGACATTATTGGCATCTTATGTGTTGCATTTTTTGTAGAAAGAGGGTTGTTATGCTGACCGATCACTGGGGAGTGGGTGTCAAATTTTGAAAAAAAAGGGGAAAAATTAAAGGAAAAAAAAGAAGAAGAAGAAGAAGAACAAGAAGAAGGGATATAGTCCTGTTTCTCAAAATAACTTTAGTCGTCATTTTTACGCCATTATCATGGCAAAATTTTTTTTAAGAATTTTTGAGTCTCATCTTGCATCCGGGTTTGGTCACAAGTGTCAGAAAATAATTTGTCATAGTTTTGCGCCGGTATAATGGCGAAATTTTGGGACCCTTTTGTCTTTGAGTCTGTGTCCAAGTCAAGTCCTTATTTTTGGAAAATAATCTATCCGGGTTTTACGCCGTCATAATGGCCAATTTTTGTAAACTAATTTTGCATCTAAATCGTGTAATATGTTGTGTCTTTGTGTCGTTATAATGGCCAAATTTTGTAAATACTCTAAGATTCATTTTCAAATCAAATCGAAGAGTTTGTTTCAAAAATCAAGTTTTTATGCTCATCTTTGCATTGTCGTGATGTCCGATCTTGGAGTCACTTTTTCGAATAAAAAATGGTTTGATTCATAATCCGTTCTTAAGTTATGTTCGAATCTTCGATTAAGTCTTGGTTTTCTTTTAAAAAAAAAATTTGTTTTTTTTTGTCTAAGGTCGAGTGAGGGTACAGGCGATAAATTATAATTACTTGAGTATTATTTTGCGTCGATCCTCGTGGAGTAATCTGACTCCGCTCAAATGCCGAGTCTCATTATTATCACCGTCCGGGTGTACCCACCCAATGTGTCAGTTTGTATATATCTTTTGACTCGTGTATCACGTTAAGCAGTTTATTTTGAGTCTGTCTCGTGTCGTTTGTCTAAATTATGTTTTTGAGTCAGAAAAAGAGGTGAAGAAGAAAAAAAAAAAAAAAATCATCCAAGTTTGTCCTTGTTCTAATTACGTGTCAGTTACAATTTTGTCCTGATTTTTTTCAAGGCACATAAGCAATCTTTAAGGGATACGGTCGGTACACTCGGCTTGCGCCGAGAACCATTTCGGGATGACGCATAACAACCCTAGGCTTGCAATTTGTGACTCTTTTGTGCTAATCTGATTTGTTTGCCAATAGCCTTGGAGTTTGGAAGTTGCTACGGAATTTTGGCATTATCTCGCGCCCGTACGCAATAGGATCAAAGGGACCTGTTACCATGTCGTTTGATAAGGGAAGTTCTGAGATCAGCGCCCATGAACTTCTGGTGCTGGAAAATAAGAGGTTGACTGAAGAGGTCAAAAATTTGAAACAATTGGTGGCTGACTTGTATATTGCCATTGCCAAGGGAAAAACATCTCCTCCTATGCCGACCAATCTTTTAGGGGCTGCTTCATTCTCTGCACATCAGGCACGTGGCTCACCTACTAAATTTGAGGACCCACAGTATTCTCCCGACTTTCCTCACTACCAGAATGATACAAGTGATGGGGGATCGTCTAAAATACATCCTTGGGCACCACATCCATCTCAAATGGGGTATACTTCGCCCCGAGCCTCTGTTCCACCATTCACGGGTCCTATTAGGAAGGAGAATCTTGGGAGGAAAGATGAAAGGGAGCGATGTCAAGGAAGCAGGAATGAGAAAGAGTGCAAAAAACCCCACTCATACCCCCGGGCACAACAAAAGCATAATCCGGAAAGCCACCCTCCAAAAATTTCAAAATATTCCAATACTCCATTTTATATAGCGCGTGCATATGTTCCAGCACCTTCGCATCCACAATGGCGCGCAGCAAGCCCACAACCCACAAATAATACTCCACAAAACTATTTCCACGCTTCTCCAAACCCCGCTCATCGATCAAAGAAAGCCTTCCGCCCTTGTCCATATCACAAGATGTTACGAATGCAGAAAAAAAAGGAGCTCACGCCAATCGGGGAATCTTACACTAGTGTCTTCGAGAAATTGCAGGCTTTGGATATGTTGAGGCCGGTCAAGGGAGGAATGCATCCAAGGGACAAAGTGGACGAATCTCGTCAATGCGCTTACCATTCAGGCGCACGTGGTCATGACACAGAAGATTGCCACTACCTCAAGAGGGCAGTTCAAGCCTTGATAGACAATGGCCAGGTCCGAGTCGAGGGCTCAGATGCATCAAATATCAACCAGAACTCATTGTTTGTCTGTGATGATGTGCATATGGTGGATATGGTATGTGGAGAAGATTTGAGAGCTGAATCTGCAATGCCGATAGTACCTGTTGGTGATGTGTCAATTGGGGCTAACCAAATGCTTGTGGCAGTGAACTGTGTTCCTGAAATTGTGTTTGGGGTAGTAGACAGAGTAAGGGTGGAAGAAATGAAGAAGACGAACATGTCTCTCGAGAAGCCAATTCCATATCTTATCCAGTCAGTCATCAACCCTAAAGAAGTGAAATCTGCCATGATGGGAGTTGGAGAAAATGAGGAAAAGCAGAAGATGTTGCCAGATTCAGGGATTTTCTTTGGTATCAGCATGGTACATCTTGGTGAAGGGTTCAACAATGCCTAACACAGGAAAACTAGCCCTGACTTGCAATTGAGAGACTGTGAAATGTTGTAGCTTGTTTTGCTAATCTTTTGTGTACTTGGTTATTTAAGGGTTGTAATCCAAGTGCATTATTTTGCTTATTTTGATGTTCAAACCCTTCTATCTTTAATTCAATGAAAAGCGAGATCTTTTCTCGTCTCGACATTATTTCTCTTGTTTTCTTTCTTGGTCTTGTTTTCTTAGTATTCTGTTTTATGTTTTGTCTGCCTTAATAACATGACATGCGTGCGGAATTCACGCCTTGATCTAAATATGTGCTCTGACATTGTGAGCTGTCTGAGAAGTCAAAAGGGGATAAAAGAGGGAGTGAAATAAATTGGGAGTTAATCAATAGTCACCCGATAAGGAGATCGGTGAGAAGTTCAAATCGTGTTGGGTCGCTTCGGCTGAATTTGTAATACCAGTTTTGAGAAACATCATTGAAGTAGAAGTCGAGGACACGTGTGGATTAATCCAGGTCAATTGATTGAATCATCATTTGTGCGAGGCATTCTCTGGTCGGGATGACGAACGGCTTTCGTTTCTTCTACCCAATCACTATATTCTTTGTCAACCATTTTTTAGTCTTATTCTGTGTTTTTCTTTGGCCTACCCTCCCTTGGAATCAATTTGATGTGATTAAAGCAAGAAAAAGAAAAAAAAAAGGAAAAGAAAAGCAACAAAAATCTACCTCAGCACTAGAGCTACGTCTGACCTGATTCCTCTCAAAAGGATACGTAGGCAACCATTCGGGTGCGGTCATAACAGGAAAATGTTCATTTTTTCCCTGTTCCTCGTTGACGCAAAATCTTGCCTTCAAGTTTGCGGCCAATGTCAAAGAAAATTCAAATCTCCAATGTATGTTAAACTGGGGCAGAAGTTTGTTTTTATTTATTTTGATAAAATAAAATAAAAAACAAACTTCTATTTTTGTACCATCTATTCATATGTTTCATGAGATATCAGTCTCGAAATCGGAGATGAACTTAAAGCGCCCTAGTTTATCCTAAACTGGGGCAGAAATTGGTTCTGAAAAAAAAAAAAAGGGGAGAAAATTCAACATCCCTTTTATGGTTGTGTTCATCTCGGGGAATAATCTCAATATCCCCTCTGTTTTCATATCGAAAATTCAAAAATGATTCATCTGTTTTTCAATAAAATGGGGCTACAGTTTGTTATTTTAAAGAAATGATTCCAAGGGTTGTAATATTTTACCAAGTCGTTTCGTGAGATGCTTTCATACCGCTCTTCAAACCAAAGAAAAAAAAAACTCAAAGAAAAACAGAGAAAAAGGGAAAAAGAAAAAAAAAGAATTCCCAATTTGCTTAAACTGTGAAAAAAAAAAAACTTTGGTTTATTTTCAAAAGCGGTGATTTCAAATCTTGTAATGTTCATCTAGTCGTCTCATGAGATTGTTTTTAAGCTTTATGCTAAATCCTTTTCTTTATAGTCTAACTAAATCCAACATTACAATCCAAGTAAAGACCCTTCTGACCGATCATTGAGAATGTCAAGCCGAGTGAGGTGTCAAGGGACAATTTTCACACTGTAAAGTTGCGTTTCTTATGAGTCAACAATCGCATTTAGAAGCTGGGGGCACCCGGGTCATTAAAGGAGAAAATTCTCTGAAGAATAAAGATAAAGGGCGAAAATTGAAGAAAGAAAGAAAGATGGGGTCGATCAGCAAGGAAATATGGGAGATCGATGAAGAAACAACCAAAAATGAAAAAAAATGAAAAAACAACAAACAAAAAAAAAACAAAAAGAAAAGAAAAATGAAGTCTTGTCAGTGAAAACCTGAAAAGGCGCTGCAAGACAATGGTGAGTTAAAAGAACAAAGAGAGAGGCTAGTCGGTGAAAACCCGAAAGGGCACTACTAGTCGAATGAGGGTCGTTAGATTTGCCGTCAAGCAAGATTGGAAGAATGGGAGCAAAATCAGGGATAGATCGTGCGAACGGATGAAGAGTTGATTCCACATACATGTCATGTTTCACAAGGTCGTCGTTTCACCTTTGATAAGTTCCTTCTTTTCTGAAGGCATCTTTGTTCAATGTCTCCACTTGAAATTCTTTCATTTTATTTTTCTTCTCATTTATTTTTGAGCAATAGAAAGCTTCGCAAAGCTCGTTTACAAGTTTCATAGTCGTACTAGAGCAAGTCAGGACCAGCCTAGATAATTGGAGTCCAATATTGCACATTGGTATAAAGAATGACGGTCCAAAGAATGTACCATGAAAGAGATCGTCCAAGAATAAGCAGATTCAAGATGCAGTTTCCAGTCTTAAAGTCAAAATCCGCACAACTATAAGCGGACATTTTATTTTCAAGTCAAACCTGCCCGAGCGGAAATTTCAAGTTTCAGAAGTTTCAAATTTCAGTCAAAGCCAGCCCAAGCGGCAATTTCAAGAGCAACAGTTTCAACTCCCATGTCAGAAGCAACCTTTACAAGAAATTCATTTAGAGAAAGTCGAGGCACCCACCTGGAGAATGAGGGAGTAGTTTAGAATAGTCGAGGCACCCACCTGGAAAATGAGGGAGTAGTTTAGAGAGAGTCGAGGCACCCACCTGGAGAATGAGGGAGTAGTTTAGAGGAAGTCGAGGCACCCACCTGGAGAATGAGGGAGTAGTTTAGAAAAATCGAGGCACCCACTGGAGAATGAGGGAGTAGTTTAGAGAAAGTCGAGGCACCCACCTGGAGAATGAGGGAGTAGTTTAGAGAAAGTCGAGGCACCCACCTGGAGAATGAGGGAGTAGTTTAGAATAGTCGAGGCACCCACCTGGAGAATGAGGGAGTAGTTAGAGAGAGTCGAGGCACCCACCTGGAGAATGAGGGAGTAGTTTAGAGGAAGTCGAGGCACCCACCTGGAGAATGAGGGAGTAGTTTAGAAAAATCGAGGCACCCACCTGGAGAATGAGGGAGTAGTTTAGAGAAAGTCGAGGCACCCACCTGGAGAATGAGGGAGTAGTTTAGAGAAGTCGAGAACAACTGGAAGGGTAGTTCGAAGTAGAGGCACCCACCTGGAGAATGAGGAGTAGTTTAGAGAGAGTCGAGGCACCCACCTGGAGAATGAGGGAGTAGTTTAGAGGAAGTCGAGGCACCCACCTGGAGAATGAGGGAGTAGTTTAGAGAAAGTCGAGGCACCCACCTGGAGAATGAGGGAGTAGTTTAGAGAAAGTCGAGGCACCCACCTGGAGAATGAGGGAGTAGTTTAGAGAAAGTCGAGGACACCCACCTGGAGAATGAGGGAGTAGTTTAGAATAGTCGAGGCACCCACCTGGAGAATGAGGGAGTAGTTTAGAGAGAGTCGAGGCACCCACCTGGAGAATGAGGAGTAGTTTAGAGGAAGTCGAGACACCCACCTGGAGAATGAGGGAGTAGTTTAGAGAAAGTCGAGGCACCCACCTGGAGAATGGAGGGAGTAGTTTAGAAAAAGTCGAGGCACCCACCTGGAGAATGAGGGAGTAGTTTAGAGGAAGTCGAGGCACCCACCTGGAGAATGAGGGAGTAGTTTAGAGAAGTCGAGGCACCCACCTGGAGAATGAGGGAGTAGTTTAGAGAAAGTCGAGGCACCCACCTGGAGAATGAGGGGGTAGTTTAGAGAAAGTCGAGGCACCCACCTGGAGAATGAGGGAGTAGTTTAGAGAAAGCCGAGGCACCCACCTGAAGAATGAGGGAGTAGTTTAGAGAAGTCGAGGCAACCCACCTGGAGAATGAGGGAGTAGTTTAGAGGAAGTCGAGGCACCCACCTGGAGAATGAGGGAGTAGTTTAGAGGAAGTCGAGGCACCCACCTGGAGAATGAGGGAGTAGTTTAGAGAAAGTCGAGGCACCCACCTGGAGAATGATGGAGTAGTTTAGAGGAAGTCGAGGCACCCACCTGGAGAATGAGGGAGTAGTTTTAGAGGAAGTCGAGGCACCCACCTGGAGAATGAGGGAGTAGTTTAGAGAAAGCCGAGGCACCCACCTGGAGAATGAGGGAGTAGTTTAGAGAAAGTCGAGGCCCCAACCTGGAGAATGAGGGAGTAGTTTGGAGAAGTCGAAGCAACCACCTGAAGAATGAGGGAATACATTTGAGGAAGTCCAGACGCCCACCTGAAGAACGAGGGAATCCCTTTATGTAAAGAAGCAAGACCCACTGAATCAAGATCGGTGGTTTCATTTTCTACAAAGAGCAAGACCCACCTGAACCAAGAGTGGTGGTTTTACTTTCAACAAGTGAGGGGAGCAAGAACCAAGAAGCTCATCTCGGGAAGCATGAAGACTTAGAGTAGGAATTGTAATCTTATATTTTCAATGTTATACTTTCATTTTCTTTGTAAAGCAATGACCGCCAATCAGCAAGCAACCAGTGACCAGCAACGACAGCCCTTGTGCCTAAGAGTGTCTAGTATCAGCCCAAGTGTGTCTAGAAGGGTCTCTAGTTTGTCGTAGTAGTCTACAGTGTCTAGTGTCATCTTAGTAGTCTAGGGTGTCTAGTTTTGTCTTAGTGAGTCTAGAAGAGTCTGGTGTTTGTTTGAATGCGGTAGTCCCAGCTGCCGCACATAAGGAACTACACTGACCTGATTCCTTAGTCCGGGGATATGTAGGTAACTTTGTTCTCGGTTAGAACCGAAATTCAAGGTACGGTCACCATTTTGGAAAGCATGCTCTCGGCTAGACCGGAAAGCCCAAATTAGTTGTCGATTACTCTTTGTCCGAAACTCTTCGTGTTCCCGACAAGAGGGGCAGCTGTAATCACCGTATTTGGCACAAAATTCCTAGAATTTGCTCAAATAGCCTTGATATTGGCAATATCAATTTTATCGAATTTTTCTTAGAATCTTAGCTTTAGTTTTTGCTAAAATTTGTTATTAAATGAAAAAAGAAACCGAAAATTAACAAAAAAATACTTGTTATGTGTTTAGTTATAATTTTACTTTAATTGTGATAATATTACAATTTTGTGTGGTTTAATTCTAGCTGATTGTGTGGTATTTTAATAAGTATAGACCTTTACATGACATTATAAAAAATAGTAGCCCAAAAACGTTGGCCCATCAGCCCATTCTATTACCCAAGCCCTACCAACCATACCTATATACACAAATCCCATTTTTCTTGCCATTTTTACACAAAATCAGAAAATGGGGCAAACTCTTGCCAAATTTTTCCCAAGCGGCCGGAAATCGCCTCTCGCGGCGGAGCCGCCGCTGCTCCGCCGCCGGCCCACCTCCGGTGGCCGGAAAAATACATATATATATCATCGGAAAGGCCTTGACCCCCTGGTTCCATTTCCCAATTATTTTCTCCAAAAAGTGAACCGATTCGCGTAGATCGGAAGTCAAGATCCGGTCAAACTTCACTCCGGCGACATTGACTTTTTCCGGTAAGTTTGTGGATTTTACCTTCTCCTCACCCTCCTCTCTCACCCTCGCATCCCCATTTTTGAAAACCCCATCTCCCAATACCCTTTTCCCCCCGTTCCCGTTTCTCTCTCTGTCCCGTTCTTGTTTTTTTTCCTTTCTTTGCTTTGCTTCTTCTTACTTTCTTTCCTTTTTCTGTTTTGATTGTTTGGAGGGGGCTGTGGGTTTGATTTGTTTGGGGTTTGTGGAGGTTATTTGATGATGGAGGGAGGAGGCTGTTTTTCAGACGAGGGAGCGGTGTTACTGTGGGGATAGGGGGCTGTTTTGGTGTCGATGCTGCACTGTTTATCATAAGACGGGGAAGTTTTGTTTAGCGAGCAATGTTGATTGGAGTTGATGGGCTAGGCAGGGGCTGATATTGTCTCTATTTCTAAGAGGGTGATGTTTTGGTGGTGGATGACTGTTTTGGCTTAACAAATCCGAGGTTGTTGGTGTGGGTTTCTTTAAAGTTGAAATGATATGATGGCTGATTTGAGCCGTGGATTTTAAAGCTGCGTCATTGCAGCAGTGTCAAACGCCGTGGAGGGGCTGTTGTGTTTGTTTGTGGAGTTGGCATAGCGAGGCAGCGAGGAAAGGCTGTGATTGTTTCTGTTTCTGAAATGAACGGAGGGGTGGGCTGTGATGAGTCGATGAAGCAAGCTATGATGAAACGCTTGATGTGACAAAGCGATGAGTGGTGGTGATACGCTGATACAGCGATGGCAGTGGCAGAAACGGGGCCAGCGACGCAGCCAGGCAGTGAGGCCTCGACGTGTTAAGAAAACCATCTTATTTCCCTGTTATTTCTGTTTATTAGCTTGTTTAGTTTAGAAAGTAGAAATTTTAAATGATTGGCATGGTTTAGCCATGGAAAACAAGCTTCAATGTTAATCAAAGTGTGTAGAAATAGGCATTATGTGTTGTTATCCAGATTAATGCAAAGTTTTAAATACATTTGTTCTCGGTTTGGTGATATCCCTTTGAGTTTAACACGTACTTGGCTATTGCGGGATAGGGGAAATTGCATGAACGTTCAAGTATGAAATCGATTGTCTTTTGTTGTCGGATCAATCGTTTCATGCGAGAAGCTTATGTCTTGGTGTTATATGTTCAAATGCGAAACTGTTTCAGGTTACCTGAAGTGCTCCCAAGCATACTTAGTTTAACTAGCATGCATACTTAGTTTAACTAGTATATTAGTTGTCTGGTGAGTTCCGTGAAAACAACGTGGAGAGCTTGAGTGTTTTATTTGCTCCGTGATCTGATTGAGTTCTATTTTTAGTTTGGTGTTTAGAAAATTGGAATTGAAATCTGGGAATTTGTTTTTGGTTTTGATAGTTCAATTCTAAGTTAGTTTGGTCTATTCTAGTTAGTATGGGGCTGATTAGTTGTCTAGTTTGGTCCTAGCTTTCTTCTAGTAGTGTAATGAGTAATGGGGGTCCTTTTAAAAGGACCCTACTTGTATTATTTTCAGCTTTTTGGGGCTGCTTTAGTGGCTGAAATAGTGAGAAAATAGTACCAAAAAGCCATAAATGTGGGATTTGACAAGGGTACTCAAGTGGGGATGGACTTGTACTTTTAGCCAACCCAACACTCCACCCTTGGCCATACTTTTCATCCATAAATAGGAGTTTGAACTCCTCATTTGAGGACATCTAACAGCTGACATACACAAGAGAACCAGCTAAAAAAAAAAACATTGAGAAAAGTAAGAAAAATATAAGTAAGTTAGATCAAAGAATTTAGAACCAAAGGCTACTACTCTTAAGAGTCTTTGGGGTTGTAAATTCTTGAGTTTTAAGTCAAAGAAAGGGTAAAGAGTGGGCTGTTGCTGGACTGCGTTATCTTCTTTGTTTGCTTTGGTCTTGGTCGTTTGCTTAAGGATTGCATGTTTGGCCTTGAGGGAATTTGTATACACTAGGTAAATATTTTCTTCACCTTGTATATTCCTTGGAAAGATTGCTGTTGTGTATGAAATGTCTTAAGCCAAGCCTAACTAATTCTTATCCATTTGTGTGACGTTTTTTTAGCATGTGGTATACTTGTTATCATGATTGGAAAAAGGATAAAAAGGATTTGAATTGGTTAAAGCTCTTTAACCACGTTATGCTGAAAACAATGACTTTATGCTGAGATAATTTTGGACATTGTACTTCTTGCTTCTGTTTTAAAATCAGTGGTGCTCAAAGTTGCACCAAATCTGGAAAATATGATTAATTGTGTAAAAATGGGACCAAAACTAAAAGTTAGAAATGGTAGGCAAATTTTAGGTGCAAAACAAATAAGTTATCATTAAGCATCCTCTTACTTTATAAATAATCCTAGAAATTTGATGCCTCTTTCTTTGAACAAGGGCATGAACCCACTTTGAATCAATTGAAATTGAGAACAATAAAAATTGCAGAAATAGCCATGTTTTTTCTGTTGCGGCAGAAACTTGCAGAAACAGCCACTGTTGAAAAAATAAGAATGTAAAACAAAAACAATCTATTTGTGCAAAGTATACTGTTTAAAAAAAAGAAATGAAATTGTAAAGTGGCCAAAATCTAAAGAAAATAACATTAGTGGGTTGTTCTCTGCACAATGTTTAATGTATCATCTTTAGAAAGCTTCTAGGCCGAATATTTTGTAAAACAGCCTATTATTTAGTAAGTCTTGGATAACAGCCTATTATTTAGTAAGTCTTGGATAGACAACCATTATTTTGATATATATTCACCAAATTTATAAAGTTATGTTGGCTTCCATATCATTTCTTTTCTTTTGTCATTTTATTTCAAAACCAATGTTACTATTTAATAACAAAATATAATACGATTAGGCAAATTGATAAGTATGATCTGTGATCTACTTATTAGGCAAAAGGAAAAATCAAATTGAGACGAGCCAAATTAAATTGAGAGAAGTTAATGATGAATCTTGCGACAAAACATGGTTTCAAATCCAATTAGGCAATATTATAAGTATGGTTTGTGATCTACTTATTAGGCCAAAAGAAAACTAAATTGATTTAAACTAATTCTAAATTAATTATTTTTTGAAGTTAATTAATTTCTTTTAAAAAATGTGCCAGTTCCTTGGTGAGTTTGAGATACGCAATACGTTTTATTTATTATAAATCAAAGTGTAAATTCGTCCAGTCCTTTGTAAGGTTGGAAAAGAAGGATACACTTTAATTTCCTGAATTATAATATAAAACCAGTCCTATGTGAGGTTGGTTAAGATTTAACACTTTTAATTTTCTTAATCAAAGTCAAATTCAAATTAACGGCATTAATATAACAACCATATTTAATAAATTAAAATTGCGACAATAAAGCAACTGTGCTTGGCACAGGACTCGAGGGTGCCTAATACCTTCCCGAGAGTCAACTGAGAACCTTACCCGAATCTCTGACGCAGACTATTAGACGAGTCAAGGGTGTTCCAGGTACACCACTTTGGTGACTTGGCACACCTTTAACTTGTCAAGTGGCGACTCCGATTTTCTCTTGAATAATTGTGTACCTTCGAACACTCGTCATAACCTTTTAAATACGCAAATTCTATTCTTTATAGTTTTGCGTGTGGAAAAATGGTCGTGACAGCTTGGCGACTCCGCTGGGGAAATTAGTGAAAACTAGAATCTCCGGCTTTGATAAAATTGTCGCTTGTTTAATTTATTAAATAATGGTTGTTATATTCTTGCCGTTATCACATGAAAAGTTGAATGTTACTGCTTTGATATTTTTGAACTGTATATAAACTGTCTTCTCCACGTACACCTCTGAGTCTCTGGAACACTTGCACACGTACACTTACCAGATTGCTTGTGGCATCTGGGCCTTCTTACTAAAATTACCCATGATTTAGGAGGAAGGCGTGACAGGGTTTTAGGCCGGACACACTGTTTCCGGACGGCCCTGATGCGCTTTCCGCCCGGTTTGTCCACCGGGTTATGAGCCAGTCTAGACACTGAGTCAGTTGTGTCACCTAGAGTTAAACCTTTAGGCCCAATTATCTGCATCATATTTGACTTAATGAGGTGCGGTACACCGGTATTGCATTTGTCTAGGCTGAGCCCTTTGTGTCAAGATGGACACGTGTTCCGAAAAGAGACATTATTGGCATCTTATGTGTTGCATTTTTTGTAGAAAGAGGGTTGTTATGCTGACCGATCACTGGGGAGTGGGTGTCAAATTTTGAAAAAAAGGGGAAAAATTAAAGGAAAAAAAAGAAGAAGAAGAAGAAGAACAAGAAGAAGGGATATAGTCCTGTTTCTCAAAATAACTTTAGTCGTCATTTTTACGCCATTATCATGGCAAAATTTTTTTTAAGAATTTTTGAGTCTCATCTTGCATCCGGGTTTGGTCACAAGTGTCAGAAAATAATTTGTCATAGTTTTGCGCCGGTATAATGGCGAAATTTTGGGACCCTTTTGTCTTTGAGTCTGTGTCCAAGTCAAGTCCTTATTTTTGGAAAATAATCTATCCGGGTTTTACGCCGTCATAATGGCCAATTTTTGTAAACTAATTTTGCATC
Source organism: Petunia x hybrida (assembly GCA_037355625.1). Lineage (NCBI taxonomy): Eukaryota > Viridiplantae > Streptophyta > Magnoliopsida > Solanales > Solanaceae > Petunia > Petunia x hybrida. The sequence continues at coordinate 63,679 of JBBBVM010000676.1, forward strand.
TAAATCGTGTAATATGTTGTGTCTTTGTGTCGTTATAATGGCCAAATTTTGTAAATACTCTAAGATTCATTTTCAAATCAAATCGAAGAGTTTGTTTCAAAAATCAAGTTTTTATGCTCATCTTTGCATTGTCGTGATGTCCGATCTTGGAGTCACTTTTTCGAATAAAAAATGGTTTGATTCATAATCCGTTCTTAAGTTATGTTCGAATCTTCGATTAAGTCTTGGTTTTCTTTTAAAAAAAAAATTTGTTTTTTTTTGTCTAAGGTCGAGTGAGGGTACAGGCGATAAATTATAATTACTTGAGTATTATTTTGCGTCGATCCTCGTGGAGTAATCTGACTCCGCTCAAATGCCGAGTCTCATTATTATCACCGTCCGGGTGTACCCACCCAATGTGTCAGTTTGTATATATCTTTTGACTCGTGTATCACGTTAAGCAGTTTATTTTGAGTCTGTCTCGTGTCGTTTGTCTAAATTATGTTTTTGAGTCAGAAAAAGAGGTGAAGAAGAAAAAAAAAAAAAAAATCATCCAAGTTTGTCCTTGTTCTAATTACGTGTCAGTTACAATTTTGTCCTGATTTTTTTCAAGGCACATAAGCAATCTTTAAGGGATACGGTCGGTACACTCGGCTTGCGCCGAGAACCATTTCGGGATGACGCATAACAACCCTAGGCTTGCAATTTGTGACTCTTTTGTGCTAATCTGATTTGTTTGCCAATAGCCTTGGAGTTTGGAAGTTGCTACGGAATTTTGGCATTATCTCGCGCCCGTACGCAATAGGATCAAAGGGACCTGTTACCATGTCGTTTGATAAGGGAAGTTCTGAGATCAGCGCCCATGAACTTCTGGTGCTGGAAAATAAGAGGTTGACTGAAGAGGTCAAAAATTTGAAACAATTGGTGGCTGACTTGTATATTGCCATTGCCAAGGGAAAAACATCTCCTCCTATGCCGACCAATCTTTTAGGGGCTGCTTCATTCTCTGCACATCAGGCACGTGGCTCACCTACTAAATTTGAGGACCCACAGTATTCTCCCGACTTTCCTCACTACCAGAATGATACAAGTGATGGGGGATCGTCTAAAATACATCCTTGGGCACCACATCCATCTCAAATGGGGTATACTTCGCCCCGAGCCTCTGTTCCACCATTCACGGGTCCTATTAGGAAGGAGAATCTTGGGAGGAAAGATGAAAGGGAGCGATGTCAAGGAAGCAGGAATGAGAAAGAGTGCAAAAAACCCCACTCATACCCCCGGGCACAACAAAAGCATAATCCGGAAAGCCACCCTCCAAAAATTTCAAAATATTCCAATACTCCATTTTATATAGCGCGTGCATATGTTCCAGCACCTTCGCATCCACAATGGCGCGCAGCAAGCCCACAACCCACAAATAATACTCCACAAAACTATTTCCACGCTTCTCCAAACCCCGCTCATCGATCAAAGAAAGCCTTCCGCCCTTGTCCATATCACAAGATGTTACGAATGCAGAAAAAAAAGGAGCTCACGCCAATCGGGGAATCTTACACTAGTGTCTTCGAGAAATTGCAGGCTTTGGATATGTTGAGGCCGGTCAAGGGAGGAATGCATCCAAGGGACAAAGTGGACGAATCTCGTCAATGCGCTTACCATTCAGGCGCACGTGGTCATGACACAGAAGATTGCCACTACCTCAAGAGGGCAGTTCAAGCCTTGATAGACAATGGCCAGGTCCGAGTCGAGGGCTCAGATGCATCAAATATCAACCAGAACTCATTGTTTGTCTGTGATGATGTGCATATGGTGGATATGGTATGTGGAGAAGATTTGAGAGCTGAATCTGCAATGCCGATAGTACCTGTTGGTGATGTGTCAATTGGGGCTAACCAAATGCTTGTGGCAGTGAACTGTGTTCCTGAAATTGTGTTTGGGGTAGTAGACAGAGTAAGGGTGGAAGAAATGAAGAAGACGAACATGTCTCTCGAGAAGCCAATTCCATATCTTATCCAGTCAGTCATCAACCCTAAAGAAGTGAAATCTGCCATGATGGGAGTTGGAGAAAATGAGGAAAAGCAGAAGATGTTGCCAGATTCAGGGATTTTCTTTGGTATCAGCATGGTACATCTTGGTGAAGGGTTCAACAATGCCTAACACAGGAAAACTAGCCCTGACTTGCAATTGAGAGACTGTGAAATGTTGTAGCTTGTTTTGCTAATCTTTTGTGTACTTGGTTATTTAAGGGTTGTAATCCAAGTGCATTATTTTGCTTATTTTGATGTTCAAACCCTTCTATCTTTAATTCAATGAAAAGCGAGATCTTTTCTCGTCTCGACATTATTTCTCTTGTTTTCTTTCTTGGTCTTGTTTTCTTAGTATTCTGTTTTATGTTTTGTCTGCCTTAATAACATGACATGCGTGCGGAATTCACGCCTTGATCTAAATATGTGCTCTGACATTGTGAGCTGTCTGAGAAGTCAAAAGGGGATAAAAGAGGGAGTGAAATAAATTGGGAGTTAATCAATAGTCACCCGATAAGGGAGATCGGTGAGAAGTTCAAATCGTGTTGGGTCGCTTCGGCTGAATTTGTAATACCAGTTTTGAGAAACATCATTGAAGTAGAAGTCGAGGACACGTGTGGATTAATCCAGGTCAATTGATTGAATCATCATTTGTGCGAGGCATTCTCTGGTCGGGATGACGAACGGCTTTCGTTTCTTCTACCCAATCACTATATTCTTTGTCAACCATTTTTTAGTCTTATTCTGTGTTTTCTTTGGCCTACCCTCCCTTGGAATCAATTTGATGTGATTAAAGCAAGAAAAAGAAAAAAAAAAGGAAAAGAAAAGCAACAAAAATCTACCTCAGCACTAGAGCTACGTCTGACCTGATTCCTCTCAAAAGGATACGTAGGCAACCATTCGGGTGCGGTCATAACAGGAAAATGTTCATTTTTTCCCTGTTCCTCGTTGACGCAAAATCTTGCCTTCAAGTTTGCGGCCAATGTCAAAGAAAATTCAAATCTCCAATGTATGTTAAACTGGGGCAGAAGTTTGTTTTTATTTTATTTTGATAAAATAAAATAAAAAACAAACTTCTATTTTTTGTACCATCTATTCATATGTTTCATGAGATATCAGTCTCGAAATCGGAGATGAAACTTAAAGCGCCCTAGTTTATCCTAAACTGGGGCAGAAATTGGTTCTGAAAAAAAAAAAAAAGGGGAGAAAATTCAACATCCCTTTTATGGTTGTGTTCATCTCGGGGAATAATCTCAATATCCCCTCTGTTTTCATATCGAAAATTCAAAAATGATTCATCTGTTTTTCAATAAAATGGGGCTACAGTTTGTTATTTTAAAAGAAATGATTCCAAGGGTTGTAATATTTTACCAAGTCGTTTCGTGAGATGCTTTCATACCGCTCTTCAAACCAAAGAAAAAAAAAACTCAAAGAAAAACAGAGAAAAAGGGAAAAAGAAAAAAAAAAGAATTCCCAATTTGCTTAAACTGTGAAAAAAAAAAAACTTTGGTTTATTTTCAAAAGCGGTGATTTCAAATCTTGTAATGTTCATCTAGTCGTCTCATGAGATTGTTTTTAAGCTTTATGCTAAATCCTTTTCTTTATAGTCTAACTAAATCCAACATTACAATCCAAGTAAAGACCCTTCTGACCGATCATTGAGAATGTCAAGCCGAGTGAGGTGTCAAGGGACAATTTTCACACTGTAAAGTTGCGTTTCTTATGAGTCAACAATCGCATTTAGAAGCTGGGGGCACCCGGGTCATTAAAGGAGAAAATTCTCTGAAGAATAAAGATAAAGGGCGAAAATTGAAGAAAGAAAGAAAAGATGGGGTCGATCAGCAAGGAAATATGGGAGATCGATGAAGAAACAACCAAAAAATGAAAAAAAAATGAAAAAACAACAAACAAAAAAAAAAACAAAAAAGAAAAAGAAAAATGAAGTCTTGTCAGTGAAAACCTGAAAAGGCGCTGCAAGACAATGGTGAGTTAAAAGAACAAAGAGAGAGGCTAGTCGGTGAAAACCCGAAAGGGCACTACTAGTCGAATGAGGGTCGTTAGATTTGCCGTCAAGCAAGATTGGAAGAATGGGAGCAAAATCAGGGATAGATCGTGCGAACGGATGAAGAGTTGATTCCACATACATGTCATGTTTCACAAGGTCGTCGTTTCACCTTTTGATAAGTTCCTTCTTTTCTGAAGGCATCTTTGTTCAATGTCTCCACTTGAAATTCTTTCATTTTATTTTTCTTCTCATTTATTTTTGAGCAATAGAAAGCTTCGCAAAGCTCGTTTACAAGTTTCATAGTCGTACTAGAGCAAGTCAGGACCAGCCTAGATAATTGGAGTCCAATATTGCACATTGGTATAAAGAATGACGGTCCAAAGAATGTACCATGAAAGAGATCGTCCAAGAATAAGCAGATTCAAGATGCAGTTTCCAGTCTTAAAGTCAAAATCCGCACAACTATAAGCGGACATTTTATTTTCAAGTCAAAACCTGCCCGAGCGGAAATTTCAAGTTTCAGAAGTTTCAAATTTCAAGTCAAAGCCAGCCCAAGCGGCAATTTCAAGAGCAACAGTTTCAACTCCCATGTCAGAAGCAACCTTTACAAGAAATTCATTTAGAGAAAGTCGAGGCACCCACCTGGAGAATGAGGGAGTAGTTTAGAATAGTCGAGGCACCCACCTGGAAAATGAGGGAGTAGTTTAGAGAGAGTCGAGGCACCCACCTGGAGAATGAGGGAGTAGTTTAGAGGAAGTCGAGGCACCCACCTGGAGAATGAGGGAGTAGTTTAGAAAAAATCGAGGCACCCACCTGGAGAATGAGGGAGTAGTTTAGAGAAAGTCGAGGCACCCACCTGGAGAATGAGGGAGTAGTTTAGAGAAAGTCGAGGCACCCACCTGGAGAATGAGGGAGTAGTTTAGAATAGTCGAGGCACCCACCTGGAGAATGAGGGAGTAGTTTAGAGAGAGTCGAGGCACCCACCTGGAGAATGAGGGAGTAGTTTAGAGGAAGTCGAGGCACCCACCTGGAGAATGAGGGAGTAGTTTAGAAAAAATCGAGGCACCCACCTGGAGAATGAGGGAGTAGTTTAGAGAAAGTCGAGGCACCCACCTGGAGAATGAGGGAGTAGTTTAGAGAAAGTCGAGACACCCACCTGGAGAATGAGGGAGTAGTTTAGAATAGTCGAGGCACCCACCTGGAGAATGAGGGAGTAGTTTAGAGAGAGTCGAGGCACCCACCTGGAGAATGAGGGAGTAGTTTAGAGGAAGTCGAGGCACCCACCTGGAGAATGAGGGAGTAGTTTAGAGAAAGTCGAGGCACCCACCTGGAGAATGAGGGAGTAGTTTAGAGAAAGTCGAGGCACCCACCTGGAGAATGAGGGAGTAGTTTAGAGAAAGTCGAGACACCCACCTGGAGAATGAGGGAGTAGTTTAGAATAGTCGAGGCACCCACCTGGAGAATGAGGGAGTAGTTTAGAGAGAGTCGAGGCACCCACCTGGAGAATGAGGGAGTAGTTTAGAGGAAGTCGAGACACCCACCTGGAGAATGAGGGAGTAGTTTAGAGAAAGTCGAGGCACCCACCTGGAGAATGGAGGGAGTAGTTTAGAAAAAGTCGAGGCACCCACCTGGAGAATGAGGGAGTAGTTTAGAGGAAGTCGAGGCACCCACCTGGAGAATGAGGGAGTAGTTTAGAGAAAGTCGAGGCACCCACCTGGAGAATGAGGGAGTAGTTTAGAGAAAGTCGAGGCACCCACCTGGAGAATGAGGGGGTAGTTTAGAGAAAGTCGAGGCACCCACCTGGAGAATGAGGGAGTAGTTTAGAGAAAGCCGAGGCACCCACCTGAAGAATGAGGGAGTAGTTTAGAGAAGTCGAGGCACCCACCTGGAGAATGAGGGAGTAGTTTAGAGGAAGTCGAGGCACCCACCTGGAGAATGAGGGAGTAGTTTAGAGGAAGTCGAGGCACCCACCTGGAGAATGAGGGAGTAGTTTAGAGAAAGTCGAGGCACCCACCTGGAGAATGATGGAGTAGTTTAGAGGAAGTCGAGGCACCCACCTGGAGAATGAGGGAGTAGTTTAGAGGAAGTCGAGGCACCCACCTGGAGAATGAGGGAGTAGTTTAGAGAAAGCCGAGGCACCCACCTGGAGAATGAGGGAGTAGTTTAGAGAAAGTCGAGGCCCCAACCTGGAGAATGAGGGAGTAGTTTGGAGAAGTCGAAGCAACCACCTGAAGAATGAGGGAATACATTTGAGGAAGTCCAGACGCCCACCTGAAGAACGAGGGAATCCCTTTATGTAAAGAAGCAAGACCCACTTGAATCAAGATCGGTGGTTTCATTTTCTACAAAGAGCAAGACCCACCTGAACCAAGAGTGGTGGTTTTACTTTCAACAAGTGAGGGGAGCAAGAACCAAGAAGCTCATCTCGGGAAGCATGAAGACTTAGAGTAGGAATTGTAATCTTATATTTTCAATGTTATACTTTCATTTTCTTTGTAAAGCAATGACCGCCAATCAGCAAGCAACCAGTGACCAGCAACGACAGCCCTTGTGCCTAAGAGTGTCTAGTATCAGCCCCAAGTGTGTCTAGAAGGGTCTCTAGTTTGTCGTAGTAGTCTACAGTGTCTAGTGTCATCTTAGTAGTCTAGGGTGTCTAGTTTTGTCTTAGTGAGTCTAGAAGAGTCTGGTGTTTGTTTGAATGCGGTAGTCCCAGCTGCCGCACATAAGGAACTACACTGACCTGATTCCTTAGTCCGGGGATATGTAGGTAACTTTGTTCTCGGTTAGAACCGAAATTCAAGGTACGGTCACCATTTTGGAAAGCATGCTCTCGGCTAGAACCGGAAAGCCAAAATTAGTTGTCGATTACTTCTTTGTCCGAAAACTCTTCGTGTTCCCGAACAAAGAGGGGCAGCTGTAATCACCTAATTTTGGCACAAAATTCCTAAAATTTGCTCAAATAGCCTTGATAATTGCATATCAATTTTATCGAATTTTTCTTAGAATCTTATCTTTTATTTTTGCTAAAATTTGTTATTAAATGAAAAAAAGAAACCGAAAATTAACAAAAAAATACTTGTTATGTGTTTAGTTATAATTTTACGTTTAATTGTGATAATATTACAATTTTGTGTGGTTTAATTCTAGCTGATTGTGTGTATTTTTAATAAGTATAGACCTTTTAAATGACCATTTATAAAAAATAGTAGCCCAAAACGTTGGCCCATCAGCCCATTCTATTACCCAAGCCCATACCACACATATATATACACAAATCCCATTTTTCTTGCCATTTTTACACAAAATCAGAAAATGGGGCAAACTCTTGCCAAATTTTTCCCAAGCGGCCGGAAATCGCCTCTCGCGGCGGAGCCGCCGCTGCTCCGCCGCCGGCCACCACCTCCGGTGGCCGGAAAAATACAATATATATATCATCGGAAAGGCCTTGACCCCCTGGTTCCATTTCCACAATTATTTTCTCCAAAAAGTGAACCGATTCGCGTAGATCGGAAGTCAAAGATCCGGTCAAACTTCAACTCCGGCGACATTGACTTTTTCCGGTAAGTTTTTGGATTTTTACCTTCTCCTCACCCTCCTCTCTCACCCTCGCATCCCCATTTTTGAAAACCCCATCTCCCAATACCCTTTTCCCCCGTTCCCGTTTCTCTCTCTGTCCCGTTCTTGTTTTTTTTCATTTCTTTGCTTTGCTTCTTCTTACTTTCTTTCCTTTTTCTGTTTTGATTGTTTGGAGGGGGCTGTGGGTTTGATTTGTTTGGGGTTTGTGGAGGTTATTTGATGATGGAGGGAGGAGGCTGTTTTTCAGACGAGGGAGCGGTGTTACTGTGGGGATAGGGGGGCTGTTTTGGTGTCGATGCTGCACTGTTTATCATAAGACGGGGAAGTTTGTTTAGCGAGCAATGTTGATTGGAGTTGATGGCTAGGCAGGGGCTGATATTGTCTCTATTTCTATGAGGGTGATGTTTTGGTGGTGGATGACTGTTTTGGCTTAACAAATCCGAGGTTGTTGGTGTGGGTTTCTTTAAAGTTTGAAATGATGATGATGGCTGATTTGAGCCGTGGATTTTAAAGCTGCGTCATTGCAGCAGTGTCAACGCCGTGGAGGGGCTGTTGTGTTTGTTGTGTGGAGTTGGCATAGCGAGGCAGCGAGGAAAGGCTGTGATTGTTTCTGTTTCTGAAATGAACGGAGGGGTGGGCTGTGATGAGTCGATGAAGCAAAGCTATGATGAAACGCTTGATGTGACAAAGCGATGAGTGGTGGTGATACGCTGATACAGCGATGGCAGTGGCAGAAAACGGGGCAGCGACGCAGCCAGGCAGTGAGGCCTCGACGGGTTAGAAAACCATCTTATTTCCCTGTTTATTTCTGTTTATTAGCTTGTTTAGTTTAGAAAGTAGAAATGTTTAAATGATTGGCATGGTTTAGCCATGGAAAACAAGCTTTCAATGTTAATCAAAGTGTGTAGAAATAGGCATTATGTGTTGTTATCCAGATTAATGCAAAGTTTTAAATACATTTGTTCTCGGTTTGGTGATATCCCTTTGAGTTTAAACACGTACTTGGCTATTGCGGGATAGGGGAAATTGCATGAACGTTCAAGTATGAAATCGATTGTCTTTTGTTGTCGGATCAATCGTTTCATGCGAGAAGCTTATGTCTTGGTGTTATATGTTCAAATGCGAAACTGTTTCAGGTTACCTGAAGTGCTCCCAAGCATACTTAGTTTAACTAGCATGCATACTTAGTTTAACTAGTATATTAGTTGTCTGGTGAGTTCCGTGAAAACAACGTGGAGAGCTTGAGTGTTTTATTTGCTCCGTGATCTGATTGAGTTCTATTTTTAGTTTGGTGTTTAGAAAATTGGAATTGAAATCTGGGAATTTGTTTTTGGTTTTGATAGTTCAATTCTAAGTTAGTTTGGTCTATTCTAGTTAGTATGGGGCTGATTAGTTGTCTAGTTTGGTCCTAGCTTTCTTCTAGTAGTGTAATGAGTAATGGGGGTCCTTTTAAAAGGACCCTACTTGTATTATTTTCAGCTTTTTGGGGCTGCTTTAGTGGCTGAAATAGTGAGAAAATAGTACCAAAAAGCCATAAAATGTGGGATTTGACAAGGGTACTCAAGTGGGGGATGGACTTGTACTTTTAGCCAACCCAACACTCCACCCTTGGCCATACTTTTCATCCATAAATAGGAGTTTGAACTCCTCATTTGAGGACATCTAACAGCTGACATACACAAGAGAACCAGCTAAAAAAAAAAAACATTGAGAAAAGTAAGAAAAATATAAGTAAGTTAGATCAAAGAATTTAGAACCAAAGGCTACTACTCTTAAGAGTCTTTGGGGTTGTAAATTCTTGAGTTTTAAGTCAAAGAAAGGGTAAAGAGTGGGCTGTTGCTGGACTGCGTTATCTTCTTTGTTTGCTTTGGTCTTGGTCGTTTGCTTAAGGATTGCATGTTTGGCCTTGAGGGAATTTGTATACACTAGGTAAATATTTTCTTCACCTTGTATATTCCTTTGAAAGATTGCTGTTGTGTATGAAATGTCTTAAGCCAAGCCTAACTAATTCTTATCCATTTGTGTGACGTTTTTTTAGCATGTGGTATACTTGTTATCATGATTGGAAAAAGGATAAAAAGGATTTGAATTGGTTAAAGCTCTTTAACCACGTTATGCTGAAAACAATGACTTTATGCTGAGATAATTTTGGACATTGTACTTCTTGCTTCTGTTTTAAAATCAGTGGTGCTCAAAGTTGCACCAAATCTGGAAAATATGATTAATTGTGTAAAAATGGGACCAAAACTAAAAAGTTAGAAATGGTAGGCAAATTTTAGGTGCAAAACAAATAAGTTATCATTAAGCATCCTCTTACTTTATAAATAATCCTAGAAATTTGATGCCTCTTTCTTTGAACAAGGGCATGAACCCACTTTGAATCAATTGAAATTGAGAACAATAAAAATTGCAGAAATAGCCATGTTTTTTCTGTTGCGGCAGAAACTTGCAGAAACAGCCACTGTTGAAAAAATAAGAATGTAAAACAAAAACAATCTATTTGTGCAAAGTATACTGTTTAAAAAAAAGAAATGAAATTGTAAAGTGGCCAAAATCTAAAGAAAATAACATTAGTGGGTTGTTTCTGCACAATGTTTAATGTATCATCTTTAGAAAGCTTCTAGGCCGAATATTTTGTAAAACAGCCTATTATTTAGTAAGTCTTGGATAACAGCCTATTATTTAGTAAGTCTTGGATAGACAACCATTATTTTGATATATATTCACCAAATTTATAAAGTTATGTTGGCTTCCATATCATTTCTTTTCTTTTGTCATTTTATTTCAAAACCAATGTTACTATTTAATAACAAAATATAATACGATTAGGCAAATTGATAAGTATGATCTGTGATCTACTTATTAGGCAAAAGGAAAAATCAAATTGAGACGAGCCAAATTAAATTGAGAGAAGTTAATGATGAATCTTGCGACAAAACATGGTTTCAAATCCAATTAGGCAATATTATAAGTATGGTTTGTGATCTACTTATTAGGCCAAAAGAAAAACTAAATTGATTTAAACTAATTCTAAATTAATTATTTTTTGAAGTTAATTAATTTCTTTTAAAAAATGTGCCAGTTCCTTGGTGAGTTTGAGATACGCAATACGTTTTATTTATTATAAATCAAAGTGTAAATTCGTCCAGTCCTTTGTAAGGTTGGAAAAGAAGGATACACTTTAATTTCCTGAATTATAATATAAAACCAGTCCTATGTGAGGTTGGTTAAGATTTAACACTTTTAATTTTCTTAATCAAAGTCAAATTCAAATTAACGGCATTAATATAACAACCATATTTAATAAATTAAAATTGCGACAATAAAGCAACTGTGCTTGGCACAGGACTCGAGGGTGCCTAATACCTTCCCGAGAGTCAACTGAGAACCTTACCCGAATCTCTGACGCAGACTATTAGACGAGTCAAGGGTGTTCCAGGTACACCACTTTGGTGACTTGGCACACCTTTAACTTGTCAAGTGGCGACTCCGATTTTCTCTTGAATAATTGTGTACCTTCGAACACTCGTCATAACCTTTTAAATACGCAAATTCTATTCTTTATAGTTTTGCGTGTGGAAAAATGGTCGTGACAATTAGGTCCCGGTTTAAGTATAAACCAGAAAATTTACATATGCCAACATTTGAACTGTATCATTCAATGGTTAACCAACCAGTTACGTAGGCATACCGATCACCCTGGAGTTACTCCTGTGTAGGTGACTCTATTTTTGTAGAGGCCTTCATGAGATGTTCTGGTTGTACAATAATCTGGATATTGACCAAATCATTTGGCAAAGCATTAAATAACTCAAATCTATGTCAGACTTATAAGGCTCCACTGCTTCTCCCTCAATGGCTATGGGTGTATTGGATAAAAACCATCGTCACTTAAAAGAGTGACACGTGTCTGCCACGTGGCACAGGACATGTGTCTACCACGTGGCACGGGCAGAGGTTTCCCCGGACAGACATCTAACGGACAGATGACTGGCTAGGCGGTTACAACGAGCAGGCCCAAGGCAATTACGTGACGCCCCTCCAAATTGATGCGATTTGAATGAACAGTTACCTGTTCAAACGCAACTGCTCAATGAATGGTTACAAGGGCAACGGCTACCCAGCGGTTACATACCCAACGGCTGCCTAGTAAAATCTATATATAGCGTTTGTTTTCGAATCATTGTAACATACATTCTCTTCTCTATCTACAATATCAATAAAATACCCTCTTTGCTCTCGCTCACTACTGTTCATCATTTACATTACTGCATATTTCGTTCTCAAGTCTTCAAACGTAATCAATATTAAGGGATCCTCATTGAGATCAAGTGATCTAATACGGTTCCTTCTACCTATTTAATTCGCGCTTTAATCTTATTTATCTTCAATTATTTCGTATTACTTTCATATCATCGTTAATTATCATTACATATCCATCGAAAATCGTGCATATATTCATAATCTTGTAATTAATGCAATCCTGTATCTAAATCGGCTAAACTCTTAATCTAAACTATTGATCGTGACTCCGCAAATACAAATTTAATTGTTAATTGGCCTAAAATCGGATCTAAGTTAAACAATTTGGCGACCACAGTGGGAGCCGGTCAATAGCCTCTATAGGGTAATAGTTTATCTTTTTCCTGCATTGTATTCTTCTCTGTCGATCTTTTGTTTGTAACTAACATGGCAGAAAGCGATTCACAAGGAACTATGGTGGGCGGAAGTCAAGTAAGTACTCCTCCATCAAGCCCTAATTACTCTCCAGATTACTCGTCTGACAGGCAAAAACGTTCTTCCCAAGGACCAAGTAGGCAACGGAACAGGCGTGAACACTTTCAGAACAGAACCCCGCCTAGAAGACGACGCCATAGAAGTCTCTCCCCTGGCACGCGCCGTGTAGGACCCAGTCTGCCACCCCAAGATCAAAGGAATCTCCAAGAAACAATCTTTGAGTTTATGCAACAACAAACGGAGGTCAACACGGGAATAAACAAGGCGATCAATTCTCTTCGAGGGCAAATCCCATAAGTCACGGGGACTGATCCTGCAGCCCAAGGTCGAGATGTTCCTTCTTCACTCACTTCAAGGCAAGATGGAGAACAAAATGCGGCCAACAATGGAGGAACCATGGATCCAGCAACCCAAACAAATCAAAATCAAAATAGAGGATCTGTGGTATCCACTGAAATGAGCGTCGTCATGGAGGCACTCACCAAGCAATTCAAAGAGAGCCAAGAAGCACTTCAAAAGTCTCTCCACGAGAGAATTGATCAAATACTAGGCGCTCCACCCACATTGAAGAAAATTGACGTTCAACGCTACTCACAAAGGCCTTGGAAGAAGGAAGCAGCACCGAAGGCGATACCAAAAACATTCAAGATGCCAAACATTCCGAGATATCGTGGGACAACTGACCCCAATGATCATCTCATGATGTTTAGCAATTTTATAAAAGCAAGTGATCTCACCGATGAGGAGATTGAATCAGTGCAATTGAAGAAATTCGTGGAAACCCTAGCGGATTGAGCTCTACGATGGTACTCAATGTTGCCACCAAACTCTATTGGGTCCTTCACGGAGATGGCTGAATAGCTCGTAAAAGCCCACACAGGCGCCCAGAAGACGGAAACTCACGTGGAAGACATCTTTGAGATCAAGCAAAAGCCCGACGAATCTCTCCGAAGATATGTGGACCGTTTCCAACGGGAGACGATGTTGTTGCCCAAGGTACCGGACAGATGGGCGGCCATTGCGTTCACAAACAGTTTGGATGTCAAAAGCTCAGAAGCTACGCGCAGGCTATATGAATCTCTTCGCGAATTCCTAGTAGCCAATTGGTCAGATGTCTACAATCGCTACAACTCAAAAGTACGCATTGATGAAGACAAACTGATAGGAACTAGTGCCCGAGGAAAGAATCAATCATGAAGCGGTGGCTCTGGTGGGAAGATAGATTCAGAAAGGTTGGATGTACATTATGAACCGTACCCTGACCGATCACGCAACAATTCCAAAGGGCACGGTCGCAATAACAAAGGACTAGCACGAGGAGACGACTCAGAGTCAAGTACTCGTGGAGCCCAAAGTCTACCAAACTTCAACGTAGAAATGACTGAACTGATTGTAGCCCTCAAAGATATGGGCGAAAAGGTCAAGTGGCCAAAGGACATGAAAATCGATCCAAGTAAGAGAAATCAGGACCTTTGGTGCAAATTTCATCGTGACCACGGTCACACAATTGAAGATTGCAAGGCCTTAAGATATGAGGTCGCACATTTATTAAAACAAGGATTCTTGAAGGAACTTCTAACCGAAAAGGGAAAGCAAACTCATGCGAAGGCTCAGCAAAATAAATCTGGCCCTCCACGAGCATCTTCTCCGAAGAAGACAGTCAACGTTATTTCGGGCGGGATCGAAGTTAACTCCGTTGTTTTCACAGCAAAGAAATACACAAAGGTCTCTATTACAAAGACCAAGCGTCCACGGCCAGAAAAAACAATAATGTTTGAAGATTCGGATACAGATGGCTTGCAATTCCCACATGTTGATGCGCTGGTCATAACATTGCGCGTGGCAGAGTTTGATATAAAAAGAGTGCTCATTGATGCGGGCAGTTCTGCAAATATCATTCAATCACGAGTTGTCAAGGAGATGCAACTAATGGAGAAGATCGTGCCAGTATCGCGAGTTCTCTCCGACTTTAACAACTCAAGTGAGAAGACCCTTGGCGAGATTACTCTCACAACTCTTGTCGAGGGGTAAGCAAAGGAGACGGTGTTCCAAATTGTCAATAGAGACATGGCCTACAACATTATCCTTTGAAGACCATGGATCCATGAAATGCAGGCTGTTCCCTCCACATATCATCAGGTATTGAAATTCCCATCAGAATGGGGAATACGCGAGATACGAGGAGAGCAACGCTCTGCTCGAGACTGCTATTCGGTGGCCCTCAAGCTGCCCGAAGAAAATGAATAGCAATCACAGCAACCGGGATCTGACGCAACAAATGAATAAGCAAAGTATGAGGTGCCGGAATTTATCACAAAGCTAGAGGCACGGGAAAATTATACACCGACCGTGGATGCTTTGGAACCAGAAGAACTGTTCGCAGACATGCCAAAGTGGAAGGTCTACTTAGGGGCAGAATTAAATGAACGCCTCCGAGAAGATATCCTTCAATTCCTCAAGGAGCAGCATACGACGGTCGCTTGGTCGCATGCAGGCATGACGGGTATTTCTCCAGAAATTATCTCTCACAAGTTGAATGTTGACCCGTACCACCGTCCGGTGAAGCAGAAAAAGCGCCCCAGGGAGCTTTTCGGAATCAAATCATAAACGATGAGGTTGATCGACTACTGAAGATTGGATCTGTACGCGAAGTTAAATATCCAGACTGGTTAGCCAACGTGGTCATTGTGGCTAAGAAAACGAGAAATGGCGAGTTTGCATTGACTTCACTGATTTAAACAAAGCCTGTCCGAAGGACTCATATCCCCTTCCCTGGATAGATCAGTTGATTGATGCAACCGCTGGGCACGAGGTGCTCACCTTCCTTGATGCATATTCAGGGTACAATCAAATATTGATGGACCCCAATGATCAGGAAAAAACGTCATTCATAACGTGCAGAGGGACGTATTGCTACAAAGCCATGCCGTTTGGATTAAAGAATGCAGGTGCAACATATCAGCGATTGGTCAATCGTATGTTCCACGATCATATCGGTAAGACCATGGAAGTATACATTGATGACATGCTGATCAAGTCGAAACGGGCAGAAGATCATCTGGCACACTTGAAGGAAGCCTTCCGAATACTTGACCAATACAACATGAAGCTTAATCCAGAGAAGTGCGCATTTGGAGTTGGTTCAGGAAAGTTCCTAGGCTTCATCGTCTCTCAGTGTAGAATTGAAGTCAATCCCGCTCAAATCAAAGCAATTGAGTCAATTCCAGACGTGCTCCACAACCGGAAAGACGTCATGAAATTGACTGGGAGGGTGGCAGCCTTGCGCAGGTTTATATCTCAGTCATCTGACCGGTGCAAAAGTTTCTTCGATGTTTTGAAGCAGAACAAGGAATTCAATTGGACTCCTGAATGTCAACAAGCACTGAGAGATCTGAAAAAATATCTATCCAATCCACCACTACTCTCGACGCCTCAGCACGGGGAGCAGTTGTTGATCTATTTGGCAGTTTCAGAGTCTTCGGTAAGCGCAGTTTTGGTTCGAGAAGGAAAAGGTAAGCAACTTCCCATTTATTACATTAGTAAAGCTTTAATTGATGCGGAAACACGTTACCAACCCTTAGAAAAACTGGCTTTAGCTCTCGTAACTGCTGCCCGTAAATTACGTCCTTATTTTCAAGGTCATTCAATAGCTGTAGTGACAACCTTTCCTTCACGCAATGTTTTGCATAAACCCAAATTTTTGGGAAGGTTGGTTAAATGGGCTGTAGAATTAAGCAAATTCGATATCACCTACCAGCCCCGGGTAGCAATCAAGTCACAAGCCCTAGCAGACTTCGTAGCAGACTTTAGTGCTAATATATATCCTGATGCGGAAAAAGATGCAATTCTCTACGCTCGGCAAGCCCCTAGTGTATGGACCCTATTCACTGATGGTTCCTCGAGCGTCAAAGGGTCTGGTCTTGGACTGGTTCTTATCACCCCGTCCGGAGAGACCGTCAGGCAAGCCATCAAGTGCCCGTTTATTACTAACAATAAGGCAGAATATGAGGCCGTAACTGCAGGATTGGAGTTAGCCTGAAGCTATGGAGCAAACATTATCAAACTCAAGAGTGACTCTCAACTAGTAGTCAACCAAGTGACCGGAGGTTTCATATCACGGGAATCCAGAATGCAAGTGTACCTTGCCCGTGTAAAAGAACTTTTGCCTCAGTTCGACGAATGGGAAGTACTCCAAATTCCACGAGAAGAAAACCATGAAGCAGATGCCCTAGCAAATTTAGGGTCAGTAGCGGAAATTGGGGCGGCCAGCTCCTCGGCTGTCGTTCAACTCCTCTGCACGACCATAGATCGAGAAAAGTTTGAAGTTAATGCTATAAACACAACTTGGGACTGGCGAAATGCAATAACAAATTATATTCTTCATGGAACTCTACCCGATGACGCGAAAGCTGCTCTCAAACTCAGAATAAAGGCTGCTCGATATACAGTCATCAACGGCGATCTTTATCGCAGGATGTTCGCAGGGCCCCTTGCCAAGTGCCTGGGACCAAACCAGATCAACTACGTGATGCGAGAGGTCCACGAAGGTTGTTGTGGTAATTATTCTGGGGGCAAACGTTAGCGCGCAAATTGATCCGCGCTGGATATTATTGGGATAAGATGGAGAAAGATACAAATGATTTCGTCAAGAAATGTGATAAATGTCAAAGGTTTGCGCATCTTCTCCATCAACCGGCATAACCGCTCCACTCAATAATCTCCCCGTGGCCATTCTAGAAATGGGGAATGGACATAGTTGGTCCTCTTCCTGCTGCGCCAAGAGGGGTACGCTTCTTACTAATCGTCATCGATTACTTCAGCAAATGGGTCGAAGCGGCAGCATATGCAAAGATACGACAAACAGAGGTAATTGACTTCCTTTGGCGGTATGTCGTATGTCGCTTTGGAGAACCTAAGGAAATAGTCATGGATAATGGCCCACAATTCATCGGCCAGAAACTGACTAGGTTCCTCGATGACTTACACATCAAAAAGATTACCTCTTCTCCATACCATCCTGTTGCCAATAGACAGGCAGAGTCAACAAACAAAATAATCATTGAGTCTCTCAAGAAGCGCCTTGAGCAGGCCAAAGGGTGTTGGGTAGAAGAACTGCCCGGTATACTATGGGCTTATCGCACGATAATAAAAATGAGTACAGGGGAGACACCTTACTCATTGGTATACGGCGCAGATGCTCTAATCCCAGTTGAAATTGGAGAGCCAAGTCTACCGTATGCACATGCTACCAAAGAATCTAACCCAATCAATCTTTCCGAAGAATTAGATCTCCTCGAAGAACGAAGGGAACTAGCACTTGTACGAGTAGTCACCCAGAAGGAACGAATCGAACAATACTATAATCGGGGACTACGCGTACGAAGTTTCCAGGTTGGAGATTTCGTATTAAGAAAAGTATCCCAAAACACACAAGAAGTAAACTCGGGAAAATTAGGCCCTAATTGGGAAGGCCCCTACAAGGTAGTCGCGTCAGTCGGTAAGGGATCTTACCGTTTGGCACGACCAGATGGCTCAATCGTCCTAAACAATTGGAATGTGATTCACCTCAAAAGGTATCACTTCTGAATGGTAAAACGGTCAGTTATTCTATTCCTACCTTTTACTTTTATGGCATTCTTACTTTTATTATATTTCTCCTATATGGTACTAACGGCCTAAACAAGGCCAGATCCGGTTAGCTCAACTGGTAGAGCTCGAAGTTCTTCAACTTCGCGGCTGTGGGTTCGAATCCCTCAACGGACACACTCATCCTTTGGTTATATGTGTTCTTTTATCTACGACCAGCCCTAACTCTGTTTATGTTAAAACTTCCCGTATTTCAACATAAAAATAAGGAGGGTGGTAAGAGGCTCCTGTAGGCCAGATAAGACCTTTATAAAGGCAAGAGACCTTGTAAAAAGGCGAGTTTTTAAAACTTTTTATGTGACAAGCTTCCACGAAAATAAGAGAAGTCGTTCACAAGGCCAGCTACTCGGCCAGAGTTAAACTACAAACTTTCTGCGTCGACTTTCAACTATAAAAATGGTAAGCAAAGTTGTTCGCAAGGCCAACGATTCGACCAAAACCTATTGACCGCGACTCGGCCAGAATGAAACATCTGCGCAGACCATTCACAACTTATGACCTCTTCTTTGAGAAAGGCTAAGTTAAGACATACGAACAGACTTTTGAAGAACAGAACTTAGCAACGTTCAAACTTCTAAAAGCGCTTAAATAAAAGGCACAAAGGCCACAATGCCTCCAAACGTAATTACAAAGATCGAAGATTCAAGCTATACACTGCCATTGAATTAAAAGATCTGAAAATATATAAATTGTCTTGACGAAACAATAAAAATGCCAAAGTGGCTGACAGAAGTTTTCGTTGAGTGAGAAAGGCCAATGAAACCGGCCGTAAACAAACAAGGATCAGAAGGTCCCAAAGAGACCTCTGTCCACAACCAATCATCCGGCTTTCGCCGGACACATGAACCTACAACTTGATCAATTTTTGAAAAGGGGGGGTATTAATTTTGGGGACTCTGACCAGAGCCCGATGCACCAACTCCATCGGCTCCGTCATCATCACCCGAGCTCTCATCTCTACCTTCATCACCATCTTCATCATCATCTTCATCAGACTCCTCAAAAGAAAGGTTCAACATTTGTCTAACTTCGCGAACGGCACGCTTCGCTTTCAGCATTGTTTCCTCAACGTTGATTTGACCTGCATGGACCTGCTCGAGTAATGCTCGCTTGGTTTCAAGCACAGTAAGCTTAGCCTTGATCTCGAACTGATCGCGCAAGTTGGCCAAATCTTTGGATAACGAGTCTTGAACGCTCATTGACTGGGCAACTTGGTCCCTGGCAGCTTGAAGTTCAACTCGAGCATTAACAGATTCTTCCTTAGCCTTCTGCAGGTCCATCTCTAAAAATCCACGTTCGTCAAGTGCCTTGTTCAGCAAAGAATTGTTTTCTTCGAGTAGAGCCTCCAAGTCCAGGGCAGATTGTGCGAACCCCTATTTCTCTTCAGAAAGAAGGTCCTTTTCCTCGGTGAGCTTGTTAATCTGTTCAACTTGTTTATTGTTGGTCTCAGCCAACTGGTTAACTTCGCCCTCGAGGAAACCATACTTCTCTACCAGAGCCTTGTTCTCCTTCAGAGTCTTCAGCAATTCTTTCTTCAGTTCAAGTGCCTCATCAGGATTGTTGATTCTGGAACGAAGCATCAACTCGGCAGCCATCAAACTTGACTGAAACAACAAGAGAAATAAGGTTAGAAGTATAAATTCAAAATTACTTCCGACTTAAAAAGTATTAAAAAGCACTTACCCGGGCAGAGTCAGCAGCAATAGCAAAGGCCAGATCTTCATCACTCATATCCCTCATTGTCCATTCTTCACGGGGACCAATGAGCAATGAAACTGCCTTGGCCAAACTACCCGGCCTAGTCACGAAGTTAACATTGTAGGCTAGCTTCATGGTGCATTCCCTCTCACAGTGTTTAGGCTCCCTAGCCTGCTCAGAGGGAAAGTTTGGGCCAAATTTATAGCGCACGCCCCGAATGTTTATTGATCCAGTCAGACCGCTGATGAAGGTCTGCCGAGTAAGCTTTGTGCTTGACATATCAGAATCATTTGCCACTTCAGGATCTTTTGTGTCACAGTCATGCAAATAAACATGCACTTCCCCCTCAACAGCCACATTCTCTAAATCCTCGAAATAAAAAACACGGGGACTCTGGCTGCCCTCTTGGGGGATCTCTTCTTTTCCTTCTTCTTCTTCTTCACCAACTTTCCTTTTCCCCTTGTTTGCATAAGAAGAGCCCACCTTTACCCCGTCATCAACTCGGGGACTTCCTTCCGAAGCACGAGCAGTCTTTTCCTCGTCCTTCTTCTTGTCGCTTCGGATATAGGGCTTTCTCACAAAGTTTTCAATGGTTTCAGTATCAGAAACATCGATCACTTCCGTTTCAAAGCCCTCTCCCCATGCAGACTCGGGGACTGCAGCAGAAGTCTTAACACTCTCTTTTTCAGGCCCGGGCACACTAGCACCGGGGGAGTCTTACCTCCAACAACTGAGGTCTTCTCGGCAGCAATAGAAGCCTTACGAGCAGCCTTCTTCCGTGCTCCGCCCTCACCCTGGCTTTTCTTCTTCCTCTTCAGAGAGCTGATACCGCTAGACAATAGTTCCTCGCCACCTTCCCTCTTACGCATTGCCTCCGCCGCAATTTTTTTGGCCGTAACCTCATCCTCAGGGTCAACAGCAGATCCTGACGGCACAGCCTGAGGGGGAGGGGCAGGGAAAATGTCTCCTTGTGTGCCTAAACCTGTAAAAGGCGAAACGGTCAGATACAGTAAAGCCACGAAGAGAAGAAGTAGCCGCAACAGCGAAAAGTTCTCACCGTGAGTCTTTACGGTCAGACCCTTTTTTGTGGCGCAGTACGTCCATTCCCTCTGCTCGACGGGAAACTTCTCAGGATGGGCTCAACCCACGCTCTCAGCTCATCAACCAATTGTTGACACCCAATTTTGTCCCGAATTTTTTTTTAAATTAATAAATTATGGCAATATTTATAATTGAGGATAATTTTTTGAAAATTAAATATAATTGGTTAATTTCTGAGTAAAAGACAAATTTTGCAATGTATAGCCTAATTTCTACCCTACCCGTGCAATCACCCGATTTTCTCATTTAAATCCTAAATTGGGGTCAAAATAGCTCCTTCATTTAAATTCCAGCTTATTTATGCAAAGCCCATATCACACACACAACCCATCATTTACCAATCTTCCTACTACACAAAAGCCCCAGCCCATTAATTCACCATCTCCCCTTATCAAAAACCCTACACCCACCATTATAAAAGAAAAACCCTACTCACAAAATGAGGGATCAGCCGAGGCACAACTCACTATTGATCATCTTCTCAAAAAAAAAACCCTCTCCTCTTTTATACATTACAATACAAAAATCCCACAACACCACCCACAACATTGACGCACGCACACACTCATAGAAACATAAACAAGCAGGGGAGTTGCAGATCTGAAACCAGAGAGAAGATCGAGGGGGATGGGAATTCTAAAACGAGAAGTAGGATAGCGACGCCGGAGAACCTCGTCGCCGGTGACATATTCCTTTGCTTCCGATTTGGTCTGTTATTGAACGGAAAAGGGTCTGGGATTGTAGTGATGCCGCTATCGGCGTTGCTCCTCCTTCCCTGACTTCTGTCGCCGGTGCCGCTCCTCCCGTTGAAGGTTGTTCTGCTTGTTCTCGTTGCCAACGATGGCGTTGATTGGAACCTCGCTGCAGTCATCGTTTCCCTTTTCTCCGTCTCACTGATTGTCGTTCATTCTCTGGGATTTGGTTTGGCTTTTGATCTTTAACGGGTCATTGGTTTATCAGGATGTTTATATATTGCTATATCTATTTTGGGGATTCGATTCTGCCGATTATGTGTACGAATCTTTGTTTGTGCAGCGACCCGTTCGCCGAAAAACCCACTGGTGCAACCCTTTGTTCTTGTTGATTCTCGTTAGTAATAACATCTTGTTGCTTCACTGGTGCTGTGTTTGTTGATGTTCCTGATTTTGTTTTGCTCTGTTTTGCTGCGAGGACTTGAGTTTCTATGAAAGTTTGTGACATTATTCTCTAATGGAGGGCCCCACATTGAGTTGTTGTGGATAATGTTGATTGATGCCTTTGCTATGCTTGGAATACGCTAAAGATTTGTTGATTTGAACAGATATTGTGTTCGAATTACCAGGCCTATGGAAGCAGTTTATTTGAGCCCTACGCAAAAAGAATTGACGGATATTATACGTTAGAACTAACAGACTGATATTGAACAGATACTACATTGGCCGATGAAAATACATATGCACGTATTGAGGCCGACACAAGGAAATGACGGATAACGAATTGACGGATTTTGAACATGATACTACGCTTGAACCGTCCCGTTCCCGTGTCCCTAAAGCAAAAGGCGATGATGAATGCATTTTAATGCTAAGCAAGTTGAATAGAGTAGTGGGTTTGGTACTTTGGCACGGCAACACGGCCCGGGCTCCGTGTTTGCAACCGTACCAAATCCCGAGCCTCTATTCGACGCGCCATACAAACCTGAGCCTAAATTTTGCAAAAACAAACCCCTTTACTATTATTATTATTATTATTATTATTATTATTATTATTATTATTATTATTATTATTATTATTATTATTATATATTTTATTATTATTAATTCATTACTTTAGTATTATTATTTTATTTTCATTAGTTATTACACTTTATTATCGTACTAATCCAGTTTTATTTGTTTGTTTTGCGAGGTACACTTTGGCACGAACACTTGGGGACGAGTTGGTTAAAACTCGACATTGGGGTTGCTAATTTCCATTGGAGTCTTATTGGGGTCGAGTCCGGGCTCAAAATTCAAGAAGTGAAGATCATAGAAAGTGCTTTGTTGAGCCGCCTATTCTAACTTAGGCTCATGGGCATATAATTGTATAAAATTAAATAAATTCAAGGCTCCCATGAGTTTATCAATTTTCGGGTTCTTCTTCTAAACCTCCTCTTTTCCCATCCTTAGAAATTGCATGCCTATAGGAATTTCCGTAGATAATTGTTATAGAATAATTTGCTATTTATGAATGAATGTTTATTTATTTATTGAGTTATTTTGTGAATATTTATTTCTTTGAATTTCCATCTTATATAGGAATTTCGTACCTTTTAGTTAAATAGTGCGTGCAATAAAATTTGAAAATCATAAAAGTCGCAACTTTATTTTAAATCCCTCGAATTGCAATTTCAATTGAGATTTTTCCCATGTTAATTGATTTTCTTACCTCTTCCCAAAGTGCATTATTATTATTATTAGCATTATTATTAGTATTATTATTATTATATTTAAATTCATATCTAAAGCGTAATTTATTACAATCTTAGATTTTAGCATTAATTTCAAAGCTTTTTGAACTAAATTGTGTAAACTTGCATCTATAGAGCTATTTTGTGAAAACCGAAGGATTAACCACATTTTGTGGATTTTCGAAAGTGCTTTTCAAATAAAAACCTTCTTTCGAAAATAATTGAACTTCTTACTTAGAATCTCTGAAAAGACCATTTTCCTTAAAACGGAGTGCTTGCACGCACTATTTAATTACTTGGTTCCTAATTCTCCTAAATTAGGTGGCGACTCCAAAGAAAGCCCTTTGGAATCCCATATTGTTGAACAATATACCCGAAACCTATCTTTTCTTAAAGAAAGGGTAATTTCTGGGGTTCAACAGCGTGGCAACTCCGCTGGGGATACCTTAAGGTTCTAACCGCAAGGTTTTCACAAGATAACTCTTTATATGTTTATTATTTGCAAAAAATAGCATGATTAGTTAATTTGATTATTTGCAATTGTTTGTCACTGAAAGCATGTCACTACACTTTGTATTTGTGCACATATTAAACTGGCATTCCGTTCATATTTCCTCCATTCCTGGGAGCTTCTTCATGGTTACTTATACCCTCGAGGTGTATGAATATACACCCGCAACTCACAAAAAACCCTTTAAGAAAGAGTGCGCGTACCTGCGGGGTGAGCGGATAGTTTTACTACCTCGACCACTTGCCACTCAAAACAGCCTTGTGTCTAGTGAACCCACTCTAGAGTTTCCATTAGGAACATGCATGCATATACACCTTAGTTTGGACCCGGTCCTTGATACCGTTTCCAAGAATTAAGAAACCGCCCTGTTGTTGACGGGTTATTGAATCCCAACGACAGTGCATATTATGTGATCGTGTGGATATTACAACGAATCCCAAACCATTTGCCATGTCAAATTTGAGAAGTTGACAATTATGTCGATTTATTTTTATCTCAGATGTTGTATTGACAACGGCTTGTGTCGTTATAATAACCACATGTGCGTGCAACTTGACGATTAGGCCTACCTCTGGCATAAAGAGGCACCTTACAGAGTAGGACGCGTTTCCATATTTATTTGCGCTCAACTATTTGTGATTGTCACATGTTAATTGCTTGCCTTGCTTTGTTTGCTCAAAATGCGTTAAATACTAGATGTTGCTTGCTTGTGTGCAATCTTATGAATGACATGCAAACTAACATAGTTACCCTTGAGGTTTCTTTTGTTTTGTTTATTTCTCTAGCGAATGTTGGATTTGTGAAGTGGCTGACCATTCACCACGCAAGAGATTCAATATCTGATTGATGGTAGACGCTCTAGCTCGTGAACGATGCAGTACCAAAAGCTAATGGCATTGTTTGAAAGAACTTGGCAATTGAACTTAGTAGCATTATTTTCAATTTTAATTTAGATTGAGGCCCTGAATTGCATTGTACCTTAAAAAGTTTATGTTAATCTTAATCAACTCATTTTGAATTTATGAAGGTTGGAATAAAATGCATCGCATCCTTATTATATTATTTACGCTTGCATTTGTTTCTGTTTCAAAATTAAAATTAGTAAACTTGCCAAAGCTTTGCTTGTAACGTATGGCAAAACAACTGAACAATTTGAAAATGATGCACTGAAAGTTATTGTCTGCGCTCTTTGGATATCGCACTATCTGTTGGAACTTCAACTGGGGCAGCTTTTATTTGTTGGCATATGGCGTTGAAGCAGTGCTGCAGAACTACGCACGGTCTGATTCCCAAGGAGGGATACGTAGGCTCCCACATCGGGCTCGACCCTTTAGCATTTAAATTTTATTTTCCCCTAAGAAGGACAACTGGGGCAATTTTTGCAAAGCGAGTTAGGGATGCGGAAGATTATAACTGGGGCAGAATTTTTGCAAGAAGCGGCGTTGGTTGTTAAAGATGAGTTGGCAAGAACTCTATAATTGGTTAAGCAAACAGTGCAAAGCCTAAGGCAAAGGACGTTCAGTTTGTTTAAAATATGTTACAAGTTTAAGTCAAGGCAAAATTTTCAAAATGCATCTTTGACTTCATTTGCATGCTTATTTCACTCGCTATATTGCATTAAAATATTTTATCTTGCCTCTATTTTTCAAAGTCTATGCTATTTGAGTTCATGAGCCAAGTTTCTGAAAGCAATTTGCAAATCCAAGTCCAATGAAGACGAAGAAGCAGCAGAAGCAGGAAGATCAGGATGAAGTCTGCACAAATCAAACGCTTCCCCTTTCCTCCCCAAAGCTAACAATTTTTCTTTGAGAGCAGGAACATGAAAACTTGCAACGAAAGGATCATTCACATTATGGATGAACAATTTATTGAACTGGTATCCAAAGTTGCCTTGCAGATTGCGTCGCAATCCCTTTTCATGACTTAAAGCATTATGCTTTTTCATGAGTTATTGCCGAACAGGCGGTTGACCATCGGCCACGAGAATTCCCTTTGTTGGACTATCTCGCCCATTAATTCGCCAAATGGCTCTTGCATTGCTTTACATTCCCGCACTGCTTTTCTTTGCACTTGCCTTAAATTATGTCGTCGCACTTGCTTTAAAATTGATGCCTTTCTTTACATTTTTCAGGTTGACCACCAGGCGGGGCTTCTCCCTTCTTGGATTTTCGCACCTGTTCATTCGCTAAATCGCTTTAGCGTTGCTTTACATTTCACGCTGAATTGCTTTGCACTTGCTTTATATTATGACTTGCTTTACTTTTAGTTTAACAGGTCACCCCTGAGACCCTCCTTGCTTTGTGCCGGACCGGATCACCAGCTGATTTGTAGACAATCAATTCCAAGACCCTCCTTGCTGCGTGCCCGACCGGCTTGCCAGTTGATTTGTCAAAATTATTCAAATTGCTTTGCACTTGCTTTAAATTATGCTTTCGCATTTCCTTTGTATTACGTCTTGTTTTACTTTTCAGGTTAACAGGTCAGTCCCGAGACCCTACTTGCTTCGTGCCGGATCGGTTCGCCAGCTGATTTGTTCGACAATCAACCCCAAGACCCTCCTTGCTTCATGCCCGGCCGGCTTGCCAGTTGATTTGTCAAGATTGTTGAAAATGCTTTGCACTATGCCTTCGCATTTGC
Source organism: Petunia x hybrida (assembly GCA_037355625.1). Taxonomy (NCBI): domain Eukaryota; kingdom Viridiplantae; phylum Streptophyta; class Magnoliopsida; order Solanales; family Solanaceae; genus Petunia; species Petunia x hybrida. Next base: position 90,024 of record JBBBVM010000676.1, read on the forward strand.
TTTATTGCTTCGCCAGTGGATGGGAAGACAATTTATCAAAGATATTGCAACTTGCACTTACAAAATTACGTCATGCCTACCAAATTGAACATCATATTCAATAAGAACTGAAGGCTGATGTCAAAATTAGGCTCGTTCACCTTATAATCGAACGTTTTAGGCTCGTTCGCCTTATAATTGAACGTTTTAGGCTCGTTCGCCTTATCATTGAACGTTTTATGCTCATTCGCCTTATAATTGAATGTCTGGGCTCGTTCGCCTTATAAATGAACGTTATGTTACCTGAGAGAAAAGAGGGGAAAGGTCCCCATAAGTTTCAATAGAAGGATAGGGGACAAGACCAAGTCAAAGGTAGATTAGTTTAAGTGGGGGTTGAAGTGTAGTCATTAACAACTTGTGGGCAAAAAAAATATTTTCGGATTTACAAAAATACCCCAATTTTCAAATTTTAAATCTCCCTCCTTCCCACCTACTTTTACACTCTCTCTCATATTTCAAATTATTTCAAACTTTATTCTCCTACTTCTCTTCTTTCTCTCTCTCTTTTTCTTCTTCCTTCTTCTTCTTTCTTCTAGCTTTCTTTTTAAATTTTATTTCATCACCATCCACGTTATTTTTTTTCTTTTTCTTCGTATCAATTTTATTTTTCTTTGTTCTTCTCCGTTTTCTTCCTTCCCGTTTCATTTTTTTAAGTTTTTTTTTTAATTCTAGTCGTTTTACACATCTTTTCAGATGTGTAAACATATTTTCTGTATGTTTATACAATTTTGGAGATGTGTTTTACGACTGGAAAAAATGTGTACACATCTCGTCTGATGTGTACACATATTATAATATGTGTACACATCTCGTACACATATAATAATATGCGTACACATCAGATGAGATGTGTACGCATATTATTATATGTGTACGAGATGTGTACACATATAATAATATGTGTACACATATTAATAATATGTGTACACATATTATTATATGTGTACACATATTAATAATATGTGTACACATATTATTATATGTGTACACATTTCAACTGATGTGTACACATCCTTTTATTGGAGTGGTGGAGGGTGGTGGGGTGGTGGTGGAGGGTGGTGGTTGCTGGTGGAGGGTAATAGAAGGTGGTGGTGGGTAGTGGAGGATGGTAGGAGGTGGTAGAAGGTGGCGGTGAGTGGTGGAGAGTGGTGGTGGAATAGTGGATGGGTGGGGGAGGGGGTGATGGGGGTGGGGTCCGGATGGGGGGTAAGGATAGATGGGGTGGGTGATGAGAGGTGGGGGCTTTGTGTAAATAAAAAAACTTGAGGGGCTTTTAAAATGTTAGTAATTAGTACTAATCTTAAAAGTGTCCCTTTTACCTATTTTTTGAGACTTGAGTCCTAAAAAACTATTTAAAGACTTATGAGTCTCTCTCACCCAAAAACCTCATGTTACCTGCGTAAGATATAGATTAGCCAACTCGACTTGAGATATTATGTCTCGTTAGTCAACTTATCTTATGAAAGCCTTGCATTTTACAATTCGTTCTTGCTTTACTGTTTCAGAATAAGGATCAGCTTAGAGGTTCTCCGGGCGGAGTACTTTATCAGTTGATCGAAGGAAGAACTTATCAATGATACCGCAACCTGCATTTAATATTTTATCACTTTATCTATTTCTTGTTCCAATTATTACTGTTTATTAGCAGTTGCACGCTTACCGCTTGTTGAGATTATTGCAGGATTTTTAGCAGCACCGCAACAGCGTTTGGAGAATAAAATGGAGCTTTGCTTAGCAATAAACCGGGGCAATCGTTGATATGAGCTGGACTCGTCAACGAAGACCTGAAGAATCGCACCCGCATAAGTCATCCACCCTAGAGGTAAGTCTCTAGTTAACCCTGAGTCTGAGGTTTGAGATTGAAGACAAGATGGCTCACTTATCGAGATGCAGTGGAAGCTATGTCCATGTAAACCCCTCTTTATGGGTGTGTCGTCGACCACATTTTCATAACTTGGGTGATTACAAGCCTCTTTTCCCGCGCTCGAGTAATCGTTACTATCTCGTCTTTGATTTTCAAATCGCGTCGAACTACATATGGCCTGATTCTCTTTCAGCCCGAGATATGTAGGCAACTCGGAAACCAAGTTCGGCCATGTCTTTAAGCCTCGCGTTTTGATCGCAGGAATCAGAACCTTGGCTTTACCGTGACAAAATTGGGTTTCACGTCAACTTCTTTACCCTGGAAACTCTTTCATCCTTTCCGGGTAAAGAGGGGCAGCTGTTGACACCCAATTTTGTCCCGAATTTTTTTCAAAATTAATAAATTATGGCAATATTTATAATTGAGGATAATTTTTTTAAAATTAAATATAATTGGTTAATTTCTGAGTAAAAGGGTCAAATTTTGCAATGTATAGCCTAATTTCTACCCTACCCGTGCAATCACCCCGATTTTCTCATTTAAATCCTAAATTGGGGTCAAAATAGCTCCTTCATTTAAATTCCAGCTTATTTATGCAAAGCCCATATCACACACACAACCCATCATTTACCAATCTTCCTACTACACAAAAGCCCCAACCCATTAATTCACCATCTCCCCTTATCAAAAACCCTACACCCACCATTATAAAAGAAAAACCCTACTCACAAAATGAGGGATCAGCCGAGGCACAACTCACTATTGATCATCTTCTCAAAAAAAAAAACCCTCTCCTCTTTTATACATTACAATACAAAAATCCCACAACACCACCCACAACATTGACGCACGCACACACTCATAGAAACATAAACAAGCAGGGGAGTTGCAGATCTGAAACCAGAGAGAAGATCGAGGGGGATGGGAATTCTAAAACGAGAAGTAGGATAGCGACGCCGGAGAACCTCGTCGCCGGTGACATATTCCTTTTCTTCCGATTTGGTCTGTTATTGAACGGAAAAGGGTTTGGGGTTGTAGTGATGCCGCTATCGGCGTTGCTCCTCCTTCCCTGACTTCTGTCGCCGGTGTCGCTCCTCCCGTTGAAGGTTGTTCTGCTTGTTCTCATTGCCAACGATGGCGTTGATTGGAACCTCGCTGCAGTCATCGTTTCCCTTTTCTCTGTCTCACTGATTGTCGTTCATTCTCTGGGATTTGGTTTGGCTTTTGATCTTTAACGGGTCATTGGTTTATCAGGATGTTTATATATTGCTATATCTATTTTGGGGATTCGATTCTGCCGATTATGTGTACGAATCTTTGTTTGTGCAGCGACCCGTTTGCCGAAAAACCCACTGGTGCAACCCTTTGTTCTTGTTGATTCTCGTTAGTAATAACATCTTGTTGCTTCACTGGTGCTGTGTTTGTTGATGTTCCTGATTTTGTTTTGCTCTGTTTTGCTGCGAGGACTTGAGTTTCTGTGAAAGTTTGTGACATTATTCTCTAATGGAGGGCCCCACATTGAGTTGTTGTGGATAATGTTGATTGATGCCTTTGCTATGCTTGGAATACGCTAAAGATTTGTTGATTTGAACAGATATTGTGTTCGAATTACCAGGCCTATGGAAGCAGTTTATTTGAGCACGAAGCAAAAAGAATTGACGGATATTATACGTTAGAACTAACGGACTGATATTGAACAGATACTACATTGGCCGATGAAAATACATATGCACGTATTGAGGCCGACACAAGGAATTGACGGATAACGAATTGACGGATTTTGAACATGATACTACGCTTGAACCATCCCGTTCCCGTGTCCCTAAAGCAAAAGGCGATGATGAAGGCATTTTAATGCTAAGCAAGTTGAATAGAGTAGTGGGTTTGGTGCTTTGGCACGGCAACACGGCCCGGGCTCCGTGTTTGCAACCGTACCAAATCCCGAGCCTCTATTCGACGCGCCATACAAACCTGAGCCTAAATTTTGCAAAAACAAACCCCTTTACTATTATTATTATTATTATTATTATTATTATTATTATTATTATTATTATTATTATTATTATTATTATTATTATTATTATATATTTTATTATTATTACTTCATTACTTTAGTATTATTATTTTATTTTCATTAGTTATTACACTTTATTATCGTACTAATCCAATTTTATTTGTTTGTTTTGCGAGGTACACTTTGGCACGAACACTTGGGGACGAGTTGGTTAAAACTCGACATTGGGGTTGCTAATTTTCATTGGAGTCTCATTGGGGTCGAGTCCGGGCTCAAAATTCAAGAAGTGAAGATCATAGAAAGTGCTTTGTTGAGCCGCCTATTCTAACTTAGGCTCATGGGCATATAATTGTATAAAATTAAATAAATTCAAGGCTCCCATGAGTTTATCAATTTTCGGGTTCTTCTTCTAAACCTCCTCTTTTCCCATCCTTTGAAATTGCATGCCTATAGGAATTCCCGTAGATAATTGTTATAGAATAATTTGCTATTTATGAATGAATGTTTATTTATTTATTGAGTTATTTTGTGAATATTTATTTCTTTTGAATTTCCATCTTATATAGGAATTTCGTACCTTTTAATTAAATAGTGCGTGCAATAAAATTTGAAAATATTAAAAGTCGCAACTTTATTTTAAATCCCTCGAATTGCAATTTCAATTGAGATTTTTCCCATGTTAATTGATTTTCTTACCTCTTCCCAAAGTGCATTATTATTATTATTAGCATTATTATTAGTATTATTATTATTATATTTAAATTCATATCTAAAGCGTAATTTATTACAATCTTAGATTTTAGCATTAATTTCAAAGCTTTTTGAACTAAATTGTGTAAACTTGCATCTATAGAGCTATTTTGTGAAAACCGAAGGATTAACCACATTTTGTGGATTTTTGAAAGTGTTTTTCAAATGAAAACCTTCTTTCGAAAATAATTGAACCTCTTACTTAGAATCTCTGAAAAGACCATTTTCCTTAAAACGGAGTGCTTGCACGCACTATTTAATTACTTGGTTCCTAATTCTCCTAAATTAGGTGGCGACTCCAAAGAAAGCCCTTTGGAATCCCATATTATTGAACAATATACCTGAAACCTATCTTTTCTTAAAGAAAGGGTAATTTTTGGGGTTCAACACCGATATGATCTTATCATAGGGCAACTTGGCAGCTGTAAGGCAGAATCCAAAGAATAAATAAACGAAAAGGGGAAATATGAAAATTCCAAAGGAAAACTCGGGGACTTACGCCTCTTATTCCAGTTTTTGGATAGAAGAGCCTTGGAGTTGTGACACAATGCCTGAGTGCGCACAAATATGTACCGGTGCAGCCATCCCCGGTCATTGGTGTCCTCGGAACTGCGTATCAAGCTTTTGCTTCCACGCATTCTGGCATTGATGAATCCGTCCTTAAAAACTTGAATACTATTCAAAGAAATGAAGTGTTCATACTCAAAACTTTGACCGGTCTCTTCAGCAAACCAATCAATAAGTCTTTTCATTCTACACATGCTGGGGCTCAGTTGTCCCGGACAGAAAAAATACTCCCTACAAAGCCTGTCAAGAATAGGATGGAGGGGTAACGTGCAACCAATTGTGAACGGATAGGTAGACATGGATGTCCACCCTACCCTATGAGAAGTGATGTTCTCATTCTCGGATACTGGCAAAATGGGAACGCTCGTGTCCCAGCCGCAGTCTTCTCTAACTTGAGGGATCATCGCCGACGTGATCCCAGATTTGAATCTATACGCTGGCCATACGCGTGTATCACCATGATTATTGAAGGCCTTAACGCTGCAGTCCTTCTCCAGTTCACCTCAATTCTTGGGGATAATTTCTGAAGCAGTGGCCTGAGCGGCCTTAGATTAAGGGGTAGCCGTGGAAGAACTACTGGCAGCGGCGTCCATGTTCAAATTCTGTTTAGCTTTTGGAGACATAGTTGGAGAGGAATCGAAAGTTAGAAGAAAGATTGAAGAAAATTCAAAGGTTTTCAAGATTCGGGAGTTTTAGAGTAAAAGCAAACGAAAGGGTTGAAATTCAACAAATCCCTATTTATAGGAGTAAACAGGTCCGATCCATTAAGTTTCCATAAGACACGTGGAGATCATCAAAGAGATTACGGTCAGATCCAACCGTCAAAAGAGAGAGTAGGTTTCGCCGAGTTTCGAAGCAACATCATTACTCTGAAGCGCAGCGGTCACCTCGCAACTGACAGTGGACGTGTGCACGTGACTGAGGCGGTTAAATATCATTACTTTTGCTCTTGGGATGCACAGTAGTCATTTCGAAACTGATGGCGGACGTGTAGACGTGTCTGGCGCAGTTACTTTTTACCTCGCGCATTTAATGCGCACGTCACTGAGACTTATCATGTTGCCGATGAAAGTTGGACTTTCCAAATAAAATTTTCCGCCAAAATTCACATCCACTCCTCAAGCAAAAACTCTGCTCGAGAAGTGTGGGGACTATCTGTATTGGATAAAAACCATCGTCACTTAAAAGAGTGACACATGTCTGCCTAGTGGCACGGGACATGTGTCTGCCACGTGGCACGGGTAGAGGTTTCCCCGGACAGACATCTAACGGACAGATGACTGGCTAGGCGGTTACCACGAGCACTCCCAAGGCAATTAAGTGACGCCCCTCCAAATCGATGCGATTTGAATGAACAGTTACCTGTTCAAATGCAACTGCTCAATGAATGGTTACAAGGGCAACGGCTACCCAGCGGTTACATACCCAACGGCTGCCTAGAAAAATCTATATATAGCGTTTATTTTCGAATCATTGTAACATACATTCTCTTCTCTATCTACAATATCAATAAAATACTCTCTTTGCTCTCGCTCACTACTGTTCATCATTTACATTACTGCACATTTCGTTCTCAAGTCTTCAAGCGTAATCAATATCAAGGGATCCTCACCGAGATCAAGCGATCTAATACGGTTCCTTCAACCTATTTAATTCGCGCTTTAATCTTATTTATCTTCAATTATTTCGTATTACTTTCATATCATTGTTAATTATCATTGCATCTCCATCGAAAATCGTGCATATATATATTCATAATCTTGTAATTAATGCAATACTGTATCTAAATCGGCTAAACTCTTAATCTAAACTATTGATCGTGACTCCACAAATACAAATTTAATTGTTAATTGGCCTAAAATCGGATCTAGGTTAAACAACGGGTATGATGAAAAAAACTTTTTTTTTTTTGCTGAAACACATTAAAAGAAATAAAAGAAACATAAAGAGGAAAAAAATATATATATGTGCACACAAAACTTAAAAAAAAATAAAATAAAAGGGCGTAAGAAAACTCTTCTAAAATATTTTTTTTCTTTCTTCGTGAACTAGTAAACTCCACCCCTAATTCAAAATCAATATTTCTTTTTCTTTTGTTGAGTTTACTTTTGGAGCTTATTAGGTCGAGACATCAAAAGATATTTTATTTCTGTGTTCATGCTTGCCTTTTGATTTCTTTGTCTTATCCTTAGCAGTAAAATTACTGTCAATGAGGATTCTCAACTTGTATATTTTTCGATGATCATTCTATGCATTTTCGTGAAAATCTCCAATAACAAAATCCACAGAGTCATAATGATCAAAAGAAACTGAAGAATGATAGTCAAATAATCCATTTATCTTTATGACTTCCTCATCTTCATTTTCTTCAAAATTAGTCAAATCTTGTGGAAAAGTAGAATAAGGTATGGACTCAAGACCTGATGATTCAAATTCTACCAAACTTTCATTGTTAGCCAACTTTACCAGATCTAAATTTTTTTCTTGAGTGATGGTATTTTTCCCACATGATATTGTTTCATTTAATTGCTCATTACCATCATTTAAGGAGATTACCATACTGATAAATTGATTTAATTGTATTGTTATGTCAGTAATGGTTGTATGAGTCTGTGTAATTTTCTTATCGGTTTGTTCCATGAAACTAAGCACAGATTCTTTCAAACTCACGTCCACCTCTTGAGGTGGTTGGCTCTCATTGTTTTGATTCTCTTATAAATATTGGTTGCACTCCAGATTGCAGTCATATCCACTAGAATCAGTGTACCTGTAAGAACTAGAACCGACGTAAGATTGTTCATCAAATAAACTAAAAAGATAAGGATTACCTGCTTGACATGTATTCCAAAGGTGATTTCCACTACAATATTCACAAGTAACTGTCTTTTGGTGTATCAACTCCTCAATGTCTTTCATTCTCCTTTGGTATATTAATTTTTCAATTTCTTTGAATTTTTTAGAATCACTATATGAACATGTGTTACTTGTTTGACATTCATAACTGTGGTGATTTCTACCACAATATTTACAAGTAACAAATCTTTGATTGGCTTTTTCAAAATTATATGCAATATCTTTTGGTCTCTCAGAATCATCATATGAGAATGTGTCTTCTGGTTGGCAAAACTCATCAAAAAAGTTCTCATCATATTCCCGAGTGACTGACTGACAATTCAATGTTGAATGTTGTCCACTACATAGATTACAAGTGATAATCTTTTGACAATGATTTTCTATCAACTAGGAAAAGTTAATGCTTGATTGATTAAAGTTCATTTCTAAGTGTTGAGTGATATTCTCTTTAAAAACTCTTTTTCTTTTTAAAAAAATTCAAGTCTTATTAGTAGTACCAATAATAATAATAATAATAATAATAATAATAATAATAATAATAATAATAATAATAATAATAATAATTCTCAAATTAGTAGAAAAATAATTAACCTGAAGTAGATGTTTGCCAATCCCCGGCAACGGCGCCAAAAATTTGACGAGGCAAATGTGTATAGGATTTTTCTGCTCGTGCTTGTCAAATTCTAATATAGTTTAAGATATCGTCTCACAGAGATTGGAATCACCTAGGCTACAAGTTTATATTATCTTTGTTAATATTTGAGAGAATCAAGTTGATAAGGAGAGTTGATTATGAGTTCTAAAAAATAGAACTACAAATAATAAATATTGTTTTAAGTTTTCTAAATTAAAAATAGAGGTTGGGATATTTTGAATCTGCAAAATAAAAATATCATAATAGAACCAAAATTTTATTATTTTATTTCTCTATTTTATGAGATGATCGCTTATTTCATGTTCTTTGTTACTCTAAGAGGGGTCAGGATTCCATATCTGCTTCTTGGGTTATTCTCTACCAAAGGCGGTTAGCTTAGTCTAACTGTTGTTGTTAGGAGTTTCTTTTCAAGATTTAGACTTGTCTTGAATTTCTAGATTTGTTCTTGAAATTCTTGATCCGTTCTTGAATTCAAGAAACTCTTTCTTGGATTCATTCTATCTTTATTTTCAGTTCTTTTTTCGCTTTTTGGTTAATTTCTTTCACTTCCGTGCATTTCTTTTAATTTCATTATCAAATTCTTGGATCCATAGCATGAGAATTATCGAAAGGTATCGTGATTGTTATCAGGTAATATGGAATCAATTTTGATGATATTGATCACAATTGATCATATAATTTTAAATTCAACCAGATCACATAAAAGAAATCCATTAATAGCACCACTTGCGCTTATACTATTAATTGATTAACAGTGAAATAGAGACCTTGTTTAAAGAATAATTGCTCATTTCTAATTCAATCACTCCACGTAACAACAATTTCATAATAGCACCACTTGCGCTTATACTATTAATCTACTGAAGTTAGTGACATTAAACAATAACCGATTAATAGCACCACGCTCGCTTATACTATTAAGCAATTAAAGTAATGGCTTTAAACAAGAAGTATTTCGATTGAGTAAACCAAGTGAGCAAAAACCTCTTTCGATTAGCTTTTACTAAATCAATAAACTTATTTGAGTCGATTCCTCCACGAGAATTAGAATTGAAAGAAATAAGATAAAGATTATGGCTAAACCTAGTGTATAAAGATGATAAAGAAAGAATCTCAACACGAAAAGATAATAAAATTCGGACATCTATTATAATAATTTTATCAAGCTTTATCTAATATCCCAACCTAAGAAATTTACTCCATTATGGAGAAAAGATAAAAAATAAAGAAAAATATTACTATTCCTACTAAGGCAAAAAGAAAAACTAAAAGAGAAAAGAAGAGAGCAAGACTAGGTCTTGTCTCTGCAATGGGATCATTTTCATACAAACTTGAGCACCTATATATAGAATTCTCAAGTTGAAGATTTTGCCATAGATGTGAAGGTAGCTTGAATTTATGACATTTCCGTAGATGTAAAACTTGCTATGACTTTTCCATAGATTTGAAGGTAACTTGAATTTATGACTTGAATCTTTGAGTTTCCCGTAGATACCAACCTTAGAATCAATCAAAAAAATTTGATTTTGTTCCTACAACCGAGTCTAAATATCCTTAGATACAAACTAAGCAAATTTCTCCAACTCATAACCCACGTGTCACATAATAGCATTACATCTGGCACTATAGGTCAACCTCAATTCACACCTTCTTTAAACCTAATATTACTAAAACTCCTAAAACCAGTGCCATTACAGATAATTTTTCTACCTAAAAACTTATCACTAACATTCATGACACTGAATCTGCCAATATCTACTCACTGACCAAACGGCAAATCAACAAAACTTCTTAGATTCTAAATGTTGCACCAATATCAAAAATTCTTTAGCTGGAGAACTTATTAGTTGTACTACTATGTAAAGTTCTCTTTCCATGCAAAATAAAAGCCATACACCTCTCTTTAAAACCCTGCATGGCAAAATTCCAACAACTAAAATCGAAAAGGAAAATCAGAAAAATACTAAAGAAATTGTTGAAATAACAACATTTGAAACATCATCAACCAGCTATGAATCCAAACATGAATTCTCACGATGCAAACCAATTGCCACAATTTCCACCACAACTTCAATCCCTGATATTCACCATACCACAAACTCCACCGAACTCTATGCCCAATTCATGGATAGGACAAACATTGTGGGGAAAAGCCGTGACTAGGGGTGGGCACAAAACCGAAAAAACCGAAATACCGAACCGAACCGAACTAATTCGGTACTTCGGGTTCGGTTTTTTCGGTTTTTCGGTTCGGGTTCGGTCCTAGAAAATTTTGAACTTCGGTCTTCGGTTCGGTCTTCGGTTTCGGGCTCCCCGGAACTTCGGGCCCCGAAATTCCGAAAAAACCGAAGTTTTTTTTTTTTTTTTTTTTTTTTTTTTTTTTTTTAAACCATTAACAAAAAACATCCACCATTACATATTACGTATATTTCCTAGATTGATTCGTATAATTTCCCTTTTTTGCTTATTGTATTTTAATGTCTAATTAGTGATTAAATGCAACATATATAAAAAATTAAATAATTGAACTAAAAATTCATTAGGAAATGATAAATTAGCTGAATATCCCTTTAGTTTGAATAAATCATTTATGTTAAGTCATCGCGATATGATATTACGAGTATTCAATCATTTATATTTGGTAATTTGATGTATTTTTGTTAATCTTATTTTTTGACTTTGAACAGGTATGTACTTTGCCTTTCCTTTCCCTTTCTTGTTCGGCCTTTTTTTCTTTGGCTATAAACTTTGGTTTAAACCGAAACACCGAAGTACCGAACCGAAGTACCGAACTAAAAAACCGAACCGAACCGAAGTATAAAAATTACGGACTTTTTTACTCTTCAAACCGAACCGAAGACCGAAGTAACGGACTCCTACTTCTAAAAACCGAACCGAAGAACCGAACGCCCACCCCTAGCCGTGACACTAGATGTGGATTTGAACGGTTACCCAGTTGTTGTGATAATACAAAATCCGAATTATTTAGCACAAATATTGAGCGAGGCCATGTATCTGACGATGGATAACTGTACAAACCAAATGTGGCTCCAAAATGTTCTACATCCATTGGCACCCACACTGGCCTCCTACATTTTCAACGACATGCAACAACAATGGAATCTCCCACCCTTTTACAACCCACAACTAAACTACTCGGTGGCAGATCTCCCCTTCTTCACACCAAGGGTACTCCCACCATAGAACCCAATCTTTATTCCATGGAACATGAACCCCGTCCCACCCTTTCCTCCAGCTCCCCAACAACAGAATGTATAAGTCCAAATGGGTATTCCAATGGAAATTCCTCAACCATCAACGTACCAATAAGGACACCAATAAGCAGTCTCATACCAACCACCTCCCCCTTCTAATCCAGTCGTACAAGAGGTAAACCATCTATAGGAACTAGAATAAGTCATCCAAAGGGGGAGGGAGAGTTGCACGGAATTTCAAAGCCTAAAGGAAATTATCATTCTATTGTTTAAAGAAAGATTGTACAGAAAATGCATCTTAATATATCACCAGACACTATACAAATGCTCTATAGACATACGCCCACTGGCGAACAAATCTGTAGGAAAATATGCAGTGTTGCTCAACCCATCACTGAGGAATAACCAGGACCTAGTAGTGGAGAACAACAAAAACATCCCTCTTATGATGAATAGATAATTAAACATGATAGTTTGGAACGTTAGGGGAGCTAATAATAATGATTTTCGTAGAAATTTTGAAGCCATTTTGAACCTTCACAAACCAATAATAGTTGCATTACTTGAGACAAAAATGGAGGATCAACATGTACTACGTGAATAATTCCATTTCTCTGACTATGCAGAAGTGCCAGCTGAGGGTCGTTCTAGGGGAATAGTCATCCTCTGAAAAAACGACCAAGTGACAGTCACTGATATATGGTGCTCAAGGTAAACCATCTTCCCTACACCTGGCTTTTTTCAGTTATTTATGCTAGCATCTTTTGTTAATAGAAATTGCTTATGGAATTACCTAGAAAATATAGCTGACAATTATAAAGGACCTTGGTTAGTTGTTGGGAATTTTAACCAAATTTTAACTAAGGATGATAAATAGGGAGAGAGACCTATAAATAACTCTAATGCTTCCAGATTTTGGCATTGTTTGAATCACTGTAACTGCAACCATAGAAAAAGGAACATGGGTCTTATAATGGAGAGACTTGACAGATGTCTTACTAACACTTACTGAATTACTATCTTTAAGGACTCTTCTATTATTCATCTCCCTAAAACATATTTAGATCATAAACCCCTTATTTTAAATTTAGTTAAAGGTACTCCCAACACTTTTGGAAGACCCTTTAGACTTGAGATAATGTGGCTCTCATGCCGACTTTAAAAATAAATTCATCAATAGTTGGGCTAACAGAACCTTAAGGGAAGCCACTGACGAATTTCATACTCATGTTACCCATTGCAACAAAACTGTTTTTGGAAACATTTTTAAAAATAAGTCTAAGCTACTTGCTAGGATTCAAGGTATTGATCTCTCACCTAATTGTACAACTAGTCTGTTCCTTCAAAACTTGATATTCTTAAACTAGAGGATGAGTTCTTGAAACTAAAATCTAGAATGGATTGACTTAATAATGGAGATGCCAACACAAAACTTTTTCATGTTACAACTTTAAATCGTCGAAATACAAATAGAATCATATATTTTCAAAATGATAAGGGAAATTGAATTTTTTATCCCAAGGATGTTTCAAATCATGTTGTTTATTATTTTCACAATCTATTTACTACTGATCATATTGTTAGTACTAGGGATCTTACTAAAAACACTAACCAATGGTACACTAGAGTTGATCTCTCCTCCCTTGATGCTCCCTTGAAGGATGCAGAGATTATAAATAAAGTATTCTCTTTCAAACCTTATAAAGCTCCGGACCCTGATGGGCTCCACCCTTTCTTCTATCAAAGATATTGGAATATAGTTGGAAACTCTATAAAGGATTTTTGTCACCAAGTTTTTGACACTTCTACAATGCCTGAGGATTATAACAAAACTTACCTATGTCTGATTCCTAAAATTAAAAATATTGTTAACCTTAAAAGCTACAGGCCCATTGGTTTATGCAACACTTCTTACAAAATCGTTAGTAAAATTATAGCTAACCATATTAAACCTTATCTTGATAGCTTAATTGGACCTTACCAATATAGCTTTATTAAAAATAGAAGGGCTAGTGATAATGCTATCATTATCCAAGTGTTGATCCATAAGTTTGGTAAAATGAAGGGCATGTATGCTACTATGATTGTTAAAGTTGACCTAGAGAAAGCTTTTGATATACTCGAATGGTCTTTTATTTGTAAAATGATTTATTTCTTTAAGTTTCCTCCTAAGGTCTCTAAGCTAATTATGTCTTGTATTTCTACCACCAGCATTTCTATTCTTGTTAATGGGACTAGAACTAACTATTTTTCCCATCTCGTGGTATTAGACAAGGTGATCCTATGTCACCCTATATTTTCATCTTATGTTTAGAAATTCTTTCTGTATATATTGAGCATAAGGATGATAGCACACTATGAGACCCCATAAAACTATGCCCCAGAGGGCTTGAGCTGTCTCACCTTTTGTCTGCAGATGATCTTACCTTCGTGGATAAAGTCAATGATAAATCTGCTAATTGTATTAAGCAAACTTTGGACCTTTTGTGACCTTCTCTGGTGAGAAAGTTAACTAGACAAAATCTAATATCATTTTTTCTAGCAACTACAATACTGAGACTAGTAATAAAATTGCCAACATTCTAGGTCTTTTTGTTAGTCACCAGCTTGGAAAATACCTAGGGTTTCCCATTCTTAATACAAAACATAAGCATGCTGATTACCAATTCTGAATTGATAATATGCATAAAAGACTTTCAACTTGGAATATGGCAGGAAGGGCAACCTTAATAATCTACGCTTAATAGTCTCCCAAATCATATTATGCAATACCATTCCCTACCAGTTAAGACTCTTAATTCTATTGATAAAATTCAAAAAATATTTCCTATGGGGTACTACTAATACTAAGAAAAGGATCCACCTTCTATCTTGGGATACTGTTACAAAATCAAAGCATGAGGGAGGGTTAGCCATTTATAAGACTAAAGATAAAATCTTGCAATGCTAAAAGTTTAGGTTGGAGATTTATTGTCAACCATACCTCTCTTTTGTCTAATCTCCTCAGACAAAACTACAGCAATACTAGGAATAGAACTAATATCTCTTTTGTTTGGTCCAACTTAAATAAAGACTTGGCTATTTGTGAAAAGGGTATTCACTGGATTCTTGGTAATGGTAAAACAATTTCCTTATGGAATCATAGTTGGATCCCCTTAGATCTAAACTTCAAGGCCCCTTAAACCTTCAAGACACTGCTGCCACTGTTTCCACCCTTACAAATAGTCGTGAATGGGATTTCTCTAAATTATCATATGAAGTGCCAAATCATCTTTGACATAAAATTAGTTGGCTTGATCCTCTTTTAATTGATACTGGTCCTGATTACCCCATATAGTCTCTAAATCCAAATGGACTTTTATATGTGTTATCCCTTACTTACACCATATATACTTAAGTGCGGTTATATTACGTAATTTGTATCATTTAGACTACTTGTCAAAATTGTGGTTGTTTATACAATTTACTGTATTTACAATATTTAATAATTATTTGTGGATATTTATACGTAATTATTTTGACCCCAATAATTTTTTTTGTGTGCGTACATTTTTCTTTCCCTTATATATATATTATATTTATGTATTTTTAATTTATTGCACCTTTAGTAAAAATATTAGCATAATTAATATATTCGGTCCATTTTTTTATCCCATATCCACTGAACTAGAATTCTTTGAAATTTGAATTGAATTTTTACAATCAATTATATCTTGTTTTTTCTATATCAAAATTCCTTTATATTTTCTTGCACCTAAACATAGTTTACACCAAGATACATTTCTATTACAAAATTGCTCCAGTAGATCCCTAAAGAGCTCTCTATAATCTTACGCCTGATTCTCCCTAATCTCCCTAAATCAACTCATATATCCCCATGATCTTCTTAATCACTCTCACTTAATCTCTAAATCCCCCAAATATCAAGTCACTCCCAAAATTCCTCGATATACTCCTTAAAGTCTCTTTTTCATTTTTTCTTGTTATATTGAATACCTCTCTCACACACTGATTCTTGAAATGAGGGACCCGCCCCTCCAATCTCTCATAGGGAAAGTACATATTTGCCTTTCCTACCTATCTTCTTTACATTTAATTTCAATCCTCTGACATCACACAAAAATGGCAAGGGATCCCTTGATTTGGGTCTCAATCGAATTCCTTAAAAAGGGGATATCTTTCAATGGCTTTTTTCTTCACCACATCACTATATATGTACTGAATTTTATCATTGCAAAGGGGAGAAGACAGACACCATTCCATACACCACACACACAGACACACACACATATCTGCTAATTGATTGGAACAAAGGGAGTGGGGAGATCGAAACATATATAGACACACCCAGATAGATACATATACGCTACACACCATCAAAACCAGCAAGAAAAGGGAGAGGGGATAAGGGAGTGACACTAGTGAGATGGGAGATTGGGATAGCGGTGAAACAAACCACCACCACCAGAAGAGCTCCGTCACCATTGATCCTGTTTGCCCCGTTATTTCGCAGCGTTACTGATCATTTTCTTGTTTCGTATTCTTCGTTCTTAGTATTGTTACGGAAACAGAAGTTGTACAAGGGAGGCGGAGGGTAAAGTAGCAGTGGCGCCGCCGAGGGGATTGGCGCTGCTCTTCTCCCTCGCTGTTTCTATTCATTCTGTCTCATCGAAAATCTCACCGGTGGTTTGTTCCTTCCTTCGTCCGTTTGGTTCGCTGATGTTGGTCCCAATTCACCGGCGATGACTTATTTGGCGAGTGATGCTATCGTTTCATCTCTGTTTGGGCCTAAGATTGTTCTTCGTTAAACCCTTTGTTAAATCCCTTATGTCTGCTTTGGTTATGCTATTATCCCATTATTATTATTACAAAGTTTGAATGTGGAAATTATTGATTGCTTTATGCAATTTTATCTATCACTCCGTTAAACTGTTAATTATTTTTCTGGTATTGTTTGGACCATGGTTTCAGGTGCTTAAAGAAGATTACAGCTGGAAGGCATAAGTTTTATCACTGATCTGAACGGTTATTACAGTCAATTAAGCCTATAAAAATATTATTTTGAGGCTCTGCACTGATTTTAATGGATACTATACCGTTAGGCCAATGACATTTGGAGGTCAATACAAGTCTCGTCCCATATTTACCGTTCTTTGCGTGTCCCGAAAACATACAAAAAAAGGCGATGATGACATGTATGAGCTTTATTTGAAAATAAGTCGGCATAGAGTGTGGAATCGGTACTTGGCATGGCAACCGACCGACCACCGTGTTTGCAGCCGTATCGACATTCCTAGCCTCTACCCGATACACCATTCTAATCTGAGCCTAAACCTTCAAAAAAATTATTTTTCCCTTTATTTTCCTTATTTCATTACTATTTTTATTATTGTCACAATTACTATTATTTTATTATTATCATTATTACTATTAATTTTATTATTATTATTATTTATTTATTTTTTGTGACTATTATTGTTACTTAACTTTACTTATTTTTTGCCGTTTATTACTTTACTTATCATACTAATTCATTTTTTTATATTTTTGCGAGGTACTTCTCGACGAAATTCATTGAAGGCGACGTCATTGGAGGAGACATATTTCAAAATAATTACTGTTGTATTTTTTTGGCTCATTATTCAATTTTATTATTATTTTTCGGCACACTAACTAATTTATTTTATTTTGCAAGGTCTATTTAGTTGAGGTTTGTTAAGGAAGAAAGCAACTCGAGAAGACTAATTATTTATTTTAAATGCAATTTCGTGTATCTAATTTGTATATTATAGCAAAAACTGTTCAATTTTATTAAGTTTAATTTATTTTAAATCCCAATTATTTAATCCGGTCGGGAACCACACTTTGTGAAATCTGAGAGGTGCCTAACACCTTCCTCTTGGGTTAATTTGAACCCTTACTCAGAATTTTCGGTTCGTAGATCAAATTTCGGAGTTAACATTATTATTGGCTAGAAACAAAATAGGTGCCCTAATACGCCTAGTTAAAAAATATGTTAGGTTGCGACTCCAAGTCTTACCCGTGAATTCCAATAAAGCAAGCCCTGTTAGAACTCTAACCGGTTCAAGGAAAAATGGGTGTTGACACTAGTATCAATGCAGACTTCAAATGGATTTAGGACATTAAGACTCCTAACAAAATGAAACACTTTGTGTGGCTTTGCAACCATAATAGAACTCCTTCTAGCTCTTATCTTAAAAGAATTGGTATTAACATTGATAAGCATTTTGATATGTCGGTATTTTGGGCTTAATTGCAACCCTTTTAAACTAGCTTTTATCCTTTAAAGTGATGTTATTTGAATGAATCTTATGTCATTCTTCATGTTTCAGGTTATTAAGAGAATTGATATACAAAGCTGAAGAAAATATGAAAAAAGAGCAAAAACAAGTGCACTTTGGGTACAAATTGAAGAACATGAAGATAAGGCAGCAATTGGATCGGTGCCTCGCCAAATCTGCGGCTGAAGAGGTCAGCCATCCGCCGAAGGATGGAAGAGTTCAAGTCAATCAGCAACTCGACCGGTGGATCGCCGAAGAAAGTGCTGAAGACAAGCGCCGACTCCGCAGGGTAAAGGGCGAACCCGCCGCTGCTCACAGAAAGTCTGGATGATCTGCGAAGCCCAAGAGTCGTCCACAATTACAAGGGCGCCCCGCTGAACCTGCATCACAATTCAGAAGAATGATTAGTAAAATAGGTCATCGGCGAGCCAACAGTTTATTAGGCGGCTCGCTGAATGAACGGCGGCCTGGTGTAAAACTAGGAAAAATGGCAATTTTGTAAATAATAGACTAGTTTTCAAACCCATGCCTATAAATAGGTTGTTATGCCTCCGAGAGAGGAGAACCTTTTTCAGCTTAGAATATTACTTTTCATACTTTTGAATATTCTTGGAGGTTAAGGAAGGGTTCCAACTTGAATCTTATTATAAGGATTCTATTTCTTAATATATTCTTACATGATTCTTGCCATTTCATCTTCCATTATGTGTGTGTTAGACCCTAATATGAGTAGCTAAACTCATACTAGAGGTTTATTCATGAAAACTTGATTATCTTAGCTTAAATCTTGTAATTAATCTTGTAAAATCAATGGGTTAACATAAATCTAGTTCTCCATCGTACTTTCTTGACTAGGGTTTAAGGCACGGCTGTACTTGAACCTAACCCTACTTGCTTTCATCACCATAATGGGGTTGAAGGTGTAGATTAATGGAAATTAGCGAGAATTTGGGTTATATTGATTGCGGCCTACCCCATCTAAAGGGGAAGACCTAAAAAGGTCATCCCCTCTTGGGTCTTTGGACTAAGGTTTCTAGCACTTCATCATTGACTCTAACGGGCTTGACAAGGTAAATCCTCCCTATCTCAAGAGGGTTTTGAGGAATACATTAGAGGTCCGACCATTGATGTTATCCATGTGATTTGTGAGGTTAATACAAGTGTTTGGCTATGAGAATCTAGTTGGAGTGGGTAAACCCCTAGCTCATTCTCATCATTTACATCAACCATTATTATTTAGCTTTTTTTATGTTAGTTGTTAGGTGCAATTGTAGTTATTTATTAGGAATATACGGACAATTCATCGAACTCGTCACTATTCATCTTAAGATTAATAGATTGCTTTGCTAGCTCCCTGTGGAAATCGACCCCGACTTTTGTTGGGTACTATTATCTTTGACGACCGCTCCACACCCTTCGTGGTGAGTGGATTGAGCGTGGATCAAGTTTTGGCGCCGTTTCCGGGGAGCTACGGTACATCTATTAGGTTGAATACTTCGTGTTCTAGTCTTGTTACTTGTTCCTACCATTTTACCTTGTGCTTTGTTTTAGTGTGTGTAGGTGATTCCAAGTATGAGAAGGAATCCAGATAGAGCTATGAGGAACCCCTCTACAATAGTGCTAATGAGGGAGTTCCATTTCCAAATGCTCCAATTGCTCCGAAAGATTATTATGAAGAGTCCGAAGAAGAGTATGATGACATTTCTCTTAGTGAGGGGAGTTATGGAATTCAAGATGTCTTTGAAGAGAATAATGACCCTCAAGTTGAAAATGAAGTCCCAAATGATGGAATTCCTCATGGAAATGCTCAAGCCAATGAGAAAGTCCCTGTCGGTAACAATGATGGTGTTGCGGGTAATGCAAACCGAAGAGGCAATAATGTTAATAGAGGAGGCTGAGGTGCAAATCGAGGAGGCCCTAGTGCTCCAGCTAATAGAAGAGCCAATGTCAATCGGGTGAATGTTCGCAATGAAAATTGGAATCAAAGGAACACAAAGGGTGGTCGAAATGATAATCAACATGCTCAAGAGTTTGAAGATTCGGAAGAGGAAGTGAATTTGGACACTTTTGCAAGTGCCATTGTGCCACCACCAATTCGTGGGAATGTGACTTCAATACCTCACAAGTGATCCTTCATGGACTTAATCAAAATGGACTTTTTAGTTGAAGCAAGCATGATGACCCAACCAAACGTTTGAGGAATTTTGTGCAAACATGTCATCTCTACAAGTTGGCACATTGTACAGAAGAATCTTTGCACCTAAGAGTCTTTCCTTATTCTCTATCGGGGAAGGCTAAGGCGTGGTTGAACAAGCTACCAAAGAACTCAATCTACACTTGGGAGGAACTTGTGAAGCAATTCTTGGAAAAATTCTTGCCTAAAGGCAAGCAAGCTTCAATGAGAGACAATGTGTATATGTTCAAGCAAGATCCCACCGATTCATTATATGAAGCTTGGGAAACTTTCCAAGAGGTCTTATTACATTGCCCAACTCACGGTTTTGAAGATGATATGCTCTTACAATGTTTCTACCAAGGGCTCAACAAGAACAACAAATCGGCGGTGAACAACTTATGTGGAGGTGCTATTATGGACCATACTTTTCAAGAAGTCAAGAAAATTCTCAATAAAGTTGCCAAGCAATCTCAAGATTGGTAATCAAGAGCTCAAAACCTAAGTGGTGAAGGAGGAATGAACCAAATGATGATGAAAAGATTTGAAGATCAAGCAGAAGAAATAGCCCAAATCATCACCAACATTGAGCTTCTTAGAGGTGCCAAAGAGGAGAAGGAGAATAAAGTGAACAGGGTGGAGAATCTTCAAGTTACAAATGCCGGTCATCAAGTGGCTCCAATTGGGTATGTCAACCCCGGAGGCCAACCTCTAACTCTTCTTCAAAGAAGGCAAGAGGAGTACTTCCCGGAACAATGTTTCAATGTCCATAGTGAGGAAGAAGCCAACTTTCTGGCTTACCAATAAGAAGGTTACCAAAGGCCTTACCAACAAGGCCAATGGAGGCAAGATCGAGGAAGACAAAATTGGAAAAATAATCAAGATGGAAGAGGAGTTGGTGCTTCTAAAAATTATGCACCAAGAGCTCCTTACAAGCAAGGTGAGAATGAAGGGGGAAGTCAATCGAAATTGGAAGAAATGATGGGAGAAGTCCTCAAGTATCAAATAAAGCAAACGGTCAATTCTCACAACACTTCCATCAAAGCTCTTGAATCACAAATGAGCACCCTTTCTCACCAAATGAACTAAAGACCTCAAGGAGCATTACCAAGTGACACGGTAGTGAATCCTAAGAGGAATGGGAAAGATCATGTGATGGCAATTATGATAAGGAGTGGAAAAATATGGGAAGATCCTAAATCAAAAGAAGATGGAGTTGAACTACAAATGCAAAAAGAAGAACAAAACAAGGGGAGGAGTTACACCAAGATGAGGAAATTGATATGGAAGTAGAGATTCCAAGGCATGAAGTTGATTATGAGGCAATCCCTCAAGAACCAAGTCCCGAAGTCACTACCCCTAAAGAAGCCAAGCCAAAGAAAACTCCACCACCCAAACAAAGCCTTCCTAGTCCAAGCTCCATTCCCAAAATTCCACTTCCTTTCCCATAAAAGTGTATGAAACAAAAACAAGCATCTCATGCCAAGAAAATCTAGGATAAAATAGCATCCACATCCATCAACCTCTCTTTGGTTGATGCATTGAGCCAAATGCCAAATGTGTCAAAGCTTGTGAAATATCTTATGACCAAGAAGAACTATGAGGATTATGAGCCAAGCAAGGTAACTCATCAATGTAGTTCAACTGTCTCAAAGCATATGGCAAGGAAGATTGAGGATCCCGAAGCCTTCACGGTTGCATGTACAATTGGAGGGACACATTTCTCTAAGGATTTTATGTTATCTTAGAGCAAGCATCAATTTGATACCGCATGCGGTTTACAAGACTTTGACTACCAACGAAGTTTCGAAGGCTACAAAAATGAATTTACAAATGGCCGACCGCTCCATAAAGCAACCGATTGGAGTTGTCATCAATGTTCTAGTGAAAGTGGAGAAATTCATATTCCCAGCGGATTTTGTGATACTTGATTACCTGGTGGACTTTGATGTCCCCATTATTCTTGGGCGTCCATTTCTAGCTACCGGGAGAGAACTTTGTGATGTGGAGAAGGGAGAACTCACTTTTCGATTCAATGGTGAAAAGGTTGTGTTTGATATATGCAAAACATAAAAATAACCTATGGAGGAGGAAGCCACTTGTTCTTATATGGACATGGTTGTGGATGCACTTGTGGAAAAAGAGAGTGTTCTAGTGAGTCAAGTGGATGAATTGGCTGCAGTGATTTGGAACATGGATATTGATAGTGAAGAGAGTGTTGCAGAGCGTGTGAAGGCATTGGAAGGACTTGGCACTAGACTCTAGGTTCCCAAAAAGCTTTCCCTTGATCTTGAAAACCGAACAACTCCTCCCACAAAGCCCTCCATTGAAGAATCCGCAAGCCATGAACTCAAGGTACTCCCACGCCACTTGAGATACACTTTTCTAGTCCAAAACTCCACTCTTCCTATAATCATCTCTTCCCACTTAAGCAAAGAGAAAGAAGACCAATTAGTTGGAGTGGTGAGAAGGAGAATTAAAGCCATTGGGTGGACTCTTGCAGACATAAGGGGAATTGACCCGGGAGTATGCACTCACAAGATTCTTCTTGAAGAAGGGTGTAAGCCAACGGTGGAACATCAAAGGAGGTTGAATCCTCCAATGCAAGAAGTTGTCAAGAAGGAGATCATAAAGTGGTTAGATGCGGGGGTGATTGTTCCACTCTCTGATAGTGAATGGGTTTCACCCATTCAATGTGTACCCAAAAAGGGAGGGATGACGGTAGTTCACAATGAAAAAGGTGAAGTTATATCAACTCGGACCGTGACCGGTTGGCGAGTGTGCATGGACTACCGTAAGCTTAACAATGCAACAAGAAAAGATCACTTCCCCCTACCCTTCATCAACCAAATGCTTGATCGTTTTCGGGCCGTGCTTACTATTATTTTCTTGATGGATATTCGGGGGTACAATCAAATCTCAATTAAAGTAAATGATCAACAAAAGACAACCTTCACATGCCCATATGGTACTTTTGTATTCCGCAAAATGCCTTTTGGACTTTGTAATGCTCCGGCTGCTTTTCAAAGGTGCATGTTTGCACTCTTTCATGACATGGTGGAAAACTTCTTGGAAGTGTTCATGGATGATTTCTCCGTAGTTGGTGATTCTTTTGAAGATTGTCTATCTAACTTGTAAAAAGTCTTAAATAGGTGTGAAAAAATCAAACTTATGCTAAATTGGGAGAAATGCCACTTCTCTATTCAAGAAGGAATAGTCTTAGGGTACAAGGTGTCCAAGAAAGGAATTGAAGTGGATTATGCAAAGATTGAAGTCATCTCCAAACTTCCACCTCCTACAACCGTCAAAGGACTGAGAAGCTTCTTTGGAGATGCGGGATTTTATCACCGCTTCATCAAAGATTTCTCCAAGATTGTCAATCCATTGTGCAAATTGTTGGAAAAAGATGCTAAGTTTGAATTCAATGAGGCATGTTTGAAAGCCTTTGAAGAGGTGAAATTGAGATTGAAAACCGCACTGATAATAGTGAGTCCAAATGGGATCTTCCATTTAAACTTATGTGTGATGTTGCATTGGGGGTCGTGCTTGGCCAAAGGGTTGAAAAGATGTTTCATCCTCTCTACTATGTTAGCAAGATCATGAATGGGGCTCAAAAAAATTATACGGTGACGGAAAAGGAGTCGCTAGCCATTATATTTGGCTTTGAAATTTTTTGATCTTACTTGGTTGGATCTAAGGTCATTGTGCATACCGATCATTCTGCAATCTGATATTTCATGGCCAAGAATGATTCAAAAGCAAGGTTGATTTGATGGGTACTCTCATTACAAGAATTTGATCTTGAGGTACTTGATAGAAAGAGAATTGAGAATCAAGTGGCGGACCACTTATCTCGCTTGCAGGAGGAGGGTCGCCCAAAAGAAACCCTTGAGATCAATGATTCTTTTACACATAAAAGGCTATTGGCGGTATCTTGGGAGGAAATCCCTTAGTACGCGGACTTAGCCAATTATGTTGTATGTGGAGAGTTCCCGGAGGATTTCTCACTCAATCAAAAGAAGAAGTTGATCCAAAATGCCCGACAATACTTTTGGGATGAATCCTTGCTTTTCAAAGTATGTGTCGATGGAATGATAAGAAAATGTGTTTCCGAAGCCGAGCAAGGAGCTTTTCTTGAAGGATGTCACTCCGCTCCTTATGGAGGACATCATGGAGGTGTTAGAACGGCGGAAAAGGTACTTGAATATGATTTTTTTGGCCTACTTTGTATAAATATGCTTATGATTACACAAAGAGTTGTGCCCAATGTCAAAGAACAAGGGGAATCTCAAGAAGGCATGAAATGCCCCAAAACCCCATTGTGGAAGTTGAACTCTTTGATGTATGAGGAATCGATTTCATGGGTCCTTTTCCAAGTTTTTATAGCATGAAGTACATCCTTGTGGCGGTTGACAATGTATCTAAATGGGTTGAGGCAATGGCCTTACCGAGCAATGAAGCTAGAAGTGTCAACGCCTTCCTCAAGAAAAGCATTTTCACAAGATTAGGCACCCCTCGCACAATCATAAGTGATGGGGGAACCCACTTTTGCAATCGGGCCTTTAGCTCTTTGTTGGAGAAATATGGGGTAAGACACAAGGTTGCTACACCTTATCATCCCCAAATGAGTGGTCAAGTGGAAGTGTCAAATCGAGAGATCAAGCAAATTCTAGCCAAATCGGTTAATGTGAATCGGACGGATTGATCCAAAAAGTTTGATGATGCCTTATGGGCATATCACACGGCATATAAAACTCCAATTGGGATGTCGCTATTCCGGTTAATTTTTGGCAAAGCTTGTCATCTCCTCGTGGAGTTGGAACATAAAGCTCTTTGGGCGTTGAAAAAGCTCAACATGAATTGGGAAGAAGCTTCCAAATCCTGGGTGGAGAAGTTGCATGAACTTGAGGAAATGAGATTTCTTGCCTATGAAAATACAAAGCTCTACAAGGAGAAGATGCAGATCATTCATGACAAGAAAATATAGAACCGTGCATTCAAGGCGGGGGATATGGTGTTATTATTCAATTCAAGATTGCATCTATTTCCCGGGAAGTTGAAATCCAAATGGTGTGGACCTTTCAAAGTAGTAGAAACATCACCTTATTGATAGGTCGAATTGCAAGAGAAGGGAAGTTCTAAAACTTTTCGAGTGAATGGCCAACGAGTGAAGCACTACTTGGGATGTGAAGCGAACATAGAGAGCTCGCTTGCATCTATCTCTTGGATCCTTGAAGTATGAGGTAACACCGTCGTGCCGCGACATTAAATCAAGCGCTTCTTGGGAGGCAACCCAAGTTTTACTTTTAGCATTTTTAGTTTAAGCAATGTAGTTAGTGTAAAAAAAAATTCATGTGAAGTTCTGTGATAATTGCATTTGATCTTTGTTGAAGTGGTGTTAGTGCAGGGAAAATGCAAAGGGTAGAAACTAAGAAAATCTGAAGGAAGTTGAAAAGTGGGGAAGACCGCCGAATGAAGTACGGAATCTAATTTGCGGCCCACCAACCGCATTGTGGGCCGCCGGTATTGTCAGAGAAGAAATTTTTTCTGCGGGGCGGAGAAGTACTCAGCCGATCATTCGGCGAGCCACAACTCCAACTTCGCAGACCTCTCTGCAGTCTAACCCACTTATGCGCACAATTTAGGACCAAAGTCCTACCTGCCGAGAATTCGGTGACCTGCCGAAATAGTGGCAAGCTGCAACTTTCATGGGCCTGGACGGGTTTTTACCCGACTATAAAAGGCCCCATATAAGTTTTCTTTTTTACTTTTTCACTCCAACCGTAAAAAGAACGACCCCCCATAACCGAAAATCACAATTCCAACACACCACCATCCTAAACAACACTCCAAATCACTCGCACACACTGAATCTCACCGAACCACCACTACTCCCTCAGCTCTTCGCACGTTTCTTTTCAGATCCGGTAAGATTCGACCCCAAAATCTTAAAATTTTGTTGCTTTACATGTGGGGGAGTTTAAAACATCATGTTGGGGGTGGGGATTGGTGATTAACTTGTTATCCATATTTAGTTAATTTTAGGGTTTGTTCTTAGCAATTTCGTTCATGAAATTGAAATCCTAGAGAGTGTGATTTTGTGTTTAAATGAATTTAAGTGAAGAAAAGAGTAGAAGAAGAGAGTTGAAAGAAAATAACCAAAAAATTGAACTTGAATGACACCATGAACATACCTCGTCTTGCTTGAAAATCTTGAAAAGACTTGAGCTTTGTATGATTCTTGGTTGACTTTTCATGAAAATTGGTTGAATTTGTGGTCTCGTTCTTGAGAGATAGTCTGAAAGAGGTGAGAAGTTAAAAAGACAACATAGGAGTATGTTTGGGGGGTATTAAGATAAGTGAGATTGGAAAACTTGGAATCTGTGCACTGTATTGGGCAAGTCGTCGATGAGGTATCATCCCACACAAGTAAGTGCGAAAGACACTCGGCGTGCCTGCAAGATCAAGCGCGAGGCCGCCGGTGTTAACAGTGAGTTCTGAAAATGTGCGCCCCCTCGCAGTCTGAATGGCGACTCGTCGTTCCTTGTCCGCAGTATGTTAGGCAAGTCGCCGATGTGAAGTGTAGTTGTTCGGTGGTTCCTCAGTTTCCTTTGCGGAGCTACCGACACTAACAGATTGTTTTTTATTTCTGCGGCTGGCATTGGCTTCTCGCACTTCAAGCGACGTCCCGTCGGTGCTTCTCAGCACTTGGTTATGCGGGCCGCCTCTGCTTGTCTGCGAGCCCGCCCTAACTTCTGCTATCCACCGAGTTGACTGAAAGTTGAAAACATGTTTTAAATTCCAAGTAGTTCATTCCTTTCATGGACTTCATGTGCTAATTTAGTTAAATTTTGTATAGTGTAGGAGTAGGATAGTATAGTTGGTACATAAACTAACACTTCTCTTGGGGTTGATCTTGCCCAGGTACCGAAATGGCGCATCATCAAGCACCACATAAAAGAGCAAGAATGGATACTCCTCCACCAAATAGTTCTTCGGAGAGTGATCCTTTCGACAGTGATTTTTCTGATAACGAATCATGTGAAGCAAACTTCAGCACTGATGGAGAGCATACAGTGCTCATTTGTGAAAGAAGAGTTGTACTAGGCAGAGTAAGGGAATTCAACCCAACATTCTACAAAGCATTCCTTGGTACAGGATGGAGTGAGATATTCACAAGGAGATTGGGGGCAGCTGTTGTGGAACTAGTAATGGAATTCTATGCTGCACTGAGTGAACAAAATGGACCAGAATGTGTGGTCAAATGCAGGGGCACAACGGTGGAAGTTTCAACAAGGGCCTTAAATCAACACCTCCAACTCCCCCACTTTGTCCCAGAAACGTAAATAGCCAAGCTGGCTATACGAGAGAAAATGCAAAGTGTTACACCCCGTATGTCTAAAGTGACGTATATCATTCTAAAGACATGTTAAGAATGATTTAAGTGAGTTTAAAGTCATAATATGATCATATATAATGTTTAGATGTTGAATATAAAGTTTGGGAAAATCGGATTTAAGTTGCGGAAAAACCGACTAAGGAATTGCCTTATAACGGAGCTTTTTCAGCAATTAATTTCATAAATTATATGAGGTCTTTTGGGGACATATCATATATCAAATTGAAGGTCTTGGAGTGTAGTTTCCAACACTTTTGACGGTTTATTCATACAATATCTGGATAAGAAGATATGAACATCAGAAGTCAGGCCAGAAAAAAGGACATAAGCGCAAAAGAGGACTAAAACTGAAATGTTTCAATTATAAAAGGAAAATTCGTTTCACATCTCGTCATTTCCAGAAATCTAATGAGAGAAACAGTGCTCTAAGTAAGGGTTAAGCCCCTTTTATGGTTTTGAGGGATGGACATCAATCTTAACTCGAAATTGAAGACAAATTGCGTCAAAACGCTCTACGCGATTAAGGTAACGTTATGCTACCTTCAATTTCGTCTATAGTTTGAGTTTTAGAATTACTTTATGGCTAAGTAAAGTACCCAAATTCTCTGTTATAGCTTGTTTAAGCTTTAGAAGGTGTGGAATTCAAAGGAAACAAGGTTTAGAAGCAAGAAACATCAAAGGTATGTAAGGCTAAACCTTTCTTTTGGCAAGGCATGTATCTTTTAGCTTTTGAAGCTTTTATTAGTTCTAAACGTAGTTTTTCTTGTATGAAACTTGTATGGTATCAAGTAAACCTTTTATATACTTAATTTGGTACTAAAATCTAAGGTGAAAGACGTCCGAATCAGCAAGACAAAACGTTTCAAAATCTGGAAAATTATTTTGATCTTTGGACAGTTGTTAGTATATTGATCGTAATTCCTTGTACAAAATTGATATTTAGATTCTTTAAGAATTCCCAGAACCCTAAGACATATATCTAAAACTTTCATGAAGACTATGAGGTCTATAACTTTGATCTACACTCTGAAAATTAGGTTGAAAGTCAGGACAGTGGTGCTGTCCAGACATTCTATCTGCGGATTTGTTATGTCATCCAGTTGTCTCATCTTGTTATCCGTTTAACATGTTTATGTTATCAGTTTATCCAGGTATCCATTCCCGTGTATAGTATAGTGTTGGTTCTGTTTTTCGGATCATCCAGTTTCAGAGGAAACTCTGCCGAAATTTTTATAAAAGTCAAAGAGTTAGACAAATTCTAAGTTTCAGGTTGTGTCTATAATTCAATCCAGAGTTTTCTTATCATTCCTTTGAGTCCATATATATTTTTTCCACATGTGTTATGCCTCATACATGCTTATGCTTATATTGTGATCATGTTATGTGTGATTTGGAGTCCCCCATAGAGGCTGGACATTGGACACACAGTCCGGTCGCGTGTGATACTACCCGTCTGGGGGATACAGCCCCTCTAGTTCAGGCGGGAGTTGAAACACCTAGTGTGACCGGGTGTCATTCACACACTCTGACCATAGAGACTAGATATTACTGGCTGGGGGGGGGGGGATATAGCCCATAACACCCACCAGGTTTGTTATATACGCGTATATAGCCACAGTATGCACGGCATGATTATATGTGAGGCTAGTTCAGATGTTCAGTTACCTGATTTGGGGGGATATAGCCCATAATACCAGGCAGGTACCAGTTCAGATAACAGTCCAGTTTTAGCTCAGTACAGTTATCAGTTCTCAGTTATCAGCCACCAGTTCTTAGCGTTAGTATCAATCGACAGCTATCAATTCCAGTTTCTAGTAACCAGTTATCAGGCGTATTACAGTTATTTATCAGTATAGCTCAGCTCAGTCTTCAGTTCCAGATTCAGCTAGACTTCAGTTTATATTCAGATCATGGTTAGTAAGTCTTCAGATTCCTAGCTATATTGCTATGCTCTAGCTCATATTTACATATTTATATTCCAGCCTTACGGTTTCATTCAACTATGATATATTATATGCTCATGCCTTACATACTTGGTACATATCGTACTCACGCCCTTTTCTGGGGCGCTGCGTTTCATGCCGCGCAGGTGCAGATAGATCAATGCTTGGACCACGTTAGTAGGCCATCTATCAGCTATTGGAGTTACTCCGCTTACTCCCGGAGTTACTTATCTTTTGGTATGTGTACAGTCAGCCAGTTTGGGTATGGCTGGGCCTTGTCCCGTCCTTTGTATATTCAGTTCAGTACTCTTAGAGGCCTGTAGATATGTCCCTGTGTGGTTCTGTCAGTATGTTATGTATGTCAGCTTGTGTTAGCCTTGTCAGCCTTTTGCATTTCATAGTTCTTATCAGCTAAGTTTATGCTTATTCCGTTTATCAGTTATATTCATGGTTAGCAGATTATCAGCAGGATTAGTGATGATTGACACTTAGTTTTGGTCATCCGTCGCGGCCCTAGGTTGGGTCGTGACACAAAGGAAGTGGTTGATTCCCATCATTAGTCGAGAAAGGCTGCCAGCATGGAATAGAGTTGGTGTCATAATCACAACCCAAGATCTCAACTTTGAGGCCAAGGGTTGGAATGCTATTGTCAGTTCAAGAATTCTACTAAAAAGAGAAAGCCACATAGTTACATTGTGAAAGGCAGTTATTATTGGTTGCATCATGAGTGGGATACCAATCAACCTGAGAGCTGAAATGGTGCAAGTAATGTTTGATGCGCCAAGAGTTGGTGATGGAAATCTACCCTATGCAAACACAATGACAGATTTTCTATTGAAGCAGGGGTGTGACACTTTGGGGAATGATGATTATGCATTTGCAAGAAGAGGCTTTAATTTATATGCTATTGAAGATGAAAACAACCCAATTCACCCAACACCTGTTGCGCCCACTCATGGAGCACCATCACAAGCTGATAGGCCATCCTCTTCAAGAGCTCCTCTACCTCAGGTGCATCAAGCTGAAGCTACCATAGCAAATATCACTCGAGAACTTGAAGAGTTGCAAGGCAAGATACAGGAGTTCGAGGTACATTTGTGCAACATACCTCAGATGCAACTACCTCCACCTTCATCACGCAAAGTCAATCCAACTGAATTTGACCAGTTAAGTGAAGCCATTGATGTATTTACCAAAGATATCTTGAAGAACAAGAAGTGCATTCATGTGTTTTCTATCACACATCGGGATATGGAAAATAGCATGAACGTGCTCTGGAGTGAAAGGGAGGAGATACAAGAGAGGTCGAGTCAACCAACAGCCCTAGAAACTATGCACCAAAGGAATATGAGAAGAATGGAAGAAGAGATACTTGGAGATTTGGGTGTGCTTAGGAACAGAGAACTTGATGAAGAAGTCCAAATGGATTTTGCTAGCTAGCTTGAATGGAGGAAGTAGTTAGAACAAGGGAAAGAAGAGGGCAAAGAAGTCAACAAGCCCCAAAAAATCACGTTGAAGGCAAGGGCAAAGAAATTGCCCGAGATGAATAGAGAGTCCTTCTCTCCCTTTTTGATTAACTCCATGCACTCATGTTTTGTTTTGAATTAGTTGCTTTTGGACATAGCAACTATTCATGTTGGGGGTTGGGTAGTTAATCTTTTGTGATATGTCCTAAACTATATTTTATATTTATGTTAATACTTAAATTAGGATGTTAACTTTAATAAAGGATATTTATGTTTAAATTCTTGTTTTTAATTCTTATCTTTGTTAACTGTCATATGAAAAATCCAAAAATATTGAAAAAGCAAAAACCCAAACAAATTAAAAAATTTTGAAATTCCCAAAAAGAAAAGATTCCAAAGGTACTCCCGTGAACTACGTTTGGTATGTTGCCTTATTTCCTCTGATTCGCACTTGTTGTGATACGTAGGCAACCCTCATGAAACTCATTTTTACTTGGGCCCGAAACAAAAACCACCCCATTGTAAATACCATTTGTGTAAATAGCTCTGAATTAGTAAACAACCTTCTTGGTTTTTCTTTAACTTGGTTCTTTTTCCAAGAATGCAATTCTTTTGAACCGAGCACTTTTTAGGACTCTAATCATAGAAGTGCCATCCTTATTTTGTGACTTCTTTGATACCAACATATTAGGAGCACACATGAGAAAGTTTAGTGGATTGTTTGTTGAGAGTTGCACCTACAACCTTTAGGTTCTTTTGATGACTTTATGCATATGTAGTATAGGCTAAATCCTTACCCTAAGTGCTTGAAAGTTGATGTTCTTGTCTCTTGTCCCTTATGCTAGTGAGGTGACTTTTGCTTAAGCTTGTTAATTGCATATGCATGTTAGAACTTGGCTTGTGTGTCCTTAAAAATAAATAGAGTGTCAAATTAGTGATTGGATTAGATGATAGGTATTTCTTTGACCCGTTTGAGCCTTTCAAGCCACCAAATGAAATTAATCCTTAGTTAGCCAACTTTGAGCCTTAATATCCTTTCTTTTGATAGTCACGCAAATAGCCCGAGCCAATTCTAAGTGCTTAATAGAACTAACCTTCTCTTGGCCCTACCTCCTTGAGATATTGAAAGACGTGCAACTTAGACTAAAGTTGGGGGGAGGGAAACAAAGAAATGAAAGCTAAGTGGCTCTTCAAAAAGGAAGATGATTGTATAGAAAAGTTGCAAAAGAGAAAAGAAGAAAATCAAGAAAAATACAAAATAGCTAAAATAAAATTGAAAAAGACAAAAATAGAAAAGAGAAGCAAATGAAAGAATAAGAGCTACAAAGAAAAATCAAGAATTAAAAAAATTCAGGAATAAGAGCTAATTGGAAAAAGAAAAGCTCAAAGTGAAATGAATGAAAAGATGATGTAGTGCCCAAGGAGGGAGTTTAGTCACTTTTATCCAAATTTTACCCTACCTTTATCCAAAAGTCTACATTACAACCATAGAAGTCCTATTTGATCCTTCACCAATAGACATGAAAGAAATGGCAAGTGACACTATAGCCAAGCCTATGACGTTGCATGCGCATAACTTGGATTCATTTGTGAGAGTGAGCGGTTAGACTTGAGGGTCCCTTTTGTTTGAATTTAATTTAGAGATAGAGACCCATTCCTTGTAGTGAGAGCATTAAGGGAATTGAAACTTCAAGGTGCAACTAAAAGAGCCTTAGGTGAGTTTAGAGAGTAATTGTGCTACACATTCTCTAGTTCTCACTAGAAGCTCTAGTAGATGTAGTTGTAACTTTGGTGCTTGTGGTTGATTGGTTGGATTTTTATATGTGAAACTAAATGTTGGTACCAACCGAAGTCATGGACATCTCTTTGTCCCATTCCCTTGTTGAACTCAATCCCGGTGCTAAGAAAATAAAACATGAGATAGTTCTTAATATTGTTTGAGGACAAGCAAAAACTTAAGTTTGGGGGAGTTGATATGTCGGTATTTTGCACTTAATTGCAACCTTTTTAAACTAGCTTTTATCCTTT
Organism: Petunia x hybrida; assembly: GCA_037355625.1. NCBI lineage: Eukaryota > Viridiplantae > Streptophyta > Magnoliopsida > Solanales > Solanaceae > Petunia > Petunia x hybrida. The sequence continues at coordinate 123,292 of JBBBVM010000676.1, forward strand.
AAAGTGATATTATTTGAATGAATCTTATGTTATTCTTCATGTTTCAGATTATTAAGAGAATTGATATACAAAACCGAAGAAAATGTGAAAAAAGAGCAAAAATAAGTGAACTTTGGCTACAAATTGAAGAACATGAAGATAAGGCAGCTATTGGATCGGCGCATCGCCGAATCTGCAGCTCAAGAGGTCAGCCATCCGCCGAAAAGGGAAGAGTTCAAGTCAATCAGCAACTTGAAGGGCAGATCACCGAAGAAAGTGCTGAAGACAAGCGGCGACTCCGCAGAGTAAAGCGCGAACCCGCCACTGCTCACAGAAAGTCTGGATGATCTGCGAAGCCCAAGAGTCGTCTGCAATCACAAGGGCGCCCCACCGAACCTGCATCACAATTCAGAAGAATGATTAGTAAAATAGGTCATCGGCGAGCCAGCAGTTTATTAGGCGGCTCGCCGAATGAACGGCGGCCTGGCGTAAAACAAGGCAAAATGGTAATTTTGTAAATAATAGACTAGTTTTTAAACTCATGCCTATAAATAGGTTGTTATGCCTCCGAGAAAGGAGACCTTTTTCAGCTTAGAATATTACTTTTCATACTTTTGAATATTCTTGAAGGTTAAGAAAGGGTTCCAACTTGAATCTTATCGTAAGGATTCTATTTCTTAATATATTCTTACATGATTCTTACCATTTCATCTTCCATTATGTAGGTGTTAGACCCTAGTATGAGTAGCTAAACTCATACTAGGGGTTTATTCATGAAAACTTGATTATCTTAGCTTAAATCTTGTACTTAATCTTGTAAAATCAATGGGTTAACATAAATCTAGTTCTCCATCGTACTTTCTTGACTAGGGTTTAAGGCACGACCATACTTCAACCTAATCCTACTTGCTTTCATCATCCTAAAGGGGTTGAAGGTGTAGGTTAATGGAAATTAGCGAGAATCTGGGTTATATTGGTTGCGGTCTACCCCATCTAAAGGGGAAGACCTAAAAAGGTCATCCTCGCTCGGGTCTTTGGACTAGGGTTTCTAACACTTCATCATTGACCCCAATAAGCTTGATGAGGTAAATCCTCCCTATTCCGATAGAGTTTTGAGGAATATATTAGAGGTCCGACCATTGATGTTATCCATGTGATTTGTGAGGTTAATACAAGTGTTTGGCTATGAGAATCTAGTTGGAGTGGGTAAACCCCTAGCTCATTCTCATCATTTACATCAACCATTATTATTTAGCTTGTTTTATATTAGTTGTTAGTTGTAGTTGTAGTTAAGATAATTCTACCTTTACTTATTAGGAATATACGGACAATTCATAGAACTCATCACTATTCATCCTAAGATTAATAGATTGCTTTCCTAGCTCCCTGTGGAAATCGACCTCGACTTTTGTTGGGTACAATTATCTTTGACGACCGTCCCACACCCTTCATGGTGAGTGGATTGAGCGTGGATCAAATTTTCATATTTGCAAGACAGTTGAGGAAACCACTGATCACATTTTTATTCACTATATTATTGCAAAGACCTTTTGGAGTGGGTGTTTTGTCACCATTGATAGGGATATTTCCTTTGATGCTCTCAAAAATTATACCCAACAGTGTAACAATAGATTTTATTCATGGATGGAATTCTTTTCCTTTGCAATATGGAACCTGTGGATCTATAGAAACCACAACAATATAAATAACATGGAAAATTACCTTTCTTTTAACCATGTTCATTCTAGAACCTTGGAATATAAGCTCTTAACTACTAAAGAGCACATACATAGTATTCACAAAACTATACATGTTAAATGGTTTCCTCCACCACCTAATTAATATGTATAAATTGAATGTTGATGGCTCTTTCAAACCTACTGACCGTAGTGCAAGTACTGGAGGTGTTTTCATGAACTCATCTGGAGATTGAATTCTAAGTTTTCAAGAAAGGGTTTATGAACTCAACCATACACATGTTGAGCTGCTTGCTCTATGTTGTGGCTTAGAATTAGCTATCAGCCAGAATCTAAAGCCACTAGAGGTTGAAACCGACTCAACTGAAATAATTTCTCTGTTGCAAAAAGGCAAAATGCATAAAATGCCCCCTAAAGTTGTCCCAAAAACGCCCGTTACAACCTTTAACTTTGCGGGGATCCTATCACCCTCCTGAACACATTCGAAATGGTATAAAATTCCCTTTCTCGGATAACCCCAGTTACAAGAATGGAAGTGTGTAATCACCTAATTTTGGCACCAAATTCATAAAATTTGCTCAAAAGAAATATGAAAATGCTAAAATTTACTTGTTTTGTGTTTAGTTATAATTTTACGTTTCAATTGTGATAATATTATAATTTTGTGTGAGTTTTATTCTGGCTAATTTGTGTTTGCCTTAAATAAAGTAGACTTTTAATAGCTATTTGTGAAAAAAAGAACAACCCAATTGCTTAACCCGATCAGCCCAATTTCTCTTGGCCCGTCCAACTTTGGACTAATCCTCACCCTTGGATCATTTGCAATCCAATGGCCATAATTCTTCCACTCTGTAAGTATATATTCTTATATTTCACCTCATTTTTACACTTGCACTCCTTTAAGCCTCTTGGCTTGGGCAAACTATGCCAAAATCACAGCTGCCACCGGAAAACCAACGCCCCACCGTACTTCCGCCGATCGACCGCCGCCGGCCACCACCTCCGGTGGCCGGAAAATACAAATAATATATTTTCGGACTCCTTTCGGCCTCCTCATTCCATTTCTCAACTCCGTTTCTTCAAAATCCAAGCCAATTTTTGTAGATCGGGTTTCAAAGTGCGGTCAAACTTTGACTCCGGTGAGTTTTCTTTTAGTTTTTCTCTACTTTCTTTCCCTTCCCCTTACCCTTCCCCGTCACCCCTTGTACCCCATTCCCAAATACCCCATCCCTTTCCCATTTCTGTTTCCCATTTTTTTTTCTTCTTCTTATTCTTTTTCTGTTTTTCTTTTTCTGTTTGGTGTCGATGCTGCTACTGTTTTATGATGCCGAGGGTGATGATGGTGAGAGAGGGGCTGTTTTCTCTGTTAACATTGGAGGGAGTATGGTGCTTGTTTTTGGTTATGGGGGCTGTTTTGGTTCACTTGAGGATATGATGATGATGTTGATTGATGAACGGAGGCAGTGGCGACGCAGTAATGGCCTCGGCGAGGCAGTTGTACGAGTCGAGGTGGTGCAGCGAGGTTAGCAAGGCGTTGGAGGGGCTGTTTTTTTTCAGTTAAGCGAGGCAGCGGCGTAGTCATTTGGATGTCGCAGCTTTGGTTTGAAACGGGTTAGAAAGGAAACTCTAAGAACTTTGAATCTTTCCTTTACTCCTTTATGTTAGTCAAATATTATTTTGCAAGTTGTTAGTCAAATATTGTTTTGCAATTACATGAAACTTCATATTAGATCTGGACAAGTTTGTTAGTTCTTGTGGAGTAGTTGTTTCACAACTTGTTCTCTGTTGTATGTTCTTTGATTGAATGTGAAAAAAAGAAGAGGAAAAATGATGAATCTTTGTTGTTTTGTTTCCCTGCTTCAAGAGTAAATCAGTTCTCGAACTCTCAATTCTTGTTTAGTTCAAGTGAACGTTTCAGTTCAAGGTCTATTGTTTAGTTCTCATCAAATGCAAATATTGTATTAGTTGCGTATTTCTTAGTCTCATGTGAACTTGTGCGCAATCGTTTTAGTTTTGTCAAGTGAAGATAGGTCTAGATTTGTGGTTTATTCAACTTGAACTGCATGAAGATCACTCTGTTGTTGCCATGTCTATGAAGGACAATGAAATCATGAATTTGCTCTTTAATGAATTTGAAGCTTTGCTTGTCTGTAAGTGTGAAAGTATTATGTGTGTCTTCATGAGTATTGCTAAGTATAAACCAATTTGAGTTGTTTCTTTTTTGCTCAAGTAATGCCATGTTTGAACTTAGTTAGGCAGAGTATCTTATTATTTAAAAGCAGTTTATGTGGAAGTTGTCTGTTAATCTAGGTTGGATGTGTAAGTCTTGTATTGGCTGGGAGTTCAAGTTAGTGTAGGAGGCTGTTTCATTTTCATTTTTCAGATTTTAGTTCAATATTGAGGGGGATTTTGTTTTGAACTTGAAGTAGGTTAGTTTGTCCAAGTACTTGTCCAACTTGGACAACTTGTATTTCAGCTTTAGGGGGACAGTTTAGGTGGCTAAAATAGTGCCCTATAGCTGCTGTACTTTGGCTGAAAATAAGGGCTAAGTACAGTCAAGTATAAGTGTGTGGGCTGGTACTTTTGTGCAAGTCCACACTCCACCTTTTAGCCCCACCTTTGGCTTCAATTTTCAGCATTAAATAGAGGTCTTTACTCCTCATTTAACACACCAACTATCAGCTGAAAAACACCAACAACCAGCTGAAATTGAAATTAATTGAGAGCAAAACACTTTGAGAAAAAAATTGTAAGTTTGAGAGGGAAAGAATTTAGAACCAAAAGACTATTACTCCAAGAGTCTTTTGGGGTGTAAATTCACTTCTTCTAAGGTCAAGAAAGGCGTTAGAAGGTTTGTTTAGTGGCTGGTCACTCTGCGTTTGATGTGTTGTGCTTTTGGATCTTTGGCTTACTAGGTAAACATCCTTATTCATCTTGTAATTTATCCAAAAGTATGTTATCACACAAGGCATGAAATTGGTAAAGTAATTGTTATATTCCTATTCATGTTGACAAATTTTTTATGATCAGTTATGTTACTTTAATGTTCATATGTTTCCAGTTTGTTGCTGTGTTAACATGTATGGAAAGTGAGTGAAAAAAAAATTTACAAATGTAGGCCTTTAGTACCTTAACACGTTTAAAGAGTTAGAGCTGTTGGTTTAGTTGTGTGATGGGGGAAATCTGGATGGAATCATAGTATTTTCTTTCACAAAAATAGATCTAAAAAATTTTTGAATCACTTTGTGTGAAAATTGGCCAAATCTGAAACACGTAGGCAAAAAATAGGACATAAGTGCAAAGTGAATCAAAACTGTTTTCTGGAACGAGTAGGCTGTGGATTTAGGACGTCTTTTAAATTCTGACCACGCTTTGATTTAAAGAACAGTCACCATTTGAATATAAACATAATGTGATCATTTTTGCAAAACACCTTAAAGCAGCCTATTGTCGCAAAAGAAACTCAGCCCATATCAGTTAAATAGCGCCAGTGTTCCCTTTTGCATTAACGGTCCACAAAGCAGTTTTTATTTAATAAAACAACCACTATTTAGATAAATAGTCACATTTTAACTTCCCTGTTTTGTTAAACTTTTAAACCAATGATTACTATTTAATATGCAATGCGATTAAGCAAATCGATAAGGACGATAAAACCTCCATTCGATTAGGCATAATGATAAGTGTGACTTGTGGTCCGCTTATTACACGAAAATAAAACAAGTCAATTCTAAATTAATTATTTTTTATATAGACCAGTTCTTTTGTGAGGTTGAAAATGCGCAATACGTCTATTTATTAAAGTGTAAATTCATCCCGTCCTCTGTGAGGTTGGATAAGAATAACGCTTTCTTTAATTTTTTCGAACCAAAGTATAAATTCGTCCAGCCCTCTGTGAGGTTGGATAGGAATAAAGTTTTTTTAAAATTTTTCTGAATCAGAGTGTAAATTCAAATTAACGGCTTTAATATAACAACCATATTTAATAAATTAAAATTGCGACAATAAAGCAACTGTGCTGGGCACAGGACTCGAGGGTGCCTAATACCTTCCCGAGAGTCAACTGAGAACCTTACCCGGATCTCTAAACGCAGACCATTAGACGAGTCAGAGGTGTTCCAAGGTACCTTTTGGTGACTTGGCACACCTTAAACTATGTCAAGTGGCGACTCTGAGTTCTCGAAATAAATTTGTACCTTGTTGAACACCAGTCACGAGCCTTTAAATAAATAAACTCGCAACCCCCGCAGTTAATTTAAATAAATTTTTTAGGGCGTGACAAAGTGCAAAACACACACCAATAATTGTTTGCCACATGTCAGATCGCCAAAAAATATTTTATTTTCTTAAATTACTATCTCCCATTAAAAATAAAGATAAAATAACCTTAAAACCCCTCCCTCATCTCCCTTCTCCCTCTCCCGTATGTAACCCATTTCACCATCCCTTTCCCGTGACCTTTTTTTTTCTTTGTCCTGGTGTGATTTTGTGTTTTGTGGAAAAAAAATCACTTTATAAATATAGGAAAGTAAGGAATCAACAAGATATACCTCATTAATCAAAAATGCTATGTGAAGATCAAAGATATCCCTAAGTTCCTTGATGGTATCTATGTTACTGAGAAGAGAAAAATAGCTGAGAAAGAATAAATAGTTTGTGCTGGGTCTCTCGAGTATTGGATCTGTTTGTTCTTCCTATTTTTGGTTAAGAGTTGAGGTTATAATGAGTTGCCTTTCAAATTTGCTTGAACTTAGATCAAACAGTTTTGCTTATTAGTTTTCTTGCTCAATTTTATTTGTTTATTTTTGGAGTAGGGAAGATGAAAAGATAGAGCATTGAAAAGGTAGGATGGTGATTTCTTTCACTGACGATTGGTTTTTTTGGTGATTGAACTTATTTTTCGGTGGGCTGACTTTTTTCCAGTGGCCAGAGTTTAAATTTGGATAGAAGAAGTAAAAAAGATCAAGAGAAAAGAAAAGGAAAACGAAAATAAAAAAACAATTAAATGAAAAATATATTGAAAATAGTAAAATTTTGACCTTTTTCACAATCTCACTCTCCTAAGGAGTGTAATACATTCTCTGTGTATCTGACACTAAAAAGGAGTAACCAATTCACTTAGAAATGTGTTCAGGGTGGTGATAAGATTCCCGCAAATTTAAAGGTTATAACGGGTGTTTCGAGACAACTTGAGGGGGCATTTTATCCATTTTGCCTTGCAAAAACCATCGCTAACCTACTCTTCTATTATTGAAATATGCAGGTCGTTGAGATGCAAGCTGGAAATGTCAATGATCGGGCATAATTTTCAGACAGATAACAACGTAGCGTACCTTCTTGCAAATGGAGCTCCTTTTCTATCCAAATTTAAACTAACTCTTTATCATGCAAGACCACCACCTTTTGTGTAACAACCCTTGTTAGATGACAAATCGGGCACACTTTTTGCTACCACCATTTCAGATAGTACTTGTAATAGTTTTGCTGTATTAGGAAACCTAAATTCCATGGCATATCTACTTTCTGTATTAGTGGATCTACTCCTAATGTCATTGATTCCAATGGAATCTACATGAACACTTTATGTAATCTTCCTTAATTTTTATAATGAATGAATGTCACATTTCTACCCAAAAAAAGTAGTTTTTCAGTTTGGTAATACTTTCTTCTTGCCATTAGAAGACAAACCACATGTCCTACTAAACAGCTGAAAAATTAAACAGCGTCGGACATTATTTTCAAGACATGAAAACCAGTCTTGGTCTTCTTAGAAGTTTCCATTATTTTTTTTCTCCTTTATTTTTATCTTGAACTAAAATGAAAGTCAAGTGTTTTACACGGTGTCGAATCTTTAGAAATAACAGCGACGCTCGAAATTAAACCATGGTCACAGATTTCAACATTTATATGTTATTTTATATGTAATAATAACATAATGAAGACTTCTCATCATCACCTAATCAACATAATATAATACTTGAGGAATATTAGATATTGACCCTCAAAACATCTGACAATTGTATATATTTTGGTCTGAAATAAGATATCTTATATCCCAATCGTTATGTTGAAAAATCAAGGATATACTAAAGAAAAGAAAACTTAAGAGGAAAGGAAATTAAAAAGTATAATTAAGACTCTCGCTTAGCCCCTAATAAGCTTAAGAGGGTGTTTGGGTTAGTTTAAAAACTGCTCTTTTAAGTTACTTTTTGGTTGTAGAAGTGTTTGGGAAGTGTAAAATGGCTTGAAAGCACTTAGCTTTTAAGTAAAAAATAAGCCAATAGAAAGAAGTTGGGCAATCCCAACTTATTGCTTTTGGCTTAAAATCTATTATGATTTGACCAATGATTTTATTATTTTATTTCTTTTAATTTTTTCTAATTCTACTAATTGCCTCATTAACAAAGGGCCTAAATTATACTCCCATTTTCTTTTATTTATTTTAATAATATTTCAGTTATTTAACTTAAAAAAAAAATTAACCAAACAGCTATGCAACCTCTTTTACCATTTCAGCACAAGTACAAAGGGAGTTTCCACAGTCCTTTCCATTAGTTCATTAGCTTTCTACCCACTTAACTGTAATAAGACAAGTGGAAGAATGGACTTTATTTGTCTATTTTCCAATCCTATCTCACCACAAATATAGATATTTATTTTCATCTTTAATCAGACATCAAGTTTGAGACCTAAAAAAGTAGAAACACCTAATAAGCTAATAAATGTTCTCTCTTTAATAGGTCATATATGGAACGATATGACTTAATCCTCCAGTGAATACCTTGATTTAAAAAAGATTTAGTAATTAATTAGTTTAATAGCTCTTCTCAAATCCCTTTTAAACTTATCTCTTCTTAGTTAACTATACGTAACGTATAACTTACATACAACAAAATATGAATGACCTAAAGAACAAAAGTGTTGTTGACTAAAGAACTAAAGTCAATGATTATATCTTGATAGGAAATTTCTGAAAAATTCATATTCAATACATATCTTGATATGATCTAATGCAGCAAGCTACTGCCAAAAAGCAACCGCGTAACATATCTTTCAAACTCTAACAACATAAAGAACACGGCTCGTATACTATTCAATCCGCTTTTGCTTACCAATTCCACAAATATATAATTTACACATTAAACTAATGACTGAGAAAAAATAAACCCTATATATATTCATCTCCACTTACCAAAAGATATCATTCATCGTATCTCTATTCTTACATCCTACACACCAAAGGAACAAAAGAAAATTTAAGTTGTACTAGTTGCCTTTCTTGTTTTTGTAATTATCATGGCGCCAGAACCCCAATTGAACGGAGCCTATTATGGCCCTTCCATTCCACCACCATCCAAATCCTACCACCGCCATGGCCGTGGTAGAAGCTGCAATCCATGTAGCTGTCTCTTTGGATGCATATGCAATTGCGTATTCCAAATATTTTTCACTATTTTGGTCATCCTTGGTATTGCTGCATTAGTTCTCTGGCTCGTTCTTCGTCCTAACAAAGTCAAATTCTATGTCACGGATGCAACGTTGACCAAATTCGATTTATCGACTGCAAACAACACCATTTACTACGACCTTGCCCTAAACATGACTATTAGAAACCCCAACAAGCGAATTGGAATTTACTATGATTCAATTGAAGCTAGAGCTATGTATCAAGGTGAAAGATTTGCTAGTACAAATTTGGAACCATTTTATCAAGGTCACAAGACTACTAGCAACTTGCATCCAGTGTTTAAAGGTCAGAGTTTGGTTTTATTGGGAGATAGAGAGAAATCAAACTACAATAATGAGAAAAATTCAGGGGTTTATGAGTTGGAAGTGAAACTTTACATGCGTATCAGACTTAAGGCTGGTATTATCAAAACACACAAAATTAAGCCTAAGATTGAGTGTGATTTTAAGGTTCCTCTGGAGTCAAATGGAAGATCATCTACAAATTTTGAAGAAACCAGATGCCACCTTGATTGGTAGATTTCTTTCTATCATGGTTTCTATTCGTGATATTCACATCACTATGATATTTTTCTGGTTTTTTATTTATTTATTGTATTTCCTATATTCTTTGGATATTAGCAGCCATAGTCTTGATTTTCTATCCGTTTTGTTTTCCCTACCGTTGAGTTATTGTTCATTGATATACATGGTATCATCTTTGTTATTTGGATATGGTTGTAATTAAATAATGAGTACATTGACTTTTGCTGATTTTATTTGTTCTTGATATATTTTAATATCACGAGGATACTTTAGTTTGTTTACATAGGAAGTTCATTAAAGTTAAGAGGGGAACTGTGCTAATAAGAAGATACTAAATTCAATTTTAATTGTTAATAAAAAAAAATTGAGACTTTCCTTTCACATAGAGGATACAAAATAAAGGTCAAGTTGCACGTTAGACATTGACTTGATGAATGAATAGTACATTACAGAAAAATAAATACCAGTCCTTTGAATTAAACAGCTTATCCACATGGGAGTTCAATTGTGGATTTGAATACCTATATTTCCATCTCCTGATAAACTCCGATCGTGATGAATCAAACTCACCAATTCTCACTTCTCTTCTTCTTCTTCCTCGTAAATAATAAGTAGTCGCGTGTTTTTAAGTATTTGAAAATAAATCCTTTTTCCAAATGTTCAAATTTATAAAGCTAGGCTTAAGCCTCTAGTTAGGTAGGTATCATATTTTTTTTAAAAAAAACAAAGTAACACTAATTTATACATTTGATATAAAGAGCCATTGGTATACAGTGACATAATTGTATGGTCTTCACACCTTTCAAGTTGACATCTTGACAAAAAGGAACACTAAGTTTTCCAGAATTGATTGCCTCTATAGTCATTCAATTTTGGGTAATAGGCCATTATGATCACTTATTTTTATTTTGTCTTTCTATTGTCATTCAACTTTGGGTAATAGGCTACCATGGTCACTTATCTTTGTTTTGTCTTTCTATGGTCACTCAACTTTACCCAGTTAATTCTCATGGTCATCTAACACAAAACTTCACAAACTTCCGTTAAGTATATGCTGACGTGACAACTTTATTTTTCTATGCAAATTACAGAAAATGAAAAAAATTAAACCAACCCACTTTAGACCCTACCCAGCCTCAAACCGACCCAAGAATTGAATTTAGCAGAACTTCCTTACTACAAAATAACTTATTTTTCTTTTTTCTGTTTCTTTTATCTTTTTCATATTTCTTCCTACAAATTATATGTAACAGTTATCGTACCATTACGAAGTGAAAGGAATAAAATAAACCACCAAACAAAAAGGGAGCATATATTATCCAAAGCAAAATGAAGACATCAAACCACTGTAAAATTATTTAAATTCTTCAATAGAAAACATAATCATTTTAACCACATAATTAACTTCTTTACAACATATCCTATCAAACTGTTGTCTATTACTTTTTTCTTCCAACAGAGCATAACCATTTTAACGAGCAAAACGATATGCTATAGTCAGTTCATTTAACATCAACTTGAAGCTATTATCATATCTGCTAAATTGATATCAATATCAACAATCAAAAACCTGTATATAAATAAAAACAGTACTACTTAAACAAACTGTGAAATATCTTTACAATTAATTAAAAATCTACGCCACTTAAATAAAAATTTCTGCTTATAAAATGCATGAATGCAGCTAACTCCTCAAGGTCAGACGACCAAGTTTAACTCGGATTGGAGGTGGATGGGTTCTAAAGTGGGTTGGTTTAGTTTTTTTTCATTTTCTGTAATTTGCATAAAAAATAAAGTTGTCACGTCAGCATATACTTACCGGAAGTTTGTAGAGTTTTGTGTTGGATGACCATGAGAGTTAACTGGGTAAAGTTGAGTGACCATAGAAAGACAAAACAAAAATAAGTGACCATGGTGGTCTATTACATAAAGTTGAGTGACTATAGAAAGACAAAACAAAGATAAGTGACCATGGTGACCTATTACCCAAAGTTGAGTGACCATAGAGGCAATCAATTCTAAGTTTCCCTTTATCACTTATATATCTAAAATGTTTTTTTGTTATTTTTTTATGAATACTCCATAATTTTTATTTTGTCCAACATAGTAATAACAAATAGTAGAAGGTTCTAATTCAAAAGTTTCTAGCTTACCTTGGTCTTAATGGTTTTCCACTATACTCCTCCCTAGCCAAAGAAACCGTAAGGCACTAATTTGGTATAGGTTGGAAATTGGACTTTGGACACTCATATGGGTCAAGTCGTATTCATCTCCAAATATATGATTATATATATGTTTGTGATATATATTATAATATAAAAGAAAAAAGAAAGGAAATACACAACTATTAGTAAACTCTTTTAAAGAGTTGTGTCTTTTAGTAACAATAAAAATGAAGTCCTAATTAGTTAGAACTCCCAAGTAATCTGCCTAGTATTCCAGACAAAAGAAAAGGATTTTTCCCTCTTCTTCCTTATAACCCAAAAACTCACTCTCTTCTTCTATGCAAAAACTACTATGGTAGATTCCTAAGAATACAGTGATGATCTTCTATAAGAATTGGAACATCTTTTATAACCAGGTACGATTTAAAATGTGGTCTAATCTTTACGGTTCGTGTTCTATATATGTGATTATATTGTCGACTATTGAAACAAATACGGTTAGACCATGGGCGAATTGTATGTTCTTGAATTCTGAATAATAATCCTTTAAATGACGTTAATAAGTAATGGCATTCGTTTTCTTCTCCAGTACGTGGCACAACGACGGAGACCGGTGAATGTGACTAACCAATGGCGATTTGTCAAAAAGTCTGTCGTGATTGTGACTAACTTGCTGCCAAATTTAACTATGAAACAAAAACGAATTTTGCGTAAAAGGAACAAAGAAAGTGTTTTTTTAACAATTTATCGGAGAGCAGTCTTGGTCACATTCCTTCATTTTAGTCAGCAAAGGCAAAAAATTAGTTGAGTATCTTCATTAAAATATTTATACAAAATTCACATTTGAAAACAATATTTTTTCAATTAAATTGATGCATAGCAAAGTCATCTTGCTCACTAGAGAGATCATATATTTTTCCTCTCACGAATGCCATAGTTATATGCATCCATCATTAGATGTCTATCACAAATCTTCATACTCGAAGAAACATTCATTAGGACCAGGCATGTGTAACATGTTTCCTCTTCATAGTGAACACGACAAGAGAAGTTTGCTGGATAATGTTGACGTGATTTGGAGTATTAGGAAAAGTGGTTGGCAAAGTATGTTCGACAGTTATGGAAATGATGTATAAAAACAACAGCACAGAATAATAGAGCAGCTAGTTGTTCTGAGAATTATGTTTAGTATATAAAATTTCAACTCATTAATCTTATTGCGAGGCGACAAACTCTCCAGCGATCAAAATGTCATAACTCGAACTTATATTGTTACATGAGTTCAAATATGAATACCTTGCTGCTGCTATTTAAAATCCCCTCTTGATTGTGTAAACAAGAAAAATGTGTATCAACCCTCCGTCGACCTCTGCTCTTCCCACATTTAGCGTGAGGGGTAAAGAGGAGGATAATTCATAATTGAATAATTTTCTTAGCAAATTGAACAACTGATACTTTGGAATGGAATTATTGTATTTGATTTTGTTGATTATGTCAGTTGCCTAATATGTTATGGAGAAATTTCAATTAGCCCTTACTTTCATTAACGGGATTAAGGTTGAAGTTTGGGTTGATTATTTTGATTAATTGGTTTTAAAAATCACTCATCTCATGTCGGGTAAGAATTCATTATAAATTGGCTAGTTTTACATTACTACTATTCAACCCTCCTTCATTAATTTGGACTTGGGACGGGCCAATAACAGCAAACTCATACAAGGGAATTTTGGACTAGCAATGTTATATGGTGAATGTCAAGACCACTAAAGCCCGACAACTATCGAAAGAGTATCATAAAGATATGAATATTAAGGTAAATGTGCAAGCACAATATTAAAAATGACCACATCCGCAAAAGGTGCGAGGAGTAGACGTTGAGAATAATTAAAATGAGAGGACGCCGCAGTTGGAGACGATTTCATCAGATCGTGCTTCGACCTTTAGATGCAACGTTTTGTAGGTGTAAAATCATGGTGTGTGTGTATGAACGTGTTAAAATGGGATGATGTAGACCTAAAATCACATGTAAGGAGCTTGAAAGACCTACAATCTTTTAGAAGGTACACTTGTTGAAAAAAAAAAATCATGGTCACCTAACTTAATTGAGATTGATGAGTCAGTCGTTGTTTTATTCTTCTCGTATCTCTTTCAAATTATTTCTTTTTAATGTTAACAGAAAAGTGAAATTTAACATGTACGAAACATGTACTAGAGACTAATATAAGAAATCTTGACTAAAATTTTAGTCAATGACTATAATCTGGATTGGAAATTGCTAGGCACAATCTTCTTCCATAGTCAGTACATTCCAAGTTCTACGAAGGTACCCCCTACCAAAACTACCGCGTCTTTCAAAATCCTAACCACATCAAAACACGGCCTTTTATATTTTATTCGCTTCTGCATACCAGTTCCACAATTCTCATCAAAGACAGACACCTATATATACACACCCTAACCCCACTCCTCCAAAGACTCAAAACTTTCTGTATATTATTCATCTTCATCCACGAAAAGAGGATCCTCTGCATTACTCCAAAGAAACACAGAAAATTTAAGTTACTGAAATTCTTGTTTTTTCTTAAACCATGTACCACCGTAGCCGTGGCAGCAGCTGCAACCCATGCAGTTGTCTCTTCCACTGCCTCTGCACTTGCATTTGCCAAATTATCTTTACAATTCTCATCATAATTGGAATCATTGCATTAGCACTCTGGCTCGTTCTTCGTCCTAACAAAGTCAAATTCTATGTCACGGATGCGACGTTGACTCAATTTGATTTATCGACTACAAACAACACCATATACTATGATCTTGCTCTAAACATGACAGTTAGAAACCCCAACAAGAGACTTGGAATTTACTATGATTCAATTGAAGCCAGAGCTTTGTATCAAGGCCAAAGATTTGCTAGTACAAATTTGGAACCATTTTATCAGGGTCACAAGAACACTAGCATGTTGCATCCTGTGTTTAAAGGACAGAATTTGGTTTTATTGGGAGATAGAGAGAAATCAAACTATAACAATGAGAAGAACTCGGGGCTTTATGAGTTGGAAGTGAAACTTTACATGCGTATTAGGCTAAAGGCTGGTTGGATTAAAACACGCAAAATTAAGCCTAACATTGAATGTGATCTTAAGGTTCCATTGGAGTCTAATGGCAGGTCATCATCTGTCAACTTTGAGGAAACTAGATGCCATCTTGATTGGTAGTTTTCTTAATTCTACCATGGCAGTATTCTAGATGTTCATATTTCCATGGAATTTATTTGTAATATATTGTATTTCTATATTCTTTGGATTATGGGATTTCTTTCC
This sequence comes from Petunia x hybrida, assembly GCA_037355625.1. Lineage (NCBI taxonomy): Eukaryota > Viridiplantae > Streptophyta > Magnoliopsida > Solanales > Solanaceae > Petunia > Petunia x hybrida. Next base: position 138,445 of record JBBBVM010000676.1, read on the forward strand.
TCTTTTTTCGATGTTAATAAATAATGAGATTTTTATAAAGTTCTCTTTTTATAATTTCTCTATTAAATAATTCTATAGTATCACTAGGGTGATGCTTGCTTTCGTTGTTTAATTTGGACGCTAATTAGATGCGTTGTAGGTGGCTCAAAAAGATAGGAAATCCAAATTTATTAATTGTTGACATAAAAGTTGACCTTTTCTAAGTTTCAAGTAAAGAGTATAAAAAGTAAAGGTTAAGTTGCTCATTAGATAATAAATGAATAGTACAAACGACCGTAGTTGTCTAATCTCCAACCACCTTCAGGTTCACCTGGCTAATTTTTTGGTTAATTTTTCTAACAATATCTTTTTAGCATTACCAACTTACCAAGTAGTGAAAGTACCCAAAAAAGAATCAAACTTTGGTCAATATTTATTACTCAATATAGGTGAGATATCAGTTCCTTTTTCGAGCTACAGATCCGATTATTGAAGAGATAAGTTCAAAAATCCAGTATAAGAATAATACTTAGTTGAACAGACTCTGATTTTAAAAAGCTACACTTGTATCCCTTATCGAGCAACAATTGTTACATTTCCTTGGTTTGAAATTAACATGGTAAAGCTACCTCTTAACGTCAATTTCATTTACGTATCAGTGTTAGTGGTTTCCAAGTCAAAGGAAACATAAGGTGTTCAAGTATGATATGATATCAATGACGTTAAACTAATGGCTTTCTTTTTCTTCAAAGCCCAAGTGATTAAGACCCGTAAAAACAAGTACCAATCAGTAGCAAGTTCTTTAAAGTAACACATAAAAAGATTTGCTTGCCAGAAAATTCAAAAATGTAAAGCATGTGGATTTTGAACATTTTTCCTTCATAAAGTTTAAAAAAAAAAAAAATTGAAGGGGAGCAAAATATTGAAAAAGAGCTACAACTACTCTGAAAAAATAAATAAAATTAAAAAACCTGCACAGTTGGTCACGTTACATCATTTTGTTAGAGGGAGTACAGACATTTGCTATGCACCCATTTGGATTTTGTTATGCACAGTTAGTCCTTTCATCTTCAAATTGCCAGCAAAATCATTTTGCTTGAGCCTTGAGGAAGTAAGAATGCTATGCACCCATCCCCTTTAGATTTTAATAACAATTTGTCGTGCTCGACAAATTAGACCAGGCATTGTTAACATGTTTCCACTTTATAATAAACATGAAAATGAAATTGCTACGACTATGTTGTTATTATTTGGCATATTAGGAAAGTGCGGGACACCCTAGCACTATATATGTTCTATAAGTGTGAAGTAAATAGACATAGGTGCCACATGAATTGTCCCAAAGAGCCAGAGGTCATAGACATTTTGTAATTGTTTGCAAGTCGTATAAAAAAGACATGTATATTGCAGTACTGGAAATTGAAACTCAGCTTTGATGGACGTACTAGGATAATGGAGCGTACTAGTTGTTCTAAGACTATGTTTTAGCATGACACTTTGTCTCGTGTTAAACACATCAACCATATCTGGAAGAGGAATGTTCAGTGACCAAGATATTTGACGTTTATTGAAATCAAAGTGCTAGATGATGCAGGGAGACTTTTAAGTTGCAATAACCTCAAGAAAATACATAAATGAGTCAAATGAGTCATTCAAACTAAATACCAGTACCTTATACGCTTCTCAATTTTCCCCGTCCAAAAGAAATATACCTATAACTACTTCAAACAAGAGAGAAAAAAGAGGAAGTATTCGATTCCTTTTACCAAACCCTGTATTCAACACGCCCCGAGGCCAGCCAAAAAGAATTTCAAACAACCCTCAGTAGAATCTGCAGCAACTATGTCAATGTCAGGAAAACAGTAGTTCCCAATTGATTTAGCAACAACTTCCACTGAAATTTGGAACTGTGCAACTGTTGGTAACAGAAGAGAGGTGGTGCATTTGATTGCACTTCTTCAGCCTCCTAGAAGCTTTTGCTTTTTGGATGTGTTCATGTAAGGTCTGATCACCCACTCAATTTGAGCTTCATCGTGATCCATTATTCCTAGCTTAATCTGCAGCAAAAAGAAAAAGCCATCCCTAGCTAAATCAGCAGGTTCACAACAGATGAGGACATTTAGCATCAGAAATTCAGCAAAGGCAAAAGCTACACCACGCTTTACCATTGGACAGCCTTATATCTTGTATTGATACTCAATAACGAAGTACAAAAAGAATGTGAGCAATACATTCACGAGAGGCATTGCAACTCAATACAGACTCGCCTCCTTTTACCATGCCCTGACCTTCTTATCAGCAATGAATTTAAGTAGTTGTTTACTTGTTTACCCCATATAATTGCTCAAACATATAAGGCAGAATTCCATCAAGTAACATGATGCGATAGGAGTAACTTTGAGGAGAGATTATGAAATTTGTAATGCAAGATTAACACCCCAAGATCAAGATGACATCAGCTTTTGCAGGAGAGGCTTATGAAATTTGTAACACAAGATTGCTACCCCAAGATCAAGATGACATCTGCTTTTGTACGAGAGGCTAATACTGAGTTCAATTTAGAAAATAATTCAAAGGGGAGCCTTGGAGTAACTGGTAAAGTTGTCTTCGTGTGACCTAGAGATTATGGGTTCAAGCTGTGGAAACAGCCACTGATACTTGCATCAGGGTAGGCTGCATATATCACACCCCTTGGGTGCTGCCCTTCCCGAACCCTGCATGAACAGGATGCTTTGTGCACCGGGCTGCTCCTTAATTTAGAAAGTGACTCCTAGTGCAACATCTTCTCTTGTATCAAGGCACCAAATTTGTGTGGACTTTAGTATCCCATTGTATTTACAAATTGATATCCCCAATTTCTTGAAACACTTTAGTTCAAGGAGGAACCAAGCCAATGTTCTTGAAAGTTTCAAACGTGTGTGTGTGTGTGTGTGTGTGTATATTAATTACAGATCAAATGTTCTTTCTACAACATCCGTAAGACCTATTTCAGGGGTTGATAATCCAATACCATAAAAAAGCCGGGAGCTGATACATGTATATTTGCAAAACTCTAGATAGCCAAATTAGAGAAACCTGGGGATTAATATTTGACTTAGCAATAGTGATCCCAACGTAATTGAAAGTTTATCTGCTTTACATCTATTACCATGAAGCACATTAGAACTTGCAGCAGTTCTTTGTTTTCATTTATCTTTCACTCTTTTATGAGAAAAATGTTAACAAGTAAAATGATACTCTTCACCCACATAAATATACTAACGTAGCAATGGTGGTCGAGCTAACAAGACTTTGAGGGTAAGGTTACTACAGTTTAGAACCATACAAAAATATGGATACAAACAAGACTGGTATATGCAGAACCTTTAGATTATAGTTACCTGGTAGAGCCGCATTTCAAATCGAGGGCCAACCTCTTTCAGCTCAATTGATTTTGGACTTCCATGCTTTTCATAGATGTAATGTCTGCATGTTACGATCAAATTTACCACAAAGAGCTAAAGAAGTAATCTTCAGCAAGCACTAGACCTAAATATCCTGTCTAACATCCCTTCATGAGAAAAAAAATGCGTTCTCCTCCGCCTTTTCCTCTCTATCATTTAGGTCTATAAATAAGGATGACATTGTCCATGAAAATAACCCAAAACGCCAAAAAGTATTAAATTTGGATCCACTAAACAGTAACACTTATGTCTCCTCATTAAACCAAAATGTGACAACTCATCCGAGTAGCATGGAGCAGCACAAATTTTCTTGAAATAAGAAGTTTGGATAGGATATCACAGTTGTAAGCCCAATCCTCGTTTGGCCTTCTAATTACACTATCTACGGTTTCCCTTCCTCATCTTCAACTTTTATACTGTGTCTACATCACTGTGCTCCTGATTTTATTTTTATTTTTTCTAGAAAGGTAACAACATCACTGTGCTCATATTTCTAAGAGCAATTCGTCTGAGACGCAAAAGTATAGCAAATCACCAGTCTTCCTCCCGATCCCCTGCCAACTTTTCTTTTGATAGGATGTTCGAGTTTGAGACATATACAGACACCCCACTATGAAGGAATTATACTTACAATTATAAGTTACTAGACGGGGAAAGGTCAAAAACACATCCGTGGAATTACTCAAGTTATCCAAAAGCATCAATCTGTTTCCCCAAGAAAGATGGGGGTTGTTAGCATAACAGGCTAAAAACCACCTGTTAAAACAGTAGTCAGCTAGAGCCGATTTGTCCAAGAAAGCTAAGGCGAAAGCTACCGTTCATATGCTCCTCTCCTCAGACATAACAGATCCTTATCATTAATTTTTTTATACTACTAATTTTCTATGCACAACAAACCAACCTGAATGAGATATAGTCTGACTGGTTGGCAAACGTGATTACGCGTTTTGTATCAGGCTTGGGCACAGGAAAGAGATGCTTTAGGATGTTAATTGTCCTCTCACCAAGCTGTAGCAAGTAAAATATCCCTCATGAGTTCAAACAGTATATGAAATACTCAGGTAAAAGAAAAATAGAAAAGGAGAAACATGATTGAGAGTCTTATGGAAGAGGCCACACATTAAGGATTCGAGGGCATAGAAAGATTCATCATATATGGAAACTTTCATAGATTGTTAGTGAGATGACTGATGGTTATCATAAATATCGATCCCACAGTTGAGCAGCCACAGCAACGCTTTGGCTTTAACATAGTGAAAAAGGCAATTTTGCACACAAAATATACCTCCTTTGGTAATGTCTCTCAGAAATTTCATCGGGATGCATAAAGGGAGGGCTAGGTATTACCTTAGTCGAAAAGTTATTGAAAATTATATGTGGGTAAGCCTCATGCATTGTTCCAATTGCTTGTTTGTCCTTTATATCATGTCTTGTAACCTGCAAGTAAATGATATTACGCAGGGTATCATCTGCAACTCGCACAGCTAGCAAACACAACTTTCAAGCTACACAAAGGAAAGAGTAAGCCCAACTTACCACATTGAGCAATCCAAAATAAGCTGTTGGACCAAAAGGTAAGTGGCTAATGATGATTCCATCAGGAACACCACGATGCTCATGGACCAAAATTACATCTGTAAAATCATGAGCTCGGCAGGTTTCAATTATTTCGGATATCACCTGAAAAGAGGGAATAAAGTAAACAAATAAATATGTTGGGTTGACACAAGATAACGCGAATCTGAATAAAACTTGAAAAATGATTAATATAGACAACAGCAATAAGTGCATACTTTTCCGAAGTTTATCAACAATATATTTCAAAGTTAAAAAGTCACAAAATTTCCATAAAGCTTCTCGAGGAAAATTTGACGTAATTTGCCATGTGCCTATTGCTTATTTTTTAAGCGGTTATATATATATATATAAATAAATGTCCCAAAATCTTGGCCTCTACTCAGTGAGGACAATTATGCTACTTGACACTAATACCTCAATCCCTTCATTTCCTTTTGCTGCCAGCAGGAGCAAGATAGGTACAAAGTCAAGATGTAAGGATCTATAACATAAGATAACAATGCCTTCAAGAGACAGTGCCACCAACTTGTGGTTTCCAGGATGGAAGAATGTCTCAGCTGCTCATACTCTTGGCTTGATACAAATGGTCCAAAGAACTCCAGTTGCAACATCTTAAAAGTAAAATTCAATAAGCATCTGTTCTCTTTCCTAAAGGACTACATTTTACAGATAGACCACTCAACACTTAAACTTTCCTCATTTCTGCCAAGTAGAACTGGTAACTGACATAGAAAAGAAAAAAAAGATCGGCAAATTTCAAAATCAGCATAGAGAAGGATTTGATTAGACTTCTTCCCTTGTATTACGATGTCCCATTTTCTGCTGAGTTGAACTAGAGATCATTCCCAATATCTGACCCCCCCCCCCCCCTGTCCACCCAAAAGGATCAAATTTTGTGATCCTTTTGGCCAATACTTCTGTTGAAAGATTACTTAAAATTCATATTGTTACTACATATGATTGATAAATTATGATAGTCCCAATTACGTAACAAATCTAAGGTTCAAGGGGTCAGACACCCTCATCCATATCCATTCAACCCAATCAAATTAGTAGTCCTTTGCACAAGATTTTTCTATTGACAGATTTCTCTGAAGTAATGTTGACACTCCATCTGAAGGGAGGAAGTCCAAGAATGCAGGACGTGAGGGTATTCAACAGAGCCCTATTAGGAAAGTGGCTATGGAGATTAGACGTAGAGTACTGCAGCTCTATGGAGAAAGTTTATTGAAGGGAAGTATGAAAAAGAAATGGATGGATGGAGGACAAGTCAAATAACAATGTCAAATGGTGTTACTCTTTAAGAAAGCAGTATGAAAAGTTGGAAGGATTTACATAGAAATGTCGACTTTTAGCCACGAGAGATGGCACAAGAATAAGTTTTTGGAAGGTCCCAATACGTGAGAATTTAAATCCATATGTATTGAGTCAACAGACAGCTATAGCAAACCAAATAGGTAAACAGAAAGGAGGAGAGGTTATGCTGGATTTAAATTAAAGAAGAAGATTTAAGACTGCCATGGAGTGTTTTCAACATACTGCTCCAGTTATTTGACAGGCAGAGACTCTCACTCACAGACAAGAAAAGGTGGACATCAAAGACGCAACAGGATGGCATCTCTCATGTCAAGTCATTGTACAGCTTTTATTGAAGAGGGAAGAAAGATGCCCAACGTGTGGATTCCGGAAGCTTCAAGAAAAGTTTCTATTTTGTACTGGCAACTGTATGGGGAGACATTCTCACTGCAGAAAACTTGAGGAAAAGAAGGAAAGTTTAAACTAGTTGGTATTTTGAGCGTACGAATGCTACTGATTTCACTCAAAATGTGGTGCATAGCGTGGAATGTGTTCGGAGTACAATGGGTAATGTCAGGGACGGATGTTAGGTTGGAAATTCAGGAGGAGAGCAATGGAGGTAGTTTGAAGGGATAGAGAATTCACTAGAACGTATTGAGGAAAACTTCTGTTTATTCTGTCTTTGGAACTCTACTCAGATTCTGGTTAGTACAGACGATTGGATGCTTTTTGTAGAGAACAATGTCTTCTAAATGGTTCTCCACACTGCATACATCTTGTATGAAGGGCTATCTCCTTTTTCTTTTTATAAAATTATTACCTTCATCAAAAAGATAAAGTTGGATAAGTAATCTATGACATTCACGACTAAGTAATCTAATCCAAGGTTATAGGAGTCCAGGCAACAAAAAAGAAAGTGGCAGGTCATTTCCACCAGCCTGAAGTAGAGGCAGATGCAGAATTTTAAGTTAATGGGTTCTGAACCATTACGCTTCTTGTTTACTTGGTTTTGAATAGATTATTTATACAAATGAAACGAATGTTTTAATACAAATACAGGGTTTGTACAAAAGTTACTAGGTTCTGCCGAATCCGTCGTCCGGCTTCTACATCCGCCCCTGGCCTGAAGAATGCATGGTTGTAAGTTAAAGAAAACTGTTCCGATCTACAAACTGTTTCAAATCCAGAAGGTCATCATTAGTTTATTTTTTATTCCTTATTTATTGTGTTTTTGGGACAAGAATGGTCATCACTACTTTACACGTCAAGTACTGAAGAATCAAACAAGAAAGGAGAAACAATGGAAAGTAAACCAACCTGACCACCACGATTCATTCGTTCTGCATTAGGGAACACAATTTTTAATTCCTGTCATGAAAGAGAGGGGATAAAAGGAAGATCAGAAAACCATTACATCAGAAGAAAGGAATGATAAAATGCACTATACAACAATCACTAGGTTGGAAAATAGTGGATAGCACCAACCTTGACAAACTGAGTAAGAGGAGCACTAGGATTTCTTGAAGTTGTAAGCAAAATTTTAGGATCTTTTTCAGCTGCATTTGTATATTCACCATCGATGGTTGTTTTGGGCACTGCATCAAAGGCATGGAAAAAATTAGATAAAACAAATCATACAGATGACACAAATATATAACAATGAAAGAACAATTTTATTCATACCTATACAGTAAAAAAATTCCATTTGGGAAACAAAAAAGAAAAGAGACTTAAAAAACACAAATAGCCATGATGCATACCTTGAAAGACATTGTGTTGTAGACTTGTAGTCCACATAGTATTGGAATTCTAGGTGTTCTTTTTCGGATATAAATGTAATTATAGGAGTTTTTTTGCAGGGAAATATAACTTTTAAGGGATTGGTCGCTGACTGGTTGCAGCCATTGTCAAAATGGAGCAACTACAACCAGGATTATTTTGCCTAGTGAGTGCAGTTATTGCCAAAAGGGAGCAACTGCAATGAGGCTCTGCCCTCTAACGCTGGTCAGGCAGTCCATAACATGCACTGCTTAGTCTAGTCAAAGTTTCTCTAACTCGAGTTATATGGGCAGCCTCAACAAATATGTGACCGAGCAACTAACATAGGACTATTAACTATTACTAAGTAAAAACAAATTCAGTCCAATCACAAGAAACTCCATATAATGAGCTCAAGAGCCACAGTTCAATGCCCTTACATGCTCAAGAAAATAACTAACCACTTATTTTACGGCCTAACAGACACCAAATTGCTTCCATCCATTCAATCAAACATGCTAAAATATACACTAGTAGTTAATTTCACATACGGTCGCTGAACTTTACTTATAATGATAGTAAAGTCACAGAACTATATTCTATCACATTAAATACTGATATAGTGGGCGAAGTTTTATGACTTTACTCTTATAATGGACAGTTTTCTAACTCTACTGCTCTTTTAAAACCATGGCGTACGAGCCAGCTCGCTGGGGCAATTGTTACCTCCCTCCCGCCAGCACAGGTACCGGTAACTCTATCCACCAAGGTTTGAACGGTTAATAAGAGATGACCTAAAATTGTTGTCTCTACTAGGAGTCAAACCTGAGACCTCATTAACCACTAGGGTGCTTTTCTAACTCTACTATTATATTATATAGCAGGTACTGTCAAAAAAGTTTAGCGACTTTACTGTTTAAAATTTCAATTACTTTAAATATAATAATAAGTAATGTTGATATACCAGCAGTAAGGTCAATTTCTTTGCGAAGAACAGCATCTTCGTTTCTAAGCTCAGTTGGTAGTGGCTTTCCTTCTGCACAACAAATAATTTAAAAAATAAAAAAATGCCTTAAATAATCAATATTTAGTTTACCTTCTAAGGCTTGTTTAATTTTGCGTTTTTTCTCATACACCAAACGTTCTTTGCCTTCTAAGCTTTTCCTGTATACATATTCTCTTCGCAGCCTAATATTCCTTTTATACATTTTGTTAAAACTGCTTACGACGCCGTTTATAGAGTTCCCGCGGAGTCTAAAGAGTGAACTGCGAACAGTTTAGTGTTTCTGGTGAAGAAGAAAGCCGCTTATATACATTTGGGCATGTCTTAACTTGGACTTTTGTAGTAAAAATTTTCGCGCAGGGCTTGTTTGGCGCGCGTTAATTGAACCGTAGCCGTCAAAAATAAATTCGCTGAGAAATAGCCACCTCCGGACAAGTCTCAGTATTTTATACTGTAACATGTTCAGAGTCCCAGTATTTATTAAGGGACTTTATATAAAGCTTCAGTAAACTAACCCCAGTATAAAATAATGGGACCTTTGAACATGATAGTTCAAAGTCCCATTATTTTGTTATGAAACTTTATATATAAAGCTTCAGTCCAGTATAAAATGATGGGACCTTTGAACATGTTAGTTCAAAGTCCCAGTATAAGATACCGAGACTAGTCTGGAATATTTTCCACGTTAATGGAGAGTAAGTGTGCGCGCGAATTTTCGGCTATTTCTCAATTAATTTTGAAACGGTGAATAAAACTCATTGAGCGCGTCCAAAAATGGCTAAGCATCAAAATTTTCCACTTTTGTAAGTTGGGGATACATTTTACACAACTATGACACCTTAGGCAATAGTTTGCCTAACTGACCTCGCTTAAAATAGTTTGCAAGAATGGCAACCACTAATTTTAAGTAAGTGCTACCGCGGGGGCAACAGTTCAAGTTATAAAATTGACAAGCACTACCACGGGGGCAATACTTCAAGTTATAAAATTGACAAGTGCTACCTCGGGGGCAGCACTTCAAGTATAAATTGACAAGTGCTGCAAGTGTTGCCCCTGTGGTAGCACTTGACATTTTATCTCTGTCAACATTCTCCCTAGATAACTTGAAGTGCTGCCTTGCAATTTATACTTGAAGTGCTGCCCTCGAGGTAGCACTTGTCAATTTATAACGTGAAGTGTTGCTTTCCGGAGCTATTTTGCTAAATCATTCTTAAGTTGGGACAAAAAACCATAACCAAGGATAAGGGGTACATGTAGTGAAATTTTTTGACTTTTAGAGCACTAAACATGGAATATCCAGTATTTGCAAAGTTCTAACTGAATAATTATAGGTGCTCAAACTACATAAAAATTTATGAATTTTAGTTTAAAATCGCAGGTCAAATATTGGAGTTTGAAGTAATAAAATCGAGTAAATTTTATGGGAGGTCATTCGGCTTTTGAGATTGTTACCTAAAAGTCGATTCTTTATATTGTTATACAAAAGTCATTCAACTTTATGATCATTACCCAAAGTCATAGTAAAAAATTTTCACACAGGCCACTTTTGTCAGTAGTCTTAGGTTTGAGGCCACTTTTTTTATTTGTTTTGCACGAGAGGCCAGTTTTTGGAACATCAATCCTTGCGGGCTGAACTTCACACAAGTTCAAGTTCAGCCCACAAGGGTTGAAGTTCAACTTCAGTCCACAAATATTTAAGTTTATGCATCTATGCCTAAAAGTTCACGCCTTACGGGTTGAAGTTGAATTTCATACCTTAGGCATGAAGTTTAGCCCACAAGGTTTGAACTTCAGCCCACAAGGATTGAAGTTCCAAAAAGTGACATCTCATGCGAAACCAATAAAAAAGTGACCTCAAACCAAAGATCACTGGTAAAAGTGGCTATTCGTGCACTTTGCCCAAGTGATTATTTTATGGGTTTTTTACATTATGTACTCTTGAAATCCAAAGTATTTACCTGACTTACCCATTAAAAATTTCACTACCCATGAAATTAAAAGTATTTATTCAACCTACCCATTTATTATTGTATACCTTTGTTCTACCTTATTAACATATACCTTTATTGTATACTGCATAAATTATGGTATATAAATCTAGATTGGTAGGGCAGCTAAATAATTTATGGGTAAGTTAGGTAAATATGAAAGTTATGGGTAGGGATTGGTAAATATTTGAATTTTATGTTATTAGTCAAAAATTATTTAACTTTACTCCAAGTTTCATAAAAGTAAATCTCATTACATTTTGTATAAAACTCGAATAAATAGCAAAGTGGCATTTAAAGTAAACTTTTGCTTAAGTAAATCAAGTTAATACACTATTACATTTTGTATAAAACTCGAATAAATAGCAAAGTGGCATTTAAAGTAAACTTTTGCTTAAGTAAATCAAGTTAATACACTAATCCAACCTTATATTCATAACGTATATCCAAAATCACTACAAAAAAAAAAAAAAAAAAAAGGGAGAGCAAGAAGTACTACTTTAGAGAACTTTACAAATAGCTTATAAAGCGGGATGCATAAAGTATAAACTTATTTTATATATATATATATATATAAAAGCAAGAATGACTATTTTTATTTAACCAGCCAAGAAGCTACTCATGTATAAAAGATCCTAATCTTATGGAAAATAGTAGAGTATGGCCTTTTTATATATTAAATTTGGATAACTAAGTCAAGTATATAATATGGGTCATGAAATAGCATATTTCATTAACCTTATTTTAATAAATTATGTAATCCATTTAAAATACACATTATTATTCAGGCGAGTACTGTTAAACAAAATCCAGCGGGATATACTTTTGTGAAACTTGAAAAAAAGTTGGACTGACTTTTGTATTGGATAAAAGCTGACTGGACTTGAAAAGGTGACACGTGTCTCACACGTAGCACAAGCAAACGTTTCAACGGACAGACATCCAACGGACAAACATTTATCACGAGCAGACCTAAAGGAGTTACGAAACACTTCAACAGTCAACACGGTCTAAATGAGCAGTTATTAACATGATCATCCACGATCATTTATTTAATGGTCATTAAGGCAATCATTACAACCCAGCGGTTATGACTCCAACGGATATGTGCCCAGCAGTTACTTATCCAAACGGATCCATGCCCAGCGGTTATGAATCCCAACGGGTGCCTATCATGCTTATAAATAGCATTTGCCTTAATCGATTGTGACACAACTTTACTTCCTGTCTACAATATCAATAAGAATACTCTCTCACTCTTGCTCAGATATTCCTTTTGCTCATATTTGCCTATTGTTTTAGTTCTTTGATCATCTAAGTGCGATTGGTATCGAATAGCTCTCCCCGAAGACAAGCGATACGATACGGTTACTTCTCCTTGTTTCCGTTTATGCTTTATCTTTATTAGCTAATACTCACATTTCGTCCTCGAATTATCACCATTTTAGTTCGTCGTTCAAACTCTTAATCTCAACTATTGATCGTGACTCCGCAAATACAAATTTAATTATTAATTGGCCTAAAATCGGATCTAGGTTAAATAATTTGGCGACCACAGTGAGAGCCGGTCAATAGCCTTCGTAGGTTAATAGTTTATCTTTGATATTATACCTATTTTCGTCAGTCTTTTTTGCTCTATAACTAACATGGCAGAAAGTAATTCTCAACGAGCTATCGTAGGCGGAAGTCAGGAAAGTACTCGCGTAGCGAATACTCTCGAAGTAAAGCAAAAGCCTGGTGAATCCCTTCGCCAATACGTGGATCGCTTCCAAAAAGAGCGAGTAATGCATCCTGAGGTACCGGACAGGTGGGCGGTAATCGCGTTTACCGGACAGGTGGGCGGTAGACGTAGCGACTACACGCAGATTGTACGAGTCTCTTCGTGAATCCCCAGCCGTCAGCTGGTCGGACGTTTGCAATCGCTACGTCTCAAGGAAAAATATCGACGAACTCGAGTGAGAAGACCCTCGGGGAGATTACCCTGACAACACTTGCTGAAGGGGTAGCAAAGGAAACAACTTTTCATGTTGTCGATGCGGATCTAGCCTACAACATCATTTTGGGTAGACCTTGGATCCACGACATGCAGGCTGTTCCTTCAACCTATCATCAAGTATTGAAGTTCCCATCCGAATGGGGAGTATGTGAGGTCCGAGGAGAGCAACGCTCTGCACGAGATTGCTACTCGGTGGCTCTCAAACTACCCGAAGAGAACAAATAGCAATTACAGCGATCGGGGCCAGACATACCACCTGAAGAGGCTAAGTACGAGGTCCCGGAATTCATCACAAAGATGGATGAGAGAGAAAACTACATGCCAACCGTAGAAGCTTTGGAACCCGAAGAATTGTTCGCCGACAAGCCAGAGCGGAAGATGTACTTAGGGACTGAACTGAGCGAACGCCTACGGGGAGACATCCTCCAGTTCCTCAAAGAGCGGCATTCAACATTCGCCTGGTCCCACGCAGATATGACAGGTATTTCTCCTGACATCATTACTCACAGGTTGAACGTTGATCCGTATCACCGCCCGGTGAAACAGAAGACGCGCCAGCAAGGAGCCTTTCGGAACCAGGTTATCAACTACGAGGTTGATTGGCTGTTAAAAATTGGTTTAGTATGTGAAGTCAAATATCCAGACTGGCTAGCCAACGTGGTTGTCGTACCTAAAAAGAACGGCAAATGGCGAGTCTGCATTGACTTCACAGATCTAAACAAAGCCTGCCCGAAGGATACATATCCTCTTCCCAGGATAGATCAACTGATCGATGCAACAGCCGGACACGAGGTGCTAACCTTCCTCGACGCGTACTCCAGATATAACCAAATATTGATGGATCCTGAAGATCAGGAGAAAACGGCGTTCATAACTTGTCGAGGTACGTATTGTTATAAAGTTATGCCATTTGGACTGAAAAATGCAGGTGCAACTTATCAGCGTCTAGTCAATCGGTAAGACTATGGAAGTGTACATCGATGATATGTTGATCAAGTCCAAACGAGCAGAAGACCATCTGGCGCATCTGAAAGAAGCTTTCCGAATCTTGGATCAGTATAACATGAAGCTGAATCCGGAGAAGTGTGCTTTCGGAGTCGGATCGGGGAAGTTTCTGGGATTCATTATTTCTCAGCGTGGAATTGAAGTCAATCCCGCTCAGATTAAGGTCATTGAATCAATCCCATATATACTTCACAACAGGAAAGATGTCATGAAACTGACGGGGAGAGTGGCGGCCCTGCGTAGATTCATCTCCCGATCATCTGACCGATGCAAGAGTTTCTTCGATGTCTTAAAGCAAAACAAGGAGTTCGAATGGACCCCCGAATGCCAGCAAGCATTGAAGGATCTGAAAAAATATTTATCCAATCCACCCCTGCTCTCCACACCTCAGGAGGGTGAGCAGCTGCTAATTTATTTGGCAGTCTCAGAATCATCAGTAAACGCTGTTCTAGTTCGGGAAGAAAAAGGTAAACAACTTCCTATCTATTACATTAGCAAAGCTCTAATTGACGCAGAAACCCGCTATCAACCTTTAGAAAAATTGGCATTGGCACTAGTAACTGCTGCTCGTAAGTTACGCCCTTATTTTCAAAGTTATTCGATAGCTGTGGTTACAACCTTTCCTTTACGAAATGTTTTGCACAAACCTGAATTTTCAGGAAGGTTGGTAAAATGGGCTATAGAATTATCTGAATTTGATATCACTTATCAGCCTAGGGTGGCAATAAAGTCACAAGTTCTAGCAGACTTCGTGGCAGACTTTAGCACTAATATATACCCTGAGGCAGAAAAAGAAGCTATTCTTTATGCAGGGCAGGTTCCTGGCACCTGGACCCTTCATACAGACGGTTCCTCGAGTGTCAAAAGGTCAGGGCTCGGACTGGTCCTCATTGCTCCATCCGGTGAGACGGTAAGGCAAGCTATCAAGTGCCCATTTATTACTAACAATGAGGCCGAATATGAGGCCGTTATTGCAGGATTAGAACTAGCCCGAAGTTATGGAGCAACCATCGTCAAACTAAAAAGCGACTCTCAGCTAGTGGTCAATCAAATCAATGGAGGTTTCATTGCACGAGAATCCAGGATGCAAGTGTACCTCGCCCGAGTAAAAGAGCTCTTAGCACAGTTTGACGAATGGGAAGCAGTTCAGATTCCACGGGAAGAGAACCATGAAGCTGATGCTCTTGCAAACATGGGATCAATGGCAGAGATAGGGGCAGCTAGCTCCTCAGCTTTTGTTCAACTTCTCTACACAACCATGGACAGAGAAAAGTTCGAAGTCAACACCATCAACGCTACTTGGGACTGGAGGAATGAGATAACAAATTATCTTATCCATGGAACTCTACTCGCAGATGCAAAAGCTGCTCGCAAACTCCGCGTAAAAGCTGCTCGATGTACAATTCTCAACGGCGAGCTTTACCGGAAAATATTTGCAGGACCTCTCACAAAATGTCTCGGACCAAGTCAAATCAATTATGTGATGAGAGAAGTCCACGAAGGCTGTTGTGGAAATCACTCCGGGGGCAAGACATTAACCTGGAAGCTGATTCGTGAAGGTTACTATTGGGACAAGATGGAGAAAGATACGAACGAATTTGTCAAAAAATGTGACAAGTGCCAGAGGTTCGCCCATCTTCTCCATCAGCCAGCAGAACCACTTCATTCAATAATCTCTCCGTGGCCCTTCATGAAATGGGGGATGGACATTGTTGGTCCTCTTCCCACGGCACCAAGGGGGATGCGCTTCTTATTGATCATCACTGACTACTTCACAAAGTGGGTCGAAGCGGCAGCATACTCAAGGATACAACAAACGGAAGTTGTCGGCTTCCTCTGGCGTTTTGTCGTATGTCGCTTTGGAGCACCTAAGGAAATAGTCATGTACAACGGCCCGCAATTTATCGGCCAGAAAGTAACTAGGTTCCTCGACGATCTGCATATCAAGAGGATCACTTCCTCTCCGTATCATCTTGTTGCCAATGGACAGGCAGAATCTACCAACAAAATCATCGTTGAATCCTTTAAAAAGCGCCTCGAGCAGGCAAAGGGATGTTGGGTAGAAGAGCTACCTGGAGTACTATGGGCTTATCGCACAACAATAAAAATGAGTACCAGAGAGACTCCTTACTCATTGGTATATGGTGCAGATGCTCTAATCCCAGTTGAAATAGGAGAGCCCAGCCTGCAATATGCACATGCCACTGAGGAATCAAACTCAGTCAACCTATCTGAAGAGCTGGACCTCCTCGAAGAACGCAGAGAACTGGCTCTTGTACGAGTAGTCGCCCAGAAAGAACGAATTGAACAGTATTACAATCGGGGACTACGCGTACGAAGCTTCCAGGTTGGAGACTTTTTACTCAGAAAAGTCTCCCAGAGCACGCAAGAGACAAATTTAGGGAAGCTTGGCCCCAATTGGGAAGGCCCCTACAAAGTAATTGCTTCAGTCGGCAAGGGATCTTATCGCTTAGCACGACCAGACGGCTCTACTGTCCCGAACAGTTGGAATGTGGTTCACCTCAAAAGGTATCACTTTTAAGTGGTAAAACGGTTAGTTATTCTACACTTACCTTTTATCTTTACGAAAGTTCTTACTTTTGTTATATTTTCTCTCTAAATGGTACTAACGACCTAACCAAGGTCAGATCCGTTTAGCTCAACTGGTAGAGCTCGAAGTTCTTCAGCTTCGCGATTGTGGGTTCGAATCCCACAACGGACACACTCCTCGTTTGGTTATATGTGTTCTATATGCAACTCACCGAATCCCTTTTCATGTTATCACTTTACGTGTTCCAACATAAAAATAAGGGGGGTGGTGAGAGGCAAAAGACCTTACCAAAAGGCAAATTTTTGAAGCTTTTCAAAAAACTTTTACATGACAAAGACTTCCACGAAAATAAGAGGAGTCGTTCACAAAACCAAACTTTTACGTGACAAAGACTTCAACGAAAATAAGAGGAGTCGTTCACAAAACCAAACTTTTACGTGACAAAACTTCCACAAAAAGAAGAGAAGTCGTTCACAAGGCCAACGACTCGGCCAGAGCCAATCTACAAAGCCGTGCAACAACTTTCGACTATCAAAACGATAAGCAAAGTTATACGCACAGAGCAATGATTCGGCCAAAACTCTAACGACCACGATTCGGTCAGACTACTTACAACTTACGACCTCTTCCTAACGAAAGGCTAAGTTAAAAATATTCGGGCAAACTTTTGGAGACCAAAACTTAATAAAGTTCCAACTTCAGAAAATTCCCAATTATAAGGCACGAAAGCCACAACACATGCAAACGAAAGATCAAAAGTTCAGGCTAAATATAGTCATTGAATAGATCTAAAAGCATATATACATTATCCTGTAAAACAATAAGATGCCGAAAACGGCTGACAGAAGTTTACAGAGTGATCAAAGGCCAAATGAAACCGGCCATACAAAGAGACCAGAAAGTCTTTACTAGACTTCTGTCCACCAACAAACAATTCCGGCTCTCGCCAGATAATAAAAAAGGTATATCAATCATAGATTGAGAAAAGGCATCAACATTTAGGGCTACGACCAGAACTCGACGCACCAGCTCCGCCAGTTCTGCCATCGTCCCCTGAATTCTCGCCGTCATCTTCGTCTTCGCCTTCAGACTCCTCACGAGCAATGAACACTTGGCCTCAAGCGCAGCAAGCTTGGCCTTAATCTCAGACTGATCACGCAGGTTTGCCAAGTCTTTTGTTAGTGCAGCCTGAGCACTCATCAATTGAGCAACTTGATCCTTGGCAGCCTGAAGATCAGCTCTGGCTTTAACAGATTCTTCATTGGCCCTTTGCAGATCCATCTCAAGGGATGCACGGTCATCAATAGCACTGTTCAAAGAAGTTCTACATTCTTCGAGTAATCTCTCTAGACCCTGAGTAGAACGTGCGAACCGTTCTTTCTCTTCGAGAAGAAGGTCCTTCTCCCTGGTGAGTGCGTCGATCTGCTCAACATGTTCATTGTTGACATCAGTCAACCGATTAACCTCACCACCGAGGAGACCACACTGCTCTATCAAAGTCTTGTTCTCCTTCAGAGCTTCCAGCAACTCTTTCTTTACCTCAAGCACTTGATCGACGTTGTTAAGCCTGGAGCGAAACATGAGCTCGGCAGCCAGCATATTTGACTGAAAAAGCAAAACAAGTCAAGGTTAGAAGTCCGAGGCTAAAGTTATTCCCAACACAAAACGAGAAATACTTACCCGGGCAGAGTCAGCAGCAATCTGAAAGGCTAATTCCTCATCGCTCAGCTCCCTCAGCACCCATTCTTCACGGGGACCGATGAGCAAGGACACCGCCTTAGCAAATCCGCCTGGCCCAGTTATGAAGTTAACATCAGGGGCATGTTTCAAAGTATGCTTCCTCTCACAGAACTTGGGTTCCCAAGCCTGCTCAGAGGGGTAATTTGGCCCAAACTTGTAACGGACACCCCTGACGTCCTTCAACTCTGTCCGGCCACCAACGACTGACCGCCAGACGAATCTCGACGATGAAAGGTTAGAATCACCTTCCACTCCAGGATTTATCATCTCGCACTCTCGAAGACCAACAGGTGACGCCCCCTCAGTAGCCACATTCTCCAAATCCTCGAAACGAAAAACACGAGGACCCCGGCTACCCTCTTGGGAAACTTCTTCCCTAACTTCTTCTTTCACCTCTTCTTTTTCTTCTTCTTCTTCACCCACCTTTATTTTCCCCTTGTCTACACGAGAAGGACCTGCCTCCGCCACGTCATCAACTCGGGGACTCCTCTGCGGAGTACGGACAGCCTCCTCCTCGGACCTTCTTCTATCACTTCGAAGATGAGGTCTTCGCCTGAGAGGAACATCAAATTCGGCCTCAGTGTCCGAAAGATAGATAACCTCCTTGGATAAACCCTCTCTCCGTGCAGACTCGGGGACTTCAGTAGCAGCTTGGGCACTCTCCTCTATGGGCTCCGGTATACTGGCCCTAGATAAAGGCTCACCTCCAGCAGATGAGGCTTGCCCGGCAGCCACGGAAGTCTTACGAACAGACTTCTTCCGTGCTCCGCCTTCATCTTGGCTCTTCTTCTTTCTCTTCAGGGAGCCCAGACCACCAGACAAGAGCTCCTCACCCCCCTTCCTGCTGCGCAGTGCTTCCACCGAAGCTAGTATAACTGCGGCCTCAGCATCTGGGTCAGCAACAGGCTCGGAAGGCTCATCATGGGGGGAGCAGGAAAGAAATCTCCTGAAGTGCCCAAACCTACAAAAAGGTGAAACGGTCAGACACGGAGAACTTTAAAAGAAGAAGAGTAATCATGAAAGCAGAAATATTCTCACCATGATTTTTTACAATCAAACTCTTATGAGCAGCAAAATACGCCCACTCTCTTCTCTCAGGACCAAACTCCTTCAAAATTAGCTCAACCTACGCCGTCAGCTCATCGACAAATATGAGCCCGTCGTAAGGCTGCTTGGCCGCTACACAAAGAAATTGAACGGAGTTAGCAGACGAGAAGAAGAGAGATTCAAAAAACTCGGGGACTCACGCTTCTTATTCCAGACTTCTGGAAGATGAGTCTTGTCATCAAAAGTCAAGGCCGAGGAGCGCACGAACAGATACCGGTGTACCCAGCCTCGGTCACTAGTATCCTCAGAACTGCGCACCAAGCCCTTGCTTCCGCGCATCCTGGCATTTACATAGCCATCTTTAAAAATTTGTATACTGTACAAAGAAATAAAATGCTCGTAGCCAAAAGATTGATCGGTTTTTGTCGCAAACCAATCTAAAAGCGTAACTATTCTATATATACTGGGGGCTCAGTTGCCC
Source organism: Petunia x hybrida (assembly GCA_037355625.1). Lineage (NCBI taxonomy): Eukaryota > Viridiplantae > Streptophyta > Magnoliopsida > Solanales > Solanaceae > Petunia > Petunia x hybrida. The sequence goes on from JBBBVM010000676.1 coordinate 158,310, forward strand.
CGGGCAGAGAAGGCACTCCCTGCAAAGCCTCTCCAATACAGGGTGCAGGGGTAACCTACATCCCACTGTGAAAGGGTAGGTGCACATGGCTGTCCACCCAACCCTATGGGAAGTAATATTCTCCCCCTCGGAGACCGGCAAGAGGGGAACCTCATCGCCCCAGTTACAGTCTATCCTCACTCGTGGGATCACCTCCTTCGTGATCCCAGATCTAAACCTATATGCCGGCCAATTGCGCGTATCGCTTTCTCTATTATTAAAGGACTTAATGTTACAGTCCGCCTCCAGTTCATCCCATTTCTTGGGGATAATTTCCGCAGCAGTAGCCTGAGTAGCCCGAGGCCTAGGAGTGGCCGCCGGGGAACTACCAGCAATATCAGTGCTTTGATTTTTCCGAGATCTTGAAGTCATGGTTTCAGGAAAAATATGAAGTTGTCAAGAAGAATTCAGAAGCTAGTTCAAAGGTTTTCAATAAACTGCAGAGAAGAAATAAAGGCAAGTAAAAGGTCTTTCATCAAGCAAACCCCTATTTATAGGAGTGAAGATTCAGCCCCTCAACTTCCTTCGAGACACGTGGAGATCATCAGAGAAACTATGATCAGATCTGGCCGTCAAAAGAAAGAATAGGGTTCATCAAACTCCATAGGGTCATCATTATTCTAAAGAGTAGCGGTCACCTCGCGATCAATAGACGACGTGTGCACGTGACTGAAGCGGTTAAAATCATTACTTTTACTCTTGGAACACGCAGTAGTCACTTCAGAATGGACTGCAATTACGCAGGCGTGCCAGCTGCAGTTACTTTTTTTATACGGCGCATTAAATGCGCACGTCATAAGGGCTTGTCACTTAGCTGATAAGGCTCGTACGTCACCAAGCCTCATCACACAAAGACAAAAGTTTACAAAAGCTCCCGCCAAAATTCTTATCCACTCCTCGAACAGATACTTTGCTCGAGAAGTGCGGGGACTATCTGTATTGGATAAAAGCTGACTGGACTTAAAAAGGTGACACGTGTCTCCCACGTGGCACAAGCAGACGTTTCAACGGACAGACATCCAACAGACAGATATTTATCATGAGCAAACCTAAAGGAGTTACGAAACACTTCAACAGTCAACATGGTCTAAATGAGCAGTTATTAACATGATCATCCACGATCATTCATTTAATGGTCATTAAGGCAATCATTACAACCCAGCGGTTATGACTCCAACGGATATGTGCCCAGCAGTTACTTATCCAGACGGATCCATGCCCAGCGGTTACGAATCCCAACGGGTGCCTATCAGGCTTATAAATAGTATTTGCCTTAATCGATTGTGACACAGCTATACTTCCTGTCTACAATATCAATAAGAATACTCTCTCACTCTTGCTCAGATATTCCTTCTGCTCATATTTTCCTATTGTTTTAGTTCTTTGATCATCTAAGTGCGATTGGTATCGAAGAGCTCTCCCTGAAGACAAGCGATACGATACGGTTACTTCTCCTCGTTTCCGTTTATGGTTTATCTTTATTAGCTAATACACACATTTCGTCCTCGAATTATCACCATTTTAGTTCGTCGTTCAAACTCTTAATCTCAACTATTGATCGTGACTCCGCAAATATAAATTTAATTGTTAATTGGCCTAAAATCGGATCTAGGTTAAACAACTTTTGTATAGTAAAATAAAGAATAAAAACTTTTGGGAATCAACATAAAGCATGATAATTTTTGTGTAACAAAATAAAAAATTGTAACCTTTGGGCAACAAACACAAAAGCTATATGACCTCCTATTAAACTTGCTCTAAGAAATCCCGAGTTTCATGAAAAAATATTGGTTTAAGAATTCCAGTATTTTGTTCTGAAATTCAAAATTTCTCTATTCAAATTTTAAGATATTTTGAACTAAAATTTAGGAAAAGAAGTTAAGTTTGAGCGGTTGTTACTATTCATCTAAAGTTTAAAAATTTAGATGAACTAGGCAAAAATTTTACGTAGGTTGGAACCTTGTAAGCCCAATACAACTCACATTTGTCAATATTCGTAGGAAAGCTTATTTACACAGTGAATTTAAAGAGAAACCTCTTTTTAAAGAGATATTCAGTCATATCAATGAGTACCTTCAGCTCTTTTGATCTGAAGTTAAAGTTGAACTTAAGTTGAACTTCAAAAGGTTTAGAGCTAGGCTCAAATGGCATTCAAATTTAGCATCTGATTGAAGCGGTCGTGCCTTCAATGGTACAATTCAGACGACTAGCAGTTTTTGAGACTGCTGTAAAAACAGCCAACAATTTCAAATGATGCCGGGCAATCCGTCACGAGGAGGCCATTCATTCGGAGCCAAGTCAAGGAGGTCCAAGAGGTGCATTTACACTTGGTGAGGAGAGGAATCGATGAAGGAAGTATTGGGAAGATGTTTCAGATGATCTCAGCTCTAGGCCTCACGCCTAAGGAGGAGGAGGGAGGCCTCCGCCTAGCCCAGGCACCCCGCCTGGAAACCTCACTGCCTAAGGATGCAATTGTGTACAGGCGCCCCGCCTGACCCCAGGCGCCCAGCCTAGCCACAGCATAGCCAGGCGCCAGGCCTAGCTCAGGCGCCTAGCTAGGCGCCCCTCCCAGATGCTGATTTATGTTTCTTTTACTGTTTTGCCCTACGTGGCCTATTTGATGAACCTTATTAGTAAGGGTATTTTAGTCATTGTGCAAGCTTGGGAAACATTATAAATAGCCAACCTTAGCCTATTTTGAAGACTTAGCTTATTATTGATGAATGTAGAACTTGAGCAATGCTCTTTGAGATTGAATGAAAGAACCTTTGTTGGGACTTGACTTCTACTAGTGGATTCTAGTTGAATATCGACCCCGCCTCGATTATTCTACTTGCGGGTTCTAGTTGACTCGAGGGTAGTTGCTTAACGACGGTGTTCCTTGACGACCTCCCGGGGTGTATCGGAACTAGTTCTCCAGTGCTACTTGGGATTTTGTTCGAGCCACGTCTCGCTCTTTATCTTGTTTTACTTTCCGCGTTTTCCCTGCATCAGTTTGGTATCAGAGCAAGGCTCGAGTTTTGTTTCTACAAACCCCCCGACCCTTGATTCTTCGTGCCTACGTTAGTTTCTTTTAGTTTCTTGTGTTTGAAGTTATTAGAAAGAAGAAAATATAAAAAAATGAAAAAGTTAAAAATCCAAAAATTTGGTGTATCTTTTGGGTGTGGTTGATTCTTGCTATGGGTGTTATAGATTATTGATCCTTGTTGAAAACCCGTTGTTTTGATACCAAGAACACGTGGTTTGGATTGTAATTACGAAATTGAAGATTTGAAACCCCAAAATTTCCTTAAACCCTTGATAAACCTTGTTCTTGATGATTATGGCTTGATTCTTGGGTTGAATGGGTGTTTGATTGAGAACTTGATGTTGGGGATTGATCTTGATTGAAAAACAAATGATTTGGTACCAATTTTGTGGGATTTGAAGATGTATAACACCAAAATTGAAGAATCACAATCCATTTTGAAACCCTTTGAAAAACCCCATTGTTCTTGAGTTTCTTGGCTTTGAATCTTGAAATTGATTGATTGTTTGGTTGTAATTTGATTGGGGATTGTTAGAAAAGATCAAAAGCAACTTTGGGTATCATTGGATTGTGAAAATAAGTTGAAAACATCGGATTTGTGGATTGAAAATCGAATTGGAGCAACTTGGGAACGATTTGAAACTGCTCCAGGGCCAGGCGCCCAGCCTAAGCCAGGCGCCCCGCCTAGCTTGGACACTGCATAGGAGGTGCAAATTGCACAGGCGCCCCGCCTGCAGGAAGCGTAGGCGCCCCTCCTGCACTCTAGGCGCCCCTCCTGCTGCTGAAGCTTGTTGTTTGGGTAGTTTTTCCTAAGTTTTCCTATTTCTTTGTTGCTTAACCTCTAACTAGTGCTTATCTAAGTATCTTTCCTACTTAATTAGCACTAGTCCTTTGAGCTATGAGGTAATTCGTGTCTTAGTTGGAGAGTAGAACTCAAAGAAGAATCGTAGAATCCTTTGACTCAAGTCCTTACTCTAAAGTGCTTAGCGTCCAATAGAGTCATATAAACTCCACTCACCCCGGAGTACACTTAACTTGTGGATTGAGTGATTGAGTTGAGGATTTTTGTTCAGCCACTTGAAGCTTTAGAAGTCAAGTCGAGTGAAATATCCACCACCACTAAATGAGTGAACCGACTGAAAAATAAGTGAGGGTGTATGTGAGGTGATTTCACTAACGTTTGTTCTTCTTGTAGGTACGATGACCAGTGAAGGTGATGATTTCACTAAGAATGCCTTTGCTACTATCCTTGCCAAATTGGATAGTATGAACTTAAGGATTGAAAACCTTGAAAGGGTGACCTCAAGTACCCTAGTTGAGCAAGGGACTTCCAATGTCCAATCGGAGAAAGGGACCCCGAGTGTCCAAATTGAGAAGGGGGCCCCGAGTGTCCAAGTTGAAGCCGTTGAGGGCACAAGTAGTTCAACCTTTACCCCAGAACAAGTTGTTGAATTGCTTAGACAACAACGGGTAAAGGAGGATCGTGATCGAATTGAACAAGTGTTGGGCAATACCCAACGAGTGACCATTCCTAACCTAATATGCAATCCACAAAGGAATGTTCCACTTCCCGGACCAATTCGAAATGTTCAACCTCTTGAGCAAGTTGAACAAGCTCAAGAAGGGGAAGAGGATGACTATGGTGATGGTGGGTATGATGCTCATTATCAACCTAGGGGTCGGAATGTGGATAGGGGTAGAGGCCGAGGTCGAGGGCCACCCATGGGTTATGTTGGAGGGAATGCTAGAAGGGATCTTGGTGGTTATGGAGATCACTTTGGAGGCCAACCGGAGTCACACCAAGGGGGTCGTGATAACAACAATCTTAATAGTGTGAAGCTCACTATTCCTTCGTTCAAAGGAAGTAGTGACCCGACGGAGTACATTGATTGGAAGTTGTCCATTGAGCGAATATTTGACACCAATGATATGCCCGAGGAGAAGAAGGCCAAGTATGCAATATCTTCCTTTAAGTCCTTTACTTCTACTTGGTGGGAGTCGATCAAGAGGAATAGAAGGAGGACGGGTATGCCTATCAATCTTACTTGGGGTGAATTGATTCGTGTGATGGATGAGAAGTACTTGACTCACCAATACCTTGTAGACCAATACAAACGTCTCTATGAGTTGAAGCAAGGTAGCAAAACAGTGGGAGAGTACCTCAATGAATTTGAGCAAGTCCGGATGGCTCTTGACTTGGATGAGGAAGAGAATGAGCCGGCCATGATTTGATTTAAGGGTGGTTTGAACCGAGACATAGCTTCACAATTGAAGTTTCACAAGTATGAAGACCACTATGAGCTATGCAAAGATGCAGTCGAAGCCGAGAGATGGCTCAAAGAGGTGAAATCTCTTCGCTACAAGAGTAGTACTACTACTCCCATAAGCAAGCCAAAGGAGTGGAAGACTCCTACTCCAAATACAAGATTCCCAAATGCAAGTGGCGCAATTGCTAGCAAAGATGTGAAGAAGCCTTATGAGAAGTCCACACCACATGTAGGAGGTAACTCTAAAACTCACTTAAGCAATCCTACTTCTACTTCTACTCAATGCTATAAATGTAAAGGTTATGGCCATATTGCCAAAGATTGCCCTACCCAGAAAACTATGGTTGTGGTGGGTGAATTGGTGTATGAACAAGATAGTGAACCCGAGGATGGGGGAGTAGAGTGTGATGAGGAGGTTGATATGGGGGAGGATGCAATGGAGGATGATGATCCTCATGCCTTCCTTGTTGTGAGAAGGAGTTTAGGTGCCATGTTTGTGGAGGATAGTGAGACTTTGCAAAGAGAGAATCTCTTCCATGCTAGATGCCGAGTCATGGGTATTGTTTGCTCCATGATTATTGACTCGAGAAGTTGTGCCAATGTCATTAGCCAAACACTAGTTTTCCAATTGAAGATACCCACCTTGAAACACCCAAATCCTCACCGTTTACAATGGCTTAGTGAGTGTGGTGAATTGAAGGTGGTAAAGCAAGTCATGATTAAATTCAAGATAGGGAACTATGTGGATGAACACATGTTTGATGTAGTGCCTATGCAAGCATGCCACCTTCTATTTGGAAGGCCATGGCAATTTGATAGACATTTGGTTCAGGATGGCCGTGCCAACACCTACACGGTTAAGCACGAGGGAAAGAAGTTTGTGCTTAGACCCTTGACTCCCAAGCAAGTAAGTGATGATTACAAGCGGATGAGGGAGTTGAGAGAGGCGGCAAAGGCTAAGTCGGTTGTTGAGACTAGTCCTTTAGCCGAGAGCTTGGTGGTGACTCCACCATCTTCTACCGGTAGCATATGTGCCATGATGCAACCGGGTGAACTTTTGAGAGGAAATGATGGCAACAAGCTACTCCTTTGCCTAGTGCATAAAGGTATGATTCTTTCATCCGATGTTGATTATTTAACTAACCCTTTACCTAGTGCAATTGAGAATGTTTTGAAGGTATTTGAAGACATGTTCCTGAAGGAGATGCCAAGTGGTCTTCCTCCATTGAGGGGGATAGAGCACCAAATTGATTTTATCCCGGGGTCTCAAATTCCCAACAAACCAGCTTATAGGAGCAATCCGGAGGACACAAGAGAATTGCAAAAGCAAGTAGATGACTTGCTCACTAAAGGCTTGGTCCGTAAAAGTTTGAGTCCATGCGCCGTACTGGTCATTCTTATACGAAAGAAGGATGGGACATGGTGAATGTGCGTTGATTGCAGGGCCGTGAACAAGATAACGGTAAAGTATCATCATCCTATCCCTAGGCTAGATGACATGCTAGATGAATTGAGCGGTTCATGTGTCTTTACCAAGATAGACCTTAGGTCCGGTTACCATCAAATCCGGATGAAACCCGGGGACGAATGGAAAACCGCATTCAATACCAAGTTTGGTCTCTATGAACTGTTGGTGATGCCATTTGGGCTCTCCAACGCACCTAGTACTTTTATGAGACTAATGAACCATGTTTTGAAACCGTTTATCAATAAATTTGTGGTTGTCTATTTTGATGATATCTTGATATATAGTAAGTCAATAGATGATCATGTTGACCACCTTAGGAAAGTGCTTGAAGTGTTGAGAGCCGAAAAGCTCTATGCTAACTTTAAAAAGTGTTGGTATTGAGAAAGTAGTCTTCCTTGGGTTTGTTGTGAGTGCCCAAGGAGTGGAGGTGGATGAGTTTAAGGTAGAGGCCATTCGTGATTGGCCTACTCCCACTACCATGACTCAAGTTAGGAGCTTTCATGGTCTTGCTAGTTTTTATATACGATTTGTGAAAGACTTTAGCTCCATTACCGCTCCATTCACCGAATTGGCGAAGAAGGACAAACTTTTTGTTTAGGGAGAGACTCAAGAGAAGGCCTTCCAAGAATTGAAAAGTAGGTTGAGTACCGCCCCTCTATTGCAATTGCTCGACTTCGGAAAGGCATTTGAGGTTGAATGTGATGCCTCGGGGGTGTGAATTGGTGGTGTTTTAATGCAAGATGGCAAACCCATAGCCTACTTTAGTGAGAAATCGAAGGGTGCCTCCTTGAATTACTCTACGTATGACAAGGCGATGTACGCCTTAGTGAGAGCTCTTGCTCATTGGCAACATTACCTTTGGCCTAGAGAATTTGTGATTAAGAGTGATCATGAGTCACTCAAACATCTTAGGGGCCAAGAGAAATTGAACAAGCGTCATGCCAAGTGGGTAGAGTTCATTGAGTCTTTTCCCTATGTCATTCAATATAAAAAAGGGAAAGACAATGTTGTGGCGGATGCACTTTCTAGGAAGTTTGCTCTTGCCACCACTCTTACCTCCAAGCTCATGGGTTTTGAGAGCATCAAGTTGATGTATGCTCATTACCCTAAGCTAAAGAGCATCCATGAAGCTCTTGAGAAAGGAGAAAGAGTTGAGAAATACCAATGGGTTAATGACTATATCTTTAAAAATGGTAGAGTGTGCATACCCGAGTCCTCATGGAGAGAATTGCTTGTGCGAGAAGCACATTGTGGAGGACTCATGGGTCACTTTGGTAAGGATAAGACCTTGGCCATTCTCATGGAGCAATTCCATTGGCCTAAAATGGGGACACAAGTTGAGAGACTTTGCAATTCTTGTCTTGAGTGCAAGTTTGCTAAGTCCAAATCGAACCCCCATGGTTTATATATCCCTCTCCCCATACCTACTAGCCTGTAGATGGACATATCTATGGATTTTGTCGTGGGATTACCACGGACTAGGGGGGGCCATGATAGCATTTATGTTGTTGTGGATAGGTTCTCCAAGATGGCTCACTTCATTCCATGTAAAAAGTGTGATGATCTACAACATGTCGCTTCTTTGTTCATTGAAAATGTATTAAAGTTACATGGTATGCCTCAAACCATAGTGAGTGATAGGGACACCAAGTTCCTAAGCCATTTTTGGAGGAGTTTGTGGGGTGCCCTTGGCACCAAACTCTTGTTTCCTACGTCCCACCACCCTCAAACCGATGGGTAAACCGAGGTGGTGAACCAAACTTTGGGTGCTCTCCTTAGAGCCATGACCCAAGGTAAGGATAGGACTTGGATTGATAAGTTACTTCTTATGGAGTTTGCCTACAATCGCACTTTGCATCGAATGATTGGCATGACTCCATTCGAGTGTGTTTATGGTTTTAACCCCTTGATTCCCCTTGATCTAACCCCTTTGCCAAGGGAAATGGTTGTTAATTTGAAGGTAAAACTAGAGCCAAGGCTTTGGTTGAACTACATGCTAAGGCGAAGAAAAATTTGGAGGTAGCATATGCAAAGGTGGCCTCCAAGAAAAACAAGGGACGCAAGAAGGTGGAACTCAAGAAAGGTGACTATGTGTGGGTGCACTTCCGCAAAGAAAGGTTCCCAAACCTTAGGAAAGGGAAGTTGGCACCCCGAGGAGATGGACCATTCCAAGTGCTTTCAAAGATCAACAACAACGCTTATGTGGTCGACTTGCCAAGTGAGTATAATGTCTCTAACACTTTTAATATTTCTGGCTTGACTCCTCTTGATGTAGGAGATGATGGATCCAAGGGTGAGGACATTGCGATTTCAAGGATGAAATCTTCCCAAGAAGGGGAGGATGATGCAGGGCAATCCGTCACGAGGAGGCCATTCACTCGGAGCCAAGTCAAGGAGGTCCAAGAGGTGCATTTACACTTTGTGAGGAGAGGACTCGATGAAGGAAGCATTGGGAAGATGTTCCGGATGATCTCAGCTCTAGGCCTCACGCCTAAGGAGGAGGAGGGAGGCCCAGCACACTCAGGCGCCCCGCCTAGCCCAGGAGCTCCGCCTGGAAACCTCACTGCCTAAGGACGTAATTGTGCACAGGCGCCCCGCCTGCCTAGGCACCCCGCTTGGCCCCAGGCGCCAGGCCTAGCTCAGGCGCCCAACTAGGCGCCCCTCCCAGATGCTGATTTATGTTTTTTTACTGTTTTGCCCTACGTGGCCTATTTGATGAACATTATTAGTAAGGGTATTTTAGTCATTGTGCAAGCTTGTGAAACATTATAAATAGCCAAGCTTAGCTTATTTTGAAGACTTAGCTTATTATTGATGAATGTAGAATTTGAGCAATGCTCTTTGAGATTGAATGAAAGAACCTTTGTTGGGACTTGATTTCTACTAGTGGATTCTAGTTGAATATCGAACCGCCCCGATCATTCTACTTGCGGGTTCTAGTTGACTCGAGGGTAGTTGCTTATCGACTGTGTTTCTTGACGACCTCCCGGGGTGTATCGGAACTAGTTCTCCAGTGCTACTTGGGATTTTGTTCGAGCCACGTCTCGTTCTTTATCTTGTTTTTACTTTCGCGTTTTCCCTGCATCATCAAACATTTAGACAAATAGTCATATTCTTAAAATATACCATTTTTTAAAAACTGACCATTGCAAAAAATTATGAAATTTTGAGCTAAATATCAGAAAAAAATTCATGGGGTTTTGTTCAAAGTTCCGAAAAATTTTCCTGGAGCTTTATATTTTGCGGTCCAGAAATTTTTTACGAGACTTTGAACTAAAATTTTAGAAATTCTTGGATTCATCAAAGTCCCAGGAAAATTTTTTGGACTTTTGGGGGCTAGTTTTAAAAAATTTTTGTATTTTTTAAGTGATGACTACTTTTCTTAAATATAAATTGAAAAATTACACTATATATAACTTTAGAGGTCTTATTTACTAAATATAGAGATATTTTACCTACACAATAAAAAATAGTGATATTTCTACCACTTGTTACAAAATATAACCAAAAATAGAAAGTGGGGGTAGAATGAAATCATTAACCCTAATCCGTCTTTCTTTTCTCTCTCTCAACCATCGACATCTCCCACTGACTATACAAACTTTTCCTTCAAAAGAATTGAAGTTCTTCAATTACTCCAAATTCAAAAAATAAAAAAAAATAAAAAACAAAAACAAATATAACAAAGTGAGATAAATGAAGAATTCCTAAATCGCCGCCAATTTCGTCTTCTCCAGCTAGCATCATTCCACTTTTATTTTCTTGAGGTTGGTTTATCCACCGGCAAGCACCATAGATTCGACAATGGTGATCTAATTTCATCTCTTCGTTGATTTTGACTTCTCATATGATTTAATCTTTCACCTACGCTGTTTTCTCCGTTGATTCCGTCTTCTCGGTGTTCCATTCTCTCCGATATTTTTAATTTGTTGCTTCTTTTATTTCTGGTGCTTCCTCTCTACTTTGAGACTATATGACGACTAATGGCGATTGTATGGCAATTGTATGTCCTTTTATTTTCGGCGACCTTCTGTTGCTGCTTTGTTTTTTTCCTGGTGCTTCCCTTCTGATTTCTATCTGTATGGCAACTGTATGATGATTGTATGGCAACTGTATGTCATGTGTATGGAGACTGTATTCTATGTGTTTTTCGATAAGTGAAGAGTTCCAAAGTGTAAGAAACTGTATGTCATGTATATTTGGGTATACATTTTCTATGCATTTCTTATGTATATCTTGTGTATCGATTGTATGCATAATGTATCTCAACTGATATATTAAATGTGCAACAAATCTGTGTGTATAGTTCTTCTTCTTCTTCTTCTTCTTCTTCTTCTTCTTCTTCTTCTTCTATTTTGTTTTTCCTTTTTATGATGGTTAGGGTGTTTTTGATGATGGTTTGAAGGCGGGGTGATTATATGTTGCCACTATTTTTTTATTGTATGTGCGTGATACATTGGACATGCAATGTACATACAGTAGATATACACGTGATATACAATGTCATACATCAATTGTATAACTATATGTTTATTATATTTGTATTGTTACTGCTAATACAATAATGACATACATGACATACAAGTATAGAAAAAGAAAAAATATTAAAAAAAATAGATGGCGACCAGTGGCGGGAAGCTATGGTGGCTAGAGGCAACGGCCAACAAAAGTGGTCGTGGGCAGCGGTGGGGTGGGTGAGAGGTGGCTTGGGGTAGAAGGGGGATCAATGGTTTTTTTTTTTTTTTTTTTTTTTTTTTTTTTTTTTTTTATGTTTTATATCTATTTGCTATATTTTGGAAAAAAAATGTTGCCAGTTTTGTTGCTATTTTAATATAAAGTAGTCCCTAACATTGTATAAATATGCAAATTGCCAAAAAAAATTTCTGATGATTGTTTCTCTTTTGCACCTTATAAAGTGACTATGGGATCAATTTTTTTTTTTATATAATGTGTTAGGTCTTTTGGGTTCTATTCAGAGCCTATTAAAGCTATTTGTGTATCAAATAAATAAAACTTAAATTTTATATAAACAAACAAGAGGAGAAAGAAAACTTCAAAATTGGGGTCTATCAATGTAGATATAAGAGTAAATTTTTCAAATTATCACTTAATTTGGGGATATTAATCATCAAAAATTCACTTTACTTTGGTTGGTCACGATAAATCACTAAGCTTAATCATGGTGAATGTCTTAAAAAAGAACTTATGCTGGTTTTTGCACTACTATTCACCGGAAAGCTAGCATGAAATTTTTATTTGTTATTTATATATCATATGGGACCAACTTCCTTACCAAGAAATATTTCTTAATAACAAAAGGGTTTTTCTACTCTTATATATAGTTTTGCACATTTTGTTACAAAAAAATAAAATAGTAATATTATTGATATTACAAAACGTAGCAATATTTTTATATACAAGTTGCTACAAACAACTTAAAAAAAAATTTCCTAACGTCCACCTCACATCCCTCCCCTTGCAGCCCCGTTTCCGTTCTGCAGAAACAGTGCCGAAAAAGTCAGAAACTATGCATAAAAGATGTAGAAACAACAAGAAATAATGCATAAAATAGTGTAGAAACGCAGAGAAACAAGGCAACAATGCAGAAGCAGTTAGATAAAGTGCCAAAAAAATGAAAATACAGTGAGATACAATAAAATAAAAATATGAAGAAATATCAGATTTAGCCGGAAAAAACCATATCTACTCGAAAACTTAAAAAATGACTGAAAAACACCAAATTTTAGTAAAAAACCACCATATTTGGATGAAAAAAATATCAAATATAAGGAATCGGGGTATGGAAGGTTATGGAGGAGCGTGAGAGTATAAGAAAATACATATAAACTTACTGAAAAAGTGTCATGGTGGCTGGAGTTAGGTGTTGACCGAAACTTTGAAGTTAGATCTACGCATATTCCACGAGAATTTGAGAAAAGTAGTAGCGAAAATGGAAAGAGGGTGTAGAGAGATATTCAGAAATGTATTTTTTTTTGTTTTCCGATGGCGGGTGGAAAGTGGTCCGGCGGCGGCAGATTGGGAGTGGAAGAGGGAGGAGGGAGAGAAAATGGGAAAAATGAGAGGAGGAGGTTAGGGTTTTGTTATCTCTAGGGTTTATATATTTTTTCTATGTTTTGTAACTAAGTCCACATTTCCTCTATATTGTGTAATTGTACCAAAATATCTCTATTTTTGTAAAAAAGGTCTTCAATTTGTATTTTTGTGCAATTTTTTCATGAGAAAAATTCAGAACTAGCCACATTCATTAGATAGACTTACAAATCAGTAGACACATTTATGATTCACAAGAAGTCTAAACAAATGTATTGAAGAAATAGGTTCATGTTCAAACAAAAACCTAAAAAAGCTGCGAAAAAATTGGTACAGATAAACGTTTTGAGATTCCTAAAATTATGGAATCCCACTAGTCACGTAGGGCTCAATCTGTTACAACTATATATCCACATAAAAGCAGTTTTTTTAGGTTGTAAGGTCATAAAAATATTCAGCCAACACAAATCAAATTAAATCTTCTCTTTTTCCATACAAGAAAAGAAACTAGATCGAGAGCCATTTTAGTAATTATTGTTAAACAGTGATAACGTTAATATCATTGTAATATGTCAGCAGTAAAGGTATTACTTCAATATGGTGGGGAGTGGCTTGATGGATACAAATTTGTAAACTTCAAAGCTGATGGTATTCTACTCCAACATGATTGTTCGTATACAGAGTTCATGACGGCACTTGTTTCTCAGCTAGCAATCAATACATATAAGTACACAGTTGAAGTGCAGTATCAAATTGAAGAAAATTTCCAACCAATCTCACTAAAAAATGATATGAGTGTTCAACTTTATATTGAGCAGAAAAAAAATACCAAAATGAGTGATTTCCCATTGTGCATCACGTTAAAGGAAAAAATACAGGAAGTAAATTCAAGCACACAAGCTATGGTTTCAAGTATGAATATTATGCAGGTAGCAGATATGAACCATGATATCAACATACCTGAAGTAGTGGAGAATATACTATCCAGAAACACAGATGAAATTGACGGTGTAAACATTGCAGATATAGGCATTATTGAAAATCCAGAAAATGATTACATCGAAGAACATCAGGTATACAAAGACAAGGCAACTTTGCAAAGTGTTGTGAAAAACTACACTCTGAAAGAAAAGTTTGAAACTAAAGTTGATAGGTCTTCAACAAAAAGGTAGTGATTTACAGTAAATGTTTAAATTATATATGTGTATATTTGATGAATATTTAAAGTATATTAAGTAATAATCAAGAATTTCAACACTTGCAGGTTCTCTGTTATATGTGCTAACAGTCCATTTAGTTGGCTGCTACGCGCATCAAGCTTAAATGGCTCACGGGTGTTTATGATTAGAAAGTTCAACAATGTACACACATGTCCATTAGAAGAAAGATTGAATTCAAATAGACGTGTGAGTGCAGGTGTTATTGGAAATATACTGAAGGACAGGTTATCCGATCCAAAAACAGTATACACACCAAAAGATATCATCAGGGAGTTGAAGAAAACATACGGATTAACACTCAATTACATGAGAGCTTGGAGATGTAAAGAAAAAGCAATTGAATTATTGAGGGGCGATCCAAGTCAGGCATACGCAAAAATTCCAAGTTATCTGTATGTTTTGAACAAGGCTAACCCGGGATCAATTACAAACTTAAAGAAGGCTGAGGACAATTCATTTCTGTATGTTTTTGTTGCAATCAAGGCATTTATAAATGGTTGGAAGCACTGCAGACCTGTAATGGTTGTAGATGGCGGCTTTCTGAGTGGTGTATATGGAGGCACCATGTTGATTGCATGCACATTAGATGGCTCAGGTCAGGACATTATGAATATATGCAGTTTATATTCAATTGATATGTCTGTAATATCAGTACTATATATCTGCTACTAAATTTTATTGCATAGATGAAGTATTTGAATAATCTGAATATACATTGCATATTAGAATAAAAGTAGTGTTTAAACAATTGTTTACAATAAAATAGACTGATGAAAATAATGCAGAAATAGACAACTAAAGAAACTTTATTATATGTGTAGGACACATACTGCCGCTAGCATATGCAGTTGTTGACTCTGAAAACGACGCATCATGGGCGTGGTTTTTTGAATCTTTAAGACAAGCGTATGGGTTAAAGGACGGAATGTGTATTGTATCTGACAGGCACGATAGTATTGCAAAAGCAGTCAAATTTGTTTATCCAGAGGTACCTCACGGTGTATGCATATTCCACTTGTGGAATAACATTAAGGTGAAATTCAAAAAGAATCAAAACAAACTTAAAGATGCATTTTTTAGCCTTGTATTAGCCTACACTGTAGAAGAATTTGATAGTGCAATGGAAAATCTTGAAGCAATTGATAGTAGAGTGAAGGAGTACTTATTCAACATTGGTTATGAAAGATGGTCTGTAGCTCATGGAAAAAGCAAGCGTACATTCTTCATGACATCTAATGTGGCCGAGTCAGTAAACGCAGCAAATGTGCATGCAAGAAAACTCCCTATTCTGGCACTAATGGAATATATGACAGATATGTTCCAAATGTGGACTGCAAAAAATAGACAATTTGGAATGGACACATTCACTCCGCTTAGTGAAAAATTCCAGGAAATCCTCAATGAAAATATTATTGCTTCCAAAAAATGGAGTGTAAGTTTTATATTTAATATTTTACTTTGCGTACTATAATTGCATTCTGAATTAACAAACAGTACAACAAGTTGGTACAAATTTAGATAACAGCTCACAAAAGTTAAATAGCATTTGTATGATTAGTTTATGATTTACTCAAGACATATGTTTATTTATATTTTTAAGTTGCGTGCAGATTATACCATCAACGGATCTTTTGTACAAAGTAGTTCATGGGTCAATGAAACATATTGTTGATCTGGAAGGGAAAAGATGCACATGTGGTAGGTTTCAACTGGATGAAATTGCTTGTCAACACACAATTGCAGTTTTGGATCATAAGCACATTAAATCAGATGAATATTGTGCCAACTACTACAAAAAAGCTGCGATTTTGAAGACATATGAAATCCCAGTATATCCCATTCAAGATGAAAGTGCCTGGAATGTGCCAAATGAAATAGCAAATGAAGTTGTGTTGGCGCCACACAGTAGGAAACCACCCGGCAGGCCCAAAACTTCACGAATCAAATCAGCTTGGGAGATGCCACTGAAAAGAGTTCGTATAGCATGTAGCCGTTGTGGTCAACAAGGACACAACCGCAAAACATGTAGGAATGCTCCGATAATAATGTAGACTTCTGTGATGGTTTATACCAGTTGGCACAAGAAATTTATTACTTTAGCTACATTAGTTTGTTAATAGTTGTTGAAGATCACAGTAGGTTAGACAACTGTGATGCTTACTACCTGTTGTTGCAAGAAACTCTGTTACTTTAGATACATTAGATTTGTAAAGTTTGTGGAAGATATGATTTCATGATAAATTTTAAACTTGAACTTTGTTTTACAACTTATTTTGCAGCAAAGTGTATTTGAAATAAGCTGTAACCATAAATGAGACTACAAAATAGTGATTTAAGTTTGGAAAGGAAAATTGCCAATTTGTTTAGAAGAAATATGTTATTAATTCTGTTTACTATTATTGATATTGTATACACATAATAGTCAACAGAGATAAGATAATTTCGTTAGGAATAACCTGCCGCATTTCCATTAACAAATATTAAAACCAAAATCAACAAGCAATGGTTAATATTTAATGTAAATAAATATGTAGGGAAACTAGAATATAATATACATATTTAGTGAATACTGTAAGACGCAGTGTATATGCAACTAGTGTGACAGACGAAACACTAGCCATTTAACTGAAAATGTGTAAGTTTTTTCATATGGAAATTATTTAGTTAGAGCTCAGTCACAACTGAATGCTGCAACATACAGGTGGGCACTAGGAAAAGTAATTAAAAATGTATATTCAAATAGATAAAATTCACAAAAATTATAATTGTATATTTCAATTATAAATGGTAATGATAAACTGATAAATGCATACGTTCAGTCAGCTTAAAATTACATTATAGTATACTAATGGTGATAAAATATTTATATATACTGCATATGTAGAGTATGAATTTTACAAACCAACTGATATGTATATTAGGTTAATATTTGTTGTATACAATATGTATATTACGAATATGCAAAAAATATACATATGTATTGATTAGATATTTAATATTTGCTTCTGCATACACTGCATATTTAGGGGTAAATAGTACGTAGAAGCTGAAAATGGATACATATGGAATACTTGTAAGTGCAAATTCCAATCAAGCATGAATGAGTAAATAGCAGTTTACTAAAGCATGACAATATATAGTTGTTGACAAAATATATTATGTTTAAAGTTGTTAATGTACTGACAAGGATATACATAGTAATATGGCTGAAAACAGTAATATGACAAGTCAAAATGTTCATTAATAACTTGTTCTGCAGCATACCATATTGCTTATAGACATTACAATATAAATTTACTTAAGGCTAACTGTATCCCAAAAGACAATATTCATAAAAACAGATAATAATGAGAGAATGCCACAGATAATCAAACTTCATCATCGCTAACAGCGCAATCAATCTGTTTGTTCTTCCCATAATCCCAAAGATACATTGCATATCTGCTGCGTACAACTGATAGATCATCTTGCCGTGTAGGCATGGTCTGATACTGAATGTAATACTCTGCGTAGGCAGCAGCAAATACTCCATAATCACTGTCACAGTAATATACAACTGTTATTACCATGTAAATTCACATATACAGTATAAGGAAATAAATGCTTGAACTATAACATACCGCTGCATCAAACGCTGGGGCCTAGCAATAAATCGCAACATAAAAGGATCAGCCATAGAAATGCCCTCATATGGAGAACCCTTGTAAAATAGATCAGGTCTACTTTGGATAAAATTTGTGGCAGATAAGAAAAGTGGTAGCATAGTCGAGTACGGCTCAAGGGCATGAATGACTTCTACATTATATTCCGGTGAAAGGGGATCAGAGTCATAAACATAGACAATCCGATCTTTGATAGAAAGCCTCGCAAGAATCCAATGCTAGTCATGAACAACCTTTACAGGGAAAAGAATATCATCTACCAGAACCCAAGGGGTATTGCACCTCAACTCACGTCCAGCTATATAATCTGCTATCAGTTTAGCAGATTGTACCACCAACATGTCTTTCCCTGCCCTGTTATACTCAGCATGCACAACTTTCAACATTGCATCAAACTGGCAATCCGTGGTTGTGACTTTGACAGTAATGTCCTGGTCAAACTTTGCCTTCTTACGCAAATAATAAAACAATACATCCAAGTGCTGAAAAAAAAATAAGCATAAACAAACCTTATAAATTAAAAGCACAATCTGCGAAACAATAATAACAATAAAATCAAACAACCAATTTACATAACATATCAAGAATATAAAAACCAAACCAATACATATGGAGATAATAAAAATTAAATACAGGAAGTATTGATAATGCATACCGTGGTGCTAAGGTCTCTTGACCCATAATTAAGAACATGAAACCACTCCTTCTTGTCCACCAGATGAACTCCAAAATTAAACTTGGGAATCAAATTATTTTCCCTGGCAGGATATAGATTACCCACCCTAGACAGATAAAAAAAAGTAAAGCATAAGTAACATACAGAAGCAAATTAACTGCAGAAAATGGGAAAGCTTACCTTGATTTTGTTATAGCTTTACGATCAATCCAAGCAGCCCACTCACTAGTAAGCTTGAAATTAGGCTCAGTGCGTATGTTTTGAATTAGTGGATGGATCAATCGAAAAATACGGCGCTTTGTCAATTCAGACGTTGTCCCAGTAGAACCAAACTCATTGACAAAAGGCGACTTCTTAAATTTTGAACTCGTTTTCACACGTAATGAAACATGTGGAGTCACTTCACTATTAGCTACAGGAGCACCTTCATCCACAGACTCATTTCCCAAGTTCTTCAACGTGTCGTCTTGAAAGACTTCATCAACAGTAGGTACCTTAGAACAGTAATGGCTATCCATTCCCTCCTTCAGAAGCTTATTTTTTACAATTTCTGCAGCCCTAGCAGTGAGCTCATGCCACTGACTTTCACACAATTGAGACAAGGGGTCTACACTTCCAATATCATTAACAGTATCATCAACTGGAGCAGCATGAATGTTAAGGCCATCATCTACATTCTAAAGAGGATTCCCAGTTGGAATTCCACCTGTTTTCATAGACATACAAAAATTAATGACACAAACAAATATACACAAAAAACACTACAATGTACGCTGATTTACCCTGACCAAGACCCGTTGCCTGTCCTGTCGATGTACATGATTGAAGTGTCTCAATCTTTCCAATGACATTATCATATCCATCAGCTCCCTCAACAGGAATATTGAGCACCTCATCTACATTCAAATTTTGATCTTGAAAGGGCCGAGTTCCTGTTATATATTAATGATAGGTTACAGAACTAGTAAATAAAAGATAATAAACAATGATAAATCAAATGCATTACCTTGATCAGAAATCACAGCAGATGTCGTACTTGTAGTAGAATCATTTAAATTAAGATGTGCAAGATGAATCCCTATACCTGAGTAAAATTGAAGATCCTTTATATTTTAACAAGTTTGGGATATGGTTGTAATTGAAATCAAATTACATACAACATATCCCTTGAATACTTGCCAACATTGACAGAAAGTAATCATGACAAACAGTTTTAGGATATATATTAACTACAATACCAGCAAGTAATAATAGATAAAAGATCATTTACAATAAAGCAAACCAAAGAGCAGTATCCATTACAGATCACCAACCAAACACCTACAGAACCAATAGAACTTATTGGTTCAACCTAACTAAACTATTTACAGATAATAGACAAACAGAATCAACTATTTCTACATACATGCAAACCTTAATGCCATAAACAAATATACTTAAAAACCTGTAAATGTGAACTAAAATTACCTTGACAAACACCCGTCGCCTGACCAGTGGATGTACAGGATTTGCAAGGATCAACATTTGCAATGGTATTATCATGCCGAACAGATGGAGGAACATAAATATTGGCCACCTCAGGTACTTGCAAATTTTGATTATCAATGGGAAGAGTTCCTGTTAAATAATTGTTGATCACTAAAAACAAGAAGTAAAATTAAAATATAAAAAAATTAAACATTACAATGCTTATACTATGATCAGGAAGCCCAACAGGGACACAACTTGTAGATGACCGTTTTACATTATGCTGTGTAAGATCAAACAGTAGACCTGCTTAAAGGTAGAAAAACAATTAACATTTTAAAAAATAGCTAAATGGTGGTAATTGAGTGCACAATACATAAATCATATGCCTTGTATATTTAATAAATATGCACCAAAAACCATGCAACGTAGTAATTTCATATATAATTAAATTTGCAGCAATATCAATTCGCCCAATAAAACCATGAAGTTCATAACCATACTGTAACAAAAGAGCTTCAAAGACAGAGTAATAGTATTGGGTTCTACATACTTGAATTATGCAAAAAAAAATAATAAAACCAGACAACTAAAATTTCTAATGTTCACTTAAACAGTGTGTATGCACAGAATAATGGCTAAAACATAAGCCATAATACCTTCATTTTTTTGTTGGGGAGGTACCTCTGAGTTAGCTGCCTTTTCCTGGCCTAATTCTTCATAAAGATAACAAACAATTTAAAAATTCAGTAAAATAAAAAGAAAAATTTAAAAAAGACAAATGATAGACTATTGAAAATAAAATTATAAACAAATAAAAAATATTAAATTATAAGGATGATATATAATGCATATAAACAAAATATAAAAATCCTCATAGATATAATATAATAAATTACATTTAAATATATATTCCATAAACAAGGGAAAAATATTAATATAATACCTGCTGAAGTGGTCATTTCAATTCCATCAGAGTTAAGTTCTGATTCATGACAAATATAATCTTGATCAACATCTATCAAACACAAACAAAAAAGAAAAAAACAAGAAATATTGAGTGTAAACTTTACAGCAAATAACTTAAATAGAACTTTAATGAGATGCATAATTAATACAAATGAGAATCATTTTATAAAACATAATTTATGAATACCTTTTGGATCTACCACACCAACCCCACTAAAGTGCCCTCCTTGCTCACATTCCATGTTATGGCGCTCTACATTAGATAGAACCAAACAAAAAAACATAAATATACCATATTAAAAATAATAGAGATCCCAAAATTTGTTAAATAGGAAAAAAATAAACAGTATCAATAAGAACGAGCCCTCCTTTATGATCCTGATACCCTCATTTTCAAACAATCAATTGAATATTTAATTAATACTGAACACATATCAAATGAATACCTTCAGTACCAACAACATCAGCTCCATCAAAGACGCCATCAAACACATCATCACTTGCATGCCGCTCTCCAGCAACATCTAACAAATAAATAAAAACAACAACGCATAAACATTTTTACTCTATCAAACACTTATGATCCTGATACCCTCATTTTCAAAAAATCAATAGTAAACCAGCTGATAAAATGCATACCTTCAAGAATCGACACATCATTAACAGTAGGGTTATCATAATGGTCCTGGGAAACATAAGGTTGTTTTTCAGCTGGACCTACATATAAACAAATACCAAAGGCTAAGCACATACATATATCAATTGTGAAATCAATTAATGTAACAACAATAAACAATAACCATAACACTGATAAGCGAATTTCTGTTTCTCCGCCTGATCTTGACAGACATCGATAGGATCAGAAGTTTGGTTATTCATTCGATCATCCTGTACCCCCATCTGATCCAAAGACCTAAACAGTGAAAAGAAACTAAAAGTTAAGCAAAGAAATTAAAAAAACCAACAAATAAGTAAAAAATAACAGATAAAAGATTAAAGCATACCCCATCGAATCCATTGCTCTCACCAAATTCTTCAGGAACAATATCAAGCTTCTTAAAAATTTTGTCAAAGCATTTACCCAAGTAAAGCTTTAAATTCAACATATCAGCTTGCAACAATTTCTGTTGTGCAAACAACAGTTGCATATCAGGAGATAGCCGATGGCTAACACGAGGAGAAGATTGTTGAACTGGTTCTACCATTGGTGAATTCACATTACCACCAGATCCCTCATCCCTAATAGGATCAACATCAATCTGTGGATCACTGTTGAATGGCTTAAACTGAGGAAGTTGAAAACTTGCAAGTTCATCTTCAGAAGGTTCAATCTTTGTAAACATTACCTTGTAATAATGGAAAAATAATACAAATTAATATACATAATGTTAATAAAATGTTGAATATGTAATAAATATAAATACGAAAAAAACATATTGAACCTTAAAAGCAGATTACCTCAGTTTTGTTTAAACTGAAAAAACCTTTCTGCAGCTCATCAAAATCATGTGTTCGCTTAACATGCCAATTAAGAATACGAGGTGATTTGTTTCCAACTCTAAATGCTAACTTCTCATTCACAGTAGGGCAACTTTCGTAGAACCAAACTTGCAATGCGTAAGGCAACCCAGCAAATCGATAACACTGTAGAAAGGGCCTTAACTTATCATGCATTGTCATAAGAGTGGCAAGAAACACCTTTGTACCCCATGGAAAGGTCTGCCACGTTCCATACTCAACAACATTGAACTCAATCTCCCCAATGGTAGTATCGTTGGTAGCAGAATTCTTAGTGGAAAACAAAAAGGTGTGAATAAAATATAATGCTGCAAGCTTTATAGCGTCTTCATCGCTTTGCCACTTTTGGCCCACAAAGCAGTCGACTAATTCTTTCTTAGTCACTTTTGATGCTCCACCAAAATACAACTGCAGCAATCGATTTGGCTGATCTGAATGATACTCCTTCAAATGATCGCCAACACATTTCAAACCAGTTACCAAGCCAAACTCAACCAGTCCAAACCTCAGTTTGTTCCCATAAAAATCAAACCACAAAGCATCAATGTCGTCACTCGGTGGACAAACCTCTCGCAACAACAATGAATTCAAAAGTTTGTTACACGTAACAAATGCAGGCATATCAATAAAATGGCCAAAACAAGACTGCCTGAAAATACCCAACTGTTGCTCATTAAGCACCTTCTTAATAGTAGTGACAGCATCAACATTCGTGTGGGTACATATCCTGCGACTTCTATGTTGATCCGGACGAAAATACAATTTCAACGGCTGAATAAAAATAAAATGAAAAGATATTAAAAATAAAATAATGCAACTGTATGAAAATTCAACAAATAATAAGCATAATGAACTGGTATTAACACTTTGATACTTTAATGAAAATTTATTAATATGCAAATGAATAATATGTTTATCTATATATGCATATTATATAACATTGTTATTCAACTAATATGCATTAACCATGTAACATTCATAAATAACATTTACTCATAGAAAATTGTTAAAAAGTCCAAAAAAGATAGAAATGATTATATGTTAATGGATATTAGCATGTTATATAACATTTAGGTTATATGCATATAATATAACATAATTATTCAAGTTATATGCATTAACATATAACAATAAGTGATACAAAACATTTATTCATAAAATATTGACAAAGTATGCAATGAATATAGCACATAATTGTATGTTAATGGATATGCGCATATTATATACCATACATATTCACTAAAGTATACATTAGACAAGTAAAAAAATTTACAAAAGAGCACATATTCAACAGAGAACATATTAACATAAAAGCTACTTTCAATTGTATACTAATAAGAGAATAAACATATGCAGATTATATTGATAAATATTCTACGAATATACAAATCATATGTATACAAATATTCACATTCAATATATGCACTAACATAATACATTTAATCACCATTTGAATAGTACTATTCAACTATTTTAAAAACTGTATATATGCATATATTCACAGTAGCACACCAAATCTATAGCAAAAACAGCGATGGAAAATGCCAACAAATTACACCAAGCGACAAATATAATACAAAATGAAGAAATAATTGGAACACCTAGATATAGTTATACACACGTACCTCTACATCAATCAAAGGAAAATCATCAACCCTAGCAGACTTAACTACTCTCTTAGCCTTCTGTTGGAACAACTTCTTCTTCATCTTACGAGGTGATGCACCACACAAAATATTTTTCTTTTTTACCACAACCGGAGAATCACCATCTGAATCCTCACTCGACTCAACACGTACACATTTACCCTTAGAAACAGAACCAACTTTCCTCATTTTAGACTTCAAATTATCTCCCTGACGAGTTCTCTTTTTATTGTTAATTTTAGAAGTAGACCTTGTTACACGACTCGGTGTAACAACAGATGTTCTGTTTGGAGAGGACATATCAAAATCCTCAAAATCATCATCATCGTTAACATGCAACACACTATCAACATTATGCACACCCCTCCTAGGCATTACTGCTAAAAACCAAAAATAAAAAAAAACGTAGAATTAGCAAAAAAAAAAAAATCTAAAAGAATACAAAAAATTACCAGAAATCAAAGATATAACAAAAAATTAAACAATCTTACCAATAATGTAATAATAAGAGTCAGAGAAGACAATAGACGGCCAAGTTAATTTTTCCAATTTTTGGGTGTAAAAATCGATGAAACAAAAGGCACTAATGAAGATGAAAAGTTTTTGGTTAACCGTTGTTAAAATATGAAACACTGCATTTGGCGCTTAATTAAGATAACCCAAACGATAGTAATTATTAAACGTGTTAGAGAAGTTAATGAACGCTTTTAATTAGATGGAAGTAATAATGTCAGTTAGAATCACGTTTACCGATAAAATTGGCATAATGAATCAAATTAAAGATTTTTTAAAAATGGCTATAAATGAGGAATACCAAATGGTAAATGTCTATAAACCATAAATTCCAATAAATGTGTCTACTTTATTTAAATAACATTAATAAATGTCTATACACAGTAAAATTTCCTTTTTTCATAACAAACTACCCAGCCCAATTGTGATCCGAACCCCGAAAACCCAACCAGCCTATTACTTTATGGGTATTTTACACTATATACCTACAAAACTCAATTTAATTACCTGACCTACCCAAATTAAAACTCAATACCCATCCAGGCAAAACTAATTACCCGTCTACCCACGTCTCCATATCTCGTTTTCTGTTCCTTATTCACTCCCCAAATAAGTTCAGACCTTTCAAATACCAAAATCATATTCCAATTTCTATTAGTTTTCAAATTAGATCTAAATTCAACTACACCCCCAAAATATTTTCTCAACGAATTCACAAACTAATATCAAAATCATCAACTTCATCTATTGGTGTGAATTTTTCTCATCTTAATTTTGTGCCTCCAAAGCATTTCAAAGATTACTCTACAATCAACAATGACAGTTTTTTATTCGAAGTGGTTTGTTGCAACATATTAAAGTTTTATCGCATTTGAAATTGATTTGATGTGTTTGGGAGATGATTTTTTTCAATACCCACCATTGTTGAGCTTGAAGCTCTAGAGTATGAAATTTTAATTTTTTTTAATTTGTTGCTTGATTCGAAGTGGATGTTACACAATATTGCTTCTAGTACCTTGGGAAAGTTCATAATAAAATTTGATCGTATTTGGAATTGATTTGAGGTGTTTGTGATATTATTTTTGAATACCCACCATTGTTGAGCTTAAACTCTTGAATATGAAATTTCAATTTTTTATTTATTGTTTGATTCGAATTGGGTGTTGTAAAATATTTTCTCTAGTATCTTTGGAACGTTGATGCTAATTTGGTCTGATTTGGAGTCAATTTGATGTGCTTGAATCAAATTTTTTGCTTTGCAAATCAAAGAAAAAAAGCTGCATAAGTAAATTATATATTATAACAGTATACTGTTATAGTATACAGTTTACTGCAATAGTATGCTGACATAGTATACAATATCACAGTATATTAGCTGCTATCAAATGAATTTTTTCTTTAATACGGTATACATTTTTAATATATTGTATACTATTTTGATATATATTTTTGTGGCAAATTTTGACGCGTGAGGTTTGCTATCAAACATATGTATGTTTTGATTTGTTGTTGTTATAAACATAAAATACCTTTTTTTGTGTACCATATACTCTTTTGGTATGCCTTATGTGCTTGTATCGAAGTGTGTGAACTGTTATAGAATAATGTATATTTTAAAAGATAATGTATATCTTGGTATACGTTCTTGTGTCTTGGCCGAAGTGAGGGGTTTGCTATCAAACAAATATATGTTATGATTTTGTTCGTAAATATATATATTGTTAAAAAGCTTGAGAGAAGTCGTGTTGAATTAATTGTTGAATCTGCTGAGCCATGAGAAGTACAATATTTTTGTACCTTGGTGGGATTTGGTGTTGATGCTATCTGATGTTATCTAGCCGTAGAAGCTATACGGAGACTACAAGTTGATGGAAAAATCCCATCTAATTCAACTGGTGAGTTCCATTCCAAGATTGAGCTTGTTACGAAATACTTTAAAGCAAGTCACTATGGCATGATGAAGGTACTGGCAAAAAATGAGCAATTCAACGTTGTCCTCGTACAATGGTGCACATATTTTTGTAGCAGTTGGCCTTTCTCGGAAGCGATGGAGCGGTGTTTCAATGGAACTCCTAGCAGAGTGGAGGGTGCAACTTTTGATGCACTTGCGAAAGATACACTGCATTCCCGTCACGAGCCTTGGCACCAGAGAGTGCAAAAGTTGTAGTGCTCCCTAATCCTGGTGATTATCATTGGAGAAAAGGTGGTCCGTTTGTGGTTTAGACAACATTTTGCAACTTTGCAAGTAACATGATGCCATCCGAGTTTGTTGACAGTGTTGTTACTAAATGTGTAAATGGTGGTAGCAAATAATAGCCTGATGTAGTGATATAGTAATAAGCAACTTTTAATGTACGAGTCAATTGATATGGTCAGTTATGACTATGCATAAACTTTGTTCATATTTAGTGTCTCCAGACGGTGGTATTTTTTTCCCTTCATGTTGTTATCTGGAATTCATTATTATTACATCTTCCATCTACCTAAGCAGAGTTACTTGGTATTTTTATTAGTGGCAGTAGTAAGTACTTAGTAGAATAGTTGATGCAACACATGGTAGCACATACATTACCATTTTCATATATTTGATATACTGTTATTGTTAATTGCAACAGTATACTGTTATAGTATATAGTTTACTATATTTTACTTAAAAAGTACACTGTAATAGTGTAATGTTATAGTTTACTGAAATAGTATACTACTATTGGATATAGTTTATTACACCTGTATACTTCAACTAAATATCGTATACTCTTTTAGGTATACACCCTTTTGTGTTTGGATCGAAGCCTAGGCTGCTATCAAGTAAATAAATATTTTTTATTATTTTGAAAACTATATACCTTTTTAGTATACTGTATACTTTTGGTATATACATTTTTGTGTTTGGATCAAAGTGTGGACTACTATCGAATAAATGGATATTTCGAATTTAAATTATTTTGAATACAATATACCTTTTTGGTTTTGGTATACAACTCTTTGTGTGTTGGATCGAAGTGTGATATGCTATGGAATAAATTAATGTTTCAAATTTGTTTTTTAAATACAATATACCTTTTGATATACCGTATATTCTTTTGGTATATACATTTTTGTGTTTGAATCGAAGGGTGAGATTTTATCGGATAAATAGATGTTTTAAATTATGTTGTTTGAATATAATATATCTTTTTGATATACTGTATACTCTACCTTTCTATCTTTTGGTATGACTTTTTTTTAGCTGTATACCATTGGGGTATATCATATACTAGAAAGGTATACAGTAGAAGCAAGATTTTCTTTTAGTTTATAGGCAAATATATTGTGGCATTTTAAAGTTGTATACCATTGGGGTATACCCCATACTAAAAAGGTATACAACTAAACCATTGTTTCCTTTCAGTTTATACACAAATATATTGTAAAAAATTATATTTGTATACCATATACTAGAAAGGTATACAATATAAGCATGGTTTTCTCTTAATACAAAATTATATTGTGACAAATCAAACTTGTATACCATTGTGGTAAACCATATACTATAAATATATATAATAGAAAACGGTAGTCTTTTAGTTATTAGACACAAATATGTTGACCAAAAAGAAAGCCTTGTACCTTTGGAAAAGTCGTATACAGTTGGAGTAATATCATATATTAGAAAGGTATCAAATAGCGAGATGGTTTTTTTTTAGTTGTATACCATTGGGGTATATCATATACTAGAAATGTACTATAGAAGCAAGGTTTTCTTTTAATTTATAGGCAAATATATTGTGACATTTTAAAGTTGTATACCATTGGGTATACCGTATACTGGAAAGGTATACAACAGAACCATGGTTTCTTTTTAGCTTATACACAAATATATTGTAATAAATTATATTTTGTATATCATTCATGTATACCATATACTAGAAAGGTATAATATAGAAGTATGGTTTTCTCTTAATACAAAAGTATACTGTCACAACTAAAATTTGTATACCATTGTGGTAAACCATATACTACAAAAGTATATAATATACTGCATAAGGTATAGAACAAAAAAATGTACAGAAATAACACCACTGCCAAAGGGCTCAGCCATGGGGTAAATTGTATACAATAAAGCAATAAAGAAGAAAAAATAAGTTATAGAACAAGTAGCATATCGTTAGGGGGTATATTTTCTTTTGTATACCTTTATGGTATTCAATATACCCTGATAGTATACTGCTTTAATTTTAAGGTATACATGCAAAAGAATTAACCAGTAAACATACAGAGTATACTGTACAATAACAAGGTATACAATAAAATACCCATATTAAACAAATTTTACTAAATGGTAAAGAACAATTGATATAACAGCATACCATTTGATAGCCAATACAATAAATCCAGTATACCAACAGGGTATATAATACACTACCAAGGTATACAACAAGAAGTTACCCACAAATTGCACCAACAGTTAAAGGGATGGGTATGTCAGACACACACTAAAATAAAGAAAACAACATAATTTGTTGGTATATCAAGACTCTATAGGGATATTTTTGTATGTCCTACGATTGTGGCCTTTCATTCCACACTGTCCACATGTAAGTTTCACTTTCTCATAGGACATTTCCCAATTTGATTTGATTCTTCCGGTCCTTGGTCTTCCAGGTGGTATTCTGCCTTTTAGTGGTAGCATCTCACGTAATAAAACCTCCTCAATAAGTAAGCAGCATACACTTGAGTTGAGATCAAATAACCAAAGGAAGTGACGAAATACCTGAAGCTCATTGAAATAATTTATACAACGCACATCACTCCATGCAACATCAAACACAATGAACCTGTAGAATGTTCTATACAATTTGCTATTCAAGATCAAAGAGTATCCGAGTTTCTTTATAGGTAATAATTCCCTCTTCCTGGACAATGTTGCAGCATCAATATAGGAAAACCATCTCCTAACATTTTTTGATTCACTTGTGCTTAGTTCTAGACCAGATTTTGTATCTAAATTATCTCCAGTCTCCTTTCTCTGCTTGTGCCCTCTGGTATTCACAAACAGAGATAACCTGGACTGCCATTTGAAAATAAATATTTTCTAGTAAATATACACAAAAGAGAAAAAGGAGAACATGCTAACAATATTATGCACTACTAACCTTGGTAACCATCAATTGCCATAAGTGTGCAGGTCTAGATACTAGATCTCTAAGCCATAGGCGGTTGTCCACCAAGATGTATACTCTATTACTCTCAGGGGCAAGGAAAAGTTAAAGATGAGAAAGATAAGACTGCAAATCCCTGTATAACAAAAAAGAAGCATCTAAATATCAGGACAATAAAAACATATAACAATTGAGTAATGGGCAACTTACATAAAATTTGGAACATCAAATGACTATTCCAGTATACTATTTAATTGCAAAATCAAAATCTTCTTAGATACTAATTCTACTCCATCCACATTAATCAGCAAAGGAGGTTTTTCGGAATTCAGTTCGCAACACGATAGAAAGACTATGTACATTAAACATTTTTCCAAAGTCCTCTTTCTTTGTATGGCCCCCTCTTTGTTTTCCTCATCAGTCATCAATATAAACATGAATTGATTTGAAAAAAAACACATCTTCACACCAAATGTCCTGTCAATAGTTAAAGGAACTAGACTAAACTATTTTCAATAATAAAAGCATCTGCTTGGAAATTACAATATCTATTACCTGAATCCCATTCACCATCAAATTGAACTAAAATTTTGACTTCCATTGATGCGAAATCTGGACCAAATTGTGAGAGATTGTACGATGAAGAAGATATACGGATATGTGTAAGTAAATATTTGGGTAAGAATTAGGGTTTTGGCGTAAGTTTGGGGGAGATTAGCGTGAGTTTGGGAAGATTAGTGTGAGTTTTGGGGAAATTCGCTGAGATTTTGGAGGTTGGGAGAAGGCAGGAGTTGAAGTGGGTATTTGGGTAAATATTTTAGTGGGTAGGTCAGGTAATATCAAAAATGGTGGGTAGGAACTTGTAATTAGTTTATGTTGTGTGGGTATTTTTGTAAGTGTCCCATACTTTATCAATTAAAGTAAAAATAATAATAACCTTCAGATTTAATTTTCATTCGGATCCAAAAATCACCTTGCAATATGAAAGTCGTGGAATTTATTGCTATGATTATGAAGAGCAATGTCATGAATAACATTTTTGACATTGAACTTTTCACTATTAAATGCTTGGAAATAAGTCTGCTAAGACTAAAGAAGCAAATATTTTCTTGGTCCAAACGAAGTTGTTTATATAAAAGTTTGTTAGCAATAAAATTTCCTTATTTTCTATCCCCATTCATCTTGGTTTTTATGGTTTAGGAATACTATTGGTTTTGCTTTTTCATTTTGTAATTAAAAAAAATAATATTTGGCAAAAAAGTGAGTCTCGCATGATATATAATCAAAACTTTTATGTCAGCTTTCCGATGAGTGATAGTGGAAAAATCGGCATGAGTTATTTTTTAAAGTATTTATCATAAGCTTAGTGACTTTATGTTGATCAACTAAAGTAAAATGACTTTGATGACTAATTTTCTATAATTGAGTGACCATTTGAGAAATTTATTCTAAATATAATGAAGAGAGTTGTATAAGGTTCCAAAACCATTTAAAGGTAAACAACTTCTTAATGTTCAACCTTACGGACAATAAAGGACTAGCGCTCTAGAGAGAGAGAGTGCCTTCTCTCTGCTTTCACCATCTTCACCAATAACATTCAACCTTCCAATTAATTTTTCAGCACACTTTTCATCTCACAACGACAGAATTAACTCCACCTATGGAACACCAAACAATTCACCCTGTTGCTATTCTACCAAAGCCACCAGATTCACCTACCACTTCTAATCAAATTGATACTATTAAACAATAAAGAAAAACTTCCAACTTTTCAGAAAATATGTGATACAAATGGTTCTGATATAGACATGCACCATCTTGACTCTGAACTAACGGAACAAGAGCAAGATCCAACACAACAAATGATATGCGATGCCATTGATACGATAGATCTTTCAACTGAAGATAAACAAAGGATTATGCACCTTGGATGTCTTCTCATATTATAAAGCTATTTGGTAAGAGGATTATGGTAAAAATAGCATGTCGTATCAACGGAAAGTTCTGAGCCGCTGAGTTATATCCCTTCCCCGCCCCATCGAGAAATTACTCATTAATATCTAAAGACTAAGTTATAGTATGCATTATGGATTTTTTCCCGAAGATTTTCTACTTATTGATTTAGGCTATTACTACTACATAGAGAAGTTTACTCAGTATGAAAATATGCAAAAGGTTGTTATGGGAGGACCCTATTTTGTTAGTGGTTACTATCTTACAGTAAAGAGATGGAACCCAAACTTTGTTGCAAGTTATACTAAACAATTAACCTCTGGTGTATGGGTTAGACTCCCTCAACTACCCACCGAATTTTATGAGGTTAATATCCTCACAAGAATTGGAAACACCATAGGTAAGCTGTCGATTACTGTACTAGTACCACTTTACGAGGACACTATGCGCGTTTCTGTATTGATGTCCCATTAGATAAACCGGTAAAATCATCAATTTTGATTGGAGGACATAAACAACAAGGCCAATATGAAGGTAAAGGTCTTGTGTGCACCGCGCCTGTGGATTGTTGGGGCATCAAACAAACACATGTACAAGCTCAATGGAACCTCCACTAGATGAAGGTACGCCAGATCATCCGTCAGAAGGATTCAACCTAATGAATAAGGCATAGCGCACACACAATTGGATACGCAGTGGCAGACAGTGCTTTTTCCCAAAAAGGAGGCGTCCTGGTAATTCAACACTGAATACTAGATCTTCTCCTACTACAGGAAGCCCAGGTAATACAGTTAATCGAAACAATGCTACTATGCTAAGCTTTTTCCTACTGTTAATTATTTAGCATATAAAGTTAAGGATAATTTAACTCCAATGAAAATAGTACTTTGTCTGCTAGTCCTTTGCACATTGATATCCATAATAACATAAAGAAGAAATTTGACTCAATTTCCAACTTACCAAATGAAATGTCATTTGCAAAAGAAACTTTTACAAAGAATACTATAACTCCCACATCCAATGAAATACCTCTTCCAATTTTGGACATTTTTTTGCCCATTCCTACAAACCAGACACGTGCATCAAACGTGTCGGCAGAACCTGTGGGCCATACTTCTCAATCATTAGACTACGGGGGAAAACCAAAAAGAATAAATAAATTTTTAAAACATAAATTAATAACAAATAATATTAATCTAAACAATTCCACCGCAACTAAGCATGCAGATACATTTAACCCTACTAATGCCAACTCACTACATAATACAGAAAAAAAACATCTCAATTGGCACAACTTTTTGCCAAGTGGCCATGCAGGTTGATGAACCAAACAAGGCAAATGATGATAAATCCCCTCTACCCAATCGGCTATCTCCCATACAAATAGAAGAACACTCAAAAGATTTACACAATAATCGAGAAATCAACTCACAAAACCTTATTAATCCTTATTTCATTCAAAATGTTTCCATTTCCTAATCGTGCTTACAGAAGAAGAGTAGATCTAATTCCTATACTAAGGAGATTACTGCCCAGAGAATGGCAAACATACCACCCCCACCACCCAACTTCAACCCTCCACCACCAATCTTCTTTTGCAACTCCTCCACTTCCATTGAATCACCAGTCATTATCATGGTCGGAGCACTCTCTGACAGGCCAAGCAGCTTCATTCAACATGGACCTCAATGTTCAGGAGATCATTCTCCTCATACAAAATCCTATGTTTCTAGCACAACTAATTACAGAGGGCATGAAACTTGCCATGTGTCACGCCCTAAAATTTTACAAAAGGCAATGACTTAGGTGTTTAAAGGTACACAATTTATTAAGAGATTTTCGGAGCCGCCACTTGACAAGTTTAAGGTGTGCCAAGTCACCTAGTGGGTGTACCTTTAGAACAACTTTGACTCGTAAATGGTCTGCATCAGAGTTCCAGGTAAGGATCTTGGTTGACTCTCGGGAAGGGGTTAGGCACCCTCGAGTCCTGTACCAAGTACAGTTGCTTTATTGATGCGTTTCGAATCTTGTGAATTATTATTCGATTGTTTAGTTGCCAAATTATTTGTTACGCTTTGATTTATGTGAAAGTCCCGTTCATTGACGAAAACTCTATCGGAGACTAACCGCGAACTCGTTTTCCGTTCGAATCTTCCAATATAAGTGAGTCTCCGTGTAAACGTCGGACAATTATTTTTGTTAAGTCAGTCTAAGCGTTGGTTATGCTTTCAACTTACTTAATATTATTAATGTTGTTCCAAAAGTTATTAGTTCGAATAAGGTGTATTCATAATTATCTGTTATCATCGTTTTAACCGTTCCATGCTAGCGCCTTACTTCAGTATCCATTTTATAATTTGAACACGTGGCCCCCTTTTCAATTTCCTTTTAATAGATGGCTTGTTTCCTATGTTAAATTTTTTGACTTCAAATTTAAAGGTAAAAACCTCAAACTGGACAGCTTTTGTAAATCAAGTCCAATTTATTTCCTGCCCATCATCTTAAACTCGGACAGCAGCCTTTGTTTTTTTTCTTTTTCTATTTTCGCATTACAGATCCCTTTTGCCTTACTTGTTTTAGATCTGGCTTATTTTTCCAATGATAAATGTTCTTGGGTTGTGTTTCCAACTAAAATATAGCCGAAAATGTTACTTGAGCCAAAACTTGCCAATTACTTTATAGAGAAAATTACGTGGCATGAACATTTGGAAGAGTCCCTAACAAAAAATAGACACATTTTTCCTTTATTATGATTTATAGACATTTAACAATATGTCATTTACTTATTATAGACATTTTTATTTACTAAACACTTTCCCCCTTATATGCCTATTTTTTGGGGAGTCCAATAAATATTTCAGTTATTTGAAGTTGAGATATTATCTCATTAGTTATAGCCACAATATATGGGGTACAATTATTGTAAATATAGGAAAAAAAATTTATTGTAACAATATCACTTAAAAATCTTTCCCTTAATTATCTCATTCTATCAATATTCACGATTATAACCTAGTTCCCTTCACTCTCTCAACTATCACAGCTATTCTTCATCCTAATAAGCCTTCTGTTACACCTAAAACCTCAATTATCCAGCAAACTCATATAAAGTTGTTGTTCTTGTTATCTTCATCATCACTCAGTATACTACATAGCTCTTGGATTTCTAAGTAACAAATATGATTTTTGTTGGAAAATAAAAAAATCAAATTTGATTCAAACAAAATCTATAGGTTCCTTTCATTTTGTTTGATGAAGATAAAAAGTTTATCCAAAAAAAGTTTGAAAAAGTTGTTGAATCGAGTGGTAAATATGACCATTATAAAGTGATGAGGAATATATATAGTTGAAGAGAAAGAGAATAATATAGCTTGACTATTGTATACGTTATGCATATCCTATCTAACTTTGCTGTCTTGGACTAATTTTTAAAAATTGTATTTGCATATTCAATGTATATATGGCATAATTTTGATGTATGTATATCCTATATAACTTTGATGTCTTGGACTAATTTGTTAAAAGTTTTATTTGTATATCTAATGTATATATGGCATAACTGTGATGTATGCATATCCTATGTAACTTTGATGCCATGGACTAATTGTTAAAATTTGTATTTGCATATTTAATGTATATATTACATAATTATGATGTATATTCAATATAAATGACATAACTGTGAATTAGCATTCAAGTTTTTATATCTAATGTATATTCAATGTATATGTGACATAATTGTATAGTGAAAATCACTTGATAGGCGTAAATTATGCATATTTTAGGTATAACATATATTCTAGGTATACATTTTGCGTACATCTTTCGTATATATTCTATGCATATTTTTGTTATACATTCCGTGTATATCTTGTGTTATACATTTCACATGTTTTTTTGGTACTTATTCTCCATTTATTTTTGGTATTCATTTTGCACATACTTTGGATATACCTTTTACATATTTTAGGGTGTATATTCTGAATAACTATGGGTATACTTTGTGCACACACTTCATATATACTTTTGCATATTTTTATATTCTGGATAACTATGACATACTTATTGCATATTTTTTGCATATATATTCTGCATATACAACAATCATAAGTGCTTCCGTTGCGATTCCCAGTCGCATTCCATCACAAACAAGTATCAAACTTATCTATGGAATCTCAAGCTATACCCATATGTTTGGTAAACTAAATACAAACTAATGTATCTTGATTTTTTATTTTTTATTTTTTTAAGAAAGCTCCTTCTCATCAAATTTGAGGAGAAATGAAATGGGTGTACTAATCTATTCTATCAAATAAAAAGTTTCTTGAATAATTCTGCTTCTACACCAAAAAACATAAGTAAAGTGACAAGAAATAAGGTCCTGGTTGTTTTTAAATCTAAACAAAGTGGGTGTGAAGTAAAGTTTCTTTGTTTTTCTAGTTCATTTGGGACTTCAAAATTTTGCTTGTGTGCATTTTGCTTGCAAGCTGTGTTGGTGGGTGTAGGAAGAAGAAGGTGACCGTAGATGTGGAGCAGGTTATAATATTTTTTTGTTAAGAAATATTAATTATCTAATGCAGCAGTAATTCCCCTAATTTTGGGGGCAATGCTGTTAAATGTTTACCTTATTTTTAGGAAAAGAAACTGACTAAACCTTTTTATATAGGGTAATTTGTGGCTAGCCTTTGTGCAAGATTTCATGTGGCTATTTGAATGTAGGGCTAAACTTGATTTTGGCTAGATATGTTATTTTCTCTATTTTATATTTCTCCCAACTTTAAAACAGTTTGCATTTTTTTCATACTCATTTTGCTTACTCCTTTCAGATTTGTCCCATTTTAAATAAAGTCAAGCCACATTTTTCGGATCTTCTTATTTTAAAGCATGAAAAAGAAAAACTGAGAACTAAATCTTACTTTTGCAGGAACACGAGCATTGCTCAAGATTAACAACTCTTAACTTCATTTTAGCTTCAGCTAACATACCCAGATAAAGAAACTTATGGAAACATAAAAAGACACACATGACAACAAGTATATTGGGCCTTCGCCCAAAGCTTAAAGCCTACAACAATTCCACCAAGTTTCAGACCTTAAAAGCTCCATTTTATATGTATGTTCATGTTTAGCAAAGCTACAATACATACAGAACCAAAAGGATTGGGAAAATTTACCTTATGTAATAAATTCTCAAGGACCTAGCAATGATAAATTCCCAAGCCAGATACCATGACAGCAACAGCGTTGGCCAGCAGCAAAACTCAACAGACAGCCTCTATTTTAGACTCAAGACCTTACTATTTTCCTCTGCTTTCGTTACTATGTTTTCTCTATTTTTTTCTTTTTTGGTCTTTTTTTTTTCACTTTTCTCTCAAATTGTTTTTACTCAAGTTTTCTTGATATTTTCCAAGTATGAGTTTCCCTCCCTTTTAATTAGGAGTGAAGAACTCATTTTATAGTTTAAAAAATCATAAAGGTGGAGTGTAAGGTTAAACCAAAAGGACAAGATCACATGTCCTTTTTATTTTTTTACTTTTTCTCATAAAATTTAATGTCTTTAGGTATGCTTGTCTAGATAAAAAAGATGATGACAATAAAGGCTATTTTCAAGCTACCTTTTATACTTTCATTGACTCATTTTTTACTTTCTTGAAATAAGAAATTAGGTTTATACTCAAACTAATTCAATAATATTTCTCACTAATTAACTCTTCTTAAACATAAATACATCCACATGCTTCATTGCTTAGACTCACATAAATTACAAGAAAATAAAATAATTAAACACAAAAGGAGAACTAGACATTATAATTTTCATATTTTTCTTTCTAATTAATTGACTAAAATAACTAAACTAAAAGGATAAAATCTAAGAAAAAAATAAAAATAGGCAAAAACCATAGAAATTTAAACATGCCAAATTTGAGAAAATTTTTAATTTTTGTGCCAAAATTAGGTGATTACAGCTGCCCCTCTTTGGTTGAAAATTTGAAGAGTTTTCTGGCAAAGACGATAATCACAACTAATTTTGGTTTTTTGGTTCTAGACAATAATAATAATAAAATAGCGACCGTACCGTGACTACAAGGCTACCTGCATATTCCCAGACTAAGGAATCAGAACAGTGTAGTTTTTCACGAGCGGTAGCCGAGACTACCGCTTTCAGACTGACAATGTAACACTTCTAGAGTCATTAAGACTAACACTAGACGCTTCTAGACACGCTAAGACTCACATTAGATGCTAAGGCTAACCGGGACTGACTCGAAACTTTTGGACACACTTAATACTATTGCTGCTGGTCATTTGTTGCTGTTAGCTGGTTGCTGGCTGGTGGTCATTGCTTTTACAAAGAAAAATGGAATTACAATATTGAAAAATGTAAAAAATTACAACTCCTAGACTATATCTTCATGCTTTTCAATGGTGATGGACTGGTTACTTCTTCAATTGATTGGCCGCATCTCACTTGTGAAGCGAGCCTCCCAGTACCCAAGTGGGTCTTGACTTGAAAGATATCACTGCAGCTCATCGTGCAGGTGAGTCCGATTTGAAACTTGAAAATGACCACTTTTGTTTGAGCGGATTTTGTGTTGAAAGGAAATGACCACTTATATTTTAGCGGGTCTTGACTTGAAAAGAAAATGACCTCTTATATTTGAACGGATTTTGACTTGAAAAGAAAATTTTCGCTTATGTTTGAGCGGATCTTGATTTTGAAAAGGAAACAATCGCTTATATTTGAGCGGACGTTGACTTGAAAAGGAAATGACCGCTTATATTTGAGTGGATCTTGACTTGAAAAGGAGATGGTCGCTTATATTTGAGCGGGTCTTGACTTGAAAGGAAAATGACTGCTTATATTTGAGTGGAGCTTGACTTGAAAAGGAAATGGTCACTTATATTTGTGCGGGTCTTGACTTGAAGATGACCGCTTATTTTTGAGCGGATCTTGACTTGAAAACAAAATTGCCGCTTATATTTGAGCAGATCTTGACTTCAAAAAGGATTTGTTGCTATCTTTAAGCAAAAACTGACTGAGAAAAAAAATAATCGCTATCTTTTAGCGAAATTTGACTTGAAAAGGAAGTGGTCACTATCTTTTAGCGGAGACTGACTCAAAAAAGAATGATCGCTATCTTTTAGCAAAAACTGACTCGAAAAAGGAATGATCGCTATCTTTTAGTGGTCTTCGACATTATCACGGGAGGGCCCGACTATTGAAATTTCTACATTATATAGGAGGACCCAACTATTGAAACTAAAAGTTTTACATTATATGGGAGTGCCCGACTTTTGAATCTAAAACTTCTACATTATATGGGAGTGTCCGACTTTTGAATCTATTTTCTACATTATATGGGAGTGTCCGACTTTTGAAACTAAAACTTCTATATTATATAGGAGTGCCCGACTTTTGAATCTAACTTCTACATTATATGGGAGTGCCCAACTTTTGAAACTAAAACATTTACATTAGATGGGAGTGCCCGACTTTTGAATCTATTTTCTACATTATATGGGAGTGCCCGACTTTTGAATCTATTTTCTACATTATATGGGAGTGCCTGACTTTTGAAACTAAAACTTCTACATTGTATGGGAATGCCCGACTTTTGAAACTAAAACTTCTACATTATATGGGAGTGCCCGACTTTGAAACTAAAACTTCTGATTGTTGAGACTATATCCTTTTACATTATCAAGGGTGAGCCTTGTTTGCTGAATTCAACATCTTCCATTATAATGGGAGAGCCCGTTGTTGAGGTTGACATCTTTCTGGCGGGTCATATCTTCTCTGGTTATTAACCCATAGCGAACTCTTATCTTGAAGGTAGGAATTCTATCGATTTCATACATGTGGTCTTGACTTGATAGCTGGAAACTTCATCAATTTTTCAAAATGGGGTTTT
Organism: Petunia x hybrida; assembly: GCA_037355625.1. Lineage (NCBI taxonomy): Eukaryota > Viridiplantae > Streptophyta > Magnoliopsida > Solanales > Solanaceae > Petunia > Petunia x hybrida. The sequence continues at coordinate 197,840 of JBBBVM010000676.1, forward strand.
AGTTGAAACTTAAAAACTGTCATACTCAGTCCTGGTGGTCCTTGCTCTTGCCAACAATGCAGAAAATATCATTTTGGCATTCTTTCATTCTGCTTACACAATCCCCAAATCATGTCCTTGTAAAATGAGGTTGGTGATTCTTGGCTTACCTTTCAAAGTAATTTCAGAAAAACAATATTTTGATATTGTCAATCTATTTCTGATATCCCAACAAATAAATCATTCAATGCCAAATGTTTCCCCGAATCTTCAGTTAAACACTTGTAGAAATAGCATGTCGTTCCATGGCGACTTATCCGGTACAATCCTGGCATGTTGTTTTTGGTTCCGAGGTGCGGCATGGGAGTTGCCCATTTGGGTCTTAACAATGATATGGTACAACTTTGAAACCTGTGAACAAATTTTGCCAAACTTTCTTTTTTATTCTTGTTTCATATTATCAAATGAAAGAAATTGAAAGAACAGTGAAGGAAAGATGGATTGAAGAAATTTGAAGAGGAGACATCGAACAAAAGATGTCCCTGAAACATAGAAGGAAAACTATTTAGAGGTGAAATGACGACTTCATTGAACATGACATACATCTTGGAATAAAGTCTTGACCTTTTCAGCACAGACTGTCCTTGATTTTGCCCTAGTTTGATAATGTAGAGGCAATTGCATGCTTGGTCCGATCATGATGAAAAATCAGACATCCCTCATTGGATTAGTGGTGCCCTTTCGGGTTTTCACTGACTAGCCTCTCTCTTTGTTCTTTTTCCTCACTGTTGTCTTTTGGCGCCCTTTCTGGTTTTCACCAACAAGATTCATTTTTGTTTTCTTCCTTTTTTTTTTTTTCATTTTTATTTTTTTTCAATGACCTCTTTGCACATTCTTTCTATTCTATCTATCCTTATGGCCATTGTGTTTGCATCTCTTGATTGCTTTGATCGAAGATAAATCCCTGAGCCAACTTGTCTTAAAATGGTATACGTGGCGTGATATTCTCAAAGATCGGTCAGAAAGATCTTTATTTGGACCGTTGGAATTTGGTTGGGTTTGAAAGAGTTAACCAAATAGCTTAAAAAACATCTCATATGATGACTGGATGAACATTGCAACCATTGAAACCATCTCTTTGGCATGAAAGTATCTTATGAGATGTTTTGGGTGTCTGTACAACCTTTTGGAATAAATTCTTGGAAAATAACCACAAAATATTGCCCCAGTTTACTTGAATCTAGGGACCTTGATTTTCTTTGATTTGGCTGCAGACTCTAAGGCAAGTCTTTCATCGATTTCTGACCAAGGGACTTTTGAACTTTCATTGGGTAAGACTGAAAAGGAGTGAACATCGAACTTTCGATGAAACAGAAAAGTAAGGAATATTGAATTTTCCCCTTGATATGAAACAGAAAAGCAGGGCAATATTGAACGTTTCCCCTGGGATAAACACGAAGAAAATAAAGAGGAATATTGAATTTTTCCCTTTTACTTAAAAATAATAAAAAAACTTCTGCCCCAGTTTAGGATAAACCGGACCTTTTATTTTTCTTTGTAGGGGCCACAAACTTGGAGGCAAGTTTTGCATCAATGTGAAACAAGGGGAAAGAGAACTTTTTCCTATTATGTCCGTACCCGAATGGTTGCCTACGTATCCTTTTGAGAGGAATCAGGTTAGACGTAACTCTAGCAACTTAATGCTAGATTTTGTATTGTTGTTTTCTTTATCTTTTCGATTTTTTATCTTTCTCTCTCTCTCTCTCTCTTTTTTTTTTTTTTTTTTTTTTGATTTTCACAAGTACAATGATATTGATTCCAGAGGATTGTAGCCAAAAGAAAAAATATACAAGGCTTAAAAGGCTGACAAATTGGTATAGTATTTGGGTAGTAGAAATAAAAGCCGTTCGTCATCCCGACCTGAGAATGTCTCACACAACTATGAACCATAATAAGTCGACCTAGTATCGTACAAAAATAAGAATAGATCTACTTAGCGACCTCGATTTCTGCTTCAACGATGACCTTCAAAGAATTGCATTTTAAACTTCATCCAGAGTGATTGTGCGCAATTTGCAAACTCTAACGTTTCTCCGTATCACATTCGTCCTAACTGTCCAATTGGTTCATTTAGAAAAAATGCTAGATCAAGACGTGAATTCAATGCGCATGTCATGTTATTAAAGCCGGCAAAAAGTAAAACTACCAAAAAAACTAAGGAACGAAATAGGAAATAGAAGAGATAGAGTGTTTTGAGACGAGAAGTGGAACTCGCTTTTCATTGAATCAAAGACATAAGGGATTGAACATTAAAAAAAGAAAAACAATGCACTATGATTACAACCCTTAAATAAACAAGTGCACAGAAAGATTAGCAAAATAAGTTAACAAGTGTCCTCTTAGAAGGGATGGGTGTTGCTCCTCAATTGATTCATTTTCATATCAAGGCTAATGTATTGCACTCATGCCATGTTGAGCCCTTCATCAGATTGTGCCACATTCGTGCCAATGACGTGCTTCAAACTTGACAACATCTTCTTCCTTGCCTCATTTTCTTGAAATACCAGTAGGGTAGACATGTTTTCTTTGGAACAGATGAATGATCGGGTTAGACACTGAATTGGCTCAATGACAAAATCTTGCCTTGTTGCGTTGATAATTGACACATTTGGCCCACCGACTGATACAAAAATAGATGACTCAAGGCGTGTGGTGTCTGGGGGAGGACCAACTGCCACAATCTGCTTGGCCTCATTCCCTTTCAACTCTTCTTTTGTGAACACAGTCCCAACAATACCTGCGTCATTTGGAACATTATGAACCGGTAAAGGAATTTGGTTCACATGTTGTGTCTCATCCCACACCACCCTTATCTGATTGTTTTCTATCATCGCTTCGATTGCTTTTTTGAGATCCCAACAGTTCTCTATGTCATGTCAAGGCGCTCTAGAATTAAAAGCGCAACGAAACCAATAACGGTCAGCATAACAATAACGGTCAGCATAACAACCTTTCGAATATATGAAACACAAAGAATGCCATAAATTGTGCCTTTTTGGGATGCGGATCCCGTCTTGACTTAAAGGAGGTCAGCCTAGACAAGTTCAGTACCAGTGTAACGCACCTCACTAAGTCATCAAATTAAATGCAGATAAATCAGGCCTAAATGTTCAACTCTAGGTGACACAACTGACTCGGTGTCTAGACTGGCTCAAAATTCGGTGGACAAATCGGGCGGAAAACGCATCGAGGTTGTTCGGCAACAGTGTCTCCGACCTAACCCTGACACACGGTCCTCCTAAATCATGGGAAATTTTGTGTAAGAAGGGTTTTCTAGATGCTGAAAACAATACTGGTATATATATATCAGAGACTCAGAGGGTTCCGCAAGAGGAGACATTTTATATACAGTTCATATAAATATTAAAGCCGTAACATTCAAAACATGGCAACAAACAAACAAATATTCACAAGCCTAAAAGCGACAATGATTAAAGCCTGAGATTCTAATTTTTTCCCAGCGGAGTCGCCAAACTATCACGCCCTAAAATTATACAAAAGGTAGACTTAGGTGTTTAAAGGTACACAATTTATTACGAGATTTTCGGAGTCGCCACTTTACAAGTTTAAGGTATGCCAAGTCGCCCAGTGGGTGTACCTTTTGAACATCTTTGACTCGTAAATGGTCCGCGTCAGAGTTCCGGGTAAGGATTTCGGTTGACTCTCGGGAAGGGGTTAGGCATCCTCGAGTCCTGTACCAAGTACAGTTGCTTTATTGAAGCGTTTCGACTCTTGTGAACTATCGGTCGTTTGTTTCATTGCCAAATTATTTGTTACGCTTTGATTTATGTGAAAGTCACCCGTTCATTGATGAAAACTCTATCGGAGACTAACCGCAAACTCGTTGTCCGTCCGAATCTTCCAATATAAGTGAGTCTCCATGTAAACGTCAGACAATTATTTTTCTTAAGCCAGTCTAAGCGTTGGTTATGCTTTCGGCTTACTTAAAATTATTAGTGTTGTTCCAAAAGTTATTAGTTCGAATAAGGTGTATTCATAATTATCTGTTATCATCGTTTTAATCATTCCATGCTAGCGCCTTACTTTAGTAACAATTTTATAATTTGAACACGTGGCCCCCTTTTCAGTTTACTTTTAGTAGATGGATTGTTTCCTATGTTAAATTTTTTGACTTCAAATTTATAGGTCAAAACCTCAAACTGGACAGCCTTCGTAAATCAAGTCCAATTTATTTTCTGCCCATCATCTTAAACTCGCACAACAGCGTTTGTTTTTTTCTTTTTCTATTTTCTCATATCCCTTTTGCCTTACTTGTTTTAGATCTGGCTTATTTTTCTAATGGCAAATGTTCTTGGATTATGTTTCCAACTAAAATATAGCCGAAAATGTTACTTGGGTCAAAACTTGCCAATTATTTTATATTTCTCCCAACTTTAAAACAGTTTGCATTTTTTCATGCTAATTTTTCTTACTCCTTTCAGATTTGTCCCATTTTAAACAAGTACAGCCACATTTTTCGAATCTTCTTATTTTAAAGCATGAAAAGGAAAAACTGAGAACTAAATCTTACTTTTGCAGGAACACGAGCATTGCTCAATATTAACAAATCTTAGCTTCATTTTAGCTTCAGCTAACATACCCAGATAAAGAAATTTATGGAAACATAAAAAGACACACATGACAACAATTATATTGGGCCTTCGCCCAAAGCTTAAAAGCCTACAACAATTCCACCAAGTTTCAGACCTTAAAAGCTCTATTTTATATGTATGTTCATGTTTAACAAAGCTACAATACATACAGAACCAAAAGGATTGGAAAAATTTATCTTATGTAATAAATTCTCAAGAACCTAGCAATGATAAATTCCCAAGCCAGATACCATGACAGCAACAGCGTTGGCCAGCAACAAAACTCAACCGACAGCCTCTATTTTAGACTCAAGACCTCACTATTTTCCCTTGGTTTCGTTACAATGTTTTCTCTATTTTTTTTTGGTTCTTTTTTTTTTTTCACTTTTCTCTAAAATAGTTTTTACTCAAGTTTTCTTGATATTTCCCAAGTATGTGTTTTCCCCTCCCCCCCCCCCCCCCCCCCTTAATGAGGAGTGAAGAACTCATTTTACAATTGAAAAAGTCATAAAGGTGGAGTGTAAGGTTAAACCAAAAGGACAAGATCACATACTTTTTTTTTATTTAACTTTTCCTCATAAAATTTAATGTCCTTACGCATGCTTGTCTAGATAAAAAGATGATGATAATAAAGGCTATTTTCAAGCTACCTTTTGTATTTTCATTGACTCCTTTTTTACTTTCTTGATATAAAAAATTAGGTCTATACTCAAGCTAATCCAATAATATTTCTCACTAATTAACTCTTCTTAAACATAAATACATCCACTTGCTTCATTGCTTAGACTCACATAAATTACAAGAAAACAAAATAATTAAACACAAAAGGAGAATTAGACATTATAATTTTCATATTTCTCTTTGTAATTAATTAACTAAAATAACTAAACTAAAAGGATAAAATCTAGAAAAAAAAACAAAAATAGGAAAAAATCATAGAAATTTAAACATGACAAATTTGAGCAAATTTTGATTTTTTGCCAAAATTAGGTGATTACGCCATGAAAAATTACATCAATCACATTTGGATGATGAACATACTAGATCCATTGGCACCAGCCTTAGCTGCAGCTCTGTTTCCACACATGCACAACCATTGGAACCTACAAAACCACTTCTATCCACACCCAAATGTGAATCCCATACAGAATCTCCCATTCTTCCCTCCATAGGACCTGAATGAATATCCATTGTTCTTTCCATGGCAACCGCAGCAGGTACATGCATATCTACCACCCCCACAACCTCCATAGAACCCATAAAACCAACTCCACAATCCACAACCACAACCACCACCGGACCACAGAATCAGCCACCTTTGATAGGTAAAAATATGAACCTACAAGGGATTCCACAATAGAAAGTTCAGGAGGAGATATCGAACGAGGAGGATGCACCTCCCATTGTACAAGAATAAGACGTCGAATAGATGGGAGAGGAAGAAGTGGTGGAAGTGGAACCAATACACCGGTGGTCTTTCACCAAAATTTCAAGCCTTGGCGTGGCAACGTGCATGCTATTTCAAGAATTGGAGGACAAGAAGTATATCCTCAACTTACCGCCTGTGCTTCAAAAATCATCTATGGATATACTTCCAATAGTGAACAAGGACGCCGATAAATACACTGTGGTATTGAACCCCTCTATTGCCCGAAATCGCATCTTACCGATGGAGGAGGGTATTCACTTGAACAAACACCACACCAACCCTTTGATAATGAATAACCAAACAAGCTTCATAATCTGGAACATAAAGGGGGGGGGGGGGTAACATTGATGACTTTAAAAGGAATTTTGGTGAGTTAATGCGTGTCCATAATCATTGTCTTGTTGCACTGCTGGAAAACAAAATGGACACTCATGTTGCTCCAAGAAATTACTATTACTTTGACAGTATGCTAGTAATGCCAACTAGGGGAAGATTTGGAGGTATGGTTGTGTTGTGGAAGACAAGAATCCTAACTACTTATGATATTCAAACCAAAGAACGGGAGATTCATGCCATGATTAAGGTATTGCTTAATCACCCTACTTGGTAATTTTCTGTAATTTATGCTAGCCCTAGGTTTACAAATTGTTTAGAAATGTGGAAAAGTTTGGAGCAGATTTATGATAATTACAGGGGTCCTTGGTTACTGGTGCCAAACATGTTTTGCAAACTATTTAGAATATTATAATTCACAAGACTTGGGTTTTAAGGGTAGTAAATTCACTTGGTCAAATCGTAGGAGACATTCAAGGGGGTTTGATATTAGAGAGGCTTGATCGATGTGTCACTAATGATTCTTGGCTTAACTTGTACCCTGATGTCTTTATCACACACCTACCAAAAACTTACTCAGACCACACACTCTTACTGGTAAATATTTTTAAGCCTTACCAAATCCCTAAACAAACCATTCTGCTTGAAAAATATTGGTGTGCACGTTCTAATTTTGCAAAGAAAGTTGAATTAAGTTGGACTAACAAGGGACTACAAGAGGCTATCCAACACTTTATATCTTCTATACAAATTTGGAGCCAAAAAACTTTTGGTAATATTATTAAAAAAAAAGAAATTAATTACTAGCTCGAATAAGTGGTATCCAAAATTCAATCCACTATCCAATTAGTCACTTCCTTCAAAATTTAGAATCTCATTAATGAATACAATAACATCCTTATTCAAAAAGAAGATTATTGAAAAATGCGCTCCCGAATTAATTGGCTAAATGATAGAGACGCCAATACCAAATTCTATCATATTAGTACCATTAATAGACATAGAATTAATAAAATATATTTTTTCAAAGATGATAATAATAATTGGATAGATGGTCATGATAATCTATTGGATCATACACTCAACTACTTTCAAAATATTTTTACAACTTATCATGACCAAATAAAATTGAATGATCTCATCTCTGCTACTACAAGTTTTCATGATACTGATTTATCATCAATGGACATATCACTTTTGGATCAGGAGATAACTATGATTATTTTCTCCTTTAAGCCCTACAAAGCACCATGTCCAGATGGTCTACATCCATTTTTCTATCAAAATCATTGGGAGAAGTAGGCCCTCATGAAGTTTTTAGGACCCACACAATCCCACATAACATCAATTCAAAAATTTTAGACCCATTGGCCTCTGAAATACCATATATAAAATTATTACTAAAATTATGGTCAACATAATGTAACCTTTTCTGAATAGTATTTTTAGTACTTGTCAAACAAGTTTTCTTAAAGGTAGATGCATAGCTGATAATACTATCATTATCCAAGAAATAATGAACTATTTCTAAAAGATAAAAGGCACTCTAAGGCTAAAATAATGCTAATAATTGACTTGGAAAAGGCTTCTGACAGACTAGAATGGTCTTTTATATACCGTGTTCTGAAATACTTCAACTTTCCTCCCAATATTACCAAGTTAATTCTCTAGCGCATCTCTACCAGTAATATTACTATTATGGTTAATGTTACTCTCACATGCTATTTTTCACCCTCAAGAGATATTAGACAGGGAGATCCCATCTCCCCATATATCTTTATACTTTGCATGAAACTCCTATCTAACCTAATAAACCATCATGTAGATTATGTAATTTGCGTTCCAATTCAAATTTTCACCAATAATCCCGCCATAACTCATGTCATCTATACTGATGATCTAACTATAATGGCTCAAGCGAACTTAAAATCAGCCAACTCTATGCAGTAATGCATCTCCTTATTCTGTCGATTGTCTGGCCAAAAGGTCAATAACAACAAGATAAAATTAATATTCTCTGGAAATTGTTCTCAACAATTAAAAGATACCATTACTCATCATCTCAATTATACAGTTATCTCTTCATTTGGTAAATACTTGGGATTTCCAATCCTAAATCATAAACCTAGACCAATGAGTTTTTAATTCATAATTGATAATATGAAAAATAGATTGTCTGCATGGGAAATAAAGTTGTGAGCTTGGAGTTTTGAATGATGACTAAGGAACAGATCCAAGGACATGTTCCTTTGAATCACTGCAGCTGAATAAATATTTATGCAAAATTATTAATTGAGCGAAAAAATTAATTATTATCCTAAAATCTAATGTTTATCTTGATAATTATGCAGGGATGCACGAGAAGAATAGATTATATAAGATTGGGATAATGATAAAATATTTCGTCTATCCAAGTGAGGAGTTCAATTAGGACTCAAACACTGAAGGCATTTGGAGTTCTAATTGCTCAAGACTTCTCAAGATTCCAAGCCTATAAATTGAGAGGCATTTCAGTTGTTGAAGGAAGGGCACAAATACAGAGAGTTTAGAGCTATAACATTGAAGAAATTCTAAATTGTATTTGAGCAGTTGTTAAGCTACATGGAACTAAGTGAAGAACTTGTTCCTTAGGTTGAGTCTTGTTGTTCTCAGTCTTAGTTCATCTGTAGTAGGATCTATTGAGTTGTACTATTTACTTTCATAGAAATTCTGTAAGAGTACACATCATTCAAGTTTGGTACTTGAAGAAACTTCACTGATTGTAAAAGGGTCGGTATAGGATTAGAGTTAGTCCTAGGTTAGTAAGAAGGAAGTCTTGTAACCAAGTGAGTCTTTCAAATAGTGAAGTTGAAATCCTACTTGAGAGAGTAGGTCGTTGTTTTATTTGCTTATTATTTATCTTATTCCGCATTTAACAAAGTAAAGGAACACATTTAAGAAACTGGCCCTTCATCATAATAGTGGTGTGTCTTGAGAAATATCAATTGGTATCAGAGCGGGTTATCCTTGAAGAGGCTAACACCTTAGGATTAGGATGAGTGCACCACAGGGAAATGGTGAGGGTCAGTCCACTGTTAGGCCACCATTGTTCAATGGTAAGTAATATTCTTGGTGGAAAGAGAGGATGAGAGGACATCTTCAAGCTGAGGATTATGAACTATGGGACATAATCACTGAGGGTCCAATAATTCCTATGAAGAAGGATTCTGCATGCAAGGATGTTCCTAAAACTAGAAAGGAATGCAATGGTGATGATTTGAGACAATGGCAAAAGAATGCAAGGGCTAAAAAGTGGCTCATCTGTGGACTTGGTCCAGATGCGTATACCAGAGTTCAAGGCTGTTCTACTGGGAAACAAATTTGGGATGCATTGCAGGTTTCTCATGAAGGAACCAACCAGGTTAAAAGATCTAGAGGTACACTTCTCTTTGCTAAATATGAAAATTTTAAAATGAGAGAAGGAGAAACAATGCTATTGCAACTGAGCTTATTTCTTTAGGAAGGATTTTAACTGTAGAAGATAGGGTTGAAAAGATCTTGACTAGGGTACTCCCAAATTCTTGGAAAATTAAGGCATGTGCTATCATTGAAAGCAAGGATCTTAGTACTCTTTCCTTAGATAAACTGATAGGTAATCTAAGAACTTATGAACTAAGGAAGAAGTCAAGAATCTATCAGAACTAGTTAAAACTGAACCGAATTTAGCATTAACTGCTGATGATAAATCTGTTAATGATGAGAAGGAACTGGTCTTAGTCGCTAGAAGTATTCAAAAGTTCTTGAATAAGAAAAAGGGGGTCTAATGGACAAAATAGGTCTTCTGACATGAAACAGGGCGGAGAATGCTTTAAATGTGGAAGCATGGAACACTACATCAACAAATGCCCAGTTATGGAAGAAGAATGAAGAAAGAAGTATGTTGAAAAAAGAAGAAAGGCTAAGGAACAGGTCCGTAAGGAAAATGGATCTCCCAAAGCCATGGTTGTTGGTTGGGAAGATAGTGAAGATGAGTAGTTTGATGATGATGTAGATGATGAGCTTGCTCTATTGGCTTTTGAAGACTCAGATAATGAAGAAGATGTTGAGGTATTTGTTTTTAAACTTAAAAATGATATAAAAATCATGTCTAGAGATAAACTTGTCAAGGTATTTCATATTGTGTTGGATGAGCTTAAGTTCTTAAGTAATGTTAAAGAACAGATGCATAATGAAATTGAAAGGTTGAGTTCTGAACAGAAGAAAATAGTTGTAAAAAATGACATCTTGAAAAGGAAAAAACAGCATGTTAAAGGAACATATCCTTACATTTGAACCAATTGCTCAGGAGTTACAAATAAAATTCAGAAACTAGAGCAGTTGAGGGAAGTACTAATTCTCATCAGCTTGCTGAAGAGAAATGAAAGTAACAGTTGATGAACTGTTTAAGAAAAATGAAAAGATAAGATCTTTGGAAGAGGACTTGATCAAAACAAAAGAAGAATTGAACAAAATTGTCAAATGGAACAAGTCCTTTGAAGCTCTAAAATGGTTATAGGAAAATCAAAGTAATAACATGAAAGATATTGGGTTCATGAAATCTCAATCATTGCCCAAATGAGATCCAAAGAGTTAGATTTATTCCTGAAAATTGGCTATGCACATACTGTGAGAATACTACTCACTTGAAAAAAAATTGTTAATCTCTGGCAAAAGCTACACAAAGGAACAGGTCCGATAAACCTGTTCAAAAATATGTTGCCAAAAAAATTGTTCACACAAAGAAAGCATTACAAGTCTGGGTTAAGAAGAATTTGATTCATCCTTTTCTCAAAGAAAGGAACCCAAACTAGTTTGAGTTCTTAAAGTTAACCCCTAGTTTTCTTTTGTAGGCTAGAGTGAAAGTAAGGAACCACAAGTGGTACATGGACAGTGGTTGCTCAAGGCATATGGTAGGATATAAGGAACTGCTTTTTTCACTTTTAGCTTTTCAAAGAAGGAAGTGTTTCCTTCGGACAGGTAAGAAAGGGGAAACTATTGGCATTGGAAAGGTAGGTAGATCTGACTCACATAGCATTGATAATTTTTTTCTGGTAGATGGAGTGAAATATTGTTTATTAAGCATATGTAAATTGTGTGACAAAGGTAACAATGTCAATTTTTCTTCTACTGGTTGCTTTGTGACTAATCAAGCATCTGGAGAGATCATTTTGCAGGGAAATAGATATGGAAATATTTACAAAGTGGATCTCTTATCACTAGGTGATGGGAGTATGAGTTGTTTAAGTGATGCAAAATGATCCCCTCCTATATCACAAAGACTTGGTCATGCTAGTCTTTCACAACTGAAAAAATAGTTTCTAAGGACTTGGTGATAGGTCTCCCTAACATTAAGTTCAAGGAAGAAAGAGTTTGTGATTCTTGTGCTAGGGGGAAGCAGGTAAAGTCTTCTTTTAAACCAAAGAAACAGGTCCGTACTACCAAACCTTTGGAACTGGTCCATATAGATCTTTGTAGACCAATGTGAATAATGAGCTGTGGGGGTAAGAAATATGTTATGGTGCTAGTTGATGATTACTCTAGATTTACTTGGCCTATTTTTCTTGCATCTAAGAAAGAAGCATTTACTGCATTTTCAATATTTGCTAAGAAAGCTCAAAAAACTCTAAATAGTCATATTGTTGCTATAAGGTCAGATCATGGTGCTGAATTTGAAAATCAGATGTTCTTCAATTTCTGTAATGAAAATGGTATTGATCATAATTTCTCTTCACCTAGAACTCCACAACAAAATAGAGTAGTTGAAAGGAAGAATAGGACCTTAGAAGAAGTGGCTAGGATCATGTTGTTATCTGGAAACCTTCCATAAATTTTTTGGGCTGAAGCTATTAATACTGCTTGCTATATAATTAATAGATGCATGACAAGACCATTATTAGAAAAGACTCCCTATGAGTTGCTTAAAGGAAGAAGACCTAATATTACACATCTTAGGGCTTTTGGCTGAAAATCCTAATGAGGAGGAACCAAGAGCAGTAGAGAAATATGAGATGCATCCTTTTCACCAGCTTTTGTTTTAATTTGTAAACAAGATCATGTTTCCTAGGCAGGAGAAAAGAGGACTAGCCAGCTTCTTAGACCTTGTCCTTATGGAGTTGTTGGATACTGAGAAACAGATAAATTAGCCAATGTTCATGGTTCACTTGATCACAAGGGTTGTGGCTAGGAAGAAGAAAAATGCTCTTTCTTTTGGTTTTATTCTTACTGACTTGTTTGACAAGTTGAGAATTCCTTTGAAGGAATTAAAGAATGCTACCAAGAAGGAAAAGTTTCCTGTTATTACACTGATAAGCTGTGATATGACTGTGAATGTTGTGCCTATTGTGGTTGGAACTTCCAAGGGGCCACTGAACAATAAGGTTAGGGCTTTGAGGCAGCAGATTTGTGTGCAAGCTGCTGAAATCAAGAGGTTGGAAGAAGAAAGGAACTTCTGGAGAACTGAGGCTGCCAAGGCTAAAAACACAAATGAAGGGATACCCAAACAGATGTTTGAGTTGCTACAGGGAAAAACTCTGGGTCTGGTCCTTCCAACACTTGATAACCCAAACCAAAAAGACATCTTTTGTCCAGTGGGATTTAGATTAGTTCTAGTATCCTAGTCTTCTTGTCTTTAGTCTTTGAATAGTTCAGTAGTACTTGCTATTAGTTTGTTCCCCTGGTTGAAAACTTTTTGCTTATAATGTCATATCTTCGATGGCTAATATCATTTTAATGCAGTTGCTTTATATTGAATTATTCTCTCATTTTGAGTTGCCCAAATGGCTATGAGTTGCTTGTTCTATTGCTTACAATAATTCTGACTTATGCAACCTTTTCAATGATGGCCAAAGGGGGAAGAGTAAGTTTGATTTTGCTTGTGATATTTATAACCTGTTGAAGCACCTGATTCTTAATGATGAAATTAGTTTCTACTAATGTTCCTTTTAAGTTGCAAGTAGTGTTCAGGGCATTAAGGACGTGAAGCAAAGTGTATGAGTTTGTCATCATCAAAAAGGAGAAAAATGTTAGCTTGGAGTTTTGACTGATGACTAAGGAACAGATCCAAGGACATGTTCCTTTGAATCACTGCAGCTGAATAAATATTTATGCAAAATTATTAATTGAGCGAAAAAATTAATTATTATCCTAAAATCTAATGTTTATCTTGATAATTATGCAGGGATGCACGAGAAGAATAGATTATATAAGATTGGGATAATGATAAAATATTTCGTCTATCCAAGTGAGGAGTTCAATTAGGACTCAAACACTGAAGGCATTTGGAGTTCTAATTGCTCAAGACTTCTCAAGATTCCAAGCCTATAAATTGAGAGGCATTTCAGCTGTTGAAGGCACGCACAAATATAGAGAGTTTAGAGCTATAACATTGAAGAAATTCTAAATTGTATTTGAACAGTTGTTAAGCTACATGGAACTAAGTGAAGAACTTGTTCCTTAGGTTGAGTCTTGTTGTTCTCAGTCTTAGTTCATCTGTAGTAGGATCTATTGAGTTGTACTATTTACTTTCATAGAAGTTCTGTAAGAGTACACATCATTCAAGTTTGGTACTTGGAGAACCTTCACTGATTGTGAAAGGGGTCGCTATAGGATTAGAGTTAGTCCTAGGTTAGTAAGAAAGAAGTCTTATAACCAAGTGAGTCTTTCAAATAGATAAGTTGAAATCCTACTTGAGAGAGTAGGTCGTGGTTTTTAGATCCCAAGTCATAGAGGTTTTTCTATACTAAAATTCAGTGTTCATTTACTTATTCTTTATCTATTCCGCATTTAACAAAGTAAAGGAACACATTTAAGAAACTGGTCCTTCAACGTAACAGTGGTGTGTCTTGGGAAATATCAAAAGTTTTTAACCCTAGCGGGATGTGTAACCCTAGCCAATGCTACCTTAAATGTCTTCCCAACACATGGTATGCAATATCATTTACTTCCCAAATTTTTTTTAAGGTTTAATTGATATCATCCGAAGGAATTATAAATGGGGTTCCACTACAGACCATAGAAAAATACATTATGTTAGTTGAGAAGCTATAACACAACCAAAATAAATTGGTGGATTAGGTCTCAAGCAATCAACACATAAAAATGTGGCAATGCTGGAAAGTTTATCTTGGAGAATGTTTCTAACACCATCATTGCCATGGGCGTGCATTCTTCTCCAGAAACATAAATTAAATAGAAGACCCTCACCTCCTTTCTTCCACTGGGAACTACCGCAACATGAAAAATTGAGATTAAATATTGATGGTGCCTTTAATGTTACAACACAACGTGGTTGAATTGGAGGTGTTTTGAGGGATTACAAAGGTGACTGGATACTAGGTTACTCCATGAATATTGCAGGACACTCCCATACATATATGGATCTAATGGCTTTGTGTATAGGCCTTCAAGTTGCTCAGGATAATAATCTTTTACCACTTGAAATTGATGCTGACTCCGTTGAGGTGCTCCAACAAATTGATCATGAGAATCCAGTTTATTCAAACTTGCTATATGAATGCACTTACGCCCTCAAGAATTTAGAGAATCCGGTGGTGCGACATACCTTATGTGAAGCAAATATGGATGCACATTTTTTGGCTAAGCAAGCAATCCAACCACCTACAATAAATCAGCTGCTAATCTACTCACAACCAACTGATATAACCAAGAAGAAAGTTCAATTAGATAGAGATGCTCCTATATATACTAAAAGTATTTAGTAATATACACCGACGGTATAAACTTCTTTTTTACACCGTTGGCTTATTTAAAGCATATTACAAGTAAATTTTCAAGTATATTAACTTTTTTTAATATGCTCATGCCTATTACTCTTTTTAAATAGCTAATCTTACTTAGAAAATTGATCAATGGTTGAATCATAATTGAAGAATTGACCTTCAAGAGTTACAATGACAAAAACTAGCATATAGTTGGTATCTTGGAAAATAAAGGAAGGACATTGACTTGGTCAAATCAATAGCATAATTAAATTTAAATATTAACAAAACAAGTAAGTATACTTGAAAAATTACTCGTAACAGGCTTTAAATAAGGCGACAGTATAAAAAAAAAGTTTATACCGTCGGTGTATCTTAGTCAAACTCTTCTACTAATGCATGTAATATGCTAGCTACATATGGTAATTTGGCTGTACTATCAGGAAGTGTCCATGACACTACCACTGCTACAGCATCTTATGTACTAATGACTTAGTATTAATATAATCATCCAGTTTATCAAAAAAAAAAAACTTCTTAAAGAATATATTAAATGTAAAAAGAAAATTGTAAAAGAGATGATTTTGTCTATAGGCTGTAATGATGAAGTCTCATATTCCATGAAGGCTTCTAACAGAAGTTCCTACCGCCAATAAATCGTCTTCTTTTAAGGAAATTTGAGAAAGGGTAGGGAATTGATTTATATCTTAATTCAGAAGGCCACTATACATTGTAAAATTATGTAGCTTTCACTAATATTTATGTCCACAAAGTGATCAGAGGCGAAGTCAGAATTTGAAGTTTTGAGGTTCGTAATTCTAGTCATTTTAAGTTAGGGGGTTCTAAATTAATAATGAATACATATTAAATATTTTTTCAAGACAAATATACATGGTCTGGCCAAGTTACGGGGTTCGGCCGAACCCCATCCCAGAAGGCTAGCTCCACCCCTGAAAGTGATCAATCAAAATTATGCTTACTGCATGCACCCTAAACCAAATATATCTGCAGATTGTATGTGCTATAATAGTTATACATTTTGTTTCATCTTTTATATTTCGTATATCAAAGTAAGTATTAGACTAGAGCACTATATATTGTAAGTTACTAATAGTAATAGTCAAGTTTTTAATGTGGACCATATAAGCTTCCACTTGTAATGAAATGTTACAATTGTCTAGCTAAAAGCTACGAATGCTATACATGTATCAAGGATTTCCCATCTACACGACTACACGAGGGAGTGTATTCTCTAACCGAGGAGAATCTAAATAATATTAACTACTGGATAGTTATCAAATCCACCCTCCTCCACCCCCGTCCCCAGAAAAAAAACTACAAAAAAAAAAAGAAGAAAACCAAATAGTTCTTGAAAATTGGATCATAGATTCTCTACCAAAGAAAACTGAAAATGTAGTTTTTATGTCAAAATAATTATGCCTACGTATGCTTTCCATGTGTCTTAATTCCATTAGGTTTAAAGCAGATATGTCTGAAATCTCATGTGCTAACTTTCTTACACAAAAGTTCCTTACGCACGAAGAGAAGAA
The DNA here is from genome assembly GCA_037355625.1 of Petunia x hybrida. Taxonomy (NCBI): domain Eukaryota; kingdom Viridiplantae; phylum Streptophyta; class Magnoliopsida; order Solanales; family Solanaceae; genus Petunia; species Petunia x hybrida. The sequence continues at coordinate 214,518 of JBBBVM010000676.1, forward strand.
AGTTTAATTTAGGTTCATATACATTACAGTAGCAGTATATGTTCTCTGATAAGTATCATTATCGCATTATTTTTTAATTATTATAATTATGATAAGATGACGAAAAGTGAAAAAGGTGAGGCACTTAAAAGGTACGAAAAAAGGTGCACAAATGAAAGTACTCTCAGATAAGAAAAGTTTAAAAATCATTCTTAAAGGTGTGGAAAAGCTAACTTTTTTTGGTGTTAAAAGGGCTGTCCACTTTCTGCATTAATACTTTATAGAATGTCAGTCATTAATAGCTAGTTCATGCATGGTGGAGGACTGGAGGATCTCACGTTGCTTTTGATGGACAATCTAGATTCCATAAACGCTTTTCCCGTCTGAATAATTTGATGGATGTGTCTCGCGAGATGTGGCGTTCCAGAACTCCACAAGTCTTTTTTGGCAGAAAAGGGTTTCGCTTTTTTTTTTTTTAAGTCTGATTAAGACTAATCATGGACCAAATTAACACTTTTAAAACTTGAGGGTTTTTCTTAAAACATATATAATAATGATTTCAAACATTGGGAACAACATACATAACCTCCCCCTCCCCCCTCCGCGTGGCTTCTTCAACTTCTTCATTTCATCTCCTCTTTCACGCCAAATCTAAACCAAATACTCTCAACTTCTCTGTGGTTTTCAAGGAATCCGGCCAGCAATAAAATAAAGTATTAAATATAAAAGGTAAACAATGTCATGATCATTTAAAATGTGGTGTAAATCTCGAACCTAGGTTTTTGTTTTTAATTTTTTCGTCGACAGTGATTAACGATGCTTTGGGTGTTTGTTTTTGTACAAAAGGTGTAATATTGTGTTGAAATTGAATGGCATTATGTTTTTTAATGGGTAAAGTAGTTCCGAACTACAAAGGAGATTTTCGATGTTCAACTGAAATTTTTAGGCTTTTTACATTTTTTGGTTAAATTGTGACGATTTGAGGATTTTCTGTGAACCAACGCTGCTTTATTTAGTTGCAAATTAAAGTTATTGCTGTTATGTGTCTTGATGTTCCGAACACCATAGTAGCTGAGTTTCTAAACATCTAATTGGATGTTCATGATTTTCTGTAACTAAATTTTGTATCCCCTTGTTTTGCTTTGCAGAAAAATGGTATTTGGAACTTGTATTGTAGCCGTTTTTGAATTTCAATTTTTGAATGTATTGTTCGGAACCTCACTGTACTTAAGTATAATTCGTGTAACCTATCCGTTACATGATGTTCCGAACATCTTTTCGATCTAGCCCAAACTCGTGATAAATTATTACATTGGGCGCGTGAATAATATTTATTTACCAACGGTAATAAAAATACACCATCCAACACATTATATATCCGTTCATTATTTATAAAACCAGTTTACAAAATTAAATCAAACATCCAGATTAAAATGTCTAGTAGATCCGTTAATACTGGCAGTGTAGTACCATTTTATCGATGTGGAGATTATGCGAAGTTAACAACATCGTGGACTCAACTAAATCCAGGAAGGAGGTTTTACGGATGCAAATATGGTCAGGTTAGGTGATGGGTTTATTTTTTTCTTGTATTTATTTGTTTGTTGTATTTTTTTTTTATGTAGGCAAATGGCTGCAACTACTTTAGATGGCATGATGAAGAGATGTCAGATCAAGTGAAGAGAGTAATATGGGGTCTACTTAAGAAGTTGAAAGCTGTTGAAGAAGAGAGGAAAGAGGCACGGTTATGGCGGAAAAAAATTTGTATTGGGGTACTGCTAGTAGTGGTGCTAATTGTTCTCATATTCTGTACTTGGATCAAGTGTTGGTTCATAGTTTAGGTTCTATTTATTTCCAATTGTTATGTTTTGTGTACTAATGATCAAGAAATTTTATTTGAACTTGTTATTTTGTCCTGTAAATTACCATTGTACCCTAAGTCGTTCCGCACGACACACTACATATTTCAATCATATCGCTATCTGTTCTGAACATTTTCAAAAATAATACGATGAAGATAGCAACATCGGAAAAGGGCGCTCCGAACATGATGTTCATGTGACAAACATCAACAGCATGTTCGAAACAACAGAGATAGATGGATCATCATTTGTCACTCTAACAAGTATACTTGGTAATTTAGAGTGATAATGATCATCGCCCTTTAATTATCATGTGACAATGATCATCACTTGTAACTTTTACAAGTGTAATTGGCCATTTGTAGTAACAATGATCATCAATTCTAAGTCTAACTACTCTAAGTGTTCTTTGTGATGGAAGTTGATGAATTTGTCACTCTTAAAAGTATAATTGGTCACTCACTTATCGTGATATAATGATCATAATTTGTCACTCTAACTACTCTAACTGTGAAAAGTATGATGAAGATAGAAACAATAGAACACCGCGCGCGGAACATCACATAACATGTTACAAACATCTACTGGATGTTCAAAACAAGACTATATGTATGGATCATCATTTCTCCCTATAACAAGTATAATTGGTCATTTATAGTGATAGTGATAATCATTTGTCACTCTTCCAAGTATAGTGGGTCATTTCTTATCATATTGATCATCATTTGTCACTCTAACAACTCTAATTGGTCATTTCTAGTCACAATGATCATCATTTGTCACTCTAACAAGTATAGTGGGTCATTTGTAGGTATAATGATCATCATTTGTCACTCTAACAACTCTAATTGGCCATTTCTAGTTACAATGATCATCATTTGTCACTCTAACAAGTATAGTGGGTCATTTGTAGGTATAATGATCATCATTTGTCACTCTAACAAGTATAGTGGGTCATTTCTTATTTGTTTGATCATCATTTGTCACTCTTACAAGTATAGTGGGTTATTTCTAGCCATAATGATCATCATTTCTCACTCTAACAAGTATTGTGGGTCATTTCTAGTTACAATGATCATCATTTGCCAGTCTAACAAGTATAGCGGGTCATTTCTACTCACAATGATCATCATTTGTCACTCTAACAAGTATAGTGGGTCATTTCTACTCATAATGATCATCATTTCTCCCTATAACAAGTATAATTGGTCATTTATAGTGATAGTGATCATTATTTGTCACACAAACTACTCTAAGTGGTCTTTGTGATGAAAGTTGAAGAATTTATCACTCTTACAAGTATAATTGGTCACTTATAGTCATATAATCATCATAATTTGTCACGCTAACTACTCTAATTGTGAAAAAGTATGATGAAGATAGAAACTACTCTAACATGGCACTCAGAACGATACATAAAATGTGACAAACATCTATTTGATGTTCGGAACTAGAGTATATGTATGGATCATCATACGATGAAGATAGCAACACTAAAATTGTGCGATCCGAACGACCGTATAATGCGACGAATATCAATAGGTTGTTTGAAACAACCCTACGATAGATGATCATCACTTGTCACTCTTACAAGTATAATTGGTCATCACTACTGATAATTGTCAACATTTATCACTTTAACAAGTATAATTGGTCATTACTACTGATAATTGTCATCATTTCTCAGTCTACCAACTATATTTGGTCCTTTTAAGCGAAATGAGCATCATTTGTCACTTTTACAATTCTAGTGGGTCATTTCTAGTGATAATCATCATCATTTGTCAATCTAACAAGTAAAATTGGTCCTTTCTAGTTAAAATGAACATCATTTATCACTCTATTTGGGAAATTTGGTCTTGTATAGTATTAATGATCATCATTTATACCTGGAACATGCCAGTTGCGTTCCGAACATACAGTTTAGTATTGGAACACATTGTATATATTCCGAACTTAGTGTATGAATTTATTAACTTTTCCAGAAATGGAGTAGAACAGGTTGTCGTTTGGAACATCGTATTGTAATATCCTAAACAACAGTTGATGTGTTGCGAACTATAAGCAAATATGATGGTTTGGAGATAATTTAACAGTACTAATTAAAGACCTTAATAATAATATTAATTGAAAAGAGATAACAAAAGCATATTCATAAACAGTACAACTACTTAAACAATTAATATATAATAGCGTCTTCGTTATTGTTTTGGCCTCCACCGAAGTGATTTTGCAAAACCTTCTCAATCCGATCTAACTGCAATTGCATCTGCTCAAATTTTGTCTCGAGTGTTTGAATGGACCTCTCGCAATTATCTGCTACCTCCTTGATGTCAACAACTTCAAAATGCACGTCTAGCAGTCTTGTAGGAAGAGACTTGTTTGGAGGCTCTCGGACTCGGTGGTACTTATTCCATGGATCGTTAAATGCATTATTGGCCATCTGCATGAAAAGTTGTTTAAAATTTAAAAAAGAATCAAAGTGGAGATATGTTTAAGGAAATATAAACAGATTAGATTTTGAACAAAAACGTTGAAAATATGGAAAAATTCAGTACCTCAACTTGTTCTTCCTTGATATAGAAGCTGGTGATCACTAGAAACTGAACATAATACTTGGTTAATGCGAAGACTATGAATTGTGAATTTAGTTTATCAAGGAGGTATTTATAGATGTTTTGTAGTGGCTTTTAATTTCTAGTTCACGCCTTTTCAATAGCCGAAGCAAATGAAGGGACGCATATTTACAAGTGTGCATGTGTTTTGACGTGACTGTTGCAGCAACTTGTATTTTAGCCGTTTGGCGTAATGGTATTTGGGCATCCCAACTGTTCATTGTAGCCGTTAGTGTCTTTTAAAATTTGAATGGCTTGTTCGGAACATCACGTATAAAAGTATAATATAATATCCTTGACAAGATGTTCCGAACATCTTCACGAAGGTAGCACTTGGTAAATGCTACAACTATGAATTGTGAAATAAAGACCTCACAAGCTTTCACATGCCTTGACATCGTTCGGAACATCATTTGTAATATCCTAAACAACACTAGATGTGTTGCAAACAATAAGCAAATATGTGCACAACATAATTGCAAAAAATGCAGTAAAGCTAATATGTGCACAACATAAATTAAGACTGACGTAAAGCAAATATGTACACAATATAAATTATACAAGTAGGACGAAAAGTCCATTATGCAATTCAAATAGAAATCCAAATAATCCAAATAATCGAAATTATAACGAGGACGATGCTTCGTCCAATTCACAAACTCAATTTGTAGGCTGACTTGTAGCCTCAGTTCCACTACGAACAATGGGGCATGTAGTTTTCTTGTGACCATATCTCTTGCAGTTGCCAAATTTATTTCTCCTCTTTGGAAGACGTTCCCCAATAGATCGAATCCGGTTAACCCTTCTCCTTCCACGATTGTTCGGCTTTGGGGGCGGAGGTACTGGATAAAGTATCTCTTCAGCAGAGACGACCCATGATTCTTCAGAAGGTACTGCATTGACAGGCTCTGCATAGGCAAGGATGTATGCTTGTGTTGTGTAATATCCAGAAGTGTATTCATACACTCTACTTCTATATTTAACGCCATGCAACCCCTAATTGCTGCCATAGCATGTACACAAGGTAACTGATCAAGATCAAACTCCTACATACACATGTCCTCTCATATAGATCAACTTCTGCTTCATACCCTAGACTAATGATTTCGAAACCATAAGTTCCCTTCCTGTTGACAACTAGCTTGTCTCCCACTTCTTTATTCTTCTTTATTTTTATTTCAACATCTGGGACGCATAAATTTGGGTGGTTGATTAACTTCATAGCCCTAGTGTGGAATTTTTCCGCAAAGTTCCTATCTACATCCTTCAAGAGGGCAGCAATGGGGTATTCTCTTTCCTCCTTCAGCATGGAATTAATGGACTCAGCTATGTTTGATGTCATAACTTGAAACCTATTAAAAAGAATAAATATTATAATAATCAAAAGATGTTCCTAACATAAAGCACAAGTGCAGATATAGGAATAAGAAGTGCCGAACATTCATGATGTTCCTAACATGAAGCACAAGTTCAGACCGACAATAAGGAGTTCAGAACATCGTTAGAAAATAAAATTTCCTAATAATGTTCTGCACATAAAGGATATGTTCGGAACGCTTCATGTGACATTTAGAACAGATTGAAAGCATGACAGTAATATCAGACCTTGTTATTATAGTTTACCTGTTTCCTGGGAAATATAATCTGCTCCATCTATGATAGCCAACAACATTTTCAAGATAATCCGCTAACCTCCAATCAATAGTCCTGATCTCATTCATAGCATCAGTGAACTCCTCTACCTTGTATGCCTTCGCTGCAGTGTAGTATTTATGAAGACTGATTCCAAACTGAAACTTTGTTTGGATGCTTTCACCAAGGTGCCATATGAAAACTCCATAGTGTGCAGAAGGAAACACTTGGGCGACAATCTTCGAGATGCTCGGATGTCTATCTGAAACAATGCACAACTCTTCACTATCTGAAACTATACTGCGTAATTGTTCGAAAAAATACTCATATGAGGCGTCACATTCTTTGTCTACAACACAAAAAGCAACAGGGAATACGTGACTGATTGCATCCTGAGCAACAACAGACAACAACACCCCTCCATAGTCGCCAGACAAATGTGTACCGTCAACGGCTAGGACTTTTCTCACTTAAGTAAATCCCCTGATCCACGCTCCATAAGAGAGAAAAAAAATATAAGAACTTCCCTGTGCTAGAAAGCCTCAAATCTGTCTTGGTTCCTAGATTCTTACTCCTAACCATATAAGCATAAGCATCAAGAATTTCAATACCTTTCTTATGTGTTCCCCGTGTCAAAGCTTTTGCAAATTGACAGCCCCTAAGACACTTCCAGTAGCTAACCTTGCAACCGAAATCGTTGTTAAGGGACTCCCTGACAGTTTTTGTGGTTGGACCTTTTCCCATTAAATATTTACCTTTCATGAACTCACCAATTATCTGGGCAGAGGCGTGTGAATTATGACTGGAATGATGTTGGACACCGCATGTGTGCAAGTTATTGTAAACACTAATGTAGAACCTATCATTACTTTTATACCTCATTGCCCTTAACCACCATTTGCATTTCATATCTAAACATCTAGCATTAAAAATCTTTGCAGTATTCTTCAATGCTTTGTAATTAAAACGATGTTTAACTGCTGCAATCTTCAATTTGGTGACCAGTTCTTTCTTATTGGCGAAAGTCATACCTTTTTCAAAACCTGTGCCATCGACGAAGTGAAATATCGGCTCGCTGCTTTGTGTTGGAAACACAGGGGGTATAAATGGCAGGATCTTCCTCTACATATTTTTCTTCTACTTCTTCTTATTTTTCTTCATCTACATCTATGCCTCCTCTGTCTTCTTCTACCCCTCATCCTTTGTCTTCTTCTACTTCTTCATGTAATTCATCCAATCGCTGACTAAAATCATGCCCTCCACTATTTGGCATTTCTTGGTCATTAGAACCAACACATTCCTCCGTCGTAGGAACCACAATTACCCTTAGAGTTGGCCTAGCACCATTACGATCAACATCAGCCATATAAAGGCGTACATCATCATCATTTCTTATTGTAACGGGAGGAGTCTTTTGATTTGCGGCAACACTCAGCATGTAAGTAATGCAAATGTCCCTCAGATTGTCTCTTATCCCCCAACTTCCGATGATTTTGTTAAGTAGAACATCATACGTAACATCTCTAGGCACAAGAATGGGTCTCGACTCTTTAACCTTCGGAACTCAAGCATAATATTTAGAACGCTCCACCCATTCACCTTGATAATTAACTCCTAATATAACCTCACCCATCGATGGTCACCTGAAATAAATTGGAATGACCAACTATTAGTATTACTAATATTTATACAATATGTTCCAAACCTCAATGTTGCTCGTTTGGAACATCGTTACTGACGTTCTGAACATCACGTTACAGTTTTTCATTGCTTAATGCAAGATGTTCCAAACCTCAATATTGCTCGTTTGGAACATCGTATTCAGACATTCTGAACATCACCTTACACTTTTTCATTGCTTAATGCAAGATGTTCCAAACTGCTAACAGAACGCTCAAACATCCTAGCAGGATGTTTCGAACATTATCTGTGAAAATTCCAATAAATACATACGCCGTGTAAAACGCTAGCGATATATTTGGAATTACAATTACAACCATAGGAACGTCGAAATGATGTTTTGAATTTCAGGCAGATTGTTTGGAGGAACTGAATCCGTAACAACCTCGAATCAACAAAAACAACTAAAAACATGTTCTAGAGTTAGTACTGTTACCGGAGATGACTGGATTGATACGATTAAAATTAGAGGAACAAGATTTCTCCTTTAATGGATAAGAAACGACCAGATTTAACGAAATGCTGTATAACCTAAATGTGGGCGGTCTCAGCTTGTATTGCCTAAAACTGGAAAGGATATTCAGTAAATAAGCTCAGCAGCTATGGTGGAATGGGTATTATTTCGGTTTAGGAAAAGAAACTCAGCAGCTATGGTGGAATTTGAGCGGGAATTGAATGGGAAAAAAATGGAGGGAAAACGGGGGAGAGGAGAGAGGGAAGCCAGCGCGTTCATCTAGGTATAATGGCCAAATTTTGCAAAAAACTAGCTTTTATACATGGAGTATTGTGTAACTTACAAAACATTGGGGTGAGAATGTTAGATAGTTAATACCACTAATTGAATGAGGACCCTAGATTTCATGTTTAAAACTTGAGCCTTTTTCCATTAATAAAACACTTGGCAAGTCCTGCCAAGCCAAAGCAATGGTGGAACCAAAAAAGCTGTACAAGTTTTTTTTTTTTCCTTCAAAAATGAAGATATCTTAGGAGTGTCAGATATGAAAATTGAGCTAATTTTAAGCACCATTACTATTTTGGTAAAACTTTATCTTGTGTTAATGAGATTACAGTATAAATATGCCAAAAAATATTTTTCAATTATATTGTACAACATAATTTTTAAACGAAAAAATTCATTTTTATTAGAAGGGGAAGAGGGAAAAGGACATGGGGATTCGGACTCCCACCAATATATAGGATGGAAACTTAGGATATTAAGGTGTCAAACGGTCCGGTCTTACCTACTGGTTCAACTCCAGGTTCGACAAAAAAAAATTCAAATTTTTAGGTTTATCGGTGTATCAATTTATAACGATCCAGCCTACCGACGTTGGATATTAGGTTCACATCAAACCAGGATCAGTTTCGACTGTATCGATCTGGTCCGATCATATATCGACATTTGTGTTTTTTTTTTTTGTCTTTTGTTTTGAATTAAAATTTCAGAATATTATAGATTACCTTCAATTTATGAATAAATTCTAAGGCTTACTTTCAAACTCAGCACTTGGTGTAGCAAATTACTCAAATTTTATTTAAAAAAAAAGTTTTAAGTTACGTTTGGCTAATGCATTTCCTCAATTTTTCTATGATTTCAGTAAGGTCTTCTTATGGAATTGACTGATCTTGTTCATTGACTTCACTCACCCTGGCTAGTTTTGACTGATAGTATTTCATTAAATGCTGGTGTTTTTTTCTCCATTTCTTCTACCATTCCAAAGTTTCTTCGATCCATTCTAATTCAGTCTCCAAGCTATCTTTTGCCAATGAGTGTCTATGTACTCTGAGTTGTCTCTGTTGGCTAAATGCGCTTTTCGAAGTAACTGATGAAGGTAAAACTATTAACACATCCCATGCCTGTTATAAAAGAATTGAAAATGTCTTTCTTGCTCCCTCCAATATTTCAACATGTCTTGAACTCCATTTTCATCCTCCCTCAATCATTGTCTTACCTTGAAGTAAATAAACATCATGCTCGCACAAGTGTGCGTGGTGTGGCTTGCTGTTATCTAACATATTCCGAAACTTTGGAAAGCTGTCCATCCCGGTTATTTTCTTAGTAGAGTCTGTTGAAGCAAAACATGTATGGGCACTTGTTGTAGCATTGTTGGTTGCATTTCTGTAAAATCCATAAATCGTCATACAATATGGTAGCACCCCTGCAATACCAAGGCTAATATTTGGATATCCATCAATTTTAATTTCTAACTTGTCATAGACTGTTCGAATAAGCATTTCAGTACCACTAACTTTTAAATTAGGATGTAATACAGAAGCAATATAAAAAAGATACGGAATAGGGATTTTCCTTTTAATATATCAATCATTTCAATAATAGCCTTTTGATGTGCATAAATAGTCTTGTAATTATTAAGTAAAATTGTGATTCCAGCAATATAATACAGTAGGTGGTACGAACAGCAATTATATAGTAGCAGCAAAAATTATTGTAAATTTGATTATGATGATAAAAAAGTGCTCAATCATCATCCTTAAGTTGAAACCCGTCATTAACATGATTGTTCCACATCATTGATATAGATTTTCGGCATTCATAAGCAACAGTTAACATTTCAAATAAAGTGTTCTGCCTAGTTTCAATTTTTTTTTAAAGAACTTTTCAAAATCCCATTTCACAAGTACTGCACATCTTTTTAAATTTCCTAGGTCTATTTTTGCTATGTGAGCTAAATATATAACCAATAGCATGTTTCACTTTTCTAGTAATATGGTTAAACAATACAAGGCGATTACCACGAATGTAAATATAACATGCACATCTAACATGAAAAATCTTTGAAAAAGGTGGAGTAAATCTTTGTTCAAGAATTTTCAGAGCAGAATCATTATTTTAAGCATTATATACAGTGACATTTATAATTATTTTTATGAATTTAATAGGTCTTACAAATATTTTGAACTGAATACCAATAAACTGCCCCCTGTGTCGTTCGTCAACACATTTTTATGCTAAAATATATTTTGGTTATACCTAGTTAAGATTTATTCAATAACATGTAACTGTTCAATACTCATATACATTAATATCACAAAATATATCAGTAGTAATAGAAATTCTACGATCTAAGTGAAAAAATAAGCAGCATAAATATATTTTATATTCAGCTTGAAATTTAAAAACATCATTTTTAACAATAGTTCTAGGAAAATCCTAAAAAAATAGATTATATTTATTTTGAATATAATGAGCAAAACATTCATAGGAAGGAAAAACAAACACTAAAGTCCCAACCGCAACTGTTTTTGTCACATTTTCACTATCTCTAAACTTATCATAACAAATAAGTCCTCATGTTACCAGGTTGATTTGATTTTGAGTAACAGAACTCTAAGATGGAGTATTTCCACCTAAATACTTGCCTCCCTGCCTATAACACCAATTAACCGGGAGCTTTTTGTATCATGTGTGTTCTCAATATCCCCGTCCTCCTTTTATTTTCTCCAGTCTTAAATTCATAATTTTATTTTATTTATTTATTTTATTTTTTTATTTTTACAAATTTTACACTAAGTTATTTGTTTCACATGATCGTGCCTATAAAATTCTCACATCTATGATCTCTTCGCTTGTTCTACTAGAACTCTATTATGAGGCATAAGAGGTATTTTAGACTAAGTTTGAAGACCTTCAGGTGGACTAGTGAGTGTTTCATCTAGATCATCTTCTTGACTAGCAGAATTGTTAAATTCTTAATATTGTACTTCTAGTGCTTCATGATCTAGTAAGTATTCATTTAAACTAACGCCATGATAATATGGAGATTCATCTACATGAGTGAAACCATCTAATATCAGGACTACTAGAACTACTACCTTTTGTGTACCCTATTCCAGTCCTCCACGACTGACACGACCCAGAATCCGATTAGGCCGTGCGGGCACTCGACATCCTCCCCTAAACCCGTCGGGCGAACCCTTACCAACTAAATCAGGAAAATAAAATTAACAATTTACAAATAAGGACAAGACTTAAAATAAAAACACGGACATACTGATACCTCTAAGCTGTACAAAAGAAATTACAGCTGACTACCCAACATGCTAGGTTTAGGGCTATCCAGACTAGACATCTAAGAGTACAAAAGAAGACAAATACCTCCTGAAGGGAGCAAAATACAACTGAATAATAAATTGGTGGCCATCCGGAATAAAAGCTGGCTCACCCTGACAGCTGACGTCGTCTTCGCTCCTTCACAATGTGGCGAACTCGATCCTGGAGCGAACCTGCCGAAATGAAATAGATAGACAAGAAACAAAGAACAAATAAGGGTGAGTCAAAAGGACTCAATAAGTGGGGCAGACTAGCCACCTCAAAGAATAGGATAGCTAGCCAAGGAGAAGAAATAGATAAACCAAATTCCTTTTATTTAAATTATAAAAAGGCAGAGCCAGATAACAACCGGAAACACGTAAGAAACTTCTAAACTCAACCAAGGGTGCGTGCCAGAAACATATCAACAAATAAGCAATGCACATATAAGCAGGACAGTAGTCATGTATCGTAAGTCTACACAATGGTATGAAATGAGATGAAATGATATAAAATGAAATGCACAGGGTCACATGTGCCCATAATCCCATCCCAAAGCGGAATACTCCTGCATTCGAGGGGAATCCAATCTAATAACCAACTGGAGCGGAATACTCCTGCTCCTGGGGCGGAATACTCCTGCACCCGATATAATATAAACCAGAGGCGGAATACTCCTGCACTCTCTCGGGGCGGAATACTCCTGCACCCGATATAATGTAAAGCTGAGGCGGAATACTCCTGCACTCTCCTGGGGCGGAATCCTCCTACCCTCAATATGATACAATGGAGCGGAATACTCCTGCTCCTGGGACGGAATACTCCTACCCTCAATATGATACAATGGAGCGGAATACTCCTGCACCCAATATGATATGCCATGTAATGCATATGAATGACATATAATGCATATGAATGCAATGTGATGCAATAATAACCCTTCACCGGCGCGGGACTCTCATCGACAGCCGGGAAGTAGATGCCAACTCACAGCCAGAGTACAATACTCAGATCCTCAATGCAATACCAACAACAGGACATAATATATAATATACAAGGTAAATCCAAAGCTAAGGCGTAAGGGGTACGCCTATTGGCAGCTACACACGTAAGGAACAAGTGGTAGAAAATCCACGAGGCCAGGTGCCTCCAAAGAAATGGATATAAACACTTACCTCTTCCAAAATTAACACTGCTGCCCAACACCCGCTTCATTCCAAAATCCTAAGATGTGATTTGGTTATGTGACCTTAAACCCTGTATATAGGCCTGGCCTGCGTATTGCGTATGCGAATAGGGTATCAGGCTCCTAACCGGATTGCCCTAAGATGTGAGAAATGAAGCCTTTATCCCTATTTGATATATTTTTCTGCTCATTGAATACAGTGGGATCGTTTGGCAATGAATCCAAAAGAATAAAGCGGTTGTTGGGCAGCAGTGTTAATTTTGGAAGAGGTAAGTGTTTATATCCATTTCTTTGGAGGCACCTGGCCTCGTGGATTTTCTACCACTTGTTCCTTACGTGTGTAGCTGCTGATAGGCGTACTCCTTACGCCTTAGCTTTGGATTTACCTTGTATATTATATATTATGTCCTGTTGTTGGTATTGCATTGAGGATCTGAGCATTGTACTCTGGCTGTGAGTTGGCATCTACTTCCCGGCTATCGATGAGAGTCCCGCGCCGGTGAAGGGTTATTATTGCATCACATTGCATTCATATGCATTATATGTCATTCATATGCATTACATGGCATATCATATTGGTGCAGGAGTATTCCGCCCCAGGAGCAGGAGTATTCCACTCCATTGTATCATATTGAGGGTAGGAGTATTCCTTCCCAGGAGCAGGAGTACTCCGCTCCATTGTATCATATTGAGGGTAGGAGGATTCCGCCCCAGGAGAGTGCAGGAGTATTCCGCCTCAGCTTTACATTATATCGGGTGCAGGAGTATTCCACCCCGAGAGAGTGCAGGAGTATTCCGCCTCTAGTTTATATTATATCGGGTGTAGGAGTATTCCGCCCCAGGAGCAGGAGTATTCCGCTCCAGTTGGTTATCAGATTGGATTCCCCTCGAATGCAGGAGTATTCCGCTTTGGGATGGGATTATGGGCACATGTGACCCTGTGCATTTCATTTTATATCATTTCATCTCATTTCATACCATTGTGTAGACTTACGATACATGACTACTGTCCTGCTTATATGTGCATTGCTTATTTGTTGATATGTTTCTGGCACGCACCCTTGGTTGAGTTTAGAAGTTTCTTACGTGTTTCCGGTTGTTATCTGGCTCTGCCTTTTTATAATTTAAATAAAAGGAATTTGGTTTATCTATTTCTTCTCCTTGGCTAGCTATCCTATTCTTTGAGGTGGCTAGTCTGCCCCACTTATTGAGTCCTTTTGACTCACCCTTATTTGTTCTTTGTTTCTTGTCTATCTATTTCATTTCGGCAGGTTCGCTCCAGGATCGAGTTCGCCACATTGTGAAGGAGCGAAGACGACGTCAGCTGTCAGGGTGAGCCAGCTTTTATTCCGGATGGCCACCAATTTATTATTCAGTTGTATTTTGCTCCCTTCAGGAGGTATTTGTCTTCTTTTGTACTCTTAGATGTCTAGTCTGGATAGCCCTAAACCTAGCATGTTGGGTAGTCAGCTGTAATTTCTTTTGTACAGCTTAGAGGTATCAGTATGTCCGTGTTTTTATTTTAAGTCTTGTCCTTATTTGTAAATTGTTATTTTTATTTTCCTGATTTAGTTGGTAAGGGTTCGCCCAACGGGTCTAGGGGAGGATGTCGGGTGCCCGCACGGCCTAATCGGATTCTGGGTCGTGTCAACGACCGTATCCAATCAATGTTTCAATAAATCTAGACAGTATAATTTATAAAACCAAATAAATTACAATATAAAAAATATTAAAGATTCTTAATAATAAATACGGAAATTAGAATAAGATTTGGAACGAACATACCAAACAGAACAAAAAAATTAGGGAGAGTTGCAGAACTATGACATCATAGGCAATGGTTTGCCTTTTTTACCTCCATTATTATGATGGTGTATAAAAAATAATTAACCAATTTTTGTTTAATCAATAACTTTCAATTGAAATACCTCTACCAATATTAAAATTACATTCAGTATCTCCTCCCTCCCTTTTCTCCGTTTAAAAATTCTACCTATGCAACATTTACTCCCACCCCTTCCTACGTTCTCACAGCTAATTGCCTTGAAAAGTTGGTTGGGCAAAACTTTCCCTCGACCCTTATATCCAGTTAATTTCCTTAAAGTCTAGCCTAGTCATCACTTTCTCTTTTCACCCAATCTCCCAACTAGTTGCCTTGAAGTCTAGCCTAGGTAGCACTTGCCCTACCGGTTGGTCTATGGCAAATTATGTCACCTCACAGTCGAATTGGAACATAAGACTTTGTGGGCCTTGAAGAAGCTAAACATGAATTGGGAGGATACCTCCAAGTCACGGGTTGAGAAGATGCATGAGATTGATGAAATACGTTTCCATGCTTATGAGAATGCCAAGCTCTACAAGGAAAAAATGAAGATGATTCATGATTTCAAGATTTTGAATTGAAGCTTAAAATTGGGGGACTTGGTGTTATTATTCATCTCAAGATTGAATTTATTCCTCGAAAAGTTGAAATCAATGTGGACCAGACCTTACAAGGTGGTGGAAATGTCATCTTATGGTTGGGTCCAATTGCTAAAGAAGGATGGCTCCAAATTTCTCCAGGTGAATGGGCAACGAGTGAAGCACAATTTGGGATGTGAGACCGAACCAAGAGAGGTCGCTTGCATCTTTTTCATGGAGCCAAGGGAGAATTGAAGTAACACTATTGTGCCCGACATTAAATTAGGTGGTTCTTGAGAGGTAATCCAAGTTTTACATTTCCTCATTTAGTTTATGTTAATCTTCACATGAAGTTCCTTGATTGTTGCGTTTGATCGTATTAAATTGGAGTTTAAGCAAAGAAGTATGTCAAAAGGGGACTTAGTCCCAAAATCATAAAGAAATAAAGTATGGACGATTTGAATCAGCGGACTGCCGAATCATGGCTGGGAGAGCCGATGGTTACAATGAATGACCAAAAATTAAATTCCTGGATGGGCGGCTTAGCCGCTTGATCGGCGATCGCCGACCCATCTTGGCTTTCCACCCATTGACTTGGCAAAACGCCGAATCTTCGGTGATTTCACCGATACCATCAGACTTCAGAAGAAAGAAAAATGGACACAAGTCTAAATTATTTGCTCATTCAGTCCTAGCCGAACCAGATAAAGGTCGGCACATTTGTCCATTTAGAGGGCGCTGAATCTTCGGCGAGCCGGCAACCCATCGGGTAAAAGGTCGGGTCAAACGTGTATAAAAGGGGTAAGGTAAAATTTTCTTCACTTTTCACTTTCCCAAACCGGTAAAATGACAGGCTCACTCACCGGCGACCCAATTCCGGTCACTTGTCACTCACAAACACAGACAATTCATCAATCCACTAAATCATTCAAGGATTTTCTCTAAGTTCCATCACCAGTACCATTATGAAGTTGATTTGATAAGAATTTCAAGCTTTAGTTTTTAAATTTCATCATGTTAAGTTAGGGTTAAGGAAAATCATCATGTTGGGGGGTGTGATTAGTGTTCATTCATGATTTTTCACATGATTGGTACTAGGGGAAGTCTGAGCACCCTAAATTCTTGGTTTGCGTGTTAGTTTTAATGATTCAAGCATGATAAGTGGTTTAGAAATTTAATGTTGTTTGTGAGTTGAGAAAGGAGAAGGAGAAGAAGTGAGTAAAAATTGAATCTTAACAATGAGATGACATGAACATACCTTGCTTTTGTGGTAATCTTGAAAGGTCTTGAAACTAGTTTGAATATCATGTTGAATTGACCTTGAATCTTGTTGGAAAGAGAATGTTTGTGAGAGATATTGTTGTTAGTTATTTAATTTTGAATGATTGAGTTGAACACATGTTTTTGGATGTAATCTTGGTACTTTTTTAATCTCTTGATTGAATGAGATTGGTCCCCACTGATTAGGCTTTCGCATGGCAAAGTTATCCGCCAAAAGTACTCAGCGACCGCCAATTTTTAGCTATTCCATCGGTACTTACAGTCCACTAAGTCTCAACAAAGATGTGTGTAATTGGACTCTGCACTTGAATGCGCGGCTGCCGATTCCTTTCGGTGTCACTATATACGACCACCCATTTGGTATTGTGCTGCCGCTTAAGGTGATCGGAGGCCGCTGATAAGTTGGTCTTTTACCAACTTAGAGACCTCGTTTATAGGAGCTTTATGTGGCTTTATGCTAATTTTATGTCCAAATCTTATGTAATCTTACGTACATTCAAGAAACAAAGACCATAGCACAATTGAAAATGGAGAAAAAAGTACCCAGCAAAAAAAAAAAAAAGGAATTGTGCTGGCACACAATTTTGTAATCCCCCGCAGAATATCGTTGCACAACTGAGGGAAAGAAGGAAAAGTGCATGGCGCACAACACAACCTTACAGTGGTTAATCTTAAATTTCTAAGATTTGTGCGGGTCAGCACAATTTTGTGCATCCCGCACAATTTTCCTAAGCATGGAGTTTTGAGGGTTGCATAATGCAGAGGAGACAAAAGTGCAAAGCGTAAATGAGAAATTGTATGCCCAACACAGTCAGGACAGGAACTAATTTTGTGTAATTTTTCCTAGCACTATAGATAGAACAATATTATAATTTTGATGGATATCTTATATTTTACTGAGCAAAATAAAATTGCAAGAAATTAGTGGGTAATTCCATCCTTTTGTAACAACAACAACAACATTTGGATAATCATTCCTCTCTTAGATTTATAAAATTATGTTGAATGCTTCATTTCTATGAGTTGTGTTCTTAGTAATATAAGTAGCTAAGTTTATTTACTAGGGTTATAGATCAACCCCAAGCGTGTGCTTGATGAGTTGTTAACAAAAATATTGTTTAAGTGTAGGGTGTGAATTTCTAACTAGTTTCATGCTAAAATTCTAGAGTTTTGGTTGAAAACACTAAACTCATTCCCATTTTCCCTTTTACTCACTTGAGAAGATAGTACTAAGGTTGGGTAACAACTAGTTATTAAAGATTTTGGGTCCTAACGAGATTTATAAACCCAATCTAAAAGAAGTGACCTAGAGATAGGAATCTTCTTGCTTGGATCTTTACACTTGTTCTTTACGTAATCCAAGAGAAATCGAGAGATTCTTTAGAATTATGTTTGCCAGTAATCGAGAGATATTAGTAAGCAATCAAAAGTGTGACTACTAAAACAACCTATACAACAAGACAAAACTTAGTTGACAATCCCATTGAGTGCATGCTTAGGTAAGGAATAAAACTCTAGTTCTCTTTACCCATTTGATAACAATCTTTATTGCTTGCAATAGTTTACAATAGTTTACATTCTTAGATATAACTTGTAGTTTTACTTCAAAACAAGCTTGATTCAAGGAAGTGCTAAACTAAGTAAACCAAATTAGCAAAGTCATATTTCAATTAATCTAGCTAGCTCTTTATGGATTCGATTCGGACTTGTTATCCGGTATAAATATATCGACCGTGTCACTCTCATTTGAGGGTAGACTTCAGACATGTCTGCCACCGAGTTTGAGATTTCTCAATGAGCTTTCATCGATTTGTTAACTCTCATTGAACTCCTTGTGTGATAGTTTTAGGATAGTTTAGTGATAGTTTAGAGTAGTTTGTTACATGTAGTGAGTACTGATGAATATTTTAGTGTGTGTGTGATGTACCGATTCTATAATGGCTACATCCAAGGGCAAGAATACACCACCAAAAGGGGGAGCCCAGCAAAGCAAAGGAATAGATAGAACAAGGAGCAAAGAAGTTGCAAACAAAGCTCAAGAGAAAATGAAAGCTACATTAGCTGAGGTTAGGGAAGCAAATGAGTTGACAAAGATAAAAGGAAAAACTAAGGTGCTTCTCAAAACACCTCAGTGAAAGAAGAGGCCTTAATCAAAATCAAAGGTCGAAGCTGAACGAGGCCCTTCTGACTCTATGGCTAAAATTGAGTCATCTTCATCTGACTCGGAAGATGAAGGAGGACATAATGAAGGGGTTCAAATGGCTTTGGACCCATTGAGTAATCTGGAGAGAACAAGGTGAATCATGAAGCTGAGGTTCACCAATGAAAAAACTAAGGGGATGTTCGAAAAGCAACCTCAAAGGTCTATCAATCATGAAAAGATGTTGCAATTTGAGTGGGCAAAAGAGTATTGTGAAGAGTTTTATAAAGAGCTTGAAAGGAGGGGGTGGTTCTTTCTGTGTGCCCCTCCGGGAGAATACAATGAAATGTTAATGTGGGAGTTCAACCTATCAGGAAAGAAGCAAAAGTCTGAAAATGTCAAGGTTAGAGGTGTTGATGTGTTTTTCCATGATGAAGAAATCAATGTAGCATTTGGAGTGGAGGTTCCTTTCGACACTTATGCCTTTGATGAAAAGTTGAGATAAAAAGAAATGATGAAGCTAGCTTGAGAGTGTGGATTTCAACTACTATTGCTGCCGGAGGCACCACTCTAGACTGGATGAAAGTAGGGGTCGAGATTAAAAAGTACACGTTGAGCTTTGTTGCTAAGGCATGAAATACCGTGATAAGTAGTCGGTGCTACCCCTTATTTAATGACACCAGGATCACTATGGACAAGGGCCATCCCCATTATGGAAATTGTGGATGAAATACACATTGATGTGGGGAAGGTAATATTTCAATGTATTGACACAAAGGTTCACCAACAAAGCACGACTTATGTGTTCCCTTGCTTGCTAACCTCGTTGATGAAGAGCCTAGTGTCAAAATTATTTGATATTGACAAGATGGTTAAGGCTTCAAATACTATTGACATAAAAAGTTTGCATGATAAGGAGAAAAGAGAAAGGGAGCAAGAAGCTGAGGAAAGAAGACAAGCCCCACCTAGTCCATAATAGAGTGAAGGAGCTGCCCCATTTTCGGGAGTTCCTAGACCATAGGGGGTGGAGGAGATCTCAGTGAGGCAATTCATTTTGTTCAACATCCGGAGCTCCTTCCGGCACATTACAACATAGTTCATTGGTCTTGATGCGCAGGTTAAGAAATTGATAATTCCTTTTGAAGATCTTGAGAAGGCTTTGCTTCCTATGGTTGATGCAATTGAAATGGTCATCTGAGTTATAGAGAACAACACTAAAGAACTTTTTGGACTAAACCAAAGGTTCACAACATTGGAGAACTCCAATTCTCATTTGAGAATTAAAGTAAAAGATGTGAAGGATGAGCTAAGAAAGATTCGGACGGGTGACATTTTGGATATGTTTGGGGTCACATCTGAGCCTACTTTGGAAGCCCCACAAAGAGAGCAAGGGAGAGTTGAAGCAAAAGAAGAAGAGGATGTCTACTATAACCTTGATGACACAAGCAAGCTCCTTGAAAAACTCCGCCTTGAAAGAGCCAAAAAAACATAGGCAAAGGTAAGAAATAAAGAAGAGGCAAAATGAAGAAAAAGAAAAAGAACAAAGAAAGATCTCCAAGAACAACGTGTTGAAGGTAAGGAGAAAAATGAGAGAGATCTTGAGCCGAAGAAGAAGAAGAAGAAGAAGAAGAAGAAGAAGAATAGAAAAAGAAGAGTAAATAAAAGAAAAATAAGAGAGGAGGAGGAGAAGAAAAAGAGAGAGCATGAGAGGAAGATGAAGGAAGAATAATAAAATAAAATGAACGAAGTTGAGAGGAAAAAGAACAGTGAAGAGGAAGAGAATAAAAATAATAAATTTGAGAGAAAAAGAGATAAGAGGATAGGAAGAAGATGGAGGAAGAGAAGAGGAAAGTGGAAGAAAAGATGAAAGACTAGGCGCTTGAAAGGAAAGAAAAATTTGAGAAGGTTGAAGAAGAGAGGAGCAAAATGAAGAAAGGTCGAAGAAGGCCCATGTGATCAAGAGTTTTCCACGCCCTACTATTGAGGCATCTGCTTCAGCTCTCCTCGAGTCAGTCCAAGGTCCGATAGTGAGCGAGGAAGAAGAACACAAAGAGGCTCCATCTACTCCACTTGCGAGGGATGACGATCCCCAGGTCATACCATAATCCACTACGTGACAGGGAACCCCTACACCCTCGCTTTACTTATTTTTCACTTATATGAGATTATGTTGCTTGGGGACGAGGTAACACTTCATATTGGGGGTGGGTTATATGATTGTCTTTGTGAAATGTTGTCCCATGCTATCTTGTAAATATTACTTGCTTTCTGTCTTTATATTTTAGTTCACTTTTCTTTTAGTTCATAGTAATAGATGTATTTTCATTCTTAGTTTGATGTCATTATTGAAACTACAAAAACATTGAAAAATTTGAAAAAAAAAGGAAAAAGTTGAAAAATCTTAAAAAGATCAAAATGTACTCCCATGAACTACGAGTGGATGCTACCTCCTTCATCTATTCACACTTATTGTGACATGTAGGCAACTCATTCGGGTCCGAAACAACCACTGTGAATACCGTCTTTGTATATAACCTTTAGATGTAGATATAACTTTTTTGAGTTTTTTTTTACTCGGTTCTCTTTCAAGAATGCAATTCTTTTGAATCAGACACTTTTTTAGGACTTAGTTATAGAAGTGCCTTTTCGAATATTGTGTCATGGTTTGTTTGATACCAACTTGTTAGGAGTATACATGAGAAAGTAATGTGGATTGTTTGGTGAGAGTTGCATGTTACGTCCTTTAGATTCTCGTGGTGTCTCTACGCATGGGAAGTAATGTGAACTTTTACTCTTGCTTTTGTTGCCTTTGTGTGAGTCGTTCCTATTTATCTTGTCCCTTGTGCCATGTGCGGTAAGGTTTTAGTTGTTGCTTGTGATGACTTGTGTATTAGAACTTGGCCGGAATGTCTACAGATTTGAATTGAATTGCATACTTGGTGTTGGAGAGAATAATAGACTCTCCTTCATCCGTTTGAGTCTTTAAAGCCTACCAAATGATGTTAATCCTTAGTTCATCAATTTTGAGCTTAATATCCTTCTTTTGTGAACCATGTGATTAGCCAAAACCAATTCTAAGTTCTTAATACCCCAACCCTCTCTTAACTTAACCTCCTTGTAGCATTGAAAACGTGCAACTTGGACAAAAGTATAAGTTAAAGCTAAGTGGTAAAATAAAAGAAAAGAATTCAAAAAGAAAGAAGAGAAAGTTGTGATTGAAAGGAAAATAAGAAAAAAGGAATATACAAAAAAAAGTACAAAAATAGAAAGAAAATGAAAAGATCAAAAAGAGCAAAAAGAGAAGAGAAAAATAAGGGCCACAAAGTAAAAGTGTTGAAATGAGAGTAAGAAAAGGGGAATAAGAAGCTAATGAAAAAAAAGAAAAGCTTCAATGAAGAAAATGGAAAGTATGTGAAGAAAATGAAAATTTATTGTTGTGCTCAAGTGGATATGAGATGAATAAAGAACTATTTGATCCTTCACTAAGTGATATGAGAGGAATGAAGAATGATATAAAGGCCAAGCCTATAGCATTAAATTTTCATTACTTGCATTATTTGTGAGAGCGAGTGTTACGATTAACGGTCCCTTATTTAATTTTATGTGCGAGATAGGGACCCATTGTTTGTGGTGAGGACACTTGAGACTTGAAAAGATAGAAGAAACAAAATCATGAGCCTAGAGTGATATGTGAAAGTTGAAAATATGCTAAACATGATTTAGTTACCGCTAGAAGCTTCATGTGTTCTGGTTTGTAATTTTGGTTCTTGTGGATAATAACAAATTGGTTGGATTCTCATGCATGATACTAAATTTTGGTACCAACCGAAATCATGGACTCTTGTGCTTTGATCATTGCCATGTGAACGCAAGTTTTTTTTTTATTTATTAACTTTAACTGCCTTTGTTGTATTGATCATTGTAGAATAGAAAAAGAGCTTTGCCTGGAGGAGGAGAAGCTATACAATAACTCCTCCATGAGTTTCTCTTAACTTACATAGAAATTAGTTTTTTCATATCTACTTCTAATATTGACATTTATCTAGATGGAAAGAGCTTCTATATTGCAATGGTAACTCTTGGAAATTGTTGAAAATCTTTGTCTCTTACAAAGTAGTTGCAATACTTTTCCAGACAATCTGCAACCTCATTAGCCTCTCTGTAACAATGATTCACACTTCTTCCTGCCTGTGAGAACTTGTGCAAGTGTCTTCAATTATATTTTTAAGCTTCCAGTTTTCTGCTTCCTTGTTCATCTACATGTTGGCTATCAGCATAGAGTCAACCTCAAGAGTGGAGTTTGCCAAACTCAAATAGATGCAGCAGTTTACCCCATCTATGTTGCCAAAGTCTCTGCTTGATTACTGTTGGAAGCTTTAACTGGAGCAACAAAAGCCATGATGAAACCACCTTGATGATCCCTTATTATGCCCCCAATCCCAGCTAATTTTTTCCTCTCCATGTAGCTTCCATATGTGTTGACTTTCATGTCAATTTCTGGCATTTTCCATGAGACTTGTTTCCATATTTTAACATGTCTTAAGAACTGCACCTTTTCACATAAGCTGTGCCCATTAGCCGAGGTATCAATACAAGGGAAGGCCAATCTAAGTGCAACATGTAATTTGATGACACATGCTTCTCAGGACAAATCTCTTTTCTCCCCATATTTGCTTTCACATCTCCTCTTCCATAGTTCCCACAAGATTATCACTTGAGTAATATTCATGAAAAACTTATGAGCAACATTGTTAGTTCCAGCATCCCACCAATCCATGAATAGATTGTTAATAGGTGTGAGATGCCAATTAATTCTCAGAGGACCTCAAGTAGCTCAGCACTTTCCCGGGTCTTGGTCTAAAATTGGAACATAAGATTGAATTTTAGTGTTGCTTGAGGGCAAGCAAAAGCTTAAGTTTGGAGTTGATATGTTGCTATTTTACCTCCACACTTAGCTTTTTTCTGTTGCTTTTCTAGTCTTTTAGCTAATAATTACGGTATGTAATTCTCCTTGTTTCAGGATATTGATTACTTAAAGAGTTAAATAGCCAAAAGAGATTGAAATGAACAACAAAAAGGGAAATTTGGACTCAAGTTGGAAGCAAGAGAAATGTAGGCGCATGGATGGATCAACTGTTGCCAATCTAGAGGAAAAATCACAGAGCACAGCCGTCAGATGTGACAGTGAGATTCACGAGCCAAAGGGCGAAGACACTTGCTGGGCAGTACAATCACTTTGACGTCTACTAATTTAAAGGCTAAATTGAAAAGGACGCCCTCCCAAATATCGGCTAAAGCGCCAATGGTCATAGAAAGTTCTAGTGTGAAAAGTCTGATAAAGAGATTAAGTCAATGAAAAGGCACCCGCCGATCCTGAAAATTTAAAAGCACAAGAGCCAGCAGATGGCCTTCGGCGGCTACCGAATGCAATAGGCGACCACCAAATTATTGGCCAAATTATATATACAATAGCGAAATACTATTTTTTTAAATAATAGATTAGCTGACAAATAGAACCTGTAAATAGAATATTAGGCCTCTAAGGCATTCATCTCACTTAGCATATTGCATAGTGACTTGGAGAATAAGACAAGGGTTTTAACATCATTTTATAATAATCTAAACCATTTTTCTTCAATTTATATCATATGATTATTTCTATTTTCAATCTTGCTTATTTGTTAGAACCTAGTATGAGTAGCTTAACTCATAGTAGAGGTTTAGTTATAATGATTTGCTTCAACAATAATGCGCGTTTGATTTTATTGCATAAAAATAATGGGTTAGTATTTATCTAGTTCTTATCGTGCTTAAAACTCAAGTTTAAGTGGTGGCCACACTTGGGCTTAATCCTACTTTGCTAATTCATCGATCTAACGGGATTGATTAGGTGTGGGTTAATAAGAACTAACTAGAATTTGGGCTATGTTGCCTCAAAAAGCCTAACCCATCTAAAAGAGAATGCTAAAAATGCATTCTCTTTCTGGTTTATGAAGTAGGTCTTTATATATGCGCTTTGTTTTTTACTCTAGCGGGATTAACGAAGTTGACACTCTCTATATCTAACAGTTTTTCAGTGTCAAATATGTTAGTTCGACCATAAATGCTAGACCCATGAAATTTGTATGATGAGATCTTCATCC
Organism: Petunia x hybrida; assembly: GCA_037355625.1. Lineage (NCBI taxonomy): Eukaryota > Viridiplantae > Streptophyta > Magnoliopsida > Solanales > Solanaceae > Petunia > Petunia x hybrida. The sequence goes on from JBBBVM010000676.1 coordinate 239,487, forward strand.
CTATTAGAAAATCTCACTTGTGTAGCTAAACCCCTAGCTCTTAATGAATTGCTAATCACACTTTTACTTATTTGTTGATGATAGTTGTTAGTTTTAGTTAAATTATGAATTCAAACTTTTATTTTAGAATATTCTAACAATATTTAGAACTAAAATACTATTCAAATTATTTCAGATCACTTGTTAAAGCCTCGTTGATCCCGAAACCCTTCTAGGTATTTATTGAGACGACCTCTTCACATTTCAACAGAGGTATATGTTGAGCTTAGGTAGCACTTACCTTCGACCTCTTCCAACATTCTCCCAGTTAATTGCTTTTAAGTCTTTCTAGGCAACAATTCAAACAATAAAAGGAAGAACGAAAGTGGAGGCCATTTTGCTAAATCCATGAAAAACATGACAAACTCTCAGAACCATTCAAATGTAGGGACGTCAGGTGAAAATTTATTGTAAAATTGAGGTGAAAGTTGAAACTTGATACAGCTAGTTTCCCGCTTCACTCCAACTAATATATAATTTGATAATTGATAGTATTCGATAGCAAATAACTAAATAGATCAAAACGTTAGAGAGAATTTAAGAGAATTAGAAATTGGTGTTGAAAAATGATGAAACTGAACAGTATCTAGCTATACCGATTCAATTTCTACCAGAATTTTTTTTACACAGTTACAAAAATAGAACCCCACCCGCCCTATCGGATAAAGGCCAAAGTGGTTACCACTTCAATACCAATATGGTCGAAATCGTATCGTTTGACAGCTTTACTTGGGGTTCTCACAACTGGAGTAATCTTGAATATCCAACGAACAGATTTATCCGAAACAATTTCTAGGACTTAGTTTCACCTTGCTTCTAGGGCTATATGACTACATTAGTATGTATATGTGTGCCGACCACTTTTTATTTTAAATTTTATGTTCATCTGTATTTGTACTAAAGGGCTTTTGAATAAAATATGCTACTATGATTAGATCAAGGAGAAAATTTAAGGATTTTTAGATTGACAAGCTTTTGAAGAAAATGTGCTTATAACACCTTATCAGGGGTGATGGATTTTGTTGACGTACAAACTGATGGTGTTACTTAGTTTTGGTATACTGTATATATTTAGATTAGTCCAGTTATATTATACCCAATTGTAATACAAGTAGTGTAGTTTCTTTTATTAGTTAATGTTATTCTTTACTTGGAAGTATAAATACATGGAAATATCTGGAAGGGCAAGGTAGACATTTTCCACTTCACTTTTTCTTTCTACCTTCTCGTTCTCTCTCTAGCATCAGTTATTTCACCTCCATTGATGAGACTGATTCTGAGTTTAATCTTCAATCTTAACAGATTTACATGTATCATAGTGGTGCCGAATCGAATTTTTTGTTAAATATGTATGTAAAATAAAAGCAAAACGGCTAATGCTCTTGTACATATATAAAATGACACCACTAAAGTAACATGGCTTTATGGTTTGATTATTAAAATGCTTCAATGGTGACCCAAATATTTGAAGTTTGTATCTCACTTTAGGCATGTTAATACCAATGGAATAAAGCATTCTGATTTGTATTGGCATTACAGACTTGGACATCTTCTAAAATCAAGTGTATTTGTTACATTCTATATTGCACACTTCTAAATAATTTTTTATTTGTGATGTGACCCTATGTCTGGGCAATAGAGATTACCTTTCCCTGAGAGTCATACTGTATATACTCATCTATTTCAGCTGGTTCACATAGATGTTTGGGGACCTGATGCGGGGCAACCTACCACGAGACCGTTCACACAAAGTCAAGCCAAAGAGGTCCAAGACACTCACCTAACTTGGTTTGGAAGGGCCTTGAAGATGGGATCCTTCGAAGCAATTTGAAGAAGTATCACATGTTATCAGCTCCAAGCGCTCCGCCCGAGGAGGAGGAGCCGTTCCGCCTAAATCACTCACTGCTTGAAGATTCAGGTGCTCATCCTGAGATGCTAAAGAGCCAAGCGCTCCGCCCACCCCTGTAGGCGCTCCGCCTAACTGAGCTACTAACTGAGGAGCCGGCGCCCTACCCAAGGCCATGGGCGCTCCGTCTACTTTGATGGATTCCGATATTTTTTTCTAGATATTTCGTAAAATGGCCCTTCGTGGGTTATCTATTTTTACCCAACTTGTGGGGTGTTTTAGTCATTACTTAGGCTTGAGGGAAACCTTATAAATACCTCAATAGCCTCGTTATTTCAAATTACCTAGCTTTTGAATATTGAAGAACAAATTTAAGAGATGAATCTCTTTGAATGAATGAAAACTCTTTGGCTTGAATCAATTAGTAGTAGCTGAACTTTATTCCAAACCCAACCGAACCCTTTGAAAGAACCAAGTGTCTCTTGAGGACCGTTCGAATAGTGTAGGTATTTCTTGATAATGATTTGGGGGTGTATCGAGACTAGTTCCTCGATGCTACCTTGACGGTAGTTTAAGTCACGCCGTATTTTTATCTTTTATCGCTTCCATACTTTTTTATCCGTATCAGTTTGGTATCAGAGCAAGGCTCGAGAATTTTCATTATGAACCCTCTATCCTTGTTCATTGTTCCTACATTAGTTTCTAGTTTAGTTTCTTGTTATTGTTGTTTGAAAAAGAAGAAAATACAACAAAATTGAAAAAGTTGAAAAGTCATCAAAAACATATTTACTAGAACTTCTTGGATTGGATTACCCCTTGATTTACTGTTATTGAGGTTTGTTCTATGAAGAAAACCCGTTCATTTGGTACCATTTTTATGTGATTTGGAGTTGTGAAATGAAATTTGAAGATTTGAAGCTTTGAAGCCTAACTTTTTGAAACCCTTGTTATGAACTTCATGAGCATTGAATCTTGTTTGTTGTTGGTTGTTTGAAGCTAAAAACTATTGGGGTTTGTTAGAAATCATTAAACACAACTTTGGGTACCTTTTGATTGCAAAAACAAGTTGAAATCGTTGGACTTTAGGGTTGAAATTGACCAATAACACGTTTTTGGAAAAGCTGAAGAAAAATTCCAGGCGCTCTGCCTAAATCCAGGAGGTCTGCCTACCTGAGCTACTGGTTAAGTTTCCGCCTGAGCCTCTAGGCGCTCCACCTAGCCTCTAGGCGCTCCGCCTGAAACACTGTAAAGTGGGTTCGGGTAGTTTCTTCTAGGTTTTCGTGTTTCTTTTGGTTACATTGCTTCCGACTAGTACTATTAGAGTAATATTCCTTCTTGATTAGTACTAGTCTATTGAGCTGTTGGGATAATCGTGCTTAGTGGAGAGTAGAACTCAAAGAAGACTCGTAGAACCATTTGTTTCAAGTCTGCACTTAAAGAGCCTTGCGTCCACCGAGTCTCATTAACTCCACTCATCCCGAAGAGTGCTTGACTTGTGGATTGTTTGGTTGTTGATTAGGAACGTTGTTCAACTACATGAAACCTTTGGTTCAAGCATCAGAGAACAAAACCACCACCACTAAACGAGTGTACCCAAGTGAGGGTATGTGTGAGGTTATTTCACAAACCGTTTACTTGTTTTGTAGGTACCATAGCCGGTGAAGGTGATGATACCATTAAGAGTGCCTTGACTATTATAATGGCCCAGTTGAAAGGCATGTGCTTGAGACTTGAAAGTCTTGAACGAAGGACCCCGAGTGTCCAAATTGAATCCGGTGAGGGTACTAGTGATGGCTCCACTATTAACCCGGAATAATTTGCGGAATTAGCCAAGCAACAAAGGCTAAAGGATGATGTTGCTCGTAGAGAGCGTGTGTTGGGTATTCCCCAACAAGTGGACATTTCCCACAAATCGGGCAATCCCCAAGGAGATGTTCCACTCCCTAGACCCCGTAGGAATATTGCACCTCTTGAGCATGATGATGTAGCTCAAGAAGGGGAGGAACCCGGACTTGGAGATGATGATAATGACTTTGATGCTCCCTATTCGAATAGGAGAGCAATGAATGGAGGCCGGGAAGTGAATAGGGGTAGAGGCCGTGGTCAAGGACCACCCATGGGGTATGTTGGAGGGAATGTGAGAAGGGATTATGATGCTTATGGTGACTACTTTAAGGGCCAACCGGAGCCTCACCGAGGGGGTCGTGACAACTTTACTATCAATAGCGTGAAGACCACTATCCCTACCTTCAAGGGTTGTAGTGATCCGGTCAAGTATCTTGAGTGGAAGGTGTTGATGGAAAGAATCTTTGACACGAATGACATGACCGAAGAGAAGAAAGCGACATATGCAATCTCTTCCTTTGAATCCTATGTTTCTACTTGGTGGGAATTAGTTAAGAGATCGAGAAGAAGGAATGCTTTGCCCGTGAACCATACTTGGGATGAATTAAAACGTGTGACGGATGAAAAATATGTGACTCCCAAGAATCGTCAAGAACAACTCAAACGACTTTATGAGTTGAAGCAAGGCTACAAGACGGTTGAAGAGTACTGCAATGAGTTTGAGCAAATCCGTATGGCCTTAGACATGGATGCGAAGGAAGATGATCAAGCCATCATTCGATTCAAGAGCCGCTTGAACCGAGAAGTAGCCTCTCAATTGAGGTTTCATAGGTATTCTTCTCCTCATGATCTATTTGAAGCCGTGGTTGATGCCGAGAAGTGGCTCAAAGAAGATAAGTCCACCCGCTATAGGAGTACTACTTCTACTCCCGTGAGTGGACAAAAAGAATGGAAGAGTCCAAACACAAGTGGTGCAAGTGTCAGTCGTGAAGTGAAAAAGACTTATGAGAAGCCAACACTAAATGTGGGAGGTAACTCTAAAACTTAATTGAACACTCCTACTTCTTCTTCTTCTTCTATTCAATTCCACAAGTGTAAGAGGTATGGCCATTTTGCTAGAGATTGTCCTACTCGAAAGACCATGGTTGTTTTATTGCCTTGGTCAACACTCAATTTCATTCTTCTATCCACAATATCAGATCAGATAATGCTTTGGAATTGGGTAGTCGTCTTGAAGCCAGTTCTTATCTTTCTTCTCTTAGCATCCTTCATCAAACATCTTTCCCACACACTCCACGGTAAATTTTCTCCTACAATTCTGATTCTATTACTATTTCTCCTTTTCCACTTCAACATCAGTCCTCTACTGAAGACTTGCTTTACCCTCCTACTGCTCCCCTAGTCTATCACCCTGCACCTCGATCTCCTCTCGCTTTTCAATCTCCTGTCCTTACTCAGTCTCCTTCCACTAGTCCTACCTCTAGTCCTGTAGTATGGAAATCTCTTAGAACAAGAAATAGACCAGCCTATCTTGATGATTATGTATGCTCCTTTATGTCTGAATTTCCTCCAAGTTTTTTTACTTCTCCGCTTTATGATATCATTGAACCTACTCACTATAAGTAGGCTGTCTCTAATCCTACATGGCAGATGTTATTCTACAAGCAAGAATGATTATTCTCTTTTTCAAAGGCCATCTCCCTCATCTACTGTATTGGTTGTTGCATATGTGTATGACATTCACTACCGACTTGTTGAAGGAGTTTGATTGCCTTTAGGTAGAACCTGTTACTTGCCCTCCTGATCTGCATTCTAAACTTTTTCCTGATGAAGGTGAGCTCATTCCAGAAGCTAGTGTTTATCGCAAGCTTATTGGTAAGCTCAATTTTCTTCAGCATACTCGCCTTGATATCTCATTCTCAGTCCAGAATCTCAGCCAGTTTCTTCAAAGCCCCAGAGTTCCTTATATGAAGGCTTACTTGTATGTTCTTCGATATTTAGGTGGTTGTCCTTCTCTTGGTATATTTTTTAATGCTTCATATGATTTTCAGTTAGTGGGATATTCTGATTTTGATTAGGCTGCCTGCCTTTATCTTGTCGATCTATTACTGGATTTTTTCTTATCTTAGGTGATTCTCCCATTTCATGGAAGTCTAAGAAGCAGCTTATAGTGGCTCTATCTTCAGCTGAATCTGAATACAGAGCTCCGTGCAAAATTATGGCTGAGGTTACTTGGTTGGTTCATGTGTTATCTAATTTTGGTGTCCATGATCTTTCTCATGTTTATTGTGACAACCAATTTGCTCTTCGAATTGCTCACAATCTAGTAATGCATGAATGTACTAAACATATTGAAATCGATTACCATTTTATTAGGGAAAAATTGGGTGATGGTCTTATTCAGCTGAAATTCATCTCCACCAAGCTCCAGCTTGCTGATGTTTTGACCAGGTCCTCTCCCTGGACCTCAGCATCACGCTTTACCAAGCAAGATGGGCCTCGCATACCGTGACTCCAGCTTGAAGGGGATTATTGACGTACAAACTGATGATGCTAGTTAGTGTTTTCGTATACTGTATATATTCAGATTAGTCCAATTATATTTATACCTAATTGTAATACAAGTAGTATAGTTTCTTTTATTCTTGACTTGTAAGTATAAATACATAGAAATATCTGGAAGGGCAAGGTGGATATTTTCCACTTTTCATTTCTCCACTTCACTTTCTCTCTCTACGTTCTCGTTCTTTCTCTAATTTCAGTTATTTTACTGCCATTGATAAGACAAAATCTGAGTTTAATCGTCAATATTAACAGATTTACATGTATCATAGTGGTGCCGGATCGAACTTTTTTGTTAAATATGTATGTAAAATAAAAGCAAAACTGACATGACCCAAATTTCTGGCTAGGCCGTGCGGGTATCTGACCACCTCCCCCTAGACCTGTCAGGCGAACCCTATCAAGTGAATCAATTCAAATGGTACAAAATTTACTTGGGAACAATAGTAAATTGTCCAAGCTAACAAGAATGATATAAGACTAATTCAAGATAACACAAGATAACCCATCAGAACATATGTATATATGATGGGCATAAACACAAGCTGTCTGAATAAACACATCTAACTACCCAACAACATAGGTTTAGAGGATCGAGATCAGATATCTAAGGAAATCCAAAATTATATACATCTCCCGAAGGGAGCAAAATATGACAAAACTAAACACCTATAACTGGTGGCCTTAATGAACAAGCTGGCTCACCATAGACAGCTGAGATCGCCCCGCTCCTCACACACGATGCTAGCTGGGTCCTGGAACAGAATCTGCCGAAATAAAAAGATACAACAAGGAAATAAAAGGGGAGTGAGTCATAAGGACTCAATAAGTGAGGAATAATTAGTTATCTCGAAGGATAGATAAGCTGATCATGGGAACATAAATAATAGCAACCAAACAGATAAGCCAAGTACAAATTATCGATGCAACAATTTCATATAACCAGCAACAGACCAATAAAGATGTGAAATAAATGAGTCATGATGCAATGGGGTCACATGTGCCCGAAACCTATCTCCTGCGCGAACTCTTGTCGACTACCAGGAGATACATGTAATCATAACCCTTCACCGGCGCAGGATTCTCATCGTCTATCAGAAAGTACATGCAATAATAACCCTTCACCGGTGCGGGACTCTCATCGTCTACCGGAAAGTACATTTCACAGTCACAACTGGAGTATAACACCCCTAATTTCAATGAAATATAAAATCAATGTCACAACATATGATGTACAACAAAAACCCGAAGCTAAGGCGTAAGAAGTACGCCTATTGGCAACTACGCACGTAAGGAACACTTGGTAGAATATCCACAAGGCCAAAGGTCACCAAATAAAGGGATATAATCACTTACCTCTATCTGAAGAAGCATCCCACTACTCAACAACTGCTTTTCCCTGCCGAGTCTCATCCAAACATTCTCTCTCTATTAAAGGAACAAAATATAATTAATACAAAGCTATCGGTTAAATATTCCCAACCTTGCTAAAATGGTTAAGAAATCAACTTAAAAGTTAACGCGGGGCTCACGGGGTCAAACCCTAAACTCAAACTCACAATCGTGTTATCCAATAACACCCAAATCTAAATATATCATCAAGTACCCATTTGAGCTCTCTAATCTTAATATTTTCAAAAGAAACTATGGAACATATTAAAAGTGAACCCAACTTGTGAAAATTCTCCAACATTTCAAAACAAAAATCTGGGCAGCAATCTGCGTTGCTTTATAGCCTCCTTTTGGTACAATAGATAGTAAATGTTTTAGATTCGTAAGTTTTCTTTCTAGAGAATCTTGAATCACCTCAGTCGGAGCTTTAGAGCAAAAGTTATGCTCAAATTTCTCCAGTCGGTATAGTGTAAAAACGGGACAAAAATATGCGATGCCTTGGAGCTTATTTTCGTCATAGTAGAAAGCAAAATCAGACCTTCCAATAAACATGAATATTTTAGATCTACAGATTAACTTTTCAAAAAATATCAGATTACCAAAATTGGAGTCTCCTATCAAAATTTATGTTCAAAATTGCAAGGGTTGTATAGTGTGAAAATGGAACCAAACATGCAGTGTCTTGCAGCTCACTTTCGACGTCGTAAACAACAGAATCAGATTTTTCTATAAACATGAAAGTTATAGATCTATAAATTATCTTTATACAGAACTTTGAACCACCTAAATCAGACTTTTGAATAAAAAAGTTATGCTAAAAATAACAAGGCTGCAGAGTATGAAAACAGGAATTTAAAGAAAATTACCATAAAACAAAGTACCCACTCTTGAATCAACCTCAAGCAAGCCTATGTTGATGATCTAATGGAAGGCTAGAAGACTTTCAGACAAGATTGCTGAATAGTTTGAGAGAAGACAATAAGGGTTTCATCTAAGGAACTAGGAAGAGAATGACAAATAAATGAGAAGACTAGTGCACTTGTTCGACACATGGCTTCTCTTTGGACACTTTGAGAAGACTAGTGCACTTGTTCGACACATGGCTTCTCTTTGGATGCTTGGCTTCTTGCATGGAGTGCCACTTAACTAGCATGCATAGGATGTTGCCATTATAATAATATTTTATATTAGACATATTTAAATAGATGTTGCAACATTCTACCCCCACTTAAATACAAGTTCGTCCTCAAACTTGTTCCACCCAATTCCAACAATCGAGTTATACACATGTATCCAACATCAAATTTTTTGCCACTCACAATCAAACTTCATAGAAGCTCAAAATTAGGCTAAGTCTCAAAATTTCATAAATCTTGCGAGCATTTTCTTTGAAAATTTGGACTATCCAAAACGAAAAATTCCGGTCTCAAATACCAACAACCACTAAGCACATAACAGGCCATACATATGCCCCAAACATAGCTTAAGATAATCACTATTACTCCGACAAGGAGGCAACAAATCAAATATACTCCGTCAAAAAGACAAACCACTTTAACAAATAACATACACTCCGATAAGGTGCTAAATATGTAACAACTCATAATTATCATATGAAATTTAAATGCAAGGACTTTAAAATTTATATACTTGATGCCTCAAACAAATGGGGATATCTGTCCCGCACGCTCGATTCGAGCTCCCAAGTATCCTCATCGTGAGGACAGTTGTGCCATCGCACCTTTACCATAGGAATTTCTTTAGAACGCAGCTTCCAGATGTCTCTACCAACTATGGTAGTTGGAGACTCCTCATAAGCTATATTCACATCTAGCTGAGCTGGATCTACCTCATTTACCTCGGAAGGATCTCAGATGCACTTCTGAAGCATTGACACATGAAAGACTGGATAAACTGGCATAGATGCTGGAAAATCGAGCCGATAAGCAACCTTACCAATGCGCTTCTTGATACGAAATAGGCCAATGAATCTGGGACTTAGCTTCCTTTTCTTCCTAAATCTCTTAACACCCCGCATCGGCGACACTTTCAGAAATACCATGTCGCAGACCTCAAACTCTAACTCCCGGCTCCTCTAATTCGAGTATGATATTTGTTTGCTCTGAGCGGTCCGAAAGCGATCCTGAATAATACGAACTGTGTCCAGAGTCGGGCGTACCATCTCTAAACTCATCACCTCTATATCTCGAGACTCAAACCAGCCAATCGGAGAATGATATCGACGCCCATAAAGGCCTCAAATGGAGCCATCTGGATGGAAGACTGATAGCTATTATTATAAGAAAACTCTGCTAAGGCCAAATGATCATACTAGTGGTCTCCAAAGTCTAATTCACAAGCTCTCAGCATATCCTCCAGAACCTAAATAACCCGGTCGGACTGACCATAAGTCTGAGGATGGAATGCCGTACTGAGCTGCACCTGGGCCCCCAACTCCTCTGAAAAGACTGCCAGAACTGGAATGTAAACTGGGAACCCCGATCTGAGATAATAGAAATAGGAGTACCATGCAGCCTAACCACCTGCTCAATGAAATGCCGAGCCAACTTCTGAGCTGAATCCGTGGTCTTCATAGGGATAAAGCAGGCTGATTTAGTCAGTCTATCAACAATAACCCAGACTGAATCATGGCGTCGCAGGGTCTTTGGCAGACCAACCATAAAATCCATCGTGATCTGTTCCCACTTCCACTCAGGAATAGGCAATACCTGAGCCAACCCTGCAGGTCTCCGGTGCTCGAATTTAACCTGCTGACAGTTCAAGCAACGGGACACATAATCGAACACGTTTCTTTTCATCCCCTTCAACCAATATAGCTCTTGGAGGTCTTGGTACATCTTGGAAATGTCAGGATGGATAGAATAACGTGAGCTATGAACCTCGCGGATCACAGACTGTCTCAAATAGCCCACATCACGGACACATAGTCGGCTATTAAACCGAAGAACACCATCAGAATCAAGCTCGAAAGATAGAACTCCTCTACTTAGGACACAAGCACGCAACTCCTGCAAATAAGGATCCTCAAACTGTCTTCTCTTAATCTGGCTAGCTAAGGAAGGCTCAGCCACAATACATGCCAAGACTCGGCTACAGTCTGGGCGAAGAAATCTCAAGCCAGAGTCGCCAAGGGACTGCAACTCTCGGGCCAAAGGTCTCAAGTCAGCATAAAGAAAAGCCAAGCTGCCCATAGACTTCCTGCTCAAAGCATCTGCTACCACATTCACTTTCCCATGATGATAATGGATTGAGAGATCATAATAATTAATCAATTCAAGCCACCTCCACTGCTGACCATTAAGATCCTTTTGAGATAAGAGATACTGCAAACACTTGTGATCGGTATGTACCTCACAAGGCTCGCCGTAGAGATAATGTCTCCAAATCTTCAGAGCGAAGACCACAGCTGCCAACTCTAGATCATGAGTTGGATAGTTCTTCTCATTTGGCTTCAGCTGCCTGGAAGCATAAGCAATCACTTTCCCGTGCTGCATAAGAACACATCCAAAACCCACACGGAACACATCACAATATACTACAAACCCACCTGCCCCCGAAGGAAGAGATAGCATTGGAGCTGAAGTCAATAAGGCCTTGAGCTTCTGGAAGCTCGCCTCACACTCATCGGACCATCAAAACTGAACTGCCTTCTGAGTTAAGTGAGTCAGGGGAGCTGCAATAGTGGAGAATATCTCAATGAATCTCCGTTAATATCATGCCAATCCAAGGAAGCTACGGATCTTCGTCGAAGTGGTAGGAAGAGGCCAATTCTGCACCGCCTCAATTTTCTTTAAATCCAATTTAATACTCTCACTGAATATCACATGACCCAAGAATGCCACAGAATCAAGCCAGAACTCGCATTTTGGGAACTTGGCATACAACTTATGATTACGGAGGGTCTGAAGAACCACCCTCAAATGATAATCATGTTCCTCGCGACTACAAGAATATAAACATGAAATAGATCTATAAATTATCTTTCTTCAGAACTTTGAACCACCTAAATCGGACTTTTGAATAAAAATGTTATGCTAAAAATACTAAGGCTGCAAGAGTATGAAATCGGAAATTTAAAAAAAATTACCATGAAACAAAGTACCCACTCTTGAATCAACCCCAAGCAAGTCTATGTTGATGATGTAATGGAAGATTAGAAGACTTTCATGCAAGATAGTTGAATAGGTTGAGAGAAGTCCAGAAGAGTTTCATCTAAGGAACTAGGAAGAGAATGACAAGTAAATAAGAAGACTAGTGCAGTTGTCTTTATGCATGGAGCCATTTCGACACACGACTTCTCTTTGGACACTTGACTTCTTGCATGGAATGACACTTAACTAGCATGCATAGGATGTTACCATTATAGTAATATTTTATATTAGACATATTTAAATAGATGTTGTAACAAAATGGATGATGTCCTTGTACATATATAAAATGAGACCACTAAAGTAACAGGGCTTTATGGTTTGATTATTAAAGTGCTTCAATGGTGGCTCAAATGTTTGAAGTTTGAATCTCACTTTAGGCATGTTTTTGAAATCTTTTTTCTCTTGGCCTTTTTCAGCCACTCGAAACAATAGTTGCGTACAGAAATTCTTATCAAATAAACGCCAACTAAACCTAAATTCAAATGAATTATTGCATTTATTTGCTTGCTTCTTTTAATTTCAACACTCATAGGCCACCGCACCTTAGCGCAAAACACATATGAAATAGAGAAGAAAGTGAAGTGCATAGATAAGACATAGGTAGTACATATACAAGTTAAAATGTTGCGTGCTCTTTTAAACTCAGATTTAGCGTGACTACAACAATAACAATATATCCAATATTATCCCATAATCAGTATCTGAAAAATGTGAGATGTACCCAGATCTTACCCCCATCAAAGTGAAGATGCTGTTTTCGGTCGACTATCGGCTAGAAAAAAATATTTCTCGAAAACATGTTTGAAAAAAAATTGGAAATATCAATGATAAAGAGAATAGAAAAATTAAAGCATAATCCAGATATATGTTTTACATATATCAGTTTAATTTAAATTTATCAGGGAAGTGAAGTGTTGTTGCTACTATTTAACTTTATAAAAGCCGCGGGTATTAACCGACAAATTTCATTCTTATGGTTATAGGTTTGATATAAAGTGCTGAAGATTATGCTTTTGGCGATATAAAGTACTGATTCTAAAGTTTAAATTAAACAAAAGAAACTCTTAAAAATATCTTTACCTTTTCCCTAAGAAACTCTTGTTTTTAATCAAATAATTAATTTTTTTCCGGAATTACACGTTGCTAATATTCTACAACCTTTTTACATAATGCTCTGAAACGATAGGAATGTTGGTTTACGAAGATCAAAGTAAGAAAAAGTGATTCTTTTCCCAAAACGCATCGCAAAGCATGAAAAGTAGTGCTCTCCCTTTTGAAATTTCTTATAATTTCTTTGTTAGATTTTTCTTTTCTTGCTCTTCTTATGAGTGGAAGAGTTTATACACTGCGAAACTCTTAGGTTACGGGATCTTAAACTTAATCTTCACGAAAATATTTTATGATCAAAAAATTAAGTTATATTACTTAAGAAAATACTCCCTCCATGCCAAATTAGCGGTCACTTTAGCAAAAATAGTGTGTACCAAATTAGTTACTCCCTCTGTCCCATTTTATGTGGCACCATTTGACCGGGCACGAAGTTTAAGAAAATAGAGGCTGACCTTGTAAAGTTTCAATTTTACCCTTGAAAAAGTAAGAAAGAGAAGATTTAAGTAATAAAAAAGTTGTTGGTAGCTTTAAAAGTATGTCGGGCCCAACAAGGGTAAAATAGAGATGGTACATTAAATAGTTGTCAAATAAGGAAATGTGCCATTCTTTTTGGGACAAACAAAAAAGGAAATGGTGCCACATAAATTGGGACGGAGGGAGTATCATTTTAGCATTTCGAGACTAAATTTATTAGAATTTTCCAACTATACCTTTAATAATTAAATTTTTTTTAAAAAAAGTTAATAGTCAAACATTAAATAGGGGTAACATAGTAAAATATACACTATATTTAATAATTTTCTTCATGGGCGTGTAAAAGATGAAGGTGTTAACTAAAATGAGACGAAGGGAGTATCAAAAGGACCATAATTATAATTTGTTAATATTTCAACGTCTAAATGAGCTAAACGAAAATACATATAAAAACAATATAAGGGTTTTTTTTTTTTTGGGAAGGAAATCATTATATGGTGGAATCTTGAAATGAATGGCTGCATAAACTATATTGATGAGTGAATGTATGAAAAGAGCTTGAAAACTAGATCAAAAATGAAAACTGAAAGAATCATATATCGAAAGATGTCTTCCTTGTTTTTCTTCTGTGTCCTAAAAAAAAATAAGAACATTCATCAAACAATCAAAAGTAAATTGGTTAAACTTATATATATATCGATCATTTCCTTTATTCTTTAGATAGTAGTACGTAGCATGACGCAAACTAATTATTAATTCTTCATTCATCAATGTCATCGGTTCCGTATCTCCTGTAGATGTTATGCCCATATTCCTTTGTAACAGTCATACAAGTACAAATACTTATTGGGCACCCCGTGGTATAACGTATGATGGTTCATGAGGAGGAATGAAAACCATAAAGCACTAGGGTTTAGATGTCAATAGAAATTCCATAATGCATGTAAGTCTATTGTTGTTGTTGTTGTTTTTTTTTTGTTTTTTTTTTTAAAGTAATTTTGATAGGATGTAATATTAGCGGTACTTGTGTTTGATAGAACATATAGGTACTTAATGAAATAATTGAGGTGCGAGGATTTCGATGCTACAAAAAATTCTAGTTCCTTTTGCTTTTTTAAGGCAAAATGATGGTTTTAATTTTACTCTCAAATTGCTCAAAACTGCATCCTGCTCTTTCTAAATTATTTTTATTAAAACTTGTATGCATTAATTAATTTGGTTTTCCTTTTAAATGTTATTTCTAATAACAATTTCTTTTCGAGAGAGAAAAAATGAACAAGTTTTGCTGTTGCTGCTTCTAAAGTTAGTAACACTTAAAAAGCAGTCAAGGTTTTCCTTCCTCTTATCCTGCCTGAGTTGATCTGTGAGATGCTCTCTGGCTGTGATAATCATTGGCATCTGAGGATGGTATTTCATAAAAGGTAAAAAGAGAAATTTCATAATTAGTCACCGACGTTTTTTATCTATTTTTTCTCATTCTTTTTCCTTCTCTGGACTCAAGGAATAAAAGAAAAAGGGCAAGGTTCCTTCTTTTCATTGAAAAAAAAAAAAAATTCAGAGACAACAGCTCCCTATGAACTTCCCTCATGAAATTTGTTTTTACAGACCAAAAGCAAAAGTATTGTTGTTTTCACCTTTGCCTTTCATCGTCTCCTCTTTTTTCTTTTTCTTCGTTCAAAATTCCATGTTCTTTTACTCTTTTTTTTTCTTTTATTTTCTTTAATGGGAGCATAAATCAGAAAGTCGAGAACAATAACTACTATATGTTTTCGTAAAATCCTAAAGTCATTCATAATCATCATTTAACTTTTCTCGTTTAGCATCTGGCTTAGGGATTAAGCAAGTCTGTTCAAGGGGAATAAAGAGGCGAAAGCTCGAGAGGAATGCATACTCTTATTCAGAAATCTATTCGAACCTTAGATTAGTGAAATCCCTACATAAAGTTGCAAGACATTTTAATCCGTATTCTCCCTGCATAGGATGCATTTACCATTAAAGTATCCTTTTATTAATATTATTTAACCTAAAAGTCGACTTAATATATTAATCAATGAAATTTATTAATTAGACCTACAAGCAATATAATTGCATCAAGATTATATAAGGATGATGACAAGATCGTAATAAGATAAGACCAACAGAAATTAAACAGATGGAACGGCTTATCTACGTGCCCCGGGGACACAATCTTCGATGATAGAACTTTATAACTTTATAGCAAGTAAATGAAATAAAGTATATTAGAAAGAGAGAGAGAGAGAGTAACTTATTGCTTTGGAGTAGTACAAGTAATGATGATGATTGTTCGATGATCAAGAACACGGTAAATATAAAGAGGAAAGAGATTTCAACAACAACAACAACATACCCAGTTTATCTCATAAGTGGGGTCTGAGGAGGGTGAGATGTACGTAGGCCTTACCCCCACCAAAGTGGAGAGGCTGTTTCCGATAGACCCTCGGCTAGGAAAAATAAAGATATACTAGACAATTTTGAAAATTGAGAGAACAATACAGCAATAACCAACAATACAACTCTGGTGTGAAAGACACAACTAATACTTACCAAAATAAACATAAAACAACAATAGATATACCGGTGCAGACTAAGATGAGAATCAGCTATATACATATAATACTACATCCCTGAAGAGAACAGACACTCGACTACTACCTAGCCCTCTACCCTAATCTTCGACCTCCATGCTCCCTCTAAGGTCATGTCCTCGGTGATCTGAATCTGGGCCATGTCTTGTCGGATCACCTCGGTCCAGTTCTTCTTCGGTCTACCTCTACCTCTCCGTAGACTCAGCACAACCAACCTCTCACACCTCCTTACCGGAGTATCAACACTCTTCCTCCTCACGTGGCCGAACCATCGCAACCTTGCTTCTCGCATTTTTTCAGCCACTGGGCCACTCCCACCTTGTTTCGAATGACTTCATTCTTAATCTTATCCATCCTTGTGTGCCCACACATCCACCTAAGCATTCTCATTTCTGCCACACTCATCTTCTGAATATGTGAGTTCTTGACTGGCCAGCACTCTGCCCCATACAACATAGCTGGTCTAACGACCGCCCTATAGAATTTTCCTTTAAGCCTAGGTGGTACTCTCTTATCACACAGGACACCGGATGCGAGCCTCCACTTCATCCATCCTGCTCCAATACGGTGAGTGACATCATCATCAATTTCTCCATTACCTTGGATGCTTGAGCCAAGATATCGAAAGCTTCCTTTCTTAGGAATGATTTGATAATCAAGCCTCGCTTCCACATCTAACTCATCAAGAGCGTCACTAAACTTGCATTCCATGTATTCTGTCTTCGTTCTGCTTAGCCTGAAGCCCTTAGACTCCAAAGTCTGTCTCCACACCTCCAACTTCTCATTGACACCTCTGCGTGTCTCGTCCACCAACACTATATCATCCGCAAATAACATACACCACGGCACCTACTTGGATACTCTGAGTCAATTTATCCATTACCACCGCAAATAAAAATGGGCTAAGCACTGACCCCTGATGTAGCCCCATCTCGACCGGGAATTGCTCTAAGTCTCCTCCCACAGTTCTCACTCGGGTCTTAGCCCCTTAGTACATATCCTTAACTACTCTGATGCACATCTCCGGGACCCTTTTAGACAAGAGGAAAGAGGTTTATACAGCAATTGTGAGCCTTAATGGCGTACATTTAATGAGAATACACCTTATCTCCTTTAATCATAATGGTTAAAGTCATGATTGTGTTAATAAATGGTGGTAACGACTATTTATTGATATCCTACCTTTAATGACTGTTTGAATGCGCTTCTTGTATCGGTGAGGAACTGTAGCTGTAGTCTGAGTAATTTTGACTATGTGCTCGTTGGAGTTTGTCTTGTGTGTCCGGATTCGACTTGTTTTTGTGAGTCACCAAATCTTATCCGCAACATGCATGTCGTGTTATGAGGCCGTGTATAATTTTACCCAATACGATCATTCGGATTAAACGGCTCAAATATGGATTAATCGAGTCATTTTTATTTTAAATTGCAGAGGTTAGGAAATAGGAAATCCAAGTGTTTTTTGCATTTGCTATTTTATTTATTAAAGGACAACTTCGGATGTCATATTAGGAAATCCAAGTATTTTTTGTATTTGCTATTTTATTCATCAAAGGACAACTTCGGATGTCTTATTATTGAGTCAATTGGTACAGTAAAAGGTGACACATAATAGACTTCACCATGATAATGTCATTATGCTATTCTATGAGTACACTATCAACACTACATGTTCCTTATTAGGAGTTAACTTTGATCTCATTATTGTTGTTTTAAAAAGATACCTGGTTAGAAGCGTAAATTATACTTATTGTATTCTTTTTCTCTGCATTAGTGTGATATGCTTGAATCACTCAGGGGAAGAACAGTAATGGAGACTATAGGGTCCACCTCCATAAGTCTTGCTAAATATTTCTATAAAGGAAGTGGTGATGATGCATGGTTATTATATACTTAATCAAACATATTGCTTGTATCATTCAAATCATTCATCAATAATGATATCCAGCATTGTAGAGATGATCTTTTAGTCTTCTATTTCTTTTTTCTTTTTAAATTCATCTGAAACCACGATTTCAGATGTAAAACTTATAAATACGTGTAAAAAAAACTTATAAATACGTGTAAAACTTTACTGAAATTTTGATAAATATTTAAATATGAGCTCTAATATCAAAATTGTAATGAGTTCATTAATATGAAAAAGAAGTTGAAAACATCAAATTAATTTAAACTCCTTAATCCGCTCTGCTAATGCACCTTAAGAATGTATGACCAAAATTGTGGATAAGGACTTTTATTATCGTGCCTGTTATAATTTTTATACCTTTTTTTTTAACCTACGGTTATTCTTAAACACTTTATGGTTTTTCTATTGTTAATATCAACTTATATCAAATTATTAGTAATATCAACATTTTCCATTGAAGTTTTAGTTATGGAAAAATACAAGCATGGAGGTCACAACTAAAAATTGGGCGTCTTTCGACGGACAAATCGGTTAGAAAATTATTGGAATAATAAATTTATCGACATCTTTCGGACGGGAAAATTCCCATCAAAATATTTAAAGTCGGAAAGGCTTTCCGATGTCAAACCATCGGTAACTTCAACGGGGCTTCAACGGACGCCGTTGGGCCTTTCGAACCCTTGACGACTGATATTTTCTTGGTGTTCGCGGTACTCTATCGAAAGTATATAAAAAAATAATGCTAAAGGTTCCGATAGACGCCCGTCAGAAACTAAATAAAAATAATATTTTATTTAATTAATATTCCGACGAACGACCGTTGGAACATAAGAATATTTGAAAAAAATTGTATAATATTTCGACGGATTCTGTCGACAGAATCCTAAACATGCATTATAAAATTTTCATTAATAGGAATACCAATTGCCAAATACCAAAATAGTTGAAGTCCAACATTTTCCCAATATTTCAATAGCCACAAACAAGTCCAAACTATCAAACACAAGTCTAAACTCTCCAGCACAGATCTAAACTTTCTAGCATAAATCTAAAAAATTTGAAATATCCAAAACACGTCTAGAGTTTCAAACATAGATTTAAAATTAACATCAAACTCAAGTCAAGATATAACATGCAAACCCAAGTTGAAAGAAATCATGCAAATATATAAGTCTAAATACGACATCCAAACATAAATCACAACATCCAAACACAAGTCTACTACGTTCCCTCAGTCATAGCCATCGGGTGTATGAGAACGTTTGCGCATCATGAACTTTTTTACCATATTCTCCAATTGCGTCACTTTTGAACAGCCTGTCTCGTGTGCTAAGCGATTTGCTTGGCGTTCTGTCTCACGTGCTAAGCACACTGCTTCACGTTCTGCCTCACGATGCAAGCGCTCTTATTTGATATGATTTACTCATTTTCACGAGTTTTGCATTTAGATCATTTCAATTTTTATTACTTTACCAAGTTTTTTATTTTTCAAGGCTTGTTTATATTTCACAGTTGCACATATTATTCTATCTTTTGTATCAAAGTACAACAACTATCCAAGTAACATCCAAGCAACAACAATATCACTTAATAGCACGGACCAATCAATGCTTCAATTTCAAGCAATAACATTCAAGCAACAACATCCAAGCAACATTCTTCAAACCCAAAGTTTCTACTTTTAACATAAAACCAATCAATGCTTCAATTCCACCTCTATAAATCGGATACTTCAAATATATGTAATTTAATTAAAAGATAATGCTAAACAATTTTATGGAGATGTCAACATGAATTCGTTGAGTGGATAACATTTAGATGTGTTTTGTGACCTCAATTTTAAAAATTGAAATAAAAAAAAGGAAAGAAAAGAACTTACCTGTAGGATTTCGTTCACTACTGTCGGAACTGGGTACTCTTTCAAAAAAGAACTTAGCTGTAAATTAAAAACTAAAAATAGGGTTGAGTTTTTTTGTTTTAGGGAAGAAGGATTGAGGTTTTCGTTTTTGGAAAGAGAAAAAAAAGATAGAACGGTCGCCGAAGTTCCATCGTAGGAGAAGAGAAGCAGATTTACCGGAGAAGGGAAGTAAAATATGATAAAAAATAGAGAAAGATAGAATAGAGAGAAAGAGAGAGTAGGGAGAGAGAGAGCTGAGAAATGAAGAAAATATATGCTAAAACGATAAATTAATGAGTTCAACAAAGATCCATCGAAACTAAGGAGTTAGAACTCACCTCAGTGTTCTAAATATTTTGACGGATAGCTGTGTGAAAAATTAAGAAGAGATTTTTATTTTTTAATTACTAGTTTCGATTGACAGCCGTCGGAACACACTTATGCGACTTTTATGAGAGAATTTTGACGGTAGTCCTTTGGAATTTTAAAAACATAATATGAATAATAAATTATTTCTACTTTCCGTCGGCTGTCTGTCAGAACTTCGGACGGTAGATTGTCCATCGAAAGAGATTATCAGAAACATGCAAATTTTTTAGTAGTGTGTTTTCGCTTAGTTCCCCGCTACATTTTTCATCCTCTTTTGTGTCTTTAAACACTTTTAGTTGTGCTTCTTGTTATGCTGTCAAATTTCCCCTCATCCTCTTGCTAAATTGCACTTTTTAATATTGTCCTTTTAGTAGTCACCTAATTCGAATTCACGTCTTTTTTTCTTCTAGCTTACTGTGCTACATGTATTGTGACTTCCATTCTACTAAACAAATAAGATTGAGAGAAAAAGTTCTTAAAGAATGTTCATTCATCTTTGAGTAGGTAGACCGGTAAACCAAACAAGATGGAGGGACTTCCTACCATACAGGAAATTAAGGAAAGACCTGGACACACCAAGGATGGTGAATGGGTAATACGTAGAGCTTGCTCCGCTTTCTATGGGTTTTTTTTTATAGCAATATGAATATGAGGCTAGATGTTGTTATATTTCACCTACTTACACCTTGTGATCATGCTTCTACTCGTATTATTTTGCAGTATTCTGAATAAAATTTCTCTCATTTGGTGTGTTTTATGTTTTAGGGATTACATTGACGATATAAGGTGTTCTTGGAGCATAATTTATAGATATCAAGGGTTTTGAAGACTGATTAGAAGTCCGTGGGGCATGCAAATAAAGGGCGGACGAAGAAGGAACAAAACTACATAAAATTAGAGAAAGCACGTCGTGCTACATATACGTGTAGCACGCCGTATGGCTCTACGCCGTGCAACATCTCTAATAAGTCTAGCACATTGGTTTCTCAACAACTAAGAAATTAAAGAAAGCACGGCGTGCTGGTTCACAATTTTCCCAAAGCGAGTTCTATGCGAATTTTACAAGGGCAATTTCGTCCTATGTCAATTCCTAAACTAATACATCATTTAACCCTATTGGACAGAACTTTTGGCTTATTTTACATCCAAAAAAGCAAGGAGGAGAGAAGATCAAGATTCAAGGTTTTTTCTCATCCACCAATCATCTTTTGTGTATTTCACATGCTTATAATTATTTTCATTGACATGATCATGACGGCTAAATTACTAATTTTAGGGTTAAATGAAGCACTCTGATACTTATGTGTCAAGAATATTTGTGTTAATGAATGAAACTTGATTATTCTTCCTATCTAAGTATTCATATTTTGATTGGTATTGATTGAAAAGGTCCCCAATTGACTGTCCCCTTTATTCTTGTGCATCTAGGATAGATTCACAAGTTAGGGTAAAACAGTTCGCAATATTTCAAGCTAAAACAAATGCATCGTTAAGGTTGTCAAAAAGGTGAATTGTGACCGTTGATCCCTAATGTGAACTATAATTATAGTCCTGCATATCTTCATTTATTGATTGAAAAATTAGTTGGTGGAAGTTTCAATTATATACGGAAGTAAATAATTGTGAATTTGGAGCAATTATTCAATAGGAAGAACTAAGTTGATTTCGTTATGTATTGTTCTAACACATGAGTAGGAGTTGGGTAGATCAATCCTAGGCATTTAATCTCTTGAATAAATCATATTTTGATTATGTTGTCATTTACTTGTTACTACAAAACCATTCTTAAGATAAAACCCTTAGACGTTAATTGATAGGTAAATTACCTAGAATAGCAACTAGAACTCAAGTGTTCTCTGTGGTATTCGACCTCAGGACTTTAAGTACCGAGCTATATTTGCCGCGATCGCTTAGTCACTTTTGGGTGTGATAAAATTTTTGCGCCTTTTGCCGAGGAACACAGTATTATTTTAGTGTTTAAGATAGCTAATTTTGTTTTTCAATTAACATCACTTTTATCATCTTGAACTAACTCTTTAGATTTGTGTGCTTTAGGTATATGCCAATGACGAGATCTCAATCTTAAGAGTTGAATCTATTTGACCTAGAGATTAAGAGGATACTCCACACCTTGAGAAGGGCAAATATAGTAGAGAATTCACTTGAAGATTTAGAAAACAAGGAATCTGAGATGGCTCAAGACTAAGAGCTTAATGCTTTTGCACAACATGTGGGTGGAAACTTGGCCTCTGCTATTCAGCTTCTGGCATTTGGAGTTAAGAATTTCCACATCATCAAAACAATGATAAGTCTGTCGTCCAATACGGGGTTGTTCGCAAGCAAAGCTATGAATGATCTACAACAACACCTACGAAAAGTCTTGAGGATTTGTGAAACTCAAAAGCAAGCTCGAGTAAAAGCAGATATTGTGAAATTGATGTTGTTTCCATTCTCTCTAATGGAAGATGCTAGAGATTGGTTGTACTCATTTCCAGCTAATTACATTATTACTTGGGATGATTTAGTAATAAAGTTCATGAAAAAGTTCTTCCCACCTAACAAGACAACCAAGCAAGTTGATGAGATACTTATGATTAGATAGAACCTTCTCAAGAATTTTTCAGAAACTTGGGAGAGATTCAAGATCTACTTGAGAAGGTGTCTACATCATGAAATTCCTGATAAGATGCTAGAACAAGGAATTTACATGGACATGGTTGATCAAACCAAGGACAATTCAGATGCGGTAGTTAGAGGAGCATTTTTGAGTAAAATATTTTCTTAAGTGAAGGCACTACTTGACACAACAACTTAGAATTTAGACTGGATAACTAGAGATGCATCTACTGGCTCAGATTTGAGGGAATTAGCTGCTGGTATTGATTCTACAATGGAAAAAGATATGTCAAAGCTACAAACTATGTTGGATGTGGTAGTAAACCATATGAACAACAACATGTTGAAACCTGTCAATTAAGTGGATACACAGAATCTAACTCAGCGTCCTGATCCTGATAACTCTGCTGACTCTGATTTATTAGGCTATACTGAAGATGTGAATTCTCTAAATTATGAAAAGAGAAAGGAATATAACTAACAGAATTCAATCAAGCAGGCACAACACCCAGCTCCATACAACACTGCCAGACCACAAGGTCAACAAGTCCTTACCAGGGATAAGTAGCTTACAACAATCAGCAACAAGTCGTGTTGCTTCAAGAGCAAATTAATTATAGCCAATATGGATAAAATGCCCCCTAAAGTTGTCCCGAAACACGCGTTACAACATGTAACTTTGCGGGGATCCTATCACCCCCCCCCCAAACATATTCGAAGTGTTATTAAGACCCCCTTATCATGTGAGTTGACCGAGAGAGTGTATTACACTCTCTCAAGGAGAGTGAGATAAAAGAACCGGTCTAAACTTTATTTTTTTCAGCATTTCTTTATTTAAAAATGTTCTCCTACTTATTTTATTTTTCTTTTTTACTTTTTCTTAAACCTTCCTTGCTTTGCTTCTTTACTGCTAGTTTTTTATTCCTGCCACCGGAAACATTTTTCGGTTACCGGAAAAGCAAGTGGTCAATCAGATTGTTAGTTTTTCAATTAATTTGTGGTTACCAAAAAAGAAAGTCACTAATCGGATTGGAATTTTATTTTTCCTTTTCTCTATTTTCATCTTTTTTTTTCTTTCTTCTTAGCCAAACCAAGCCTGTCCACCAAAAAATTCGTTGTCGGCATAGAAACACCAACTCTGCGATTTCAAATCTTTTTCTTTTCTTTTTTATTATCCCTATTATTATTTCGGCAGTTCAAAATTGTTCTCCACATCACCTCCATACTTGAAATTTTTTAAAATTTCTATTAAAGAAACTATCCAACACTTAAAATGACAGTTTAAATTAAAAAAATGGAACATAAGATAAATTTGAGGTTATGCATTCATTATTAGAATTATCCACCTAGGATCTCCAATTAATTCCAGTTGTTGGCCTTTTCTTTGGGAGGTTCAATGGTTATTTTGGGTTGTGGAGTATGGAAAGGGGCGGGAGAATCAATTGGTTTGGCGCAAGATTTTCAAGAAATAATATACCTTAATGACTTTATTTGAACTTTGTAGAGTCAATGGGTTTGAGATGGGTTTGGGGAGTTTGATTTTGTACAGGTGTGGAGCAGACGGTTGGTGTTAGGGCATAAACCGATAAAAAAGTTAAAAAAGAAAGAGAAAGAGAATAACTAGATAGAAAAAAGGAATAAAAGGAAATAAACATAAATGAAAGAAAAAATGAAAAATTAAATAGTGACACATGGCAATCTACAATTGATGTGTGAGTGATACATTTTATTCTAAAACTCAGTTTGAGCAAGAAAGTGGCTTTTTATACCGTTTCGAGTGTGTTCATAGGGGGAGCTAATAGGTCTCCCGCATAGTTAAAGGTTGTAAGAAGCGTTTTGGGACTACTTTGAGGGGGATTTTATGCATTTTGCCTTAATTATATAACAAAAGATTAAGACCATAGTGCAGGCTAGATGGGAGTTAATAAGCAATTGCAAGATCAAGTGACGGCCCACGACACTGCCATAAACGGAATAGAGACAAAGTTGGGACAATTGACCATTACTTAGAACAATAGACCTTAGGATACTTTGCCACCAGACACAATGCTAAATCCTAAGGATGCAAATCTTAATCAATTGATGGTGGTTACCTCGAGAAATGGTATAGATCCTTATAGAGAGCAAGATTTGGCTAAGGGTATGGTGCCTAGTGTGCTAGTTGTTGACCTTACGGATGTTCTAGCTAGAGTTGTAACAGTGATGAAGTTGAAAAGGAAATTGGGACTGCACGTGTGACAAAGCCTGTTGAAAAGGAAATGACACGACCCAGATTTTCAGCTAGGCCGTGCGAGCACCCGACATCCTCCTCTAGACCCATCGAGTGAACCCTTTTGAATTGAATTCACAAAAATACATATAAAATCAACTTATAGATAAGAAATAAGACCTAAAGAGACACGAACATAATTATACATAAGCTGTACAGAAGAAGTTACAGCTAGTCCTACCCAATGTACTAGCTTTAGGGCTATCCAGACATACATATAAGAATACAAATGAAGTATAAACATCTCCTGAAGGGAGAAAAATACAACTGAGACAATAAACATAAAACTGGTGGACATCCTGAGCAAAAGCTGGCTCACCCTAACAGCTGAAGTCGTCTTCACTCCTCAACAACGTGGCGAACTTAATCCAAGAGCGAACTTGCCGAAACAAAATAAATAGACAAGAAACAAACAGAGGGTGAATCAAAAGGACTCAGTAAGTAGGGGCTGGCTAGCCACCTCGAAGAAGTAGATATGCTAGCCAGGGAGAAGAAAAGAAGATAAACTAAATTCACCTTATCTCAACTAAAAAGGATAATAACTGAAAACACGTATGGAACCATAAACTCATAAATAATCAGGGACATAAGATAGACAAAACATATAGGTATCCCGAATATATCAACAATCAGAAATACATGATACGCACACAAACATCATACTATAATCACACAATACACAGCAACCGGTGCAATGAAATGGAATGAATGCAGTATGATGCAGTGGGGTCACATGTGCTTGTAATCCTATCTCGAAGCGGAATACTCCTATATTCGAGGGGAATATAATCTAATAACCAACTAGAGCGGAATACTCCTGCTCCTGGGGCGGAATACACCTGCACCCAATATAATATAAAGCTGAGGCGGAATACTCCTGCACTCAGTATATGACATAAGAGCAGAATACTCCTTCTCCTGGGACAGAATACTCCTACACCCGAGATAATATAAAGCTGAGGCGGAATACTCCTGCACTCAGTATATGACATAAGAGCAGAATAATCCTGCTCCTGGGGCAGAATACTCCTGCACCCGAGATAATATAAAGTTGAGGCCGAATACTCCTGCACTCAGTATATTACATATGAGCGGAATACTCCTGCCCTCAATATGATGCAATAATAATCCTTCACCGGAGCAGGACTCTCATCGACTACCGGGAAGTATATGTAAAGCTCACAACCAGAGTACAATGCTTATATGCTCCATGCAATACCAACAACAGGGCATAACATATAATATACAGTGTACATTTAAAACTAAAGCGTAATAAGTACACCTATCGGCAGCTACACACGTAAGGAACACGTGGTAGAATATCCACAAGGCCAAAGGCCGCTAGAGAAATGGATATAATCACTTACCTCGTTCAAAAGTTAGCACTGCTACTCAACAACCATTTTGTCCTTTGGATTCATTGCCAAACGATCCCGCTATATTCAATAAGCAGAAAAATATATCAAATAAGGCTAAAGGCCTCATTCCTTACGTCTTACAAAAATTCGGTCAGGAACCCGACACACGATTCGCATACGCGATACGCAGTCCAGGCCTACATATATGGTTCAAAATCACATAACCAAACCCTAAATAAATTATATTTATGGGTTGCCCATAACTCCGTGAATTCGAATATATAATCAATTTCATTATTGGGGTCCAATTAACCCTTTTAACTATCAATTTAACTTATTAGAAAGATGTCTAATATCCCAATTTCTAGCGTGAAAATATATTCAAACACACGTAATAAATTGAAATAATGAATTAACATCATTACCTGAATGTTTCGGAGTGAAAATTCTATTTTTTTCCCTCTTCCTTTTCCTTTCTTTTCTCGCCCTTTTCTTTGTTCGTTATCCCTTTCTCATTTCTTGTTTCTGTTTCTGTTCTATGGTTTTAGCTAAGGGTGAGCTTAGCCACCGCCTCCTTTTTATTTTCTTTTCCTTTATCTTTTTCTTTTTTTCCTTTCTTTTTCTTTTTGAAAATATTTCATCGTGACAAAAATTAAAACGAAATCCTATGAAATTCAGAATGATCCCAAATTTCTCAAGTAAGTTATACCAAAATTTATGTGACGTACTCGATAAGACGGATCTCGAATCAGATTCCCGAAACTCAAGATACAAATTAAACGGAAAAGATCAAATTCATTAACTTTCAGGACTTTAGCAAAAACTATCCGAATGACCTCGGAATTCACTCTTTAAAAGTTCACACAGGTCACAAATGACCATACAAACCTAACAATGCTTTCGAATTTTGAATTGGAGCTCATTCGCCAAAATCAAGGTCGAAAACCTCCTTTTAGATTTACCAACAACGAAAACTGAAACCTTCTTCCGATACCTACCAAACGAAGTCCGATTTAATTTAAATTTTATATATAGGTCCTAATGAACCTTACGAAGATTTTAAAACTTTCGGTATGCCAACCGGAGTTCTAACTCCCGAAACGACTACCTAAGGTCATTTCAGGAAAGCTAACGGGTAAGTGTGAAACATACGACACCACCACCCCCTTATCGTCAAAGGCTTGTAAAACAACAAATAGAAAGCTAGTACAAAAAATTCCATTGAGATTCTTAAACAATTGCATGTTAATATTCATTTACTTGAAGTTATTAGAGATTTTCCAAGTTATGCTAAAATTCTGAAAGACCTCTCTAGAAAGTTTGAAATTCAGGATTTCCTACAGTCATATTGACTCAAACTTGTAGTGATGTGGTGTCTAAGCCTATGGCTCAAAAGTTGGCAGACCCAAGTAGCTTTGCTATACCTTTTGCACGATTGGTAAGCACACTATTGCTAGAACCTTACTTGATTTAGGAGCTAGTATAAACTTGATGATTCTTTGTATCTATAAATAGCTTGGTGTTGGTAGGGCAAGAACCATATCTATGAGTCTTCAGTTAGTGGGGTTTCGTTAATAGACCTACAAGGATTTTAGATGATGTATTGGTGCAAGTAGATAAATTTGTGTTTACTGTAGACTTTGTAATTCTTGACTGTGCAGTTAATGAGGAGACTCCTATTATTTTAGGGAGACCATACGTTGCTACAGGAAAGGCTATAATACACTATGAGACTGGTTAGATGAATATGAGGTTAATGATGAGGAGGTGAGCTTTAATGTTCAAAAATCTATGAAGAGACCTATTAAGTTTGCTAATTGCTCCATGGTCAATGTCTTAGAGATGGATGACTTTGAGGAGGATGAAATCTACCAACCCAATGACCCGTTGGAAGCTTGTCTACTGAATGTGGGCATCTTTGATGGCGAGGAACGAGAGGAGATTGTGTTGACCCTAGAAGGGCACGAGTTCTGGCATAGGGAACTACGATTTTATCCACTTGTTCGCTAATAGGATAGTACCACCCGCACACCGACTATAGAAAATTCCCTTCAGTTGGAGCTCAAACTATTTCTGAGCACCTTAAATATGTTTTCATAGGACCTAACTCTACTTTTCTTTCATCTTGTTTTTCAGATGTGCAGGTAGAAAGGTTAATGCAGATATTGAAGGAGTGCAAGCAGGCGATTGGATGGACAATTCCTGACATCAAGGGAATCAACCTAGATTTTTGCATGCACAAGATTCTGTTGGAAGATCAATATAGCATCAAAGGAGGCTAGTTCTGAACATGAAAGAGGTAGTCAAGAAAGAATTAATAAAGTGGCTGGATGTAGGAATTTTTTTTTTTTTTTAAATTTCCAATAGTCAATGGGTAAGTCCAGTCCAATGTGTGCCAAAGAAAGGTGGAATGATTGTGGTAAAAACAAAAATAATGATCTAATCCACACTAGAACTACAACTGGCTAGCGAGTTTATATGGATTATATGGTAAGATCACTTCCATCTTCTCTTATGTGGTTATTTGTGGTACAACCAAATTCATATAGCCCCTGAAGACCAAGAGAAAACAACCTTCACTTGTCCTTATGACACATTTGCTTTTCGAATAATTCCTTTTGGGTTATGTAATGTGCCAGCCACCTTCCAAATGTGTATGATGACTATATTTACTGACATGGTGGAGGATATTATGGAAGTATTCATGGACGACTTCTCTATGGTAGGTAATTCATTTGATGCATACCTAGTTAATTTAGAGTGAGTGTTAAAAAGGTGCATTGAAACTAATCTTGTGCTTGATTGGGAGAAGTGTCATTTTATGGTATAAGAGGGGATAGTCTTAGGATACCAAGTATCAAGCAGAGGGATTGAGGTAGATAAAGCTAAAGTTGAGGTAATCAAATAGTTTTCTGAACCCACTATTGTGAGGTCAGTTCATAGCTTTTTGAGCCATGTTGGCTTCTATAGGAGGTTTATTAAAGACTTCTCTAAGATCTGTCATACCTTATGTAATTATTTTGACTGCCTTTCTTGTAAGCCAAGGTGTGCCTGCTGATAGGGACCATGAGCAGATTTTGTACCTTGTGTTCTCTTTATAATGTGCCACTATTGTTGAGGAGCATGCTCATGTTGATGACCATGGCTTGAATATAACACAACAGATGGCCCTGATGAGCCTTGTACAGATTCAACAACACCATGGTTGGAGGCATGTCCTCTCTGTGGATCAATTTGAGGAGATGAAATCACCATACACGAAGGAAACTAAGAGGCAGCTGCATCTGTGGCAGTGGTACATCTTGATGATGAGGATGCTAACTCCGTGCCCGACAGTGATGATGAGGAGTTGCTGGTTTACCCTGGAGTACTTGACACTCTTGATTTTATTCTGTGCACTGAGGTCAATGCTTATCTTTAAGTGTTGGGTGCTCCTAGTTTATGTACTTGGTTTTTGTGTACTTTGTTTGGTTGTTATGTTTGTACTTTGTCATTTAGCTAGTTGGAATTGTTTTGATTTGGTTCTTCATTCTAAGATTGGTATGTACTAAATTTATCAATTTATTATGGGCCTGTAGTATTTAGTATGACTTTTCTTAGTAATTGAGTATTATTAGTTTTTAGTATTATTGTACTATTAGTATTTTTGATTTTTTTAAAAAAATAGGTGCCACCAATAAAGTACGCTTGGAGTGTATTATGCTCTTCTTCTGATTCGCTCAGCTCTTTAGGGTCTGATTTACACATCCATTGTATATACCGTTAGTAGGTAGATTATTCACCTTGGTTTTTCTTTGTGTATTAGTTCTTTTCCAAGGGTATTAGTTTGAACCGGGTACAAACGATGCGGATGGATGTGATAGTCTTGGCTCTACTTTGTCTAGTTTTATATAGATACTTAGTTGGGGCATGTAAACTTCATGCGTGTATTCTATCATGATCCAGTTTACCTTGATAAACATTGAGTTCATTTATTTGAAGCCTACGATCATGATTTTGACTTTAGATTTGCTCGAAAGTTTGCTTGTGTTTATCTTTGTTTGAGAGCGCAAATTGAGCCGTTTTGAGTAAGTTATGTGCCATATGTGAATGAGGATTTTGTTGCTCCAGATTTTAATGCTTGATGTCTAGAACTTGCCCGGTGTGTGTCCAAAAAAAAAAGAGAAGTTTTCCAGGTTAAGAAGTGATATAAGCATTTCTTTCATAGCCAATTTATTTAAAGCTTCATAGTTTGATAGTTACCAGTGAAATTGGACCTTAGCTAACCTTTTTGAGCATGTAGCCTTTTCGTTGATAGCCATTGGGATTCATGTTCCTTGTGTTGATTAGCTATGAGCTTACTTGTAGTGTTATGATCCAAAAAGGCCAAAGAATAAAGTGGGAAGTTTGTGGTTGTTTGGGAAAGATGAAAGATGCTTTAGGAGGGTGCTATTGGAGGGATCTACAAGAAGAAAAAAAAAAGAGAAAGTGAAAACTTGAAAAAGAAAGAAGAAAAAAAAAAGTTGTGTCTTGAAAGATAGAAAGAGAAAAATAGTAGTCCTTATCCTTAGCCCCTACCTTTGCTTAAAGAGAATGGTAGTGAAATTTGAAATATGATGGTAAAAGAAAGATTGGTTGGGAGAAAAATATTTGAATTAAATATGGTGTATTAAATTACTTGGGGTGGCTAGTCAGTATTACCTAAATATATCCTACCCCTACCATTTCCTACATTACAACCAAAAGAAGTCCTAGTTGATCTTATCCAAGTAGATGGATGTTAGCCGAGTTCTACGCAAAGGGCAAGATTATGGTATGTCTTGTTTTGCATGTGAATTCATTTATGAGAGTGAGTGCTTCATCTATATTTGAACTTTTAGTTCATGTTCATTCTCTTGTGTGAATTTCTTCTCTAAAAGTTGATTTGATTGTGAGGGCACATGATTTTCTAGAAACGAGCTCTTTTATTAGTCTGTCAAATAAGGTGAGTACTTGCATGGCTTTTGGGTGATTTTGGAGTTGTTTTGAGACTGAGATGTTGATGTGATGCACTTGGTAGTTTTAAAATATTCTTGGCATGAATTTGTGTGAATAAAGTGTAGTTAGTTTATAGGCAACTTGTTGAGTGCCTATATAAACCAAAGTCATTGATGTGAGTTGTTTTGGTGAATCTTGAGTTCAAAGTATAAGTTGCTCGAGAACGAACAACGTAAGTAGGGGGTGCTGATTCGAGGATAGATATTGTTATATTTCACTAAATTTTGCCTCGTGTTCAGGTGTCTATTTACATTATTTTGTAATACTTTGAACAAAATTTCTCTCATTTGGTGTATTTTACGTTGTAAGGATTACACTGATGATATAAATCGTTCTTGGATCATAATTGATAGAAATCAAGGATTTTGAAGTCTGAGTAGAAGCCCGAGGGACGTGCGACTGAAGACCGGACGAATAAGGAACAAAACTACATAAAATTAGAGAAAGCATGCCGTGTTACACGGCGTGTAGCACACTGTACTCCTACACACCGTACTACTGCACACCGTGCAGCATCTCTAAAAAGTTTAAAACATTGGTTTTTTCTCAGAAACTCAGAAATTAAAGAAGGCACAGCGTGCACGTTTAGAATTTACCTTGACTGAGTTCTAAGCAGATTTTACAAGGGCAGTTTCATCCTAAGTTGATTCCTAATACATCATTAAATTGAATTAGACGGGACTTTTGGCTTATTTTACACTCAAAGAAGGCAAAGAAGAGCGAATATCAAGATTCAAGTCTTTTTCTCATCCATTGATCATATTTTGTGTATTTTACATGGTTATAGTTATTTCATTGACATGACCATGACTATGAGTAGCTAAATCACCCATTCTAGGATTGATTGAAACACTCCAATACTTATGTGTTAAAGTATTTGTGTTAATGAAAAAAACATGATTATTCTTCCTATTTAAGTGTTTATATTTTGATTGCTATTGATTGGAAGAGTCCCCAATTGACTGTCCCCTTTATTCTTGTGCATCTAGGATAGATTCACAAGTTAGGGTAAAACAAATAGCAATATTTCAAGCTAAAACAAATGCATTGCTAAGGTTGTCAAAAAGGTGAATTGTGACCATTGATCCCTATTGTGAACTATAATTATAGTCCTGCATATCTTCATTAATTGATTGGAAAATTAGTTGATGGAAGTTTCAGTTATTATATAGAAGTAAATAATTGTGAATTTGGAGCAAGCTTACTTCACACCAACAGAATCCTAAGCTTTCTTCTCCGCCTCAGCTTGAGAGCTCCTTTATACATCAAGATCTGGCCCTTCCCCAAGGTAGGTAGGTTTAGCCTCACTCGATCGACTCCGGCTATGGTGTGATTCCTGGCATATTGTTCAATAGGAAGAACCAAGTTGATTTCGTTTATGTATTGATCTAACACATGAGTAGGAGTTGGGTAGATCAATCCTTGACTTTTAATTCCTTGAATAAATTTTATTCTCTACTACGTTGTCAACTACTTTACTATTAATTTCTTGTTACATAGTTGTTACTATAAAATCATTCTTAAGATAAAACCTTAGAAGTGAATCGATAAGTAAATTACTTAGAATACCAACTAGAATTCGAGAGTTCGCTGTGGGATTCGACCTCGAGACTTTAAGTAGCGAGTTATATTTTTCGCAGCTACTTAGTCCTTTTTATAGGGCATAATTGAGCGTGATCATAGTATGATTACGATGCTTTCTCTGAATGGAAAAGAGACCGCGGAAAATTGAAAGAAGCTAGCAATAGCCACTAAGGAATTGTATTAGACATTCTATTTGCAATACATTAATACAAAAAAGAAGGGGTAAGAACTCTTTCACCTACTGTTTGAAAAGAGAAAAATCCCATCAACAAAATAGAGAAGATATATCCTATTCTACAGCAGCGTTGAAGTTTTAAAAGAAGATGCATCCGTCTACACCTTGAAGAAGCCCAACATCATCAATAGACAAATCTTCAGGACTTCCATGATCATCAATAGAGATATTCAAATCCAAAGAAACACAAGACCTTGTAGTAATTTCATCCATTGAAACTCTAATCTCTTCACTCTTTGATCCATCAGAATTTTTTGGCTTCACAGAAGGAGAACAAGCTCTTGACTTAGAACTAAAACCCTCACAACTCAAAATAATAATAGCATCATCAAGACTCACTTCTTCACCATCTGAATTAATGATTTTTCCTCTTTCAATAGCCTTCTTGATTCCCCTTTGAGAAAAATAGTCTATTTGTTCCACATCCTCCAAGAAAAAAACACAATGACAATTAGAAGACACTTGCTTAGCAAATCTATCAAAGTAGCTCAAGTTTTCTTCATTTCTTGACCTTTTGTTACTAAAATTAGAACAAAAGTTGCTCAAAGAAATCGAAACAAAATTAGAGTATGATCCAAACACAACATTTGCCAATTCTCTTGCAATTTTCACTTTAGCTTGAACATCAGGACCTTGGAAGAATAACCAAGTTTCTTCTTTTTGTTCAGTACCATTTAGTGATTTTTCTTTTCTTCTTATCATTCCAGACCTGCATTGCCATATTGTTGCAACAATTTCTTGAATAGTTTCCTTCTTCCCTGGAACTATTTTCTCCAATGCATTGGATAGAATGTTCAAGTTTTCAGAATTAAACTCCTTTAACTTCGGAATAAACTCCATCTCCATGATCACATCACATGAAGACGTAGAATTAGATGATAATGCAACATTTGGTTGGTCATTGTACTCGGGAATGTATATCCTTAAACTTGCCTCTCCATTGGCCCAAAATTGATTATGTTGCAAATTTGCATGTTGTTGATTGTTGAGTGAAAAGCAAGAAATAGATGATGAAGGTGATTCTGAAGGAAAGGATAAACTTCTCACAAAACTTTTGGTTTCTTTATGCATAGAACTGCATGGTGTATTCAACTTTTCGGGCAGCTCTTTGACTGATACACAGTTCTGAATTGGAAAAGAAAATAAAGTTAGCCTGCAAGAGAAAAAGAGAAAGGAAAAGAAGAAAGAACATAATTGATTTGATGAGTGGAAAGTTAAAGATTCGAACGTCACCTGATCATGATGATTACTACAATTTCTCTGTTTCTCATCTTTAAGCCATGATGGTAGGCTTGACAACGTAGACTTACTGTTAAAGCCACTGTTTTGTGTACAACTGTTTAGAAAATTCAAAGACAAAAATGAACTATGATCAGTTGATAGAAACATTGCTACAAAACAGCATGCAATTTTATTGGATTTGTGGGGTGAAGGGTGTGGGTGCGGGGGAGGGGAGGGGGTGGAGAAACTAAAGGGGTCCTTCACAATTTAGTAGAGGAAAAGAAATTAAAGGAAAAAAGTGAAGGACATGAAGAAGAAGATCGAGAAACAGCATGCTTTTGAGAAATACTGCCTTCGGTCCATTTTAGTTGTAAGGGTTAGACTTTGCACATACAAAATCATAAATAAGCATAGTACTTTTACTAATTTACCCTTTTATCTTCTTCCTATTTTCAAGAAAGAGCTACTATATTAAGATGTTTGTGTTTTTCAATAACATTTAATATTACGGGTATTACGGGGAAGAAATAATAAATTTTATCTTGATATTCTAAATTGACAAACATTGTTGACCTTCTATATATGAAATATCTTGCAACTAAAATGGACCGGGGGAGTACTTATAAATAGCCAAATAGGATACAATAGGGTAATGCTTTTGGCCTTTTTCTTTTTCACCACCAAAAGAATTCCATGAAACATTCGAGCAGTCTTTTGGATGTAAAGCAAATAGAACAAACAGGGTAAATCTTTTAAAATTTGAAGGTGAGTAGTTGAAGACGAAGTTAAAGAATATTCTAAAGTTGAAATCATTTTTAGACATGAATTTTACTTGGAAAAAAAAGTTAGATCAATTGAATTACTCCGTAAACCACTTGTTCAACTCCAAAAAAAATTCTATTCCAAGTAGAAGTTAGATTAGTTGATAGAACAAAAACCATACAGTCCTGCAAATAATTTGTAATCATTATTTACAAATAACATGCATGTCGTCAACATCAGACTCTAATAAAATAAAATGAATAAATAAAAAAAGAACTGGGAAACAAAAACAAGAAAGAAGGAAGGAAGGCATCAATGAGTCAACTGTTTTACCTGTCAGGGTTGAGACTTAGGCCCAAATTGCCAGCAGGAACTGTAACAGGATGCAGGTCCCAAATAGATTCCAATGGATTATTACCACTTTTGCATCTCATGTAAGTTTGAAAGGTTGCAATTCCCACAAGCCAAAATTTTTCATTTTCACCAATACTACATACCAATCTCCCAATTTCCATTTTCATGTATTCCACAGAACAATTGTAGCTAGTTTTCCCTTGTCCACCAGAACTATTAGCCCCATAATCAGCAACCCATTTAAGATCTCCTAAGTACAAAACAACTCCATTTTTCACTAAACTCTTAATAAGACAAGTCAACTCTCCTATTCTGTGCTCAACTTCTTCTCTTTGGATATTACCAAAATTTAGAAGTGCTAAACTTATGAACTTAATTTCCTTCAAAAATTCCGGCACATCTCTATTATCAACTTTATTCATCACCCCTTTAACTACACCTTCTAAAGTATCAACACATTCACCTACTATCACTATATTTTTCCTTTTTTTGGTCACTAAGCTTTCCACTACACTCATCACATCTTCATCTTTAACAAGAAAAGGACTTACTTTTGTGCTTTTTTTAGCTCCACCACTTTGATTATTTTCTTTACTTGAGGGAGAAGGATTTTGAGAACATAGTTCTAAAGAAACAGCTTGTTCCACATTACTTTTGACTTGAGTACTAGAAAAACCAGCTTCCCTCATGACTCTACTAACACTAGGATCATCCAAAATAGAAATAATAAGTTGCTCAAGTTCTATTTTCACAGCTAAAAGAGGTTGTTGTTGATTCTCTATCGATCCTCGCCTTTGGTGGGCTTGGGCTCG
This sequence comes from Petunia x hybrida, assembly GCA_037355625.1. Classification (NCBI taxonomy): domain Eukaryota; kingdom Viridiplantae; phylum Streptophyta; class Magnoliopsida; order Solanales; family Solanaceae; genus Petunia; species Petunia x hybrida. Next base: position 275,935 of record JBBBVM010000676.1, read on the forward strand.
TTTGAAAGCAGCAACAAGTGCATTAGAAATGGAAGGATAATTTTGTGATTGGTAGTGGTGATCATGGCCTAATAACATGTTACTAGAAGAAGACGATGCAGGAAGGCGATTAAGTGCAACGTTGAAGCAAAGTTCTAAGGCTTTACATTGAAGGGGATGAGAATGAGATTGAAGACATGCTGTTTTGAATAAACCATTTGAAGAAGAAGAAAGCATGGTGATTGCTACATGTAGAGGTGTTATTTGGGCATGGCCACGACGTTTAGCAAGTGTTACGGATTGTTTTATGATGCTTGCTGCCTCAGTTGTTAGAGCTTGTTGTATTGTGCACCCTCCTGTTCTCATGTTTTGATGAATTATTCACTTTCAATGAAAGAAAAGATGTTGGAATATTGTTGGATTATTGAAGTGAAATTTGTGGTGTCGTGTACTAGCTAGTTTAGTTGTTGCAAAAAAAGAAAGTGATGGTTTGTGCTGTGTCTGACTAGAACTGAGGAGATCCAAGAACTTAATAGTAGGATAGAAGAGAGAAAACCCTAATTAGGAAGCCATTGCAAAGTGGTCATATATACAGGATGAAATCTAGAATAGGATTGCGTAGATATAAGGGGTAAAGGATTTTCTGAGTGTATATTTTTCCTTTCCTTTTGAAGTGAGCTAGGGTGGTATGGCCAAAGGTACATATTAAAATTTGAACTTTATGTGTCATATAATCAAAGACAACAACCTAGCTTAATTGCTAGTATGTGGATTTCAAATTTAAATTTTATACATATCCAATAAATTTCTTTATTATATACAGATTTTAGCCAAAACTAATGGACTATATCCGAACCTTGCATCCACTCCTAGAGGTGGGGGTGGGGAAGAGGGGTTCCTTTCTTGTGAGGTACTACCAAAATTTTGGGGTTCAGAGGAAATTTTGTAGTGGAAAGTGGAATGCATGTGCTGACAAGGAGGAATTGTACCAGCTAAAGGCAACTTAGCTTTACTTCTCTGTTTTACACACATTATTTTATTTAGTATATTTTCTAGCAAAGCAGATTTTAGGACATGGAATGTGGTAGTGGAACTCTACCTTTCATGCAATTATTATATTAGTCTTTAGCTATTTAATTCAAAAAGGCGAAAGTACAAGATATATATCAACGCAACTACTATTAAGTTGGAACAACAAAAATCTTGGTCTGATCATATCTCAATTCTTAGTGGTTATAGCATTTAAGACTTGCATCTGGAGAAAAAGTTAAGAAGGATCAAATTACAAACTAGCTAGAGTACTAGACATAACTTTAGCTCAAAAGACGGAATTTTCTCAAGCCTCTCTCTTTTCATAGGGGAAAAAAGGATAGATGTGTTTCAAAAAAGAGATTCCTTACAAAATCTATACATTTTAAAAAAAAAAAGTGTAACCCTGAGGTTGGTGTCTTGAAGAATATGTAACGTTAGTACCGTCGCTCCTCCAATCTAGTAGAAGCATTGATTTTTTGCCAACAATTACAATTGAAAAGGATTAAACGTGTGAATGCATCATGTTATAAGTATAAAGGAAGAGAAAAGGAGCATAAATTAGAGGGAGGGGGAGGTGTTTCTCATGTTATCAGAATAGGTGGATGTAGCCATTTAGCCACCGGTTTATCTGAAACCTTTTGTTAGCTTGGATAAGCTTGAAGTTTTGACTGATGATTAAGGAACGGATTCAAAGGACCTGTTCTTTTGAATCACTGCAGCTAAATAGATAATTCATGCAAAATCATTTAAGCTGAGATATTGTTAATTATCCTTAGACTAATGTTTATCTTGATAATTATGCAGGTCTAAACGTGATATGAAAAAATTGCATAAATAATAGATAAGGGCTAAAAGATCCGGATGCTTAAAGTAAAGAGTTCAATTAGGATTCAAACTCTTGGGAGCTTTGAAGTTCTAATTGCTCAAGACTTCTTGGCTGCTGAAGCTATAAAACGAGGAGCAAATCAGCTATTGAAGTATGCACAAATACAGAGAGAATCGAGAAAAGCATTGAAAGAGTCATTATCTTATTTGTGTAATCAGTAAGCTACAGGGAACTAAGTAAGAACCTGTTCCTTAGATTGAGTCTTGTAAAAGTTCAGTCTTAGTTCAACTGTAGTAGGCATTATCGAGTTGTATCTTTTTAGTTCAAGTCGTGTACTTGACAAAGCTTTACTGATCGTGAAAGAGGTCACTAAAGGATTATAGTTAGTCCTAGGTTAGTAAGAAGGTAGTCTTATAACCAAGTGGGTCTTTTACATAGTGAAGTTGAAATCCTACTTGGAAGAGAAGGTCGTGGTTTTTTGATCCCGAGTTCAAGGGGTTTTTCCACGCTAATATTGAGTGTTCATTTACTTACAGTTTTAATTCCGCATATAACATAGTAAAGGAACACATTTTAAGGAACTGGTCCTTAAAACAGTAAAGTGGTGTATCTTGGGAAATAACAATTGGTATCAGAGCGGGTTATCCTTGAAAAGGCTAACACCTAGGATTAGATGAGCACATCACTAGAGAATAGTGAGGGTCAGTCAATGGTTAGAGCACCTTTGTTCAATGGAAAATACTACTCATGGTGGAAGGAAAGGATGAGAGATCATCTTCAAGCTGAGGACTATGAATTATGGGACATAGTGACTGAAGGTCCCATGATTCCAATGAAAAAGGATGCGGAGGGAAATGATGTTCCCAAAACCAGAAAAGAATGCAATGCTGAAGACATAAGGCAATGGGAGTGCAGTAGCATCAGAGGGTATACCACTGCAAAGGAAATTTGGGATGCGCTACAAGTTGCACATGAAGGAACAAGTCAGGTAAAAAGGTCTAGAGGTACACTTCTTTTTGCTGAATATGAAAGTTTTAAAATGAAGGAAGAAGAATCAATCTCTGAAATGTATACTAGATTTAATGCCATTGCATCTGAACTTATTTTTTTGGGAAGGGTTTTAACTGTGGAAGATAGAGTAGAAAAGATCCTAACTAGGGTTCTTCCTGATTCTTGGGAGATCAAAGCTTGTGCTATCATAGAAAGCAAGGATCTGACCACCTTATCCTTAGATGAGCTTATAGGTAATTTAAAGACTTATGAACTAAGGAAAAAGGTTAAAAACATAGGAGTACCAGTTAAAATTGAACCTAATCTAGCCTTGACTGCTGCTGATAAGCCTATCGATGATAAGGAGCTGGTCCTTATCGCTAAAAGTGTTCAAAAATATTTGAATAAGAAAAAGGGGATTAGTGGACAGGGTAGGTCTTCTAACATGAAACAGGTTGGAGAATGCTTCAAATGTGGCAACATAGAACACTACATCAGCAAATGTCCAATCATAGAAGGAGAATGGAGGAAGAGATATATTGAAGAAAGGAAAAAGGGTAGGGAACATGTTCGTAAGAAAAGTGGAAATCCCAAAGCAATGGTTGAAGGATGGCAAGATAGTGAGGATGAAGTATCTGATGATGATCAGGATGAGGATCTTACTCTAATGGCTCTTGAAGACTCAGATAATGAAGAAGATGCTGAGGTATTTGTTTCTAAACTTAGACAAGATGTGAAAAGCATGCCTAGAGAGAAATTAGTTAAAGTATTTCATACTGTGTTAAATGAGTTTAAATCTCTAAAGGATGGAAAACATCAACTGCATGATGAAATTGATAGTTTAGGAGCAGAATACAAAAAGGCAGTAATTAAAAATGACTCTCTGAAAAGAAAGATTAGCATGCTTGAGGAACAGGTCCTCACACTAGAATCACCTGTTCAGGAATTAGAAAATATCAAAACAATTGAAAAAGGTAAAGGCATTGCTAATTCTCATCAGATCATTGCTGAAGAGAAACTGAAAGTCACAGTTGATGAATTGTGCAAAAAGGATGAGAAGATAAGATCTTTGAAAAAAGAATTGGTTAAAACAAAAATGGAGTTAGGAAAAACTGTAAAATGGGACAAGTCTTCTGAAGCACTAGAATGGTTACAGGAAAATCATAGTAGTAACAGGAAGGGTATTGGATTCATGAAAGCACAATCTTCATCCAAATGGGATCCAAAGAGTAAGTATTTATCACTTCTTGAAAACTGGCTATGCACTCATTGTGGGAACACTGGTCACTGGAAAGAAAATTGCCAATCTTTAAAAATGGCTGTACAGAGGAACAGGTCCTATAAACCTGTTCAAAATTCTGTAAGAAAGAAAACTGTTCACACAAAAAAACCATTACCATTCTGGGCTAGGAGAGACCTGATCAATCCTTTTTCTCAAGGAAAGGAACCCAAACTAGTTTGGGTTTTTAAAATTAACCCCTAGTTTCCTTTTGCAGGCTAGAGTGAAGGAGAGAAACTACAAATGGTACATGGACAGCTGTTGCTCAAGGCACATGACAGGACATAAGGAACTGTTCCTTTCACTCTCTGCCTTCCAAGAAGGAAGTGTTTCCTTCGGTAATGGTAAGAAAGGGGAAATCATTGCCATTGGTAAGGTAGGTAGGTCTGATTCACATAGTATAGACAATGTGTTTCTAGTAGATGGGTTGAAGCATTGCTTATTGAGTATATCTCAATTGTGTGACAAAGGTAATAATGTTAATTTCTCATCTACTGGATGCACTGTGACTAACCAAACTTCTGGAGAGATTATTTTGCAGGGAAATAGACATGGAAACATCTACAAGGTAGACTTGTTGACACTATTTGATGGAAGCTTAAGCTGCTTAAGTGTGGTGCAAAATGATCCCCTCCTATGGCACAAAAGACTTGGCCATGCTAGTCTTTCACAACTGAACAAACTTGTGTCCAAGGATCTGGTGATAGGTCTTCCTAACATCAGGTTTAAGGATGAAAAGGCATGTGAAGCATGTGTCAGGGGGAAGTAGGTAAAATCCTCCTTCAAACCAAAGAAACAGGTAAGTACCACTAAACCTTTGGAACTGGTCCATATGGATTTATGTGGACCAATGAGAACAATGAGTCATGGAGGTAAGAAGTATGTTATGGTATTGGTGGATGATTACTCCAGATTTACATGGACTATATTTCTTGCATCTAAAGAAGAAGCTTTTAATGTATTTTCAATTTTTGCTAAGAAAGCTCAAAGAATTCTAGATAGTCACATTGTTGCCATTAGGTCTGATCATGGAACTGAATTTGAAAATCATATGTTTTTCAATTTCTGTAGTGAAAATGGCATAAATCACAATTTTTCTTCACCTAGAACTCCACAACAAAATGGTGTAGTGGAAAGAAAAAATAGAACTCTAGAGGAAATGGCAAGGACTATGCTAATATCTGGAAATCTTCCAAAAAACTTTTGGGCTGAGGCCATCAACACTGCATGCTACATAATAAATAGATGTATGACAAGGCCTTTAATAGAAAAAACTCCATATGAGCTGCTAAAGTGAAGAAAATCAAATATCTCTCATCTTAGGGCTTTTGGTTACAAATATTTTATACACAACAATGGGAAAGATGCCTTAGAAAAATTTGATCCTAGAAGTGATGAGGGAATCTTTGTTGGTTATTCTTCAAATAGTAAATCTTATAGAGTTTTTAACAAGAAAATATTGAAAATTGAAGAAAGCATGCATGTTAAATTTGATGAAACTGACTGTCTTACTCAAGAACAGGTACAGGAGGATGAAGAGATTGGAATGCTGAAACATAATGAAACTGATCCACAAATGCCGACATTGGATGTGAGAAGTGAACTGCAAGGAACTGTTCCTCAGGACAGAACTGAGAAGAGTGGCATAGAAACAGGGGGAATAAATGATTGTTCCACCTCACAAATTGGAAGTACCACTCCCTCAGGAACTGTTCCTCAGCAAGGGACTTCTGACAATGGATTGACACTCAATCCTTACAAGTATCAAGGGTCACATCCTGTGGATCAAATAATCTCAGATAAGACTGCTGGGATACAAACTAGATCAGCAGTTAAACATGACAATCTGTGTGCTTTTTGTGCTTTTCTATCTCTTGTTGAGCCCAAAAATGTGAATTAAGCACTGAAGGATGCAGATTGGATCAATGCTATGCAGGAAGAATTGAATCAATTCCAAAGAAGTCAAGTTTGGCATCAGGAACCCAAGCCAAGGAACAGGTCCATAATAGGAACAAAATGGGTTTTCAGAAACAAACTTAATGAGGATGGCATGGTAACAAGAAATAAGGCCAGGTTAGTTGTTCAGGGGTATAGACAAGAGGAGGGCATCGACTATGATGAGACTTTTGCTCCAGTTGCAAGATTGGAAGCAATAAGACTTCTCATAGCCTTTGCTACATACATGGAATTTACTCTACATCAAATGGATGTCAAGAGTGCATTTTTTAATGGTCACTTAAAAGAAGAAGTGTATGTTAAGCAACCTCCAGGCTTTGAGAATGAACAGTTCCCTGAACATGTGTACAAGTTGGACAAGGCCTTGTATGGACTCAAGCAGGCACCAAGAGCATGGTAGAGAACCAATCATACCTCTATACAATTTTTGATCAACTGATATTCCATGTTCATCAAGATCCAATTTTGTGGCAGTGGCAATAGGTGTGTCAATTTCTTTGGCATTATCCATATCAAACCTTTTAAGTAATTCCTTAACATATTTTTGTTGATGGATCATAGTTCCATTTGAGGTTTCCTTAATTTGTAAACCCAAAAAGAAATTGAGTTCACCCATCATGCTCATCTCAAACTCACTCCCCATCAAGTTTGCAAATTCCTTACTTAAATTTTCACAAGTAGCACAAAAAATTATATCATCTACATAAATTTGAACAATTAAGAGATGCTTACCTTACTTTATCTAACTGCTAGTAGACCTGATATTGTGTTCAGTGTTGGTTTGTGTGCTAGGTTTCAGTCAGATCCTAAAGAATCTCATTTGAAAGCTGTTAAGAGAATATTGAGGTATCTGAAAGGAACAGGTCCCTTGGGACTTTGGTATCCAAAAGGTGGTAGTTTTGATATTGTTGGATATACTGATGCTGACTATGCAGGTTTTCTCTTTGATAGAAAAAGTACCTCATGTATGGCACATTTTCTTGGTGAGTGTTTGGTCTCTTGGGGAACGAAGAAACAAAATTCAGTGGCACTTTCCACTGCTGAGGCTGAATATGTGGCAGCTGCCTCATGTTGTTCACAGTTATTATGGATCAAACAACAATTACAGGATTTTGGTGTTGATGTAGGAACTACTCCTATCTTTTGTGACAACACTAGTGCCATTAACATGACAAAAAATCCAGTGCATCACAAAAGAACTAAACACATTAATATAAGACATCATTTCCTATGAAAAGGGTTTGATCACCATAGCATTTTGCCCTACTGAAAAGCAAATTGCTGACATCTTTACAAAAGCTTTAGGAAGAGATGATTTTTAAAGAAATAGATTGGAATTAGGGATGATTAAATTCACTTAAATTCATCAATGCTTTACTTCATAATTGGCTAGAAAATTGCACCTAAAATGAATTTTATTCAACTCAATTTGAAATATTCAGTCCAGCTTAATACTACATTGTATACTCTTATGCCATAATTTTTGTTTAGAGTTGCTAAAATTGAATGATGTTACCCTTATGCTCTTAGAATTTCAGATTGAACAAAAGTGTTTCAAATTGGAAGGACACTGATTTTTCGTGTTAAAATCAGGTATGTACTCCTTATTATTCATTTATCTTAGAAGATTAAGGCTATAGGTAACTTGTCATTAGGATAAATCCCACTAGGAATCCTAATCATATCAAAATTGCATAAGAGTCCCATCGGAGGAACAGTTCCCATTCAGAATAGGTAACTTGAAAGCCTAACGGCTCTATTTTTCCGGGAGACTCTCAAGAGTCCTGTAACGGCTGCATGTCTTTCAATGAGGTAATAGTGATCGTTTCACACTCAACCTCCACTACCTATTTCATTTTATAAATACACTCTTTCTTCCTTATTATTCTTTCACTTTGTTTTACAATTGCACTCTCAAAATTTCTGAAAGAATAATCACATATCTCCTAAATCGTATTGCAAAAATGTCTCTTTCTCCTGAAAATTCTTCATCTGCACCCACTTCTGATCAACCACAAAATCCCAACCCTCCTTCACCCATGGGAACCACAGGCCCAAACCCTGAAATTCCTGAAACAATCCCAGAAGTACCTGAACCAGAAATTCAGTGGGAAGGACCTGTTCCTACGGCTGAATCGATTGTTGAACAGGTTGAGGACTTGTCAAGGGCAATGATCATTTATCAGTATCAGGTAAATTTTGTCTATCCCTTAAATGTAGTTGTGGATGAAGAGGAGAAGGAAGAGAGGTTTGGAACTATTCCTGAGGGGGAAGGGGAAACCATAAAAAGTTTGGAACCACCCATGCATGAATCATTTGGGTCTCCTGAGGTTGCTTTTAGAGCACCCATGGAAGATGTGATAAATATTGAAGAAGCAATAAGAGACAGTGACCGACCTATTATTGATTTGATCAACATTAGGAGTTTAAGAAGAAAACTTGCTAGGAAGGGACCTATTGATGATAAAATGACTGCTGAGATTGCTGCTAAGTTAAAGAAAATTAGTGACAGTTATAAGCCAGGGATTAAGAAGAAAGGTGAAAGTTCCTCCAAGGCAAAAGGACCTGTTCCTTCTGTCTCAACTCCTACTTCTGGGGTTAGGAGGACGAGGAGTGCTGTCAAAGCTGCTGATGAGAACTTAGCTGCTGCTCTAGAAAGAAGCAGAAAAGGGAAAGGGAAACAGGTTGCTGATCCTGTTGAGGAGGAAGAAGTTGAGGTGATAGAAAAGGATGTTGTTGGTGATGAAGATGATAAAATTGAAGATGCTGAGGAGGTTGTGCCTCAGTCTAAGAAAAGAAAAGTTGCACAGAGGCGTGTGACAAGAAGCTCTGTGAAAGCTGCAGCAGAAAAGTCTTCTAAGAGGACCAGGTCCTCCAAAAGGACTTTGGTGGATGAAAGTTCTTCTGATGATAGTGAGAGTGATGAATCTTTTGCTGGTGATGATAGTAAGAGTGAGGCTGAGGGAGATGAAGTACAACATTGTGTTCATGATGACATGCTAACTAGGAAAGTGTTGAACGGAAGAGTGCTCTCTGATGTGGGAGAAGAGGGCATGTTGTGGTTGATGCAGAAATTGCAAGTTCAGGGCTGGAGGGACATGGTCCTTCAGATTTCTTGAAGGTGTGCAAAGGGGATGGTTCAGGAGTTCTACAAGAACTGCTCTATCAAGAGGGACAGGATTACCAGCTCTGTCCATGACAATGTGATTACTTTTGACACTAGGGAACTTGGTGAGCTGTTGGGGATTCCATTTGTTGGATATGACAGCTATGTCAAGAAAGTATGGCCTGACCTGACAAACTTGCCTACTGGATTGGAAATTACAAGAAAATTTGCTGAGAATGAAGAGGAAGAGAAACCAAGAGCTGTGCAGAAAAGTGAGATGCATCCACAGCACCAAGTGCTATTTGAGTTTGTGAACAAGATTGTGATGCCAAGGCAGGAAAAAAGAGGGATTGCCAGTTTCATGGACCTGGTTCTTATGGAACTGCTTGACACTGATAAGCAGATCAACTGGCCTAGGTTTATGATCCATTTGATCAAAAGGGTTATAGCTGGGAAGAAGAAGCACTCTTTGCCCTTTGGTTTCATCTTGACTGACTTGTTTTCAAAGTTGAAGATTCCTTTGGAAGGGGTAGTAAAGGCTACCAAAAAGGAGAAGTTTGGATGTGCTACATTGATCAGCTGTGACTTGCCTGTTCAAGCTGATCCTCCACAGGCTGGTGTTGGGAGACAGCCTTTGAACAACAAGGTGAGGGCACTGAGGCAACAGGTTGTCATACAGGCTGCTGAAATAGCAAGGTTGGAAGAGGAGAAGAATTACTGGAAGGTAGAGGCAACAAAGGCAAAGGAGACTAATGAGGGAATGCTCAAACAGATGTTTGAGTTGTTAAACAAGTCTCAGGGACCTGGTCCTTCCACATCCTGATCACCTTAGTCATAAGCCATCTTTGGTCCAGTGGGATTTAGCCTAGTTCTAGTACCTTAGTCTTTTCCTTTTCTAATTTTTGAATAATTCTGTAGTACTTGCTTGTATCCCCTGGTTTAACCTTTTGTTAATGATGACTTGTCTTCGATGGCTAATATCATTGTTTTGCAGTTGCTTTAATCTGAATTGTGTTTGCATTTTGAGTTGCCTCACCGGCCATGTGCTGATTATTCTAACACTTGAATTATATTTTTATGCAACCTTTTCAATGATGCCAAAAGGGGGAAGAGTAAGTCTGATTTTGTGTGAACTTTATACCTAATTGAAAATCTGATCCTTAATGATAAATCAGTATCTACTGATTGCTTTTGAGCTTTAAGTTGTACTTCAGGACATTAAGGATATGCAGCTATGCTTATGAATTTGTCATCATCAAAAAGGGGGAAAATGTTAGCTTGGATAAGCTTGAAGTTTTGACTGATGATTAAGGAACGGATTCAAAGGACCTGTTCCTTTGAATCACTACAGCTAAATAGATAATTCATGCAAAATCATTTAAGCTGAAATATTGTTAATTATCCTTAGACTAATGTTTATCTTGATAATTATGCAGGTCTAAACGTGATATGAAAAGATTGCATAAATAATGGATAAGGGCTAAAAGGTCCGGATGCTTAAAGTAAAGAGTTCAATTAGGACTCAAACTCTTGGGAGCTTTGAAGTTCTAATTGCTCAAGACTTCTTGGCTGCTGAAGCTATAAAACGAGGAGCAAATCAGCTATTGAAGTATGCACAAATACAGAGAGAATCGAGAAAAGCATTGAAAGAGTCATTATCTTATTTGTGTAATCAGTAAGCTACAGGGAACTAAGTAAGAACCTGTTCCTTAGATTGAGTCTTGTAAAAGTTCAGTCTTAGTTCAACTGTAGTAGGCATTATCGAGCTGTATCTTTTTAGTTCAAGTCGTGTTCTTGACAAAGCTTCACTGATCATGAAAGAGGTCACTAAAGGATTAGAGTTAGTCCTAGGTTAGTAAGAAGGTAGTCTTGTAAAGTGGGTCTTTTACATAGTGAAGTTGAAATCCTACTTGGAAGAGTAGGTCGTGGTTTTTTGATCCCGAGTTCAAGGGGTTTTTCCACGCTAATATTGGGTGTTCATTTACTTACAGTTTTGATTCCGTATATAACATAGTAAAGGAACACATTTTAAGGAACTGGTCCTTAAAACAGTAAAGTGGTGTATCTTGGGAAATAACACCTTTGATTATGTTACATAGTATTAATATTGTCATGATCCAACCTAGGGCCACGACGGATAACCAACACTGAGTGTCGATCATCACTAAACCTACTAATAATCTATGAAAAATACAGATGAGTTGGCAACTTGGTTATAAATACATACATATTTACTGAAAACATAAAGTCTGGAAAGATGACAAGGCTATCACACACTGACTTACATAACATAGTGACTGAACCACACAGGGACATATCTATAGGCTTCTAAGAGTGCTGAACTGAATATACAAAGGACGGGACAAGGCCCCGCCATGCCCAAAATAGCTGACTGTACACATACCAAAAGATAAGTAACTCTGGGAGTAAGCGGAGTGACTCCAATAGCTGGTAGATGGCCTACTCACGTGGTCCAAGTGCTGATCTATTTGTACCTGTGCGGCATGAAACCCCAGAAAAGGGCATGAGTACGATATATACAAAGTATGTAAGGCATGAGCATATAATATATAGCATAGCTGAATGAAACTGTAAGGCTAGAATATAAATATGAAAATATGTGCTGAAGTATAGCAATGAAGCTTGAAATCAATAACATGAACTAAACATGATCTAAATATAAACTGAAGTCTAACTGAATATGAAACTGAAGACTGAGCTGAACTATACTGATAAATGACTGTAATATTACTGATAACTAGTAACTAGAAATTGGAACTGATAGCTTTCAACTGATACTGACACTAAGAACTGGTGGCTGATAACTGAGAATTGATAACTGGTACTGAGCTAAAGCTGAACTGTTATCTGAACTGGTATATGTCTGGTGTTATGGGCTGCATCCCCCCAAATCAGGTAACTGAACATCTGAACTAGCCTCATGTATAGTCATGCGGTGTATACTGTGGCTATAGACATGTATATAACAAACATGGCAGGTGCTATAGGCTATGTCCCCCCCAGCCAGTAATATCTAGTCCCTCTGGTCAGAGTGTGTGAATGACACCTGGTCATACTAGGTGTTTTAACTTCCGCCTGAACCAGAGGAGCTGTGTCCCGGAGATGGGTAGTATCACACGTGACCGGACTGTGTGTCCAATGTCCAGACTCTTTGGGGGACTCAAAATCACACATAATATGATCATAATATAAGCATAGGAATGTATGAGGCATAACACATGTGGAAAAAATATATATGAACTCAAAGAAATGATAAGAATACCCTAGATGGAATCATAGACACAACCTGGAACTCAGAATTTGTCTAACTCTTTGAATTTCTATAAAAATTTCGGCAAAGTTTTCCTTGAAAATGGATGATCCGCAAAAATAAAAACAGCAATATAATATAGACGGGAATGGATACCCGGATAAACTGATAACATAAACAAATTAAATGGATAACAAAATGAGATGACCGGACGACATAACAAATCCGTGGACAGAATCTTTGGATAGCACCACTGCCCTGCTTTGTGACCTGTCTTGCAGTATTTAAATCAAAGTTATAGACTTTATGGTCTTCATAAAAGTTGTAGATATGTGTCTCAGAATTCTAGAGAAATATCAATTTTTTACAAAGAGTTATGCTCAAACTACTAACAACTGTCCAAAGATAAAAATAATTTTCTAGATTTTGGAATATTTTGTCTTACTGTTTTGGACATCTTTCACCTTGGGTTTTAGTACCAAATTAAGCATATACAAGGTTACCTTTATGTCATATAAGTTACCTACAATAACGACCAAGTTTGAAACTAAGACAAACTTCAAAAGCTGCAAAACAAATGCCTTGTCGAAAGACAAGTTTAGTCTTACATACCTTTGATGTTTTTAGTTCTAAAACTTATTTTCCTTGAATTACACACATTCCAAAGCTTAAACAAGCTATAACACAGAATTTAGGAACTTTACTTAACCATGAAGTATTCTAAAACTTAAGCTATAGGTGAAAAGGAAGGTAGCACAACGTTACCTTCGTCGCGTAGAGCGTTTTTATGTAATCCGTCCTCAATTTCGAGTTAAGACTGACATTCTTCCTTCCAAAACCTTATCAATGGATTAACCTTCAAGAGAGCACTGTTTCTCTCATGAATTTTCTGGAAAATGACGGGTAAAGAGATAAGATTCTCTTTTATAATCGAAATATTTCACTTCTAGTCCTCTTTTGCTCTTATGTCCATTTTTTTTTACCTGACTTCTGATACTGGTATCTTTATATCCAAATGTTTTATGATCAAACAGTCAAAAGTTTTGGATACAACACTCCAAGACCTTCAATTTGGTATATGATATGTCCCCAAAAGACCTCATATAACACACATAATTAATTGCTCAAAAAGCTTCGTTACAAGGCAAATCCTGAGTCGGTTTTTCCGCAACTTAAATCCGATTTTTTCCAAACTTTATATTCAAAATATTAACGTCATATATGGTCATATTATGATTTTAAATTCACTTAAATCATTCTTAACATGTCATTAGAATGATATACGTCACTTTAGACATACGGGGTGTAACAAATATGTATGTCTGAAACTCGCTAAAGTTTTTAACAATATTTCTTTCTTTGGTAAATAAAATTTTTACTACCAGGGAATTAATATCAGAGATACAAACTAAAGAACCCTTAAAGCTGGACAAATAGACCTAACTTTAGTACCAACTACCCATGCTAACCATTCTATCACCTACATTGCTCCTTCAGTCCTCATACTATGAATAAAAGTTCATGCTATTTAACATATTTGCCACTGCTTTATGTCTAACACCCCTTCAATGGACATTTTGTAGCCTAACTACATCTTCAATACTTCTTCTCTTGTCCGGGAATATTCGCTGATTCCTCTCCTGCCATATGTGGTAAGTACCTGCAGCCAATACCATTCGATATAATGTTGCTCTTGCACTCTTCCCTTTTGCCTACTGTTCAGCCCATGCTAACTCCAGATTCCAGTTCATTGCTTGCCTTCTTATTACCTGCCATCTTGGAATTTTGTTCCACACTTCCTTTGAATATGAACAGTTGAAGAATAGATGGTCTAAAATTTCATTCTCCACTTCACATAGAGGACATGCCGCATTGGTAGTGATACCCCATCTGATTAATCTATCCTTTGTGTACAGTCTTCCCTGAGCTACCATCACTAAGTTAAATATCCACTAAGAGCACCCAGCATTATTGCAACTCAATCTTCTCCTACTAACTTTGTTAAACACACCTCTTGATTTCTTATATAGTTTCTTTATTGAGAACTGAGGCATCTCCAGCATATCCTCATATGTTAATCCAACTTTTTCAAACTATTCTTTGGCCTTCATAATTTTCCTAATCACCCATGATGCTAGAGTAGGATAGCATTCCCCCACTGGTTTTTCCTTTATATAGTAACAATGGACCCACTCGATCCATAGCCTGTCCTTTTTCATGCATAAATTCCAGTAATGCTTGCTTACTGCAGCTTTATTCTATGATAGAATGTCAGTAACATTGAAGCCATCTGCTGATTTTTGCTTGTAGACCTACTCCCATACTAGTAAAGCTTTTCTGCTCACCTTATTCCCCCTGTCCATAAGAACCTCCTGCGATTAGTTTCAATATGCTTTAAAACTTTTTTTGGGCAGGATAAAGATATGAGCCCAAAAAGCTTGTATAGTAGAAAGAACACTCTTTATTAGCTGTAGCCTCCCTGAATAGGATAAAAACTTTGCAGTCCAGTGAGTCATACTGCTAAGCATTTTGTCAATCAGCACTTGACACTGCAGATTTGATATCCTTTTGGTATTTAAGGTTACTTCTAAATACCTGATAGGCAATTCACCCTGTGGAATTCCCAACATCTTCACTACCTGTTGTTGGTCTTCCCTTTACATTCCTCTTGAGTAGAAAGAGCATTTTTGCTTGTTTCACTTTAGCCCTGATGCTCTTGAGAACTGCCGAAAACATTCATATAGCAAAGACACTGAAGTGGTATCTCCTTTGCAAAATAGCATTAGGTCATCTGCAAACCCCACTTGTACTATTCTCAGCTTATTACACCAATGATGGTAGTTAAAGTCAAGGTTCATACTAAGTGTTTTAAGACATCTGCTCAGGTACTCCATGGCCAAAATACATAGAAAGCGGGACAGAGGATCCCTTTGCCTGTTTATGCCTAAATTTGTACGTCTAGGTTAAACAGTTAATTATGAAAGAGGTCACAAGCAATACAGTAAATTACGATGGAAAAGTATATAAGTACGATCAAAATAATGACAAGTAAATAAGAAAGAAACAATGAAAAAAGCAAAGTAAATCTTATTCCTTGAGAGTAGCCGAAGTTGATGGCGGATCGTATATTGTACAATAAAAATGTTAGAAGGGGTATTTATAGTAGTGATACCCAGTCCCAAATAAGATAACATTCAAGTACTAATAGGGTCATGGGCCTACAACTCAAGACGGTGGTATACTAAACCCTAACTAGGAGACTGTAAACCCTAGGTGACGGGATGTGTGCCCTGCGCCCTATGACCAAATGGCCTAAACGGTCGTTAGCTCTAAGAGCAGGAGTATATCCTCAGTGCTCGGTAACTTGTAAGATAGACTGTCTTGCGAGCTGGACTCATATCCCCGTAATAATAGGTGACGTATTTTTTCCCACACAATCAGTCCCCCTACTTGCTGAGTGGTGACGCAAGTAGTCAGGAAGTGAAAAAAGCGTGATAGCAGACGTAAATGTGCAACAGTACTGATGCTCACCTCCTTGAATCTTCGCGTGCGTCGTATTAAATGATAATTCCTCAGTATAGTGATGTGCCCCCTAATGATTGGAGGGGTTTTCCGCGTATCTTCCCAATGCTGCTGCTGCTTTGTTCACATCCCGTAATTATGGGGATGCATATAACTTAATTTGTAGTAATCATAATTACGATCCCACGTGATTGGGATCACTCCGCTTCGCTATATGTTTCCAACCCAGACGTGTATATATACGTCGGAAGTGAGAAAGTTTATTCATAACCTTTCAGAGATCTTCAAAAACTCTTCTTCAAAAGATAACCTCTTTTCCTATCCTGCTAATATATCATCATGGCACAAGGTGCAAGCTTTCTCCCAGTGAACTTTAGAGCGCATGATTACCTTACTAGTACCTTCAATTTCGAAAATGATTGCCGCATGCTGGTCCAAACTCCCAAGTAAGAAGGTGAAACAACAATCTCTCCATTGAATTCTATCCTTCTACAGTCACGGAGAGTGATATTATGCGCATCAAGCATGAATGTAGATGGTCTGATTTCACCGTTGTTCTTGCTCCTGGTACTGAGGAAAGGATTTCTTCTAACCGGGCTGGCTTTTCAATGGTCCATACATATCCTTTCACTCTTCATCTCAACAAACGCATCTATTTGATCATAAAAGACATATGTCGTTGTTACAATATTTGCTTGGGCCAAATCGGCCCTCCCGTGTGGCGAGCAGTGGTCGTGCTTGATCACTTGGCTAACCATGTCCAGGTCGCATTTTCTTTTAATCATCTTCTGGCGATGCTGATGTTCATGAAATAGGGGGAAGAAAGGTATAGTCCCTAGTAGTGATGATTGTAAAGACCGCAGTTGGGTGTTGAGGTATGTTGCTGTGCGGACGTCCTATTTGGTGTCCTCTCTTCCTTTTTCAGAGGTCTTAAACAGAAAGTGTAAGTCCGCAAAAACTAATCTTTTTGCTTTTGACTGTGGTTACTTCGAATTGATTTTCTTTCTTCTGTGCAGTGAACATAGTGTCCACCATCTCCTTGGGTCATAATGAACTGATGACGTGGGTCACCAACACCTTCTCGAGGAATCATCCTGAATCCCTGACCTTCTTGTCCTTGGCGAACGTGAATGGCTGGCGGGTGAAAGACCATGGTAAGTAATTATTGAGCCGTTCTTTCTACCCGAAATTTCTCCTGTATTATGATTCACCACTACTTCCAGGGTTCTCTCATTGTGACATGCCTCCGCTGGTGGAGATTGGGATCCCTGCCCCATATATTGCTCCCTTACCTGATGTGCAGGCGTCTGGTGGGAGAATTTTAGAGAAGGCGAGCAGATCCTGTTCCTCTAAGAGGAGAAAGTCTTTTAGGCCGACCAACGCGCCCATTGTTAGTTAAACCCTTGTGATTTCTGATGGTGAGGGAGAAGTCCCGTGAGTGTCTGCGTTCGTGGCTGTTGAGACAATCCCGTCTGCTGCTGTTGAAGCTGGTCCTTCTTTACAAAAGAGCAGATGTCTGATTGAAGAGACTCCCATAGCCGAGGAGGATGATAGTGTGGAGGACGACGTCTTGCTTCTTGCCATGCCTTCTGATCCGCTATCTTCAGGTTCGTTTGACCTCATTTTTTGAAATAATATTCTCTCCTTGTTGACTTCGAAAACTGACATCATCCATTCATATTTAGAACCTGTTGCTGCTGCTCCGTCTCTTGAGGGTTCTAACTCTTTTAAGCGGCGTCCTGGCAAGGATGTTTCCATAGAGACCGTGCATAAACCCATGAGTGGAGCCCAGGAGGATGTAATCTCTATTGCTGGGGTGGTAAACCTGATGAAAACTCCACATGTTGTAACAGTTCACACCGCTGAACCGGTTGGCACTGCAGAACAAAAACACCTCTCTAGCTACAACAATCACGAGTTGCTTGAGGTTTCCACCGGCTTCTCCCTTCGGGTAAGTTTTCTGTCACTTCCATATCAAGTTTAACATCATTTTTCTTTTACCAAACCCGTGCCCCCACCATTTTCCAGTGATTGATGGTGTATCGTGAGATACACCACCGGAAGGCTTGGAAGGAAATCTAGTCGAGGAAGCGGATGCTCTGCGTGGACAAGTAGCTAGCTTGCAACCTTTCGGGGAGAAGACCGAGGATTTGAGGGGTGAGACGCAGACTACTCGTGATGCTTACCGCACAAAGCTTCTGAAAAGCAGGAATTTGGAGAGGGCATTGACTGGTGAAGCGTAAGCACAAGCTGGATATGGAGGCCCTCAAGTCATCCCTTCCAAATCTTAACCTAATGTTGACCTTGCTGCTTAGATTGCCTCGTATACTGGCCTGTTGCCCAGGCAGATGCTCAACTTGGTCCTGACCTCGAGAAAGGCTCTAAAGAGATGAGTGGTAAAAGAGAGGATACGCCGACTGGGGAAACTGCAACTGGTGAAGCAGGACCTTCACGGAGTGTTGCTGATGAAGGAAGTCCCCCAAGAGAGGAATGAGAACCCTCCCCCCCTCATTTGATGCTCTTGTTTTATGCATCTGGTGATTTAGAAATTTATCCGCGTATGCGGATGTTTAATGTGAATTTTAGGCCCATTTTGTGGCGTTTAACTTAAATCACTTGTCTTTTCTTGTGACGTTTTTTTAATTTTCACCGTAAACAATAAGAAATGCTAAGTTATGTCTATCTGAGCGTTTGCACCTAAGAATTAGATGGCTTCCGGTCGTCCTGATTGTTCTTGTTATTTAAGAACGTGTGTCAGTGTGCCTGCCTTGAGCAATTACATCCGTTGTACTCCAATAGACGGAAGCTAGGTTACATCCGCAGTAGATGGTTGTTTGCACCCATAATGGGATGACTTTAGCCCATGTGGAAATGGTCCCTTTACATTTTGGGACAAAACGTCTTCGCTTAGTTACTCGAGCATTTAAAACTTTGTGGCACTGCGTGGATAGGCGTCCCCATTGGCGTGTAGGTGCAATTGTTGATTTAACGAGATCAACGCTCGATTAATGCCTGGTGGCTGAGTTAGACGCGGTGTAACTCTAAGCGAGTAGTGTTCCCTACTTTTGCTACGGAAAGTGGGTGTATTACTTCAACTTATATATGGCCGGGGCAATGAACAGTTGGATCGTAAATGGATCTAACTAAATAAGTAAGATAGTAATTTTATTAGTAAAGGCGCAAAGCCTAGGATGTTGTGGGTGAAGACCCGTAACATGTCAAAAAAATATATGAAAATACTGTAATCTAAGAGCGAGACTAATGTTATAAGTAAATTCTGAAAAAAAATTACTTCCAATTATCCCTACTTCTTCTCCCCTCCCCCCCCCCCCCCCCCCCGAAAGACGTCAATAAACCATAGTGTCTGAGTCGTAGTCTTGGTTGATTGCGGCTTCGAGGTCTACTGGAATGTTCACCTCGGACACTTGCTTGGGGACAGTTGCTCCAAAGATTGCGGTCGTATGACATTCCCTTGATGCCTCCTGATCACCATTCACTTCTTTTATCCCCCATTAAGTAGGATACTTTAGTTTCTGATGCCAGGTGGACAATACTGCTTTGGCTTGATAAATCCACGGTCGCTCGACGATTGCATTGTAGAGAACGCCTCCCTTGATTACCTGAAAGGATGAAACATAATCTGTCCCCAGCAAGCGGGTGGTTAAGTTAACTTCGCATATAGCTTTCTCACAATAATTATTGAAACCTGCGAGCGTGTAGACGCTCGGCATGATTCGATTTTCAATACTCGTTGCCTTTAGTGCATCCTATCTGATGAGATTTATGGCACTACCAGTGTCGACCAATACACATTTCACGTCTATGCCTTCCATTCTAAGTGTTATAACCAGGGCGTCATGGTGTGGGGTGCTACAGATAATGCTGTCCTCCTTGCTGAATAGGATCGTCTCTTCTCGGGCGAGACCTTGGTTGGGTGCTGCTGAGATATCCTCTGCCCTCCTGAGCAATATTAGTCTGCCGATTATCACATTGATGGACCTTTTAGGATTGGGCAACCTTGGCGGTGTGTCCCTGTTTTCACTTCTGGTGATGGTCTGCTTTTCCTTATCGGTGAGCAGGTCCTTGAGGTACCCTTTGTTCAATAAATTCATGACCTCTAAGATCAGCGCTCTGCACCCAGCCGTGTCATGTCCATGGTCCATATGAAAATGGCAGTAAAGCTCCTTGTTCCTCCTGCCAGGTTCTGCTCTCAGGTTGCTTGGCCAACGAATTTGTGCATTCATCATGTTAACTCTTACGAATTCCATGGCGTTGATTCACAGAACCAATTCTTTGAATCGATTAGGAACCCACTCCACGTTGAGAGATCCCTTAGATAATGATCCTGATGCTCCCTGGCCGTCTTGTCGCTTCGGAAAATCGTCCCTGCTATCTTTCTTGTTTCGCTTGCCTTTTCCCCCCATTCGAGGTTCCTCCACGTATCCCCATTTCTTCCTTGGGGGATGATGTCTTCGATAGCCGGTCGGACTTCCTCGGGAGTAGAAGACTCCCCGGGCTCTAGGCGATGCTTCTCAGTGTATCTCTGGTGCAGGGCGTTCCATGTTGACACAGGGTGCTGAGTCAGACTCCACTGCAGTTCTTTGGTAGCTAGGGATCCCATTGAATTCAAACTTTTGCCAAAGGCTACCACAACAATATTGTCGAGAATTGGAGGGAGCTCCATTCGTTCCCTCTGGAATCTGTCGAGATAATCTTTGAGTAGTTCGTTGTCTCGCTGACGAATTTCGCTTCTCCCACTTGCAAGCATCAAAATACGCTTTCTTGAATAAATCCTGCATCTGAGTGAACGATTCGATCGAACCCATTGGTAGCTGAGTGTACCAAGCAAGGGCACCTTTGGTCCGAGTCGAGCTAAACCTCTTCACCAGAGCAGGCTGGATTTCTTCTTCAGTAATCTCGTTACTCATCACGTCTGTGTAGTACGCAGCAATATGCTAATCCAAATTAGTCGTTCCGTCATACTTCAAGTTATCCAGCAAGCGGAAGTACTTCGGTATGCGGACCGGTGCAGCACTTGCCTTGTAAGCATGCTTGTAAAACTTCTACTCATCTACGGTGGTAACTTGGGGTGGAGCACCCGGCACGTTATTACCAATCCGGTCATTGATGGCCTTCATCTCCTTTATAAGATCCTGTATGACAGGGGGTCGCTTAAGATCTTGATTGTTAATTGTTGATGAGCCTTCTGGAACAGTATCCATATTAAGCCTTCGGCTAGGCACAAATACTGGTAAGTCGTTGACACGTCCAAAGTCTACCCTCAAATGAGAGTGACACGGTCGATGCAAATATACCATATAACAAGTCCGAGTAGAGTCCACAGAGAGCTAGCTAGATTAATTTGAGAGATGATTTTGCTAATTTGGTTAACTTAGTTTAGCACTTCCTTGAATCAAGTTTGTTTTGAAATAATACTACAAGTTATAACTAGGAATGTAAACTATTGTAGACTAATAAAATTAATTAAAGATTGTTATCAAATGGGTAAAGAGAACTAGAGTTGTATTCCTCACCTAAGCATGTACTCAATTGGATTGTCAACTAGAATTCGCCTTGTTATATAGGTTGTTTTTGTGATCACACTTTAGATTACTTACTTATATCTCTCGATTACTAGCAAGCCTAATCCTAAAGAATCTCTCGATTTCTCTTGAATTGCGTGATAGACAAGTGTAAAGACCCAAGTAAGAAGATTCCTATCTCTAGCTATCTCTAGTTCACTTCTTTTAGATTGGGATTGTAAATCTCTTTACGACCCGAAATCCTTGCTAACTAATTGTTACCCAACCTTATTACTACCTTCTTAAGTGAGTAAAAGAAAAATGGGAATTAGGTTAGTGTTTGCAACCACAACCCTAGAATTTTAGCATGAAATTAGTTAGAAAATCACAACCTACACTTAGACAATATTGTCGATAACAATCCATCAAGCACACACTTAGAATTGGTTTACAAACCTAGTAAATAAACTTAGCTACTCATATTATGCAAGAGCACAACACAAAGATATGAAGCATTCAACATAATTTTATAGATCTAAGAGAGGAATGATTACCCAAATTTTTGTTGTTGATCTTACAAAAGGGTGGAATAACCCACCAATCACTTGGAATGGTATTTTTGCTCTATGAAATGTAATATATCTCAAAAAACCCTAATATTCTTCTATTTATAGTGCTAGGAAAAATTACACAAAATTAATTCCCGTCATGATTGTGCTTACCCGACTAAAATTGTGCTGGATGTACAATTGCTAAATTCACTGCGCACCTTTGGTCTCCCTGCATTGTGCTACCCTCAAACTCCATGATTTTGAAATATTGTGCGGGCGCACAAATAGTGCTGAGCCGCACAAATCTTTTAATATTTAGGATATGCTACTGTCTGGGTGTACTTGGGCGCACAAGATTGTGCGTCACGCATTTTTTTCTTTCACAAATTGTGCTAGGCAATTGTGCGGAGGAGCACAAATTTGTGCTACCGCACAATGCCTTCTTTTTGCTGGGCACTTTTACTTCCATTTTCAAATTGTGCTCAGGTCCTTGAATCTTGAATGTGCGCTCCGCATAATATTGTGTGTCCCAGCACTTTCACCTAGCACTTTGCTCTTTTTGCAATGATGCCAACCTTGAGTCCGATCGGCTTTTTTTTTGAGCTTTTCTAGACTTTTTTCTAGCCTCAAGTAACTTAATCAATGAAAACCTGGAATTATACAGCATCACATAAGATTTGTCCATGAAATTAGCTTAAAGCCATATAAAGTTCCTATAAAATAGCACTTTAAGTTGGTAAAAAACCAACTTATCAACACCCCCAAACTAGAACTCTTGCTTGCCCTCAAGCAATCAAACACAACCATATCCTATGTTGACACCATCAAAATTTACAAGCATTCTTTGACTTTTCTTGATATCAACAATTAGTTTTGAGTATGGGAATATCCACCATCTCATTACCAACCGCAAGCCAAAATCAATATAACTATGATTCAACTTAGCATCAAGTGGTGATTCACATATGATAGTGTTCCTAATGGTTGTTTTACCTTGTCATGATTCTCATTTCAATTTATCCAATCTTTTCCTATTCTAAGTGCCCCTCACAATCAAACACTCATTGTTTTTTTTTCTTTGAGATATTTTCTATCCAAGAAATATATGTGAACAAAAGAAGTCACTCACACTTACAAATGAATGATCAAAGGATGCAATAGCAATACTATAAACTTGACTAAGTATGCATCCACTAATAGAAATAAACTTGGTGAATGATCATGTAGGACTTTATTTTGGCTTGTAATGTAGGCTTTTGGACATGGGAATAATGGTATCTTTTTAGAATTTTCAATAGTGACTTTTCCCTCCTTTTGCTCCAATTTGCACTCTAATTCACAATGCCACATCCGAAATGAGACTTCACCTTTATTTATTGTAGTTTCTCATGTTTCATACTTTTCTCTTTCTTTTCTTTTCCTTATTCCTTGAACTTTTGCTTTCTTTGTATCATGTCTTTTCTTTTTCTCCTTTTTTCTTTTTTTTTTTCATTTCTTTCTTTCTTTTTTGCTTTCACATTTTGTTAAGTTCTCATTTCCATCACCCCAAAACTTAGAATTTTGATAATCTAAGTCACACGTCTTTCAATGCAACAAGGAGGTTTTGGGACAAATGAGGTTTAATACTATTAGCACTAGAATTAGTTTACGCTCAATATGTGTTTACCAAAAGAATGGTTAGTAGGCTCAAAATGGGAGAAACTATGGATTCTTTCATTTGGAAGGCTAGAAAGGCTTAAACGGGTCAAAAATGGCCTACAATCCTATCTAACACCAAGTCATCCTTCATATTTCGCTTTAACAACATTAAGACCAAGTTCAAGACTACCATGCATCACTTTGAGTTATTTAACTAGGATGCTCACCTCACTTGGCATAAGGAATAAGTTAAATGGACTTCATGACATATCACAATCAAATAAGGCACTTTCACTAAAATCCTACACTATCCATAATATGAAACACCAAAAGAATCTAAGGTTCACCACTAATTGACCCTCACCGGTCATTCCAAGCATAACTTTTCCATACACACTCCTAAATGTGTTGATATCAATCAAGTCAAAGATTATTTTCAAAAATACGGGAACAAAGTTAACTATTCCTACAAGTGCCTAGTTCACTAATTTCATCCTCAGAAAAGAACCAAAGCAAAGAAAAACCGAAGAGGTTATTGCTACTCTGATGCAATACGAACCAGGCTCACCTGTTCGATTCATCAAGCTAGTCCACCAAGGAGTCACATGACGCCCACGATCAAAGTGTGGCCGGAAAGAAAGATGTCGAAGACTGCCTCGCCGACCAACAACGATGGAAATCCACCGAGCAGACAACAAGTGCCCGATGCTGACACTAACTTTGGAAGCTATGAGACCGAGCACAACTTATGAAAGCTCAACGATCAAGCTCGAGCCTGAAGCTGAAGGCAACCGAACCATGGAAGAACAACTCCGGACAAAGAATCGATCGAAGGGCTACAAATGTGCCCGAGGCAGGAGAGCGTTCGATTCCAAATGTGACCGAGGCAAACAAGCATCCAAATCCAATGTGTTCGAGCTGAGCTGCCGAACACATAAAACTGCTCCAGCCCTGCGTGGCTTTATCTCATTGGTCGCGACCATTTTACTATTTTGTCCTTTTATTGTTGTCTATATAAACTCCTAGCGTAGCTCATTAGGAGACAGTTTTTAGTTGATATTGAATTGAGAGAATAGAGATAGAATTAGCCGAGCCATTCTTTTTGAAGCCTGAGGCTTCGTGTATGCCTTCTTAGGCTTGGAACCGAAATGAATTTCATCCCTAGTATGAATCCTTGTTAGGTTCAAGTTTCATTTTCTCCCTTGGATAATCAATCAATGTTTTGATTCGGATTATCCATTCTTTCTTCTATTTCTGTTCTCCCCATCCCTGTTTTCTTGTTATCTTGTTTACTTTATTGCTTCCGCATCTCTATCATTATTGTTTTCGCGTCGTGTTCTTATTGTTTCCGATTGTTAGCTTGTCTTCGGATTTAGCATGCATCAGTTTGGTATCAGAGCAAGGATTGGAATTCGTTCTTACGAATCCACGTTCCTTGTTCAATCTATCTTTACTTTTCTGTTGGTGTTCTTATTTTACAAAAAAAAAAAAGTGAAAAGACTAAAATTCAAAAATTTGTGTTGATTGTTGATTGTTTGGATTAAACAATCACATATTCGGAGTCACCACTGTCTAAGGAATCTATCGAGTACCCGACGTACTACATTTGTAAATAGGGTTTTTTTCGTCGTTTTGGACCGTGTTCTTGACGTGGTGAAGTTGAATTCGAGCCCAGTTGTGTTTTGATGTTTATCAATGAAAACTGGTGGTTGTTGATGTATTTGGGTCGATTTTGTGCTTAAAATCGAAGTTCCACTGCTTGTAGACACTGTCCGTACGCCGGAAACTTGTTGACATTGTTAACAGTGTACGGACGACGTTAGCTGTGTTCTTAGCTCCGCTTGGAACTGGAGTGTTCTCCGACGTTGTAAAACCGGAGACAACCCAAATTGTGAGCTTAATCTGTTGTTAGTGGACTGTGAACGAATCTTAAATTATCCGTACACCGGAGTAAAGGTTCACTGTTCCATTGAAGTAGAAAGGGGTAAACTGTTAAAATCTAAAACCCCAGGTGAAAAGTTGTTGGCTAGAAAAGGGAAAGTGGATAAGGCTAAACCCTATCTGAACCGAGGAGGAAACACTTGTACCGAGGTCACGTGTTCTGTAAATTCCGAAGCGGAACCGAGGAGGAGGTAGATTCTCTTAGGATATCACTTTCCTTGTCTGAAAATTTTCGATAGTGGATCTCTGGAGTAATTCTTCCTACTCGAGGCCGTACTATCGAATTTGAGCTTAATAGGAACTCGTGCGTGGGGTGACCGAAGTCCAACTTCGTAGATAATTCTTTTGACTCCCCGTGCGCAGTTAAATAGCTACCGTTCCATCGAGTCATATAAACTCCTTCCGAACCTAAGCTTGGAAAGTACTAGTTGTGACTTATCACTTCGGTTTCCTAACAAGAAGGCAAGGCCAACTTGCGTGGGAAAAGGCTAAGTGGTGAGAATAATAGAGTGAGGTCGCAAAAGCCAACAACCTTGAGTGTAAACACGAGTGGAAAGAAAATTGAGTGAACATTACTCGAGTGATACACGTGAGGGAGTGAACTTGTGAGGTCCTTTACTCTTTTTTGTTGCAGCTATGTCTTCGGATGATGGTAGCTATGGAGGGTATGATTCGTGTGGAGATAACGGAGACTATAGTTCCTACGATGGTGATGTTTGCTATAACGACACCGGGGACTATGGCTCTTACGAAGATGAAGCAGGTCACTATGGTGAATACGAAGACGGAGAAGACTATGAAGCCTGTGAAGATGAACGAGAAGATTCTTATGCTTCGGGTCAAGAATATGAAGGTAGTGACGCTTCGAGGTATGATGACTCTACTTACTCTCATTGTGATGATCTTGAATACGATGAATGTGACATCGGGGAAGTCAATGATGAAGTTGATCGAGTGAACTATTCGATGTCATCTTCCGTCGGTGTCTCGTATGGAGCACTAGGGAGTAGTAGAACTCCTTCCATCGGGTTGGGAGGAGGTGGTGGAGGTTGTTCCATGGGAGGAGGAAGACTTTCCACTTTGAGTCGTGACACATGACTCAGTGCTTCCAATTCCTATGGGAAGGTTGGCTCGATGAGCGCTGGTGGTTATGGACCCGAGGAGAGTAGAGGAGGTTTCTACCGAACTCCTTCCCCGAGGAGAAGTTCTTACGGGTTCCATGTTCGAACTCCTTCTTCGACTTTCAACACTACTTATAATGTTGGAAGAATGAAAGGAAGTGGGAGTTATCATAGTGGTGTTGCCACTAGTGGAGGAATAAGGAAGACCCAAGTTGTTGGACCCAATATTTATGGACATTCAAGCCCTCTCTTGGATGTGTCGATGCATGACTTGGGTAGAGAAAGGTTCGCTGTTGAGGTAAACGGGAAGGGAGAATTCGTGCTCAAAATTGGTGGAACAGATGCTAATTGTATTGACCCCTCTTTGGTTGATAAACTAAAGATACCATGCTATAGATTGATGCATCCTTATGAGTATCAAGGTGTTTGGGTCACCAGTTGGGCTAAAGTGATCATATCTCATGGGAATTACAAGAGCATAATTTGGTGTGATGTTTATCCCATGAAACATATTTCAATTTGGTTAGGTGATCCATGGTTGCAAGACAAGAGAGTGCAGTATGATAGCACAAAGGATCTGTATATGATTCGCAAGGGACTAAGGACTTATGACTTTGAATCTTGCATGGTAATAGTCAAACCGCCTTCGAAAACATCCTCTTCGTCTATGCAAAGAAGAAACGAGCAAGAACTCCATTCCGTGAATGCAAAGGTGCCATCAAGGAGTCCTACAAACACAAAAGGTAGTGGGACAAGTGCAAGAAAAGAGTCGACCGAAGTAAATACTGTGAGCCCGAAGCCACAAACTTCGAAGCCAAGTGGTGCACCGACAACAAAAGAGGAGACCTCGGCTGATGAGTCTTCGAGTCCTCGACTTCGGGTTGATGTTAAAAGTCCACCTACTCCAGCTATGGGTATTCTTGGGCCTCGACCCAACTCACCCGAATATGAGAGACAAAAGATCGAGAGGAGTAAGGGAGTGACCGGTGACAACTCTCGAGAGGAAAAAGGAGAGGTTGTATCGAGTGATGTGAGCGAGTTGTCACCATCCAAACCCACACCTGACCTTGAAAAGAAAATGACGGAAAAGAAAGAGGGAAAAGGAATCATTGGGAGTGAGGACACCCCTTATTCTAACCTTAACCCTTTATCTTTTTCTTCTACTTGCTTGAATTCTTGTGTAGGTACTCTTGGAGGCAAACCGAAGGAGCCTCAACTCTGTTCCAAAGTAGATAGACAAGGTGAAGAAAATCTTTCATGTAAGCTTCACGGTGAAGAAACTACTTTTGACACTTCGGAAGCAGTGAGGGAAACCGAAGGTCACTCCGAGGTAAGTGTTCGATTTCCTTCCCGTGAGCATGACACTTCGTTGTCTTGTGAAACTGCTAGTGAAAACTCCATGCTAGTTGATGATTTGTATGATTACAATGTGTTTGCAACTAGTGTAGAGTCGAATGGTCAACTTATGAGTGAATTCGAACCATTAGTTGAGAGGGTTGATAAGCCACATCATGATGTGAGCTCGATCTTCATCGAACCTCTCTTTAGTGATGAAGTTGTAGTTGACCTTGCTTGTGACCCTTGTTATGACACACCACCAATCTTTGATAAAGGGGAAAGTGAGTTGTTTGATCACACCCTTGTTGAAATTATTGCCTATGGTGGATCTATGTGTTGTAGTGAGGATGATGATACCCTTGAGGAGTCCCTAGTGAATGAGTTGGAGCGGATTATATTCGATGACTCCTCAAGTGTGGACGATGACCTGGGTTCGGATGCACCTTTGATGGGTAGTGAACTTGTTTTCACTAATCCTTTGTTCGAAAGAGATGGTGATATGCATTTGACTCGAGGAGAACCACCTCGATTTGTAGAGCTTAACCCCTTCGATAATCCATTATTTGAGACCTTCTTCGGAAGCTTGTCTAATGAGAAGGATTGTCTTGAAGGTGATTTGGGAGGTGAAAAGCTATCTCTTGGTGTGAATAAGATTTCTTTTAAGAAGGGGAGTGGAGAATTAGATGTTAGTTGTCGAGTCAATCATTTCACTTACTCCATCCCACATGTTGATCACAACTCGAGTATTGTGCATACCGAAGTCCATAAGCCCCATGGTAATGAAAGTAAACTAAGGGCTCGGTATGATGACCATGGGTTTGGAAGTAATAGGTCCTTTGATCACATCTTACATGCAAAGTGTCCTATTGATCTCTTCAATTACTCATGTGTTCGATACAGTTTCAATTTGAGCCAAGAACTTGTTGTTTCCTTCGGAGACATACGCTGTTTGATTTGCATTGATGCTTGGCTCTATCATAAGAGTGTGTTTTCCACAACACTAACCTACTGTCGAAGTAGGAAGCTTTATTTGTCTCTGCTTTGTTTGCAGGTCTTGTCGGTTTGATTTCGAGGACGAAATCCTTTTAAGAAGGGGAGGATGATGCAATACGAACCAGGCTCACCTGTTCGATTCATCAAGCTAGTCCACCGAGGAGTCACATGACGCCTACGATCAAAGTGTGGCCGGAATGAAAGATGTCGAAGACTGCCTAGCAGACCAACAACGATGGAAATCCACCGAGCAGACAACAAGTGCCCGATGCTGACACTAACTTTGGAAGCTATGAGACCGAGCACAACTTATGAAAGCTCAACGATCAAGCTCGAGCCCGAAGCTGAAGGCAACCAAACAATGGAAGAACGACTCCGGACAAAAAATCGATCGAAGGGCTACAAATGTGCCCGAGGCAGGAGAGTGTTCGATTCCAAATGTGACCGAGGCAAACAAGCGTCCGAATCCAATGTGTTCGAGCTGAGCTGCCGAACACATAAAACTGCTCCAGCCCTGCGTGGCTTTATCTCATTGGTCGCCTGTGACCATTTTACTATTTTGCCCTTTTATTGTTGTCTATATAAACTCCTAGCATAGCTCATTAGGAGACAGTTTTTAGTTGATATTGAATTGAGAGAATAGAGATAGAATTGGCCGAGCCATTCTTGTTGAAGTCCGAGTCTTTGTGTATGCCTTCTTAGGCTTGGAACCGAAATGGATTTCATCCCTAGTATGAATCCTTGTTAGGTTCAAGTTTCATTTTCTCCCTTGGATAATCAATCAATGTTTTGATTCGGATTATCCATTCTTTCTTCTATTTCTGTTCTCCCCCATCCTTGTTTTCTTGTTATCTTGGTTACTTTATTGCTTCCGCATCTCTATCTTTATCGTTTCCGCGTCGTGTTCTTATTATTTTCGATTGCTAGCTTGTCTTCGGATTTAGCTTGCATCATACTCCTACATTGTTTTTACAATGAAAAGGGATTTTTCGGACAAAAAATGGGGCTTCTGCACCCAAGTGGGATGCCTACTTATCACACTAAGGTGAATCAGATAAAAGGAAGCAACATCCCAAGCATAGTTCATGGGAGTACTCTTTTTTTTTAATACATAAATACTACAACACGTATATGAAACTATAAACTAACACAACCACATATATACAAGTGCACTATTTATGAAACAACCATTTTCATAAAATATCCATAAGACAATAATAAGCATTTTTGACACTCTTCAAAGTACTCAAAGTACACCCCTCCACCAAACTAAAAGTATGTATTGTCCCAAATGCATCAAAAAGACATAAGAAGCATAAGTGAAAGGAGTGAGTGAAGAGTGTTCCCTGTCAAGTCTGTCCCTCTGTGGTCGGTAGAGTGATAGATGGCCCAGTCTGGGACGGAGTGGGCTCAGCAGTGGCAGGCTGTGGAGGCATCTCTCGTGCTTGTGACTCGGTCTGCTCAACAATAGGATCCTGAGATGAATCAACCATATGAGTATCCCCATCAACTGGGTCATCTTTAGCTGCATCATCAGTAGTCTGCTTGTCCTCCATGAGTGCAAGTCCCCTCAGCTGAATGCTCTCCTCATCCTCGAGATTCTCTTCCGCATCATCCTCACCATCATCATCCACCACCTCATGATGTAACGAAACCTTCCCTGTTTCTTCAACTTCTTCAAAGAAAGTGAGGTCGCCTTTACGAAACTTTTCAAACGCCTTAGAGAGGTTAGACACCTCTGCTTTCAATGCCGGTATCTCATCATCCACCTTATTCTCTAATTTATTGATTCTTTTCTTCATTTTCTTCATCTCAGAAGCTTGCTCCTTTTGACTATCCGCCAAGTCCTTCAAAGTCTCATGTATCGGTGTCATTACCTCCTTGTACACTTTTGCGGTCAACAGTGGCTCATGGAGAAGATTGTACAACTTCTCGCTCATAGTGTTAACCGGTGGCGGTGGCACTAACAACACGTGGAACCTGCAAAATAGAAGCATGACCTAGAATAAAAGTGGGCACCCTAGTGGTGGGTCACCCGGGTGATGGGACTAGTGTGGAGGTAGAGGAGGGAGGTACATGACCAGCAGTCTCAGAGGACTCTCCTCGCTCACCACCAGTAGCAACATCAGTAGACAAGAGCGTGTCAAGAGTAGACGGCTCACCAACTTTCTTCTTCTTTTTCTCCAACACAGGGTTTCCATCATCTTTGATTTGAGCAATTTCTATCTTTTCAGTGGCTTCTGTCAAAATATCAAGATGTGGAATCAGTGGGATCTCCTGTTCCATGATAAGCTTTGTCAGAAAGCAAGGGAATTAGAGTGTGGTCTCATTTTGGCCAATCCGCAGCTCAATCTCCAGAAGTATAATGGTACCCAAATCAATTGGATACCCAGCCATGAGTGCAGCAATCAGAAGAGCCTTCCGCCACGGGAGCTTGGTGTCATTCTTTGAGGGAATCACCCTGCTACTCGCTAACCCCAACCAAGCCTTTGCCTCGAAGTTCAAATCTTTCTTGGAAATAGGAAATCTCGGGACTGACCACTCCGGTGTGGTGCCTGGAGTCGCTATCAGAGATGACATCCATAGTCTAGCATCTTCACCCAACCTAACCTTCTCAGAATACTCCCTCGTATTATTCGGAGTGGGAATCCCCAAATCACTATTCAACATACTCGATGTAAAGAATATGTCCCTCTCCCGAAGTATAACCATGCTCTCCTTATACTTACTACACTTTGCATTAGCATAAAATTCACGCACAAGTGTAGCATTGTACTTCCCCAAGGGTGTACAAAACCCCAACCATCCACGCTCCTTAAGATTGTCATAGGTTTGTGCAAATTCTTCATCCTTCTCAGAAATGTGGAAGTGTTTCTCAGGAATAATTGTTCTTTTCATGGTGAACTCCTTGTAAATGGTCTGGGCCACAGGTTTGTGGAATTGCTCCACCTTTATCGGTTTAGGACCACGTCCCGGCACTCCATTGAACTGTGAATCAGTGTCAGAACCAAAACTCGAGCTCGAGTAACTATCCTCTCCCTCACTTAGGACAGCGGGGATCTTCCTTTTCTTAGTTGCCGAGGGAGCCACTTGTTGTCCTTTAGTTTTTGAGGCGGCACCGGCTCTAGAAGTGCCTTGCCCAGCACTGGCCCCTCGACCTTGACCTCTTTTGCTACCTTTTGGTTGGATCTTTGGTTGCCCTCCCATATTGGCTTTTGCTTTGACTCGACGTTCATTAGGCATTGTACCTAAATGAAGAAAAATATGTTAAACTTTGAATATGTGCACATATACTACCTAAACATAGCTAACAGAATAATTAAACTACCCTAAACATTGTTAAAAACATACACAAACAACATCCCTCACTTGAAGAAGAAAGCACAGAAAAATAGGGGATTGTGCGCTAGGCACAAATTTGTGCGAGGCAGCACAATGATTGTGCGAGGGGAAAAAACAGTTGTGCTCCAGGCACAATTTTTTGCGGAGCCACACAATCATGCAAAATATTGTGGAACTCTCTGTAACAGTGTGCGGTGGAGCACAATTTTGTGCGAGTGTAAAAAACAGAGTTGTGGGACAGGCACAATTTTGTGCGGCTCCGCACAATCAGTAAAATATTTTAGGAATTCACTATAAGAGTGTTCGGTGGAGCACAATTTTATGCGTCACGCACAATCCCAAACAAGTCCCGCAGAATTGCTCGAATAATATGAGATCAAACAATGCTTTTCTCTGTTAATGTGTGCGATGGCGCACAATTTTGTGCCTCCGCACAATTTTTGTGATCCTTGAACAAAGTGCAGTCTATTTTTTTTCATGTTTAAGCACCAACACATTCAAAGTGAAATTCAAACATGGGTATCACTAATGGGTCCGAACCCAAACAGTCATCTTGCAAGCACTTCAATTTCAACAACAAGCATGGATCATTAGGTTTTTAAATCAACATCTATGCTTAAAAGGTAACCCTAATCCCCTTTTTCCAATTTCATTCTCTAAACATCAAGCATGAATTTTTTAAACATGATTCTTGGGGATTTTGGGTTAGGGTTCTTCCAACATGGGTGGTTACTTAGACTTTACCACCCCAAAACACATGGTTTCATGGTGGAACTCGTCAGGTTCCTTTGGATCCGACCCGACCCATTTTTGTTCAAACTTAATAATAAAAAAACACATCAAGGAGAATGGAAAGAAGATTATTACCTATTTAGTTTAATGAGTTGATATTGTTCGAATCTGATCCCCTTTTCCCCAGATCGATTCCCACTGTTTTTGTTGTTGTGCGTGAAGTTTGTGCTCTGTTTGTGTTGTGCGGGTGTTTGTGTGTGTTTGATGAGGTGTGTTGTTTGATATACTTACTTGAGCATTTTCCCGAAGTTGCCCATGTGATAGAAATTGTGAGGTCGCACAATTTTGTGTTGCACCGCACAATGCTGTCAACTTTTGTGCTGAAGCTTGTGCGATGGTAGATTAGACATTGTGCTTGGCGAACAATATTGTGCTTTCCCGCTCAATTTCAATTAAATTTGAGAAACTCTCTGTAACACTGTGCGGAGGCGCACAAAATTACACTCCTCGCACTTTTTACCTCTTTTGGTCCGCACTTCAGAAAGTGCTCCCGCACAATTTTGTGCCTTAGGCACAATTTGATTCTTTTCTTCTCTTGGGCATTTTTCACTCTTCACACTCAACTTCCACACCTAAAAATGATCCATTCACTACAAGATCAAGTGAAAGACATCACAATAGACATAAAATTAACATAACATATAAACATAAGCATGGGTTGCCTCCCAAGAAGCGCCTAATTTAACATCGCGGCATGACATGGCTAACCAATCATGGGTCGGAAAGTATTAACTAGGCCACTTGTTGACCTTCATTCTCTTCATGCAAATAAAAGTATCCCAAATAGTGTTTTAAGGGATGTCCATTAACCCGAAAAGTTTCACCCTTTGAGTCTTCCAAATCAACCGCACCATAAAGAGATACCTCAATTACCTTAAACGGACCACTCCACTTAGACTTCTGTTCCTGGAAAGAGTTTGAGTGTTGAATTGAAAAGCAACACCATATCTCCCTTTTTGAACTCTCGGTTCCAAATTTTCTTGTCATGCACATGTTTCATTCTCTCTTTGTATAAGCAAGAACTCTCATAAGCATGAAACCAGAATTCATCCATGGCATTCAAATGTGACATCCTCAAGTTAGAGGCAACATCCCAATCAAGATTGAGTTTTTTCAAGGCCCACATGGCTCTATGCTCTAATTCTAAGGGCAAATGGCACGCCTTCCCAAACACTAAACGATACGGTGACATAATGATGGGTGGTTT
Organism: Petunia x hybrida; assembly: GCA_037355625.1. Classification (NCBI taxonomy): domain Eukaryota; kingdom Viridiplantae; phylum Streptophyta; class Magnoliopsida; order Solanales; family Solanaceae; genus Petunia; species Petunia x hybrida. The sequence goes on from JBBBVM010000676.1 coordinate 310,341, forward strand.
GAAAGCCGTTCTATATGCCCAAAGAGCATCATCTAGCTTTCGAGCCCAATCCGTCCTATTGGCATTGACGGTCTTAGAAAGAATTGTCTAGATTTCACGGTTTGAAACTTCTACTTGCCCACTAGTTTGGGGATGGTAAGGTGTAGCAACCTTATGCTTGACTCCATATTTTATCAAGAGGGCATCAAAAGACTTGTTGCAAAAGTGTGAACCCCCATCACTAATTGTGGCTCTTGGAGTGCCAAATCTAGTAAAAATGCTTTTCTTCAAAAAGGCGATCACACTCTTGGCTTCATTGTTTGGTAGAGCAACTGCCTCTACCCATTTAGACACATAATGCCCCGCCACCAAGATGTATTTCATGCCATAGGAGCTCACAAACGGTCCCATGAAGTCAATACCCCAAACATAAAAAATTTCCACTTCAACAATAGGATTCATGGGCATTTCATGCTTCCTTGATATACCTCCCACTCTTTGACATTGATCACACATCTTCAAAAATTCATGAGCATCTTTGTAGACGGATGGCCAATAGAACCCACATTCAAGAACCTTTTCCGCCGTCCTTATGCCTCCATGGTGTCCTCTATAGGGAGATGAGTGGAACCCTTCTAGAATTGCCATTTGCTCCACTTCGGGCACACATCGTCGAATCATTCCATCCACACAAATTTGAAACAAATATGGTTCATCCTAATAGAAATGATGGCTTTCTTTGATCAATATCTTCTTTTGATAGGAATAGAGATCTTTAGGCACGATTCCACTTACAAGATAATTTGCCAAGTCGGCATACCATGGAATTAAGTCCAAAGAAACCGCTAGCACTTGTTCATCCGGAAAGCTATCATTGATCTCCAAGTTATCTCTTTGTTGCTCTTCTTCTTCCAACCTTGATAAGTGGTCGGCCACTTGATTTTCACTTCCCTTTCAGTCTTTGATTTCAAAATCAAATTCTTGAAGTAGAAATACCCAACGAATCAACCGCGGCTTTGCATCTTTCTTGGCCATAAGGTACCGAATTGCCGCATGATCGGAGTATACCACTATCTTTGAACCCATCAAATAAGATCGGAATTTCTCAAATACATACACAATTGCCAACAACTCCTTTTCGGTCACGATTTAGTTCGATTGAGCCCCATTCATTGTTTTGCTAGCATAATACACGGGATGGAATATTTTGTCCACCCTTTGACCCAACACCACTCCAAGAGTGACGTCGCTAGCATCACACAAAAGTTCAAATGGCTTCTCCCAATTTGGTGCGGTCATGATAGGAGCGGTAGTCAACCTCAATTTCAATTCTTCAAATGCTTTTAAGCAAGCATCATCAAATATGAATTTTGCATCTTTCTCAAGTAGCTTGCACAAAGGATTGACTATTTTTGAGAAGTCCTTTATAAATCACCGGTAGAAACCCGCATGCCCAGGGAAACTTCTAACCCCTTTGACCGTTTGAGGAGGAGGCAGCTTTGAGATCACCTCAATCTTTGCTCTATCAACTTCAATGCCGCTTTTGGACACTTTATGTCCAAAGACAATTCTCTCTTGGACCATAAAGTGACACTTCTGCCAATTAAGAACTAAATCTTTCTCCTCACATCTTTCCAAAACTTTTTCCAAATTTGCTAAACAATCTTCAAAAGAGTCTCCTACTACCGAGAAGTCATCCATGAACACTTCTAAGTAGTCTTCCACTATATCATGAAAAATTACCAACATGCATCTTTGAAAAGTTGCCGGTGCATTGCATATCCTAAATGGCATCCTTCTAAATACAAAGGTTCCATAGGGACAAGTGAAAGTTGTCTTCTCCCGATCATTGACTTCAATGTGGATTTGATTGTAACCAGAATACCCATCCAAAAAGCAATAGTACGCTCTCCCTGCCGATCGATCAAGCATTTGATCAATGAATGGTAATGGAAAGTGATCCTTCTTTGTAGCATTGTTGAGTTTCTGGTAATCCATGCAAACTCTCCACCCAGTAACTGTTCTTGTCGAAATGGTCTCATTCTTCTCATTTGATATAACCGTCATGCCACCCTTCTTAGGAACACATTGCACGGGACTCACCCACTTGCTATCGGGAATAGGAAAAATCACTCTCGCATCAAGCCATGTTATGATTTTTTTCTTCAGCACTTCTTGCCTAGAAGGATTCAACCTCCTTTGGTGCTCTATTGATGGTTTACAATCTTCCTCCACATTAATCTTGTGAGTGCAAATTCCCGGGCTTATGCCCCTAATATCGGCCAATGTCCATCCTATAGCTTTTCTCCTTCTCTTAAAAACATCAAGAACAAGTTCTTCCTGCATATTAGATAAACAAGATGAGATAATAACGAGCAAAGTAGAGTTCGGGCCAAGATATGCATACCTCAAATGGGATGGTAGTGGCTTCAACTCCAATGTAGGAGGTTCTTCAATTGATGGCTTTGTTGGGGGAGTTGTTCTATTCTCCAAAACAAGAGATAACTTCTTTAGAGCATATGAATGAGAACCTTGCCCCTCCAAAGCAAATAAATATGCCGGAACCCCTTCCATTTCATTGTTGCTCAAGTTCATCAAAGTTTGCTCTAAAACATCATCAAAGCCAATCATCATTGCTTCATGTTCTATATACGACTCAACCATCATCTCCACAAATGAACAAGTGCCTTTATCAATTAGTTGCCTCATGGATTTGCAAACATTAAATACCACTTTCTCTCCATTGAATTGGAAAGTAAGCTCTCCACCTTCTACATCACAAACTGCCCTTCCCGTAGCTAGGAAAGGTCTTCCAAGAATAATAGGCACTTCAAAATCAACGGCACAATCTAAAATCACAAAGTCGGCCGGAAATATAAATTTGTCGACAATTGACTACACAAATTGGTTTCTTGACGGACCTATCTGGAGCTTGATAGGAATAGGCTTCGGCTTTTCCAACCCTAAGGTTTTGTAAACCGAAAGTGGCATCAAATTTATACTTGCTCCCAAATCACAAAGTGCTTTGTTGAATGTTCTATTCCCAATAGTACAAGGAATTGTAAAGGCTCCCGGATAATCTAGCTTTTGAGCTAATGATGTTGTGACAATTGCACTACATTAGTGAGTAACATTTATGGATTCAAAGTCGGAATACTTCTTCTTGGACACCAATTATTTCATGAATTTTGCTACTCCCGACATTTGTTCAATTGCATCTTTCAAGGGTAAATTGATTGAGGTATTAGAAATCTTACCCCATATCTCCCTTGCATGATTATCATGTTGTTGTTTCAAAAGCCTTTGAGGGAATGGTGGAGGAGGCCTAGGAAGTGGTTCCTTAGCCTTTGGAATTTCCTTTGGAATTGATTCCTTTGGAGCATTTTCATTGGTTGGAATTTCTTCCACATGTTCCCTTGATGGATTCACCTCATCTCTAGTTTCTTCTTGTATCTCATTATCTTATTTGTGACACCACTTGTTCCTTCTTCTTCACCATCACTATCTTGCCTTTGTCTCTTTGTCACTTTGCCACTTCTTGTAGCAACAACCATGATTTGAGCCTTTCCATTCCCTCCCCTTGGGTTGCTTACCGTATCACTTGGTAAGGAACCTTGGGTGCGAGAATTTAATGCTTGAGAAATTTGAGCCATTTGAGTTTCCAAACCTTTAATAGCGGATGAATTTGAAGCAACGGTAGCATCAGCGTTGCATTTCTCTCCATCATTTGTGAAAACATCTTTTCAATTCTTTCCATCTCACCACCTTGAGAAGTAGTGGCAAGTTGATTTTGTGGTGCATATGATGGATGATGTTGAGGTTGTTTGTAGGCTTGTGGCCTTGCAACCGGTACCAAACCTCTCTCTCCTTGATTGTTCCAATATGCATTCCTTTGTTCCCTTGGCTTCCATTGATTTTGCATTGGTACTTGGCCTTGATACTCTCTTTGATTTGGGTAATTTCCCACATAGCTTGCTTCTTCCTCTTGTATGTTGTAGCATTGTTCTTGAAAAAGCCCTTCTTGCCCTTGGTTTGGAAAACCCATAGAAAGCATATCCCAAAGGTGCGGATTGGTAAGCATATGTGTGTCCTTGAAAACCTCCTTGGTTGGCATCAATAGCATTCACTCGTTGATCTTTGATCTTTGTCATGTTTTCTATTTGTGTGAGAAGCTTTGCCATCTTTTCTTCTTGAGCTTCAAGTGCCTTTTGGATAGCCATTTGATTGGGATCATGCATTGAATTCAAGGTAGCTCTAGTTTGCCACTCCTTGGAATTCTTTGTCATTCTATTCAACATTCCCCTTGCTTGTTCAAATGTCCCTTCCATAATTGTTCCTCCCGACACGTTGTTCACCGCCGATTAATTCACAATGTCAAGCCCTCTATAGAATGTTTGCAAAAGCACCTTGTCCGGAAGGTCATGTTTTGGACAATCTCTTATCATTTGTTGAAATCTCTCCCAAATAGCATGCAATGGTTCATTCTAATCTTGTCTAAATGCTAAGATTGTATCTCTCAACTCGGCCATTTATCTCGGTGGGAAGTACTCATTCAAGAACACCTTCACCATGTCATCCCAACTTCGGATCGTCCTCCGAGGCAAATTATCAAACCAAGTCAAAGCCTTTCCCGTTAGAGATGAAGGGAAGACTCTCAATCGAAGAGCATCATCCGAAACTTGGTGTGACTTATAAAATGAAAAAATCTCAAGAAATGACTTGAGATGTCGGTTTGGATTGTCATGTAGACTCCCCAAAAATAGCCCTTTTTGTTGTAGACCGTGGAAAATTATGTTTGGCAAGTTGAATGTTACACGACCTCCAATGGGTGGTGGTACAACGGCACTATCATAGCCATCATTTTCACCTATTTGGTTTTGACTGTTCGGAACATTCCTTTGTTGTGGTTCATGGAGGTTTTGCATATTTGCAAATAGATTATCCTCGTTATCGAACACCGGAGGATTGTTGTTTTTCCGATTGTTCCTTCGTACCATGTTAACCTGTGACACGCAAGAAACCAAAACTACAAGTGAAAGTAGCTAAGGAATGTAAACTAGGCTTATCAAATTCACAAATTCAATTTCTCAATTAATACCGTAGCTCCCCGGCAACGGCGCCAAAATTTGACACGTCCAAATTCTACCTACAAATGAGAGTGACACGGTCGATGCAAATATACAGGATAACAAGTCCGAGTCAAATCCACAGAGAGCTATCTAGATTAATTTGAGATAAGATTTTGCTAATTTGGTTAACTTAGTTTAGCACTTCCTTGAATCAAGTTTTTTTTTGAAATAATACTACAAGTTATAAGTAGGAATGTAAACTATTGTAGACTAATAAAAGTAATTAAAGATTGTTATCAAATGGGTAAACAGAACTAGAGTTATATTCCTCACCTAAGCATGTACTCAATGGGATTGTCAACTAGAATTCGCCTTGTTATATAGGTTGTTTTTGTGATCACATTTTAGATTACTTACTTATATCTCTCGATTACTAGCAAGCCTAATCTTAAAGAATCTCTCAATTTCTCTTGGATTGCGTGATAGACAAGTGTAAAGACCCAAGTAAGAAGATTCCTATCTCTAGTTCACTTATTTTAGATCGGGTTTGTAAATCTCTTTAGGGCCAGAAATCCTTGCTAACTAATTGTTACCCAACCTTATTACTACCTTCTTAAGTGAGTAAAAGGAAAATAGGAATGAGGTTAGTGTTTGCAACCACAACCCTAGAATTTTAGCATGAAATTAATTAGAAAATCACAACCTACACTTAGACAATATTGTTGATAACAATCCATCAAGCACACACTTAGGATTGGTTTACAAACCTAGTAAATAAACTTAGCTACTCATATTATGCAAGAGCACAACACAAAGATATGAAGCATTCAACATAATTTTATAGATCTAAGAGAAGAATGATCACCCAAATATTATTGTTGATTTTACGAAAGGGTGGAATAACGCACCAATCACTTGGAATGGTATTTTTGCTCTATGAAATGTACGATATCTCAAAAAACCCTAATATTCTTCTATTTATAGTGCTAGAAAAAATTACAAAAAATTAATTCCCGTCATGATTGTGCTGAACCGCACAAAATTGTGCTAGACGCACAATTACTAAATTCATTGCACACTTTTGGTCTCCTCTGCATTGTGCTAACCTCAAACTCTATGATTTTGAAATATTGTGCGGGCGCACAAAATAGTGCTGAGCTGCACAAATCTTTGAATGTTTAGGATATGCTACTGTCTGGCTGTGCTTGGGCGCACAAGATTGTGCATCACATATTTTTTTCTCTCTTTCACAGATTGTGCTAGGCAATTGTGTGGAGGAGCACAAATTTGTGCTACCGCACAATGCCTTCTTTTTGCTGGGGACTTTTACTTCCATTTTCAAATTGTGCTCAGGTCCTTGAATCTTGAATGTGCGCTCCGCACAATATTGTGCGTCCCAGCACTTTCACCTAGCACTTTGCTCTTTTTGCAATGATGTCAACCTTGAGTCCGATCGGCTTTCTTTTGAGCTTTCCTTGACCTTTTTCTAGCCTCGAGCAATTTAACCAATGAAAACTTGGAATTATACAACATCGCATAAGATTTGGCCATGAAATTAGCTTAAAGCCATATAAAGTTCCTATAAAATAGCACTTTAAGTTGGAAAAATACCAACTTATCATTCGTTAACTAGCATTGGTCCTCGTGGAGACGCTGGCCTCTGAAACGATCCTGTAAACATCGTGCCTAGTTTGCGGGATACCCCCTCGATCACGTTGTTAGAGTTTTGTTCCGCCTGTTCTATCATAGTTTTGAGGAGATCAGTGATGAAAGTTTTGAACTTAGGGTTACCTTCCAATGGGTGGTTCGTCCATCCGTTATTGGCGACAAGGGTTGGTTCTTGGGGAAGATCTTTTGGCTGCTCGGTTGAATCCTTTTGTCGGACACTGGGATCATCAAGATCCTTTGCTGATTCGTCTAATCCATCTACGGTGTTCTTTGGAATATTGTTGCCATCGTCAGACATGATTGCGCCTTTCCCTTCGTAGAATACCTACAATTACCTGGGCCTCTCGGTGGGCGCCAAACTATTTATGCCTAAATTTGTACGTCTAGGTTAAAAAATTAATTATGAATGAGGTCTCAAGCAATACGGTAAATTACGACGGAAAAGTAAGTAAGTACGATCAAAATAAAGATAAGTAAATAAGCAAGAAATAATGAAGAAAGCAAAGTAAATCTTATTCCTTGAGAGTAGCCGAAGTTGATGGCGAATCGTGTGTTGTACAATACAATGTAAGGATACCCAGTCCCAAATAAGGTAAAATACCAGTACTAATAGGGCCATGGGCCTACAACTCAAGGCGTTGATATACTAAACCCTAATTAGAAGGCTATAAACCCTAGGCGACGGGATGTGTGCCCTGCGCCCTGTGACCAAACTGCCTAAACGGTCGTTAGCTCTAAGAGTGAGCGTATATCCTCAGTGCCTGGTAATTTATAAGATAAGTCTAGTCTCGCCAGCTGGACTCGTATTCCCGTAATAATAGGTGGCATAGTTTTTCCCATACATTGCCTGATCCCTTTTTTTTCATCAAATGGTTTAGCTGGAACTCCATTGATAAGTATAGAATAGGATACACTCTTCATTGCATAAGCCATCTAATGTAGACACCAGGAATGCCAACCCTTCCAAAACTTTTTAAAGAAAGCCCTACTCAATAGCATGTCCAGCTTTAGCATACATCTAGGAGATGGACCTTTACTTACATATCCCTTAATAAGTTCATGAGTTAGGATGTATTTTCAAAAATTACTCTCCCAGGAACAAAAGCTGATTGGCATTTATTTACTAGGCAGTCCATACCGGTTGCAATCTCTTTGTAAGGATCTTAGAGATGATCTTGTACAAAGTAGTGCAACATGAGATATGTATATACTCTTTCATAGATGTATGATGCTTGACCTTAGGTACCAGTGTTACTGCAGAGCAATTCATAGCTTTTTTCATCTCAGATGTTTCAAAGAATTATAAAATGGCTTCAGATATATCATCTCCTATCACTGGCCAGACTTTTTTGAAGAAATAGACATTGAGGCCATCACAACCAAGAGCTTTGAGATCATTTATACTTCTTAGAGCTCGAACTATCTCATCATGTGTAACTGGTTTGATCAGCTCTAGTTGTTGAGCTCTGGTTACTTGTGGACCATTTCTTATGATTCCAGGATCTATTGCTTGGATATAAGTAGCAGCTTTAACAATTATGTAATATGAACCCGAATTTAACAATATATAAAGCGTAGACTTAAGTACCTTAAATATTGAATTCATCGAAATGAAATATTGATTCGCCTCATCCTATATACATAGGAAAAGTGTAAGGAGAAAGAATTTTTCTTTCTTAGACTAAGTAGCACTGTCAGAGGTTTTTGGTGTATGAATGCTTGACTTAGACTATCAACTACGGGTAATTCAACAATTATTTCAACTAAATACTATCAAGAGGACAATTGAACAGAAGACCGCCTATAGGTAGTAGGGTAGGGTGAGTGGTACAGCTCAGATTGCAGCCAATTTCCTAACTGCGCATGGGAGAAAGGTTGCGGAGGGTTTTCAGTCACAGGGAATCAGCAACTCTCTACCATTTTCTTCTAAACCCAAGAGAAGGAACAAAGGGCTTCATGAATAAAGTACTCCCTCCATTTCAAAATGAGTGTCTGGGTTTGACTGGGCACAGAGTTTAAGAAAATAAGGACGACTTATAAATCCTATGGTTTAAAATGAAAAATGTGTGTAATGTGGGCCAGGGTCTTTAAATCCTGTTGTTCAAAACAAATCTTAGATTTAAAGAGTTGCCATAAAGGAAAGAGGCACTCATTTTGGGACAAACAAAAAAGGAAAGGTAGACACTCATTTTGGGACGGAGGGAGTAATTAACTACTTATTCATGGACACATATCTAATAACGTAAGCTTTCTCTTCATGCATGGGATTATGATAATTCATCAGTAGAAACTGGTGTACAAAGTAGAATTGAATATCTTTTAAATTTGTGGTTCTGCGAATATCATATTTATTATAAAAATTTCTCATTAATAATAAAATAGAAAATTAAATTATTTCAAATAGAAATAAATCATTTAATTTAGTCTAAAATAGATTAACTAGAAATCACACAAGATGGGATTGAACATTTATTCTAAGTGTTCGAAATCTTCCAAAAGCTGCTATTGGAGCTTTTAACATGGACAAAGCTGGGATTGTTAATTTTAAAATTAGACAAAGTATATACGAAAGGCATCGGTTAATTAGGGAGTGAACAAATGATTAATCTGCTTTATCAGATTTAATATTTGTTCATTCTCCTTTTTGTGAGCTATCACTGTTTAATTTTTTTGTCTTTTATGATGTATGGAAGTGAGCTTGTTTATTCACGGGTAGGGGTAACCCCCTTCTATCTCAAGGAGGCTTTTGTTAAAAAAAAAAAAAAGAAATCACACAAGCTGGAACAAATGGAATAACCTTTATCAACCATGTTTTCCAAATAATTATTTCTAAATCATATGTTGAATTGATATTTGTCCAAACGAGGAACTGTTTGATGTTCTCCTCTTTATGTTTATTAACGAAATTTGTGGGGGCAATTTTCACTTTTGTCTTGGACCATTATGCCTTAAGTTAGTGGTCTCATTGTTCAGCGTGAAATATATCATGTAAAGTAGAGCTATTCCATATACGTTTGCTAAATCCAAGAGATAGAAAAACTAATAAAAAATCAACAAATTACAAACTAAGCCAAAAAATATGAACTTCTTGTACACAATTAACGAGAGATCTCCTTTTATTCCCTTAATCATCTTCTGTTTACTGGTCTTCCTTCCTTCCTTTCTGTCTTTTTTTTTTAATTGAAAATATATAAAGTGAGTTATGCAGGAATTCCTCAAGAACAAGAGTACTGTTAAGTCTCTTTTTCCTTTTTGTTGTTTTTAGCTACCACTTATTAACCTCTGAGTGTGACTTGTGTACTGTGAGATCTCAGGAAAACCCTAAGAATGTTTCTCTATATGGGGTCAAAAGAAGAATATACAGTAAATGTTAGCATTTCAAATGATTTGACATGAATTAACATGACAAAGGGCCCTTGTCATGATGAGCGTAGGAATTTCTGCAAATATCAACCGGCCTGTTCCTCTCTGTTTGAGCCATCTTTAAAATTAGAGCATATTTATCAATTAGAAATATACACTAACGATATAACCGTAAAGATTTGGTAAACCATTAGGATAGTTTAATAGAGTAAATGATAGCATGTAGTTAATTTACACATTTTAGCAAGGTTACCAACTACTTCTTTCAAATGCAAAACAATTATCATGATTTCCTCACTAAATCATTTCAAGAAAAATGGAAAATTTCAAAATTTAAAAACAATTAATTTGAACTTCTCATTTTTACCTTTAATGAGAAATGCTTACAATAATATCAATGTTATGACATGTTTAAGAACAAAAAGTGTCAAATAATTTATAAACAAATATTTCAAAAGTCTTATTTTAATTTATAAGTTATGTGTCCCGTCAAACTGTGTCATGTAGATTGAGATTGGAGGAGTACTATTTAATTTTGTCATAATGATTTATTCAAAGTTACTCTATAAATGACGCAATTATATAAGTATTTTTTACAATGTCACTACATAAAACTTAGAAGTAAAAATACATTAGTGTAGGTCTTCACATTCAGTAGCTAGAACTTTTCTTCACCCTCATTCCGGCCTCTCCCAAACAACAAAGAAGATCAAAACATTAACTAATGCAAAGATTTAGCCTGACAAACTTCATGTATTCATTGATCATGCTAGCATGCACGGAAGCAATCTTTCTTTTTCTTGTTTTTTCTGGGTTCATGATAATGCAGCCAGCTTGGTAATGGCATGTGAGGGAAAGTAAAAGATTAAGATAAGAAAACAAAACTTTTGATAACTGTAAATGGTCCAAAACTGAAAGGACATTTATCTTCTTTCAAGGAGATCTTATATGCCATATTTCATATGCATTAATTTGTCACATACTCCAGTCAAAAAAAGCTTTATCTCCCCCGCTTTGGTGGCCTAAAAAGACATACAAAGGTTGTTTGAGTAGAAGTAAAGAGAGTAGCAGTCTTGGAAGCTAGCTAGAAAAAAGGAAGTTTGAATTAAAGCAAGGCAGTATTCTTTTTAAGCCCACACAAAAACAAATTTTACCCATACATCTACTGTAGAATTCTCTCTCAGGCACAAGCTGCAATAAGTTGAGATATGTAAAGATAAACCAATTGTTATGAAAAGTTACCCAATAGAAAGAAATTCGAGAGTTTCATTGGCTATGTAAAAATGACTCACCGGTCTAAATTTCACTGTTAATGTTATAAACTACTGCTAATAATTAAAGTCCAATTGGTTAATATGTATTGTCTTATGCATTTCTAAGTCTCAAGCTGATTTACTAAATTAAAAATTCTTTTTAAGAATTGATTGTAAAGCTGTAAAAATTATTTTACAAAAAGATGTATAAAATCTTACATCTAAACATAGTTTTGCTAGATGGCAAGCTATTATATATATATTTTTTATTTTGATATAGAATATATCAATGGGAGCTCAACCTCTATACCGGATTTTCTCACTCGAGAATTCTTGCAGAAAGATATGATGCCCAGAAAAAAGAAGGAATAACTTTCAGCCTTCATCCTCCAAAGGAAAACAAACAAGCTGTCTCCCAGCAACAATTAATTTCAGTTGTCTCCAAGAACTTCCAAAAGACTTAGCTGAGTCAGCCAAGATATCAAATTCCAGAAGATTATTTTATGAAAGGAAACCATCCATCATATCTTCTAGAACCAATTTCAATTTTAAGCACAAAAAAATGGGCAGATTTAGTTGAAGAAGAAGAATCTCAACTTGCACAAGCCTCAAGCCACACATCTATTTCACAAACTGTGGCTGCTAAAGGCACCACAAAAATACCAGTAGTGGCCAAAATCCCCACTACACATCGTACAAGCACGATGCATTCAACAGCCAAACAGTCACTTTCTTTACCAGTGTCACAACTCATTTCTTCATACAAAGGTTCCTCCTCCGAGAAACCAACCTACTTTAAAAATGATAATGTTTATCCACTTACCCAAATTGAGCCAGAATTTTGACACTCAAACTCCCCAAGAAGTAGACAGTCAAATGCTTAGCTCTTCAGCCAACTTCATACAAGAGACTCCTGCCCATACTCAGAAGTTTTACGAATTTATTCTTGCAGATACCAAATCTTGCTTATTCAAACCTTATAAGGATAAGAAAACCAATGCGTATGTTACCCATACAACTGTCTGGATTAATACAATAATCTCACCAAGAGAATGAGACACACATCCATTTAAATACAGAAAAATTTCTCAATCTTTTGAACCTCAATATATATATATATATATATATTTTTTTTGAGAGATCAAAGCAGAGCACAGCCAGAAGACTCAGACTGGTGATATTAGCCCCCCATCATAGGTTGAATAGGGAAATTATTTTACTACATTATATCTTTTGCAAAGCTCTCTTTCCCTCTGAAAGGAAAACTTACTAATGGGATAGTAACCAGGTAACCAAAACAGAGGAGGAAAGAGATGTGAAAAGTTATCGATTTATGTATACAGATTCACTTGTGATGCCCCCTTTCGAACAAACCTCAATATTTTAACTAATGACTCAAAGGTTATAAATAATCATTTCTAAGACTACTGAGTAATTTTCCTTGATAACTTAGCCATTTTCTTCAGGAACACTACTTACAATGTAGATCCAAAAGGACCATAGTGCCATTAATTAAGAGATCTTCTTAACATATAAGTAAATTTAATAAAGGTGTATATAAGAGTTCATGTATTTATAAATCTAAGTACTAGATCTAATAATACCACATAAAAGCAAGTGAAAAATAAGAATAATAATCCATACTTCCCCCATGGCTATGATACCAAGATCCTGGAAACAGAACCCCTAAGAAGATAGGAAGAAATATGGAGAAGTAAGGATATGAAGCAAGTTAGTGGCAAATAAAATAAATCAAGCGGCAGCACCGATCATGTGTATAATATGCAATGTAAATACACAAAAATTAAATATGCAGTACATGAAAGTAGTTAGACGGTAGAACAGACCATATGCATGAGATATTCAATATAAATATTTAAGATATAACATAATATGAAAAGATTATATTAAAAACACTAATAAAAATATTACCATTAAAGAGAACAGTTTAGTTCTTTCAAAACTAAATATAGTCTTTTTTAAAACTTTTTTTTAAAAGTATTCGGTTTATAGGGCACAATATCCAACAAGGACATACTAGGGTGGTCAGAGATAGAAGACTTTCATGATTGTATTTTGGACTGTCAATTAGAGGAGCTAGCTCATACGGGGTGCAGATACATCTAGAATGACAGGCAAGACACTAGAATATTCTCCAAATTAGATTGGGCTTTCATCAATGGGGAATGGTTGGATGCTATGCCCTCATGTGTTACAAACTTTTTTCCAGAAGGGGTTAGCGGCCACTGCCCTATCTTAGTAACTACGGTGGACACGAACATAAGAATACAAAGATCATTCAAGTTCAATAATGCATGGGTCCATCACCCCAGGTTCTTAGAAGTGGTGCATAAAGGGTAGGAGGTACAAGTAGAGGGTTGTCTAATATTCCAGATAGTAAAGACGCTGAAGGAGTTGAAGAAACAATTCAAAAAACTAGCAGGTCAATCTATAAGCAAGCATATGAAAGAAGTGGCAGAAGCTAGAGAAGCTCTGAGCTCAATCCAGCAGAAGTTGCAACATAATCCTAATGATACACATGTGCAGGAGGAGGAGAAAGCAAAATATGAGCATTTCAGAAAAATTTTCTTAGCTGAAGTTCAACATCAGCAGCAAAGCAAGGCAACCCGGATAAAATTAGGAGATGACTATACAAAGTACCTTTTCTCAATTCTGAAACAAAGGACACTACAACAAGCTGTGACACAGATACTAGATGAACAAGGAGAGATACAAAATGATCCAGTTGTAGTGGCAAGTGTGTTTGTGAGATTTTACAAAAAACTTCTAAGAGAGACCAAGAGCAATAATGCGATTCCTACAATTTGGGAGGCAGCTGAATGTAGAACAACAGTTAAAGTTGATCAAGAAATATGACAAGAAGGAAGTGAAGAAAGTAATGTGGGGCATAAAAAGCACAAAAAGCCCAGGCCCTGATGGCTACAGTAGTGAGTTCTACAAGGCAGCATGGAGCATAAGAGGAGATGATGTATCCAAAGCAGTCCTAGGAAGTCTACATTCAGGGAAGTTACTAAAAAACTCAATGCGACTAGCATCACTTTAATACCAAAAATCCAGAATCCACAATTAGCAAGACAGTTCAGGCCTATCTCCTGCTGTAATGTCCTCTACAAGTACATTTCAAAGATGATATGTGAGAGGTTAAAAGAAGCTATATCAAGCATAGTAGCTCAAAACCAAAGAAAATTCATCAGAGGAAGATCACTCATTCACAATGTGCTGATTTGTCAAGATATCATGAGGCACTACAACAGGAAGACAAGTACAAGTTGTTTAATGAAGATAGATCTTAAGAAAGCTTATGATATGGTGCATTGGTAATTTTTAAAAGAAGTGCTAATAGGAATGAAGTTTCCAGATAGTATTCTCAAGCGGGTGATGACATATGTGAGCTCAAAAAAATTCTCTGTCAAAGTAAATGGAACTGGACATGGGTACTTTGAAGGTAGAAGAGGGCTAAGGCAAGGGGACCCAATGTCAACCTTGTTGTTTGTATTTGTTATGGATTATTTTTCAAGAATGATAAGAGTCGTTGGGGAGTTGCCAGACTTCAAGTTCCACCCCATGTGCAAGAACATAATGTTGAATCACTTGATCTTTGCTGATGACCTAATGGTGTTTTGTAAGGGAACTCAAAAATAAGTACATAGGGTCTTGGAAGCACTGCAACACTTCTCAGAGTGTTCAGTGCTGATTGCATACTCAGAAAATTCGTGCATATACATTGCTGGAGTTACAGATTCTATAAGAGATGTCATTATTCAGGAGACAGGCTTTCCAGAAGGATCCTTCCCTATGATGTACCTAGGACTTCCCTTATCCCCTAAGAAGTGGAACAAAGATGATTGCAAGTTGCTAGTTGACAAAATTGTAGGTAAGATAGCTTCAGTAGCATCCAGGCACTTGTCATATGCTGGAAGGCTACAAGTGATCAACTCTATATTGTTTTCTTTGCACAACTTCTGGGGAGCAGTGTTCATACTACCTCAGAGTGTAACAAAAGAAATAGATAGAAGGTGCAAAGACTACTTATGGGGGCTGATGCTGAACATAAGAAGGTATCGTTAGTATCTTGGGAGGACATATGTGTCCCTAAGAAGTATGGTGGGCTGAACATAAGATTCTGCAGAACCTGGAATATGGCCTTTGTAGGAAAACTCATCTGGCAACTAACACAAAAGAAAGATGTGATGTGGGTTAAGTGGATACATGAGTTGAATATGAGGAGGAATATGGATTTCTAGACCTATAAAGCACCAGCTGATAGTAGCTGGTACTTGAATAAAATAAATTAGTTGAAGAGGGCTATGGAAGGCTGGTATGTGAATGGGAACTATACCCTAACAGCAAATTGAGCTTACTTTGTGACTGCAGGCTATGTCAAACTAATAGGGAACCAAGAGAGAAACCATGTTGCAGAACTTGTATGGACATCAATAGCTATGCCTAAAGCAAGATTCATCATATGGCTAGCAACTAAAGTTAGACTGCTTGCAAGTGACAGAATGTTGAAAATGCATATGAATTGTGGTAATAGTAACTGCTGCTTATGCAACACCAATTCGCTGGATTCCCATGATGAAACGACCTCAGTTAGTCGTTTTGGAAGTTAGGACTCTGATTGGCGTGCCGATAATTTTAAAATATTCGTACGGTCCATTAGGACATGTCTGCAAAATTTGAGTTTAATCAGACCTCGTTTGGTACGTATCGGAAGAAGATTTCAGTTTTTATTGTCGATAAATATTAAAAAGAAATTTTCGAGCTCGGTTTGGCGAATGAGCTCCGATTCGAAATCTGAAAGCGCCGTTAGGTTCGTATGGTTATTTGTGACTTTTGTGAACTTTCAAAAGTGAATTTTGATGTTTTTCGGCTAGTTTCCGCTAAAATGTCGAAAGTTAAATAATTTGATTTTTTTCCATTTAATTTGCATATTGAGTTTCGAGAGTCCGATTTGAGATCCGTCTTAGCAAGTGTGTTACATATATTTTGTATAACTTGTATGAAAAAGTTGGAATTATTTCGAGTATCATAAGGATACCATTTTAATTTTCGATTAAGATAAGAAAATAAAAAAAAAGGAAAAAGGACAAAAAGAAATGAAAGACGGTAGGGGGAGGAATCTTTAGCTTTTAAAGCTAAGTACGATCAAAATGAGCAATATAGAACAGAAATGAGGGACAACGAAAAAATATATCAGGTAATGAGAAAAGAAAGGAAACGGAGCAGGAAAAATGTAGAATTTTTACCCTGAAATATTCAGGTAACGATCTTCATATATTATTTGATTTTATTACGTGTGTTTGAATATATTTTAACGATAAAACTTGAAATATTAGACATCATTTTAATAAGTTCAATTAATAGTTTAAAGGGTCAATTGGACCCCGATAATGAAATTGATTATATATTCGTACTCAGTGAGTTATGGGCAACATATAAATGTAATTTATTTAGGATTTGTTTATGTGACCATAAACCCTGTACATAGGCCTGGCCTGCATATTGCGTATGCGAATAGGGTATTAGGTTCCTAACCGGATTGTCCTAAGATGTGAGGAATGAAGCCTTTAGCCTAATTTGATATATTTTTCTGCTTATTGAATAGAGTGGGATCGTTTGGTAATGAAACCAAGGGATAAAGCGGTTGTTGATTAGCAATGCTAACTTTTGGAAGAGGTAAGTGTTTATATCCATTTCTTTGGAGGCACTTGGCCTCGTGGATTTTCTACCACGTGTTCCTTACGTGTGTAGCTGCCGATAGGCTTACTCATTACGCCTTAGCTTTGAATTTACATTGTATATTATATGTTATGCCCTGTTGTTGGTATTGTGTTGAGCATATGAGCATTGCACTCTGGTTTTGAGCATTGCATATACTTCCTGGTTGGCGATGGGAGTCCCGTACCGGTAAAGAATCATTATTTCATATACTTCCCAATAATCGATGAGAGTCCCGAGCCGGTGAAGGGTCATCATTGCATATACTTCCCGGTAATCTATGAGAGTCCCGAGCCGGTGAAGGATCATTATTACATATACTTCCTGGTTGGCGATGAGAGTCCCACACCAGTGAAGGGTCATTATTGCATATACTTTTCGGTAATCAATGAGAGTCCCGAGCCGGTGAAGGATCATTATTGCATATACTTCCCGGTTGGCGATGAGAGTCCCGCACCGGTGAAGGGTCATTATTGCATATACTTCCCGGTAATTGATGAGAGTCCCGGGCCGGTGAAGGGTCATCATTGCATATACTTCCCGGTAATCGATGAGAGTCCCGAGCCGGTGAAGGATCATTATTGTATATATCTCCTGGTAGACGATGAGAGTCCCGCGCCGGAGATAGGTATCGGGCATATGTGACTGCATTGCATCGTACCGCATTGATCCCATCTCATTCATATGTGACTGCATTGCATCGTACCGCATTCATCCCATCTCATTCATATGTGACTGCATTGCATCGTACCGCATTCATCCCATCTCATTGCACCGCATACTGACTATTGTGTGTATTGTGTTATGTTTTATGTATGTGGTATGTATACAATGTCGTGGACATATCTCAGTTTGCCTATATATATATGGCTCGTATTTTGGGTTACGGGGATCGAGTTGCACGTCACAACGGTATAAATATATGGACCGGGCTGCACGTCGCAACGGTATAAATATATGGATCGGGTTGCACGCCGCGAGAGTATGAATATATGGATCGGTTTGCACGCCGCAACAGGATGAATACATGGATCGGGCTGCATGCCGCAACAATATTTACATATAATAAGATGTATTTATGATTGTTGATATGTTCAGGATACCTATATGTCCTGTCTATCTTGTGTTCCTGGTTGTTTATGAGTTTTTGGCTCCATACGTATTTCCTGCTATTATCTGGCTTTTTTCTGCCTTTTTATAATTTAAATAAGAGGAATTTAGTTTATCTGTTTCTTTTCTCCCTGGCTAGTTATCCTATTCTTTGAGGTGGCTAGTCTATCCCACTTATTGAGTCCTTTTGACTCACCCTTGTTTGTTGTTTGTTTTTATCTATCTACTTCGTTTCGGCAGGTTCGCTCCAGGATTGAGTTCGCCACATTGTTCATGAGCGAAGACGACTTCAGCTGTCAGTGTCAGCCAGCTTTTATTCCAGATGGCCACCAGTTTATTGTTTATTAATTCAGTTTCATTTTGCTCCCTTCAGGAGGTATCTGTCTTCTTTCGTACTCTTACATGTCTAGTCTGGATAGCTCTAAACCTAGTATGTTGGGTAGTTAGCTGTAATTTCTTTGTACAGCTTAGAGGTATCAGTACATCTGTGCTTTTTCTAAGTCTTGTTCTTATTTATGAGTTGGATTCATATTTATTTTCCTAATTCAGCTGTTAAGGGTTCGCCCGACAGGTCTAGGGGAGGATGTCGGGTGTCCGCACGGCCTAGCCGAAAATTCGGGTCGTGTCACATGAGTACTTATTTCAAACATGCCCTTGGTTTGAGCAGCTCAAGAGGAAGATTCAGCAATCGATGGGACCGAAACTGTATAGTGGAACAATCTTGGAGACACCGCTCTGGATCAAGAGGCAATGCTGGAACAGATGCAAGAAGGAAATCATGGCAGCTGGACTTGGACTGGTGGTCTATCACACATGGGCAGCAAGGAATTTGAAAATATTTAGGAACTGTAGTTTAACTCATTCTCAAGTTGCAGCTCTGATTAAAGAGCAGCTTAAAGTTAGGCTACTGCATATTGAAGGCACTAGGAAAGTTAGGAAGAATATAGATTTAATTTTAAGATTATGTAACTAGTTTTGTTTGAGGCGTATAGTAGTGTCCAAAAAAGTACTACTATTAGGTGCTCTTTAGGTGTAATGAGTTAGTTTTGTAAATGATTTTCACAATGTTACCAAAAAAAATCCAACAAGTAATTACTGTCCATATCCAAAATCAATTCAATTTGCTGTTAAGTACCCTAATCAAATCCTAAATATAACCCAGCTTCAATGATTCTTAGATTGTGTTAATTATGTATCTGATTTTATTCCGGATCTTAGCAATTTGTTAAAACCTCACTATGACAGATTGAGAAAACCTCCTCTTCTATGGACTAACATTCATACCAACGTTGTCCAATAAATAAATTAAAAGTTAGACATCTGCCTTGTTTGTCTCTCCCTGATCTTTCTGCATTTAAAATTGTTGAAATATGCATCAGATATTGGTTGTGGGGGCATACTAAAACAAAAGAAAAATGGCAAAGAACATATTATATTTTCTTCTAAGCATTGGAATAATTCTCTCTAGAATTATCCTACGATTAAAAAAAAAATTTTAGCAATTGTCTTATACATTTCTAAGTTTCATGTTGATTTACTGAATCAAAAATTCCTTTAAAGAATTGATTGTAAAGCTGCAAAATCCATACCTATAACAATTTTGAAGTTAAATTAATTAAAATAAAATAGGCAGAAATATGTTTCACAAAACAACATTAAAATACTCTGTTCAAAAAGTAACATTTAGTTTTTGTTTAATAGTAAAAACTTTCACGAAAAGATACTGAGTCATCACAATGCAACAACATTTTAAGAGAAAATCCTCTTAATGAAGCAGTCAAGTAACAATAGAAGTCATATTTCTGGGATCTTTTTCATAAAATAATTCATATAATTACACGCAAAATATGTTATTCTATTCAAATGGACTGCTTATATGTACATTTAAGCTTCACTATGCGTCTTGGCCTTGGTTTGATAAGTTGGTATTTTTTTAACTTTAAAACTACCTTTTATTTTATTTTTGAATCCAAAGGCATTATTATATCGTATAATGTTACATCTTGCTTGGTTTCATGCTACAAATGTTTATGAAAGAAGAATGGAACCAAAAGAGTAAAAAAAAAAATACAAGCCAAAGTGTTGATCTCAGTTGAATCAGTGCAGGGTGCCCCACTCCCAACTCAGTGTGGCCATCTATTTGAAGAAATCAAGAGCTGTGAATTTGGGGAGCTCAGGATGGGCAACCCACCTAAACTTCTAGATGACCCACCTCTGAAGAACATGCGACTACATCATGTCAAGCATGGTAGCTTTTTCCTAACTTACCACTATAAGGCGACCGCCTCATCCATTGGAAGGGCAGTCGAAATCTGAAAAATGAAAAACAGGCAGCTGCCCCCGTTGAAGATACGCCCTACCTTACATGCAAAGATTAAAGTGAAGTCAGCCAACGTCACAAAGGGCTACTGCCCCATGTGTTTAGGTGGGCGCCTCGCCTGGGAAGGTAGTCTTGTCATTATGAAATGTACTTAATACAAATAGAAAGTGCGAGGGATTATTATTCTATTCCTACTCCTATTATTGGCTACTTTGGGCAAGACTTGGAAGACAAGTAACAATATTTTTTTTATTATAAGTATTCGATAACTTATTTTTTATAATCAATACATGTTTCTTAATTTACTACATTCACAAAAAGAAAATGAGTGAATTACGGCGGTTTTTTTGCAACGATTTTTACACTATTAGAAACACGAAAATTTTTTATGGCGGACATCTGTCGGAGCAGTGTTTCTGAGGGACTTCCGTAAGTACATTTTAGGAAAAAAAAGAAGATAAACTATATATTTTTACCGAGCGACTCCTCTCAATACCTTTCACGGGAAAAAATGATAAATTCTAAATATGGCTTACGACGAACTCCCCTCGATACATTTTAGGAAAAAATAAAATAATAAATTCTAATAAAGCTTCCGAGGGACTCCCCTTCATAATTTTTTTTTAAAAAAAAGAGAAAATTTAAAAATCAAAATTACTTTCGAGGGACTCCCCTTGGTAATAAAATCTTAGATCTATACACCCACTCATTTTTTTTCTCTCTCTTTCTTTCTTCTTACTTCTTACTGCTTTCTCATACCTACCCCACTGCTACAACCCCCCACCCCACTACGCCACCTGCTGCCACCATTACGGTGCCCACTGTGCAACCCCACCTTCCTCAGGTAATGTTCCCCAAACCCCCTACGTTCATCCCCTACCCCGTACCCCAGCCGATTTTACAACATTTATATAGTAAAAAATTATGGTGATTCTGAACATTCCACCACCTACTATCACCGCCACTGTCACCGAAGACCGCCAACGTAAGTTTTCAATTTGTTTTTTTAATTTTCAGTTATTTGTTTGTTTTGTTTTTCATTAATGAAATTGTAAATATATAGAGGTAATTGGTTTATAGGATTAAATTCATTTAAGATTGTTAGCTTTACAAGAAATATTAGCACCACTGCTCAAACATGTAATTTTAATAAAGAATAAAGATGGAAGTTGATTAAAAAATAAAGATGAAATTTCAGTGTAAGTTAGAGAACTGATTAAAACTATAATAGCAGTAAAAATTGAATTGTAACCTGATTGTTAAAGCTAATTAAAAAAATAGCACTATTTCTCTACTACTATATATAGTCACATGCTAGGTTTGTAGTTAAATTGGTTTGAGCTTTGCAAATTGGGAAATTAGTTTGTAGCTAAATTGGTTCCTAAAGGGCGAAATTGTGAAAGTTTAATTGTTAAAAGTTCAATATAAGAAGCTAAAAAGTGTGAATGTTTAGAAGAAATATATAATTTTAGATCCTTTGACCCTTTTGATTATATTTAAATTATTAAATTAAGTAGAGGGATAATTGAACATTATTTGGTTGGAATTCAAGAAAAACAAGTTATGCATTGCAATATTTGTGCATATAATCTTTGTTTATGCCTAAAATTGTACGTCTATGTTAAACAATTAAATATGGGGTAGGTCACAAGCAATATTGTAATTACAACGAAAAAGTATGTAAATATAAAGAAAATAGTAACAAATAAACAAGACGAAATAATTAATAGAAAGGAAGAGTAATTCTTATTCCTTGAGAATTCTGGATCCTATGGTGAATCGCCGCATGTACAATACAATGTAATGAGTGATATTTATAGTAGTGATACCCAGTCCCAAATAAGGTAAAATACAAAGATTAATAAGGCCATGGTCCTGTAACTCAAGGCGGTGGTATATACTAAACCCTAACAAGGAGTCTGTAAACCTTAGGCGGCAGGATGTATACCCTGCGTCCTATGGCCATGCCTCCTAAACGGTCGTTGGCTCCAGGAGGGGGCGTGTATTCTCTGCGCTCGGTGACTTATAAGATAAGTCTAGTCTCACCAGCTGGACATGTGTCCCCGTAATAGTAGGTGGCTTGTAAGATAAGTCTAGAACCTTGCGTGCTCCCTTCTAATTGGATGATATCGACCCCACACACCTTTTCAGGAACTGCCATTAACTGCTCCGAATCATTTCATATCTCTAATAATAATGACGCTTGATAGTTTTGTGCTCCATCCTTGTCGCCTTTTTCCTATAAATAGTGATTTCATAACAGCGGGAAAGCATAAAATTCCTCTTCAGAAAATAACTCCCTTCTTCAGTAATTTCTCATTGTAGTGAGAAGGTTTTTATTCCTTAAAAATATTTGCCTTTGATCCTAGTCTGAAATCTCCAGAAAGCCTTCTTCGTTCCGACTGGATGTTGCATGAAGGAACTATAGGAGGAAATTCGCTTGTAGTTACCTCTTTTTCTTTCTTCGTTCATGAGGAAACAGATGGATCCCCCCGAATCATGATATTTGATCGTGATTCAAACGATGTCCTTCGGGATGTCTTCATTGTGTCTGGTGCACTGATTACGGTGCGCTCATTAACTAACACAGCATTTACTGTGATATTGCTCTTGTCATGCGGGGTCAGGCAGGTTAGCCCTTTCAGCTTCTGTGCGGCTTCTCCACCAGGTTGCCTCGTGTGACCAGGCCACTCCTTCAATGGTATCGGGCTGGCAATCTTTTGCTTGACTCTATTCCATGGCATGCAAGAGGATTTAGCTTCACAACGGCGGGTGGCTAAGGTGTTGTTGAGTCTTGGATTCCTCCATGGTTCATAGCTTTCGCCTTGGTTATCTGCTTCACCTGAACCACTATTGCAACGCTTCATCGGCCGTTGGTTGTGGGATACTCGAGGGAAGAGGCTCCCTTGTGGTAGGTTCCCAGCTCAAGCCTTTCTGATCTCGGCTAACTTCTGTTTGCGCTTGAAGATCTGCGGGGCTGTGCACTCTGGTTTGACCAGTTGAGGTCCAGATGGTCAAACTTTGCGGCAAGCCTTCAATTTTCTCTTTAAGTTCAGCAGACGAGATGGGGGAAGGTCAGTCCTGTACTCAGATGCTTCCGAGGTCCCTTAGTTTGATCAAGCAAACGGGCTTTGGTTGCACCAACAGCCGTGTACCTTGAAGGAATGTTTGGGCCAACATATCTTAGGTTGTCCGAAGAAAAGAAGAACTTCGGACTTTTTACGGCTTGTAGCTACAATCCAGATGAAGAATCTTCAGCCATGTTAATCCTGAGGAGCTCTTTGTTTTAGTCTTCCCTTTCCTTTTTTTTCTACAATTGTTATTAACAAATATTGTATTCAGGAAGAACTAAATGTATATTATAAGTCTACGGACTATTTGTTATTAATGAAATGATTGTTCATAAATTTTTATACGTGTTTGTGTTATTACATGTTTTGTAATATATAGTCAAGCAGTATGTTTGTGCACCTAAAGATTAGATGGCTTCCGGTCGTCCTGAATGTCATAATATTTAGAACGTTTATCAGTGTGCTTATTTGAGCAATTACGTCCCCACCAATGTTTGGCAGCTAGGTTGGATCTGTAAGAGATGGCTTCTTGCGCCCGCAATGGGACGACTTTAGCCCGTGCGATAACTAGCACTTTTGCGTCCGACTTCGAACATCACTGCTTAGTTACTCGAGTATTTAAGAATTTCTGGAACTACAGGAGCAGGCGTCCCAGTCGGCGTGTAGGTGCAGTTATTGAACTAACGAGTTCAACTCACGAATAATGCCTGGTGGCTGAGCTAGACGTGATCTAGCTCTAAGCGAGTAGTGTACCCTACTTTTTGTAGCGAAAAGTGAGTGTATTACTTCAACTTAGGTCTGGCCAGGGCTATGAATAGTTGGATCGTAGATGGATCTGCATAAATAAGTAAAACTAACTAAAACTAGTAGTTTTATTGATAAAAAGGGCGTGAAGTCTGAGATGCTGTGGGTAAAAACCCGTCACACGATTCTTGTGATCAGAATTAAAAGGAAATAACATAACTAAAGTAAATGCTTAATAAAGCGAAAGATACTTTATTCCTGATCCTCGCAAGGTTCAGTGGTGCGAACTTGGACTTCCCTACTCGAGGGTGCTGAGCGTGGAGACGTTTCCTCAGGGCCACTGACAACCCAATGGTATAACTCTGCACCAATCAAACAATAATTAACATCTTGAATCCGTAGTTGTTTGCTTTCTGATTTGTCTTCAGGGAGGATTCCTTTTCTTAGGTAGTTGACTAGCGTGTGACGCTGCCCCACGACGGATCATGTGTCTGGATCTTCGAGGTTTATTAAGTCCACGGGGGTTAACTCTTCCATATCTGCTGATTGTATGAATCTTCGGACGCTTCACGATCGTTTGCACTTTCTTCTTGAAGAGCAAACCCCCACATGTGAAAATTTTTTAGGAGTGCTTTCATTCTCTCCTACCGATCTGGTGTGCAGATGCCCTTTGTGGTGAAAACTTCTTTGACCTGATCGACGATCAGCTGAGAGCCACTGAAGAAGGTGACCTCCCTGGCCCCCAATATATAGGCTAAGTCAAGAGCTTAAATTATGGCTTCATAGACTGCTTCGTCGATTTGAACTCTGGTGGTCTTGAGAAATACCATCCCAATAGGTGTCCAAACACACAGATCAAAATCGGCTTCTTTCTTTTTCAGGTCCAATTCAATCATGATCTCCCAACTTTCGGACTCAATCATTTCTTAGTTTCTGATTGACTCCTCCGTCTTTGGGTTCAACTACTCCATGAAGTCTGAGGTGAAATCATCTAGTTTCGATGACTCGACAGCCGCCCGGGGTTGGTAGATAATGTCATACTCTCCCAGTATCTCGACCCATTCTGCCATCACCTCTGAGAGTTCAGGTTTAGACAATATGGTCCGTACCGGTATGAAGAAAAAGGAAATATGTGCGGAACTGTTGGATCTCTATGATCACGGCTGCGATAAACTGAAATAGTAAAGGTAAAAACCTGTCCCAGCGCGATGGTCTTTTGCTGGCGTACTTCACGGGAAATTGTCTCCCATCTTCTTCTCGTACAAGGACTGTATTCCATGCTATTTTTGAGATCGAGACGTATAATAATAGATGCTCACCTGGTTTTGGATCAGTAATCACCGGAAGCTGTAGGAGCTACATATTAGTCTGGGCTACAGTTAGGTAACTCTGTATCAGCCATAGAGGCCCCTCTTATTTGCAGCACCTTAGAAAGCTGACATACCAACTCTGTGGCCTTGGGGACTAGTTGATCCATCACCGCCAACTGATCTCGTAGTTCGCTTATCTCTTCTCTGACTTCTCGCTCGATGGCCTCATACTCGATGGACCCCTCTTCAGCCATATTTATTTTGGCAACCAGCCATACACCAAGATCCTCACCATAGGTTGACGATACTCTCCAAGTGAAGACTGCTCACCCTGTAAGTCAACAATCCCGCGCGAAGTTAGGTATTTGAAAACTTGATGAAGTTTTGAGCGTACTCCCTTGACACTGTGTATCCATGGTCGTCCCAAGATAACGTCATATGGTATATTGCAATTCAGTACCTGGAAAGAAGTTATGCTCGTCACGCTCGGTATATGAACCGGTAGAGCTAGTTCTCCGACAGGCTCTTCTCGAGATCCATTGAAACTAATTATCTTTTGGGTGCTCGAGGCTACTCGACGGTATAAACCAACATTCTGCAGTACCTCCCCATAGATAATGTTCACGCTACTTCTCGAATCGACCATGGCCCACTGGACGCATAAATCAGATATTTCCACAGGTACAATGAGGTCGCCTTGATGTACTGCCTCTCCCTCCAACACCAAACAAGATTTGACCTTTCAGTTCCCATGGCACCGTAGTCCCCCGTGCGATGTCGGGTTCCATAGTTGATAAGATTGTGTTGATAGTCTTTGATTTTTTTTTTCAGAATTTGGTGCTTTGGAACACCGTGGTCCTTCTTCAATCAGATCTTTGAGGTGCCCTGGTCTCAACAGATGCTCGATTTTAATCATCAAGGATTTTTAGTCGACTGTGGCATGACCGCCGTTGCGATGAAAATCACAATAGGGCGTTGTGTTCCTCCCTGTAGCTCTTTTTATGGTAGGCGGCCATCGGACCCTTAGACCTAATCTACCAAAGTGATTGGCGAATAGATCCACAGCAATGACTCACACACAAAAATCCCTGAAGTTACGAGGTTCCATTCGCTTTTCTTGAGATCCTGATACTCGGGAGTTGTTCTTCCTTACGGCTCCTGACTGGTTATGAGCCTTTGGTTTCACCCTTCTTCCGCTCTCTTCTCTTTCTAAAGAAGGGCTCCCTGGTAACTTCCTTCGCTCGTCTTCGGGATTATGAGAGTTATCTGGCTCCAAGCGAAGCTTTTTCAGTATACCTTTGATGTAACGCGCTCCATGTGCTCACTGGTGGCCAAAGATCCCTTTGAATTCAAACTCTTGGCAAAATTTACCACAGCGATATTGTGAGGGACTAGAGGAAGCTTCATGCGTTCCTTCTGAATTCTGTCAAGGTAGCCCTTTAGCAGCTCGTTGTTCCGTCGACGTGTCTCGAAGATATCTTCCATGTCCTTCTCCCGCTTGCGGACACCAGAATGCACTTTCTTGAACATGTCTTGCATCTGAGTGAATGATTCGATAGATCCCATTGGTAGCTGAGTGTACCAAGCGAAGGCCCCTTTAGTCAAGGTCGAGCAAAACCTCTTCACTAGAGTAGACTGGATTTCTTCCTCAATAATATCATTACTGTACACGACTGTGTAATACACAACAATATGCTCATCCGGTTAAGTCGTTCCATCATACTTAAAGTTATCATGCAAGTGGATGTGCTTTGGTATGCAGACCGGAGCGGCACTTGCCTTGTAAGCATGTTTCTAAAACTTCTGCTCATCTACCATGGTAACTAGGGGTGGAATACCCTGCACATTACCAATTCGGTCGTGGATGGCCTTCATCTCTTTTATGAGGTCCTGAATGACAGGAGCTCCTTTGAGTTCCTGGTTGATCGTTAACAAGCCTCCAGGGGCGGCATCCATGTTAAGCCTTTAATTAGGAGCTGATGCTGGTGAATTATTCGTGGTCACTGGTTCTCGCGGGGATGCTGGTCTCTGAAACGATTTGGAAAACATCGCTCCTAACTTCTGGGATATCCCTTCGACTATGTTTTTCGAGTTCTGTTCGGATGCAATTTTGAGGAGATTAACCAGGAAACCTCCGAATTAAGAATTTCCTCCCATAGGTTGATCGCCTTCCCCGTTGCTGGTAACAAAGATTGGTTTCTGAGAGGTGTCTTTCGGCTGCACAATGGGATTCTTAGGTTGTATGCTGGGATAATTGGTATTCTTTGCGCACTCGTCTACCGCGTTTGCAGTGTTCTTCGGAATGCTATCGTCGTCAGACATGATTGCGCCTTTTCTTTTGTAGAATACTTATAATTGCCTGGGCCCTATGGTGGGCGCCCTATTATTTATGCCTAATATTATACGTCTAGGTTAAACAATTAATTATGGTTGGGGTCATCAGCAATACAGTAATTACAACAGAAAAGTATGTAAATATAACGAAAGCAGTAATAAATAAACAAGATGAAATAATTAATAGAAAGGAAGAGTAATTTTTCTTCCTTAAGAATAACCATATTATGTGGTGAATCGCCTCATGTACAATAAAATGTAAGGAGGGGTATTTATAGTAGTGATACCCTGTCTTAAATAAGGTAAAATACAAAGATTAATAAGGTCATGGGCCTGTAACTCAAAGCGGTGGTATATACTAAACCGTAACTAGGAGTCTGTAAACCTTAGGCGGCAGGATGTATACCCTGCGTCCTGTGGTTGTGCCTCCTAAATAGTCGTTGGCTCCAGGAGTGGGCATGTATCCTCTACGTCCAGTGACTTGTAAGATTAGTCTAGCCTTGCCAGCTGGACTCGTATCTCCGTAGTAGTAGGTGTCGTATTTTTGCCCACAAAATCTTGTGCATTATTCTACATATGTCACTTTGTAACATTTAGGTAGATGGAACATGATGAAAATCATAGTTGGATGTATAATAGGTTGTATGGAAATTGGGGGTTGAGGAAAATATCTGAACACGGGGTTGAACAATTTGTTGCTAATGCTAAAACGCTTCCTGAATATATAAGGCGGCTAATATCAAATGTCCTTGTGTGAACTGCAAGTTTTATGTAGTGCAACGCCTAGATAATGTTTTGCTCCATCTTTATAATAAAGGATTTATGCCCAATTATTTGGTGTGGACTGCACATGGAAAGTTTGATCCTAGTATCGATGAAGTCAATTTACAAAACGAATATGCCAGTTTGAGTAGTATGTATGTCGAGGTGAAGCATGGAAGCATTTTAAGTTCTAATGGATTCACTCCATTTATTGTCTCTACCTCGCCATATTCTTGTTGGGCCGTATTTGTCACCCGTATAATCTTCTACTGAAATGTGTATAACAACTCTATATATTTTTCTGACTTGCATTGTCCCGGATCCACGCAACCCAAAAAACTCGATTGATGTAATCTTGCAGCCTTTGATTGATGAGTTTAAAATATTGTGGCATGAAGGTGTGGAAACATATGATTGTTCAACTAAACAAAACTTTTGATTGCACGCTTCTTTGATGTAGACTATAAATGATTTTTCTGCTTATGGAATGTTGTCTGGTTGGCCTACTGCTGGTATGTTTTCTTGCCCTTGTTGTATGAAACACACAAAAGAATTCTATTTGAAAAGTGGAAATAAGCACATATAGTTCAACTGTCAACGTCAATTCTTGCCAGATGATCATCAGTTTAGGAGAAACACTAGTGGATTTATGAAGAATCAAACTTATTTTGATGACCCTCCACGAAGGTTGACTTACCATGACAGTTGGGATACAGTGAAGGGGTATCCTAAGGTAACTGAGCAATAAACATTACCTAGAATACCTGATTTTGGTATTACGCACAATTGGATAAAACAGTGTATATTTTGGGGATTGCCTTATTGGAAGGATAATCTACTTCGACATAATCTGGATCTCATGCACATTGAGAAGAATTTTTTTGATGCTGTCTTTCATACTGTGTTGAATGTCAAGAACAAGATAAAGGATAACTTGAAGGTCAGGTTGGACATTCAGGCACACTGTAGGCGACCTGAATTGCACCTACAGTCGGTTGATGGCAAGGTTCAGATGCCCACGACCAGCTACACATTTGACTTGGATGAGAGAAGAATGATTTGTGAATGGGTACAGAATTTGAGGTTTCCTGATGGGTGCACATCGAATATATCCAGATGTGTTGACATGATAGAAGGCAAGTTAACTGGTATGTAAAACCATGATTGTCATATTTTCCTGGAAAACTTGCTCCCAATTGTATTCAATGGTTTGGTCTGATACAGTATGGAAACTCCTCACCGAAATGAGTGTATTTTTCAAAGAATTATGTTCTAACACATTGAGGGAGGAAAATTTTGAATTGATGGAAATTATTATTCACGTGAAATTAACCAAATTGACCAAGATTTTTTCTCCTGGTTTCTTCAATGGGATGGAACATCTTCTGATGCACCTTGTGGAAAAAGCACGACTTGAGGCCCGGTTCAGGGCAGATGGATGTATCTCTACAAGAGATAATGAGAATCAATAATTTGCTCGCTATCCTTTTTTAATTATTCTTTAATGATTAATTAATGAAATGTATTATGCAGGACCATTGGCAAGTGTACGCGAACTATAAAGAACAGAAATAGGATTGAGGAGTCGATATGTGAGGCTTATCTTGTTAGAAAAAGTTCATATTTTTGTTCGTATTATTTTGAGGATGATGTGCCATCTTTGAGAAGTAGGCTGAATCGGCATGACGAAGAGGAAGAATTTATTGATGAAAATCAAAAAAAGCGAGGATGAATTACTTGTTGAAACTGAAGCAAGCGATGATGATTGATATCTTGGTAGTATTAATGTATTTCATAAAATTTGTTTTATTATATTTTTTTGTTTCATACTTGATTAATGTATTTCAAAATATTTGTATTTATATTCATATTTGATTATAGAGGTATTTTATATTTTTACACTTATCACTTGAGGTTTTTCATTCTTTTGAAGAGATGGCCTCCAAGGGTAAGAAGGGAAAAGGCAATGGGTCCCGTGCTACGAGTTATACTTCATCCTCTTCTGCTGGTCATACTTTATCTCCTCTTCCAGCATTGACTCCTACTTCTCAGCTAGCCGTCCAGCTAGGTACATATCCGCTAGATTTTTTCAATGATCCCCCACTTCTCCAGTTATTTAGCATATGCATGCACCGGGCACATATTTTCAGTCTGGGCATGCAGCTGCCCCCTCAATCCAGTCTATGCCTCTACCAGGCCACACATATCAATCTGTGCATGTATGGGGCCCCTCCTTTCATTCATTTCCGGCACCGAGCACGTCTCTGATAATGTTTATACCTAATCCTACCATGCGTCCGAAAAGTGTTCCATCTCCATCACCTTCTACATCGCCAACTTTGTCTACTCCCCCAGCTTCTGGATTTCCTGTTCCAGACATTGACTCACCATCTTCTCCATCCGTCGCTACTACCCGCACGGAAAGGTAGAACAAAATGTACTAAATCTACTACACATGTTCCTGGTGAGGTTGGATCGTTCTATGATTGTGGGAGGTTTGATTATCTAGTTTGCTGGCAGAGATGGATAAGCAATGCTATCTTTGTTAATATTTAACTCTCTCTCTCTCTCTCTCTCTCTCTATATATATATATATATATATACCTATGTTAAATTTTATGCATGTTTAATCCATCAGAGAAGCCTAGCCTCTCGTGGTCGAGTCTATGACTCCGCATTTTTTGGATGATTGGCCAACTTGGGGACAAGTACCAGTGCGGGCCAGAAATAAAATATTTGATACTTTTAAGGAATAAACAAGATAGTTTTGTATATTATTAGTCATTTAAGGATAAAGTTTCATTTATATTATTGAGTATTTTAGTTGAAGTGTTCTTTGATTTCGGAACATGATGATCGCATTCGGGGTTGTTTTGAGAGGAAAGCTGCAGCTAGACTTAGTGATTCGTTTTCAGAATACCGAAAGATGGGAAAAGGTCCAAACTGGTTGTATGAAGAAGCATGGGTAAAACTTTCTTGTGTATTGGCAGACCCCGGAATTCAAAGACAAGAGTAAGCAAGCAAAGAAAGGCCGAGCCTCTAGAAAGGGTAGCTCGTTGCACACATGCAGTTATGTTAGTTTAGAAACCAATCATATGAGATATGTAAGTTGGTATTAATCATTTTTAATTATAAATAATCGTCATTTATATTTTATCTAACTCTATTTTTTTTTTTAGGAAAAAGATCATGGACCTGCAAGTGATATTGATTTTTTAAGGATTTTTCATGTATAATATGACGAAAAAAGAAATGAGATCAAATGGGTCGAGCTACGTGCACAAGAGCTACATGTAAGATACCAATTACAAGATTCTTTTGTTTAACATAAAGAAATTATACTTATCTTCGATTTTGTTTCAGGATAACTATAGAGTTGTTGAGCAAAAATGGATTCAAAACCAAGGATCCGAGATCGATGCTGGCCCTCTTAAACCCACTCTCGAAGAAGTTACTTCAATTTTCATTCAGGGGGGTGGTGGCTACAACAAAGAAAGAGCCTAAGGTCTAGGATAACAACGTTACAAAGAACCTTCTCGCATAGGTACCGTTAATGATTGTTCTTCTTTTTCTTCTTCCCGTGCTTTAGAGGATGTGGATGAATTGTGCGTAGAAATAAAAAGGATGAAGAAAACGCAAGAGGCAATGGCATTAGAACGCGAGGCTGACCGTGCAACAGTAAAAAGCTTAAAAGCTATTGAGAAGCAGTACAATTGAAAAAGTTTCTGGCCATGATTCCGAGAACATGGAGTAGATTCCTAGTTAGCTAAACACTTTGTGCCTTAAACATGGATTTGACACAAGTGTTATGTACTTATATTGTCGAAAACTTTACTTGTGTACTAGACTTGTTTTTTGTAAAACTATTTGTTATGCTATGATTGTTGAATACTTACTTTTGGTACAAGTGTGTAATTAGTTATGATAAATTCGTCGAAAAGTTTGGAAGCCCGTTTTGTGGCTATGTTATGTCTGGCCGGTTATTGAACTGTTTTAATGCAATTTTATTGGCAAATTTGAGTTTGACAGGTGCTATAGCCTATTTCTAAAAGATCACGGCTACTAATGAAAATCCATCAGAGTGAAAAAAAATATATTTTATTCGTTACAGAGGGGTGTCCCTCAGAAGATAAATTTTAAAAATATAATTATGTAAAAGCTCACCGAGGGATGTCTCTCGGAAGGTATTAAATATTTTAAGAATAATTTTTTCTTACCGAGAGACAGTCCTTGGAATGATTTAAAATTCTACCATCTATGGAAACTTACTACCAAGGGATATCCGTCGGAGCACCATTGGAATTTCTGACGGTCATCCGTCGGACAAGACACTCCGACTAGAGAATTTTGATGGACGTGTTCAGATGGAAATCCGTCAAAATCTCGTGTTTTTCGAGGGAATTCTGACGGTTTGTTCATCAGAAATTTCCATTTTTCTAGTAGTGTCAGCAACCGATGCTAAGATTACTATTATAGCGGTTTTATTGGCGTCATATTAACTGCCTCTAAGTGAAGTATTTCGCAGCGGTTTAGCTTCATCTAGCAGCGATTTCGACATCTGCTTCAAATCCAAAGGTGTTTACGGGGGTTTCGTCTCATCTAACAGTAGTTTTATTAAGTGTTGCAAATATTTTGAGTTTAGCGGTAGTTGTTTAAGAATTTGACGGCGGTTATTTTGATTATTTTTAAAATAATTTATATTTTTATTTTAGAGAAGCTGGGGATTTAAAAAAAATCATTGAAAAATTTAAGAAAACTTATTTTAAGAAGAAATCAACAAATTAATCTTTTTTCCGCCTGTTATAATCGATATTATTATTATTATTAGAATTTTTTAAAAAGAACTGACGACAAATTAAAGTCTATAGAATTCTTAGAATCGGGGAGTGCTCATTCTTTCCCCTATTCTTGTTGGGTCTCTATGGATACAATATTCGTAGATCTCTTCAAAATCATTCTGATGGTTATCTTGTATTGCTATATGAATGAATAACTAATGATAGATAAAAGAATAGAGGAAAATAAAAATTGTAGAAAGTGGTGGCTGAAAAACCTGTCCCACATCGGTGCAAATGAAGCACTATTTTCAGTTTATAAGCAGCAGCATGGCTTGAAATAATCAATGAAGCTCCTTTGTCCATGTGCTCCTTCAGTGGCACTTAGCCAATAGGATTGTGCCATGCGTGCTACCACGAGTCATGTTTTGTAGGAATGGATTGTAGTGGTTTTGTGGACTGAAGGGGGGACGGGGTTGATGGGTGTGTATTGTTCAAGTGGACCTCCTATAAGGGGTGGGGGTGGTCTTTGAACAAAACTCAAAACCGCCATTATTCATGTTTTAACCGCCACAAAATGCCTCTAGTTATCCACAACGGTTGTTCCAGCAGTTGACAAAACCGGCGTAAAATAACATCGTGACGGTAGTTATAACTACAGCTTATGAAACCGCCTTCTGGATTTTTTGTAGTGATTACATGAGTTTGATTCCAACTCCTAGTATGTGTAGCTAAACTCATAGCTACTCATAACTAGCGAGTTTAGTTACTCATGACTAGGGGTGTAAACATGTTATCGTAGTTGAAATTCAATGGGTAATCACTAGTTTCACTTATTCTATCTTAGGTTTTATTATCTAGCTTCTATTACTTTAACTTCTTAACCTTGGTGCTGATGACACTAGGGTTACATATGCCTATTTAACTGATTAAGGACTCTGGGAGATTAACTGGTTTGGGATAATAGAGCTAGAAGGATTTCGGTCATGTTGGCTAAAATAACCTGACCCATTTAAAAAAGGTAACTAGGGATAGGTCCTCTTTCCTTGTGACAATGAGTTCGTACATTATGCACCTAATTATGGCTCTGGCGAGCGTAGCGAAGTAGACCTCTTCTAGGCCTGGTGGATTCTAGAGGTTAATTAGATTGACTCGGCCATATTTACACTCATTATAAGTAAGTAAAACAACTTTACCCATTGGATAAAAACTACTTTAGCCATTTATGTTTAGGCCTAAATTTGGTCGTTTATGTAAAAAAATTAAATTTGTTAGAGGGTCACAAGTAATATAGTAAAGGGAGAATTACACAAATATACAACCCTAATACCAAATTTACAAAAAATACCAATATTATACCCTTTTACAAAATATACCAATACTTTTTTTACAAATCATATACAATTTTCAACAAAACAAGAGAAATGAAGTTTTCTTCCTCCCAAGCCCACTGCTCCAGATTCAGCATTACTGTAGCCTGCCAGTCGCCGGCCGCCGGTGGCAGGTGGCCGGAATTTTTTTTTTTTTAAATCTGAAAAAAGTTGTAGGTTCATAAACATACAAAAATACAATTTCATACTTAAAAAAGCATTTGATTTGATCTCTAAAAATACATAAACATACATAAAAACACTTTCATATTAAAAAAAATAAATTTTGATCTATAAAAATACATAAACATACATTAAAACACTAGAAATGTATATGCATCACATATACAAATACATACATTAAAGATTTGGATACATACAAAAGTTTTATGGTCACACATACACACAAATACAGTTTATACAAAAAAAAATATATCAATTAACATACAAAATGTGTAGATTGAAATACACATACACAAATATACAATAAATTACGTAGAGATTCAAAAAATTAATTGTATTTATAAATCAAAACATATACATACATATTAATACAAACTTATACATAAATATACACATCAATACACATTCAAAAACAAAATAAAACATTAAAAAAAAAAGAAGGAGAAGCAGATCGCCGGCGTATAAGCTCCGGCCACCGCCATAAGTAACAGATCTGGCGCCGTCCAGAGCAGCGGTAGTAATGCCACCACTCCGGCGACTCCGCAACAACAGAGATGAACAACAGTAGCAGCAAAATGCAATGTGCCTTACCGGAAAAGACACCGGCTGGTCGCCGGAGAAGGAGGAAGGGCGGGGGACAGGCGGGTGGGTGGGTGGAGTGGAGAGAAAGAGAGAGAAAATTAGGGTTTTGTGTTAGGGAGGGAAGGAAATGAAGAAAATGGTATGTATTGTAATATATTTAAAAGTATCGTTATTTAGGGTAAATATTTAAAAGTATTGGTATTTTTTGTAATTTAGCTATTAGGATTGTCATCTAGTGTAAATTTTCCTATAGTAAATACGCATGAAAAGTAAGTAAATTGAGAGAAAAGTAATAAGCAAGAAAGTAATAATCTTATTCCTTGAGAATAGCCAGATTCTGTGTGAATCGCTTGATGTACAATACAATGTAAGGAGGGGTATTTATAGCTAAGATTAACCGGTCCTAATTATGGTAAAATGCAAAGACTAATAAGGTTGTGGGCCTGTAACTCAATACGGGGGTATATACGATATCCTAACTAGGAGATTGTAAACCCTAAGGCAGTGGGATGTATACCTTGCGACCTATACTCGTACTGGCTGAGCGGCGGTAGCTTGAGGAGCAGGCGTGTATCCTCTGTGCCCAGTGACTTGTAAGCTATGTCTAGTCTCGCCAGCGAACTTGTATCCCCGTAATTATAGGTGGCGTAGTTTTTCCCACACAATCAGTCCCCCATTAGCTAAGTGTTGTCGTAAGTAGTCAGGAAGAGAGTATGCAAAAGGATGTAAAAAGATATCTCACTAACTCCTTGAAACTCACAGTCTCTTTGACCGAGACTGATGCTTGACTTCATCGAAAAGCTCATGTGTCTTCGTCTGATTGGCTAACTTCGATTCCATGCACCTTTCCCATAGGCACCTTTTACTGCGTCGAATCATTTCATATCTTCAGGCCATAATTACATTGACCATTTCATGTTTCATCGTTATCTCATTCCGGATATATATAAGGGCTTTATAGTGAACAAGAATCACAAACTTTCCTTTAGAAAATACATCATCTTGTCTAAAGTTTCCTTATGAAAGAACAACCTCTCTTCTTCAAAAAATGTTAGCCTTTGATCCTGGTTTGATATTCCCAAAACAACTTCTTCCTCTGTTTCTCCATCTATGATTGGATGAACTGAGTGCCCCTGAGTCATGAAGTATGATCGGGATCCTAATGGCGTTCTTTGAAATGTCTTATTTGTGGCATGTGCACTGATTATGGTGCGCTCGACTTCTAACACAGCGGTTGTTGTGATACTCCTCTTGTCATGCAGAGTTCTTCAGCAGAAGAATGACTGCCATGCAATGCTTTTGCATCTACTCATCTTTTGGCTCTATGGGACAAATAGTCCAGAGATAGCGCCATGTGACAAGGCAGGGTCTTCACTATAGTATTCTCTCCTTCCTTGACCGATTGATACGCGGTCGATTTCTCCAAAATCATTGCATTCAAGGTGGCCGTATAGCTCTGCCCTGTTTAGAGATTAGAAGGTTGCATCTTCTTCCAATTGTTAGAGAAGAAGGGGAACATGGGACACCCACAGCCGTCGGTTGTTTCCATGTTGGTGTCTCTCCAAGTGATTTCAGATGAAACTTCCAGCTTACGTGCTGCTCCTCCCGCCGTTCTACTGAGGGATTCCTCAGTTGGACTGATTTTCCAACGCCCGTGATACAGCATCACAAAGATGTTACTGCTCGGGGTATTATGTTGGCGACGTTATCTTCTGCGTGCCGAGAGAAACTTTGATGCAAGAGCTACAATCCAAATGAACAGTCTTCGGCCATGCAAATTCTAGGGAACTTGCAGTTTTAGCTTTTGAAGCCTTTTAGTTACTTAAGAACGCCTGTAATGAATAGTGATGTATTCGAAAGAAAATAATTGTATTTTGTAAGCCTACGGGCTGTTGATATTAATGAAACTAATGTTCATCAATATTTTATGCGTACTTGCGCGGTTACTTGTAGTGTAGTCGAGCAACATGTTTTAAATAACGGATGCCCTGTTTATTCTAATTTCTAGAATGTTTATCAGTGAGCCTGCTTGGGCATGTGCGTCCATTGTATGTGCACCAGTGGCTGACAACTTAGGTAGCATCTGTGATAGACAGCTTGTCCACTCGAGTGTATTAAGACTTTAGTGGAAGTATGCGGGTGGGCATCCCCACTAATATATAGGTGCAATTTGTTGAATTGATGATTTCAACTTACAAATAATGCCTAATAGCTGAACTAGAAGTGATCTAGCTTTATGCGAGCAGTTTACTCTACTTTTTGTAGTGAAACGTGAGTGTATTATTTCAACTTATATTGTGGCGCGGCTATGAATATATGAATCGTAGATTGATCTGTGTAAAACTGACTAAATAGCATAGTAGTTTTATTGATAAAAGGGGCACATAGCTAAATTAAAACTTAACAAAGATGGGGCTAAGTTCCCATATAAAGTAATAATAAAGACGAAGAACAAGAAAGGAGAAAATACATGTCTCGAGTATGTAGGTCTAGTTGTCCTTTTAAGAGTAGTACTTCTTAAGCCAAGAGATGTTCCAGTTATTTGGAATGGCTGCATCTTCTATGTCTTCAAGAACGTACACACATTTTACAGCTATGCCTCGGACCCTATAAGGTCCTTCCTAGTTTGGGACTAACTTGCCAGCACTGGCTTCCTTGGTGCTTTGTGTTACCTTGTGAAGAACTAGGTCCCCTATATTAAGGGAACGCAAGTTGGTCCGCACGTTATAGTACTGCTCCACCCGTTGCTTCTGGGCCGCCAAGCATATGGCCGCTAGCTCCTGGCGTTCGTCGAGGACATCAAGTGTGGGAGCTAAAGCCTCGTTATTTAATTCTTCCTCGGTGAATGACTACCACAAATTGGATTCTCCTATTTCCATGGGGATCATGGCGTCTGTCTCGTATGTTAGTGAAAATAGAGTTTCTCCCGTGCTAGCTTTGATGTGGTGCGATAGGCCCATAGAACTCCTGGTAGTTCCACCATCCACTTGCCTTTGGCCTTTTTGAGCCGCTTCTTCAACCTTTCCACTATTGTTTTGTTAGAAGACTTAGCTTGTCCGTTGGCCGCCAGATGATAAGGCGTTGAGGTAATCCTCTTTATTTTCCCACTCCGCCAAGAAAGAAGTTATTCTGTCCCTTATGAATTAAGGCTCGTTGTCACAAGTGATTTTTGCTGAAATGCCGAAGCTGCACAGTATTTTATTCCAGATGAACTCTATCACCTCATGCTCTTGGATTCGAGAGTAGGCTGCTGCTTTAATCCATTTAGTGAAATAGTCCGTCATGATAAGCAAAAATTTGACACCTCCGGGAGCTTTAGGCATGGGGCCTATGATATCCATTCCCTATTTCATGAAAGGCAATGGGGCTACTATTGAGTGTAGAAGCTCCACTGGCTGATGAAGTATATGGGAGAATCTCTATCAACTATCACATGCTCGGACGAATTTGCTCGTGTCGTCTTCCGTTGAGCAG
This sequence comes from Petunia x hybrida, assembly GCA_037355625.1. Taxonomy (NCBI): domain Eukaryota; kingdom Viridiplantae; phylum Streptophyta; class Magnoliopsida; order Solanales; family Solanaceae; genus Petunia; species Petunia x hybrida. The sequence goes on from JBBBVM010000676.1 coordinate 349,450, forward strand.
GCAATAACGAGCCGCTTGAACTCTCAGCCTCCTGCTTTCTTTCCTGTCTTCTGGAAGTGTTCCCTTGTCAAAGTACTCGACGATTAGGCATTTCCAATCCCAAACAAGTCCTGCCATGTTAACCTCGTGGCGTTTGACGTCCAGGTAGGTTAACTCGATAACAGTTCTCGGGTTGTCTGCGTTAATATATGTAACGGCCGCTAGACTTGCTAAGGCATCAGCCTATGTTTTTTCTTCTCTTGGTGTATGGGCAAAAATTTGCCACCTACTATTACGAGGATGCAAGTCCAGCTGGTGAGATTAGACTTAGCCTATAAGTCACCGTGCAATGAAGATACACGCCTGCTTCCAAAGCCACTGCCACTAAGCCGGTACGGGAGTAGGATGCAAGTTATACATCCCGCCGCCTTAGGGTTTACAGTCTTCTAGGTAGGATTTTTTATATACCACCGCTTTGAGTTTATCGGCCCATGGGCCTTGTTAGTCTTTATAGGTTACCATAATTAGGATTTTGTAAATCCTAGCTATAAATACCCCTCCTTACATTATATTATACATCAAGCAATTCGCACTGAATCCGACTATTCTCAAGGAATAAGATTACTACTTTCTTGCTTATTACTTTTCTCTAAATACTTACTTACTTTTCCTGCGTATTTACTGTATTACATGTGACTCTCTAACAAATTCAACTGTTTTACCTAAACGACCAAATTTAGGCCTAAATAGTTTGGCGCCTACTGTAGGACCCAAGCAATTGCAGGTTTCTACAAGGGAAAAAGAGCACTCATGTTAGACGACAACGACAACGTTCTAAAGAACATCACCAACTCGGCAGAAGATTCACCACGGGATCCCAATGATCCTAACGGTCAATCAAAGGACCCTGCCAAGGAACTAGTCTATGTAGCCAGCAGTGGCAAGGACGATCAACCATGTGAAGGTAATTCTGAGCTCAAAAGTTACCTTGTTGATCTCCTCAAAACCCTGTCGGAACGGGCAGAGAAAAACTCGGTCAACATGGTCGAAGGCATGAACCAAAAATTAGGAGCAATGTTTGCTGGAACGTCTCAAAGTCAATAACCAAGATCTAAAAGGAACACACCTGCTATCTAGAACATCCTGAAGGAGATGAAGGCCATCCATAATTGGATCGGTAACGTACAAGGTGCTCCACTTCATGTTACCACTGTACATGAGGAGAAGTTCTACAAACATGCGTATAAAGCAAAGTATTTCCTCCTGCCAGATAACCTTAAGTATGATAGAACCACTAATCCGGGCGAGCATACTGATGCTTACTATACAGTAGTCAAAAGCAACGAGATTTCTGAAGAAGAAACTCAATCCGCTCTGGTGAAAATGGCTCGACCTTGACTAAAGGTGAAGTTATTGTTTACAGAGATCATGCAGCAATCAGGTAATTAATTGATAAAAAGGATGCTAAGCCTCGACTAATTCGTTGGGTGTTATTGCAGCAGGAATTTGACTTGGAGGTCCGAGACCGTAAGGGAACAGAAAATTAAGTAGCTGACCACCTATCTAGGTTGGAGAACCACAAGCATGTGGATGAGGGAGGTTTGATCAAAGAAACCTTCCCTGATGAGCAACTTTTTGCCATCACCAATCACTCGGACCCATGGTATGCTGACTATGTCAACTATTTGGTAAGTGAGGCAGTGCCACCACATCTGACTACAGAAGGTAAGCGTCGGTTCTTCCATGATGTGAGATTCTATATGTGGGATGAGCCGTTTCTGTTTAGAGTGTGTGCAGATCAGTTGGTGAGAAGATGCATTCCTGAGGAAGAGACGGAGGCTGTTCTGCAAGAGTGCCATGCATCTCCTTATGGGAGCCATCATGGTGGTGATAGAACAGCCGCCAAAGTACTTCAGTGTGGTTTCTATTGGCCGACACTGTTCAAAGATGCTCTCGCTTTTGTAAAGAAGTGTGATCGGTGCCAAAGAACCGGCACAATCACAAAGAAGCAAGAGATGCCTCTGCAAGGCATTCTAGAGGTTTTCATGGGTCCCTTCCCCTCGTCGAATGGTAGCAAGTATATTTTACTGACAGTGGATTATGTGTCTAAATGAGTAGAGGCTATTGCTCTTCCTACTAATGATGCGAAGGTGGTGGTGAGTTTTGTCAAGAAGAACATTTTCACCAGGTTTGAAACTCCGCGGGCTTTGATTAGTGATTAAGGTACACACTTCTGTAACAAGTTGCTAAACAACCTTCTAGCTACGTGCGGGGTAAAGCATAAGGTCGCCACTGCCTATCATCCGCAAACTAGTGGGCAGGCTGAGGTGTCCAATAGAGAGGTGAAGCAAATTCTTGAGAAGACTGTCAGTGCGAACAGGAAGGATTGGGCTACCAAGCTCGATGATGCACTCTGGGCATATAGGATAGCTTATAAGGCTCCAATTGGGACTTCACCATACAAGCTGGTGTCATACCCGATTTTGGACTCAGCTAGAGGCGAGTCGGGTTTCGGATTTGACTGGGTGAACTCGTTTGAGTTAGATGTTGGAGTCGCCACCTAATAAATTTCCTAGGCGTATTAGGTCACCTATTAATTTCTAATTCCATTTAAGTAATTAACTCCGGGTTGGTCTACGAGTTAGAGATTCAGGTAAGAGGTCCAAGTTAACTCGAGAAGAAGGGGTTAGGCACCTCTCGAGCTCCACAAATGTGGTTACCGGCCGGACTAAATAATTGGGATTCTAAGAATTATAAAAAAATAAATAACTAGCTAAAAATAGGAGAATAATTAAATAATCATTTATGTGCATATAATGATGAAAAATATTTAAATTCACTAATCGACTTTTCCCAAAGGTACCTTGCAATAAAAATGAAAAGGAGTTAGTAAATAATAATATTTATAGCAATGAAAGTAATAATGATAATAATAAGATTAGTAAATAATAATAACAATAATAATAATAATAATTATTATTATTATTATTATTATAAAAATAATGAAAAGTAATGTAAGTAAAAGGATTTTTCTTCTAGCGGTCTTTTTCCCTCATCTCGCATCCAATTTTACCGCGCACAAAATATAGAGAAAATGAGATTAGTATTAATAAAAATAATGATAAATAATAATAATAATAAGGTAAAATATAATAATAATAATAATAATAATAATAATAATAATAATAATAATAATAAGATAAAATAAAAGGGGAAATGGATTTTGTAAAAGTGTCGGCTCAGGTGTGTATGAAATGGGTGGAGGTTAGGGACGTCGATACGGCTGCGAACACGCCGGCCGGTCGTGTTGCCATGCCAAGTACCGGTCTCATCACTCAATCACCGGCTCGTTTGTAATCACGGTTTATACACGTCATCATATCCTTTTTTTTTTTGTTTTAGGGACACGGGGAGGGGTTGTTCAAGTGTAGTATCATGTTCAAATTGATCAAATAGGCCTCAAATAAGTAATTATCTTCCTTGGCCGTAATTGATCATCTGTCAATTCATTGTGCGTCCATCAATTCCTTGTGTAGGCCTCAAATAAATGTATATTTTCATAGGCCAGTAACAAGTGTAAAAGTTTTTAGTCATTTTCACTAATCAGATTAGCACAAGCAAACAAATATCCTGTTCTTGTTTGTATCCAAGCCAAACTAAATACGGAACAGTACCAGCTCCCCTGCCAAATAAACAACACACCAAAGCCAAAGATGAAGCCTGCGTTAATTCCAAAATATATAACAGAGTAAAAAACTAAAGCAACTCCCCAATCGAACAAAGCAAGGCAGTAGAAGGAACGAGTAAACCAAAGCAAACTCCGGAGGTATTTGACACCATCACCGACCACGATTCCGGTGGTAACACCACAGTAACATCAACAGGGCAACAACCCAGACCAAACAATGACCCAAAAACAGTCCTTCTTGATTCCAATAACCAAACCCGATGGGTCTTGCGATGGGTCAAGCAAGACCCGCCAAGACAACAACCACGACAGTGACAATCAACTGGAAACGGAGGAGCGATAACTGCCAGGCTAATAGCGGCGTCACTGTGACCCCGTTTCGATCTATGATTTCCCCTCTCCCATTCCTCTGCTTCCGATTGTTTCTGTTATCGTTGGTAGAGGTGTGTGTGTATGTTTTCTGATAAAATTTTGAGGAAAAGGGACAGGGGTACTGTGTATTTGGTGGGAAGGAGTATGTGTGTATCATTCTCTGTTCTGCTTGTTTGTGTATTGGTGTTGTTGATAAAAATGGGGAAAGAGACATCGTCGGGTGTGGGGTGCTCTGGTTGTAATCCTATAGGTGTGTGTGGGCAAGAGGTAATGGGGAAGATGATAAAGAAGGAGAGTGGGGTCTTCGGGTACTGTGCTGAATGTGTAAAATCTGATGAATGTCCCCCTACTGATAATGATGTTCTGTATATGTAAAGTGTAGATAGGAAATAGTCGTTGGGGGATGGGGAGTGATTGGGAGATTGAGAGGTAATTTAGGGATAAAATTATGGGAGAGATTTAGGGGATTAGGGAGATTTTGGGGCTGATTATGATTGATTTGGGGAGGAATTTAGAAAAAGAGAATAAAGATGAATATAAATGAATAAAGTATTTTGGTACGGATTTTGAGATATTGAAAAAATTAATAAAAAGAAAATTTGGACATTTTCTTTTTAATTGGCTAGTATATATATATATATATATATATATATATATATATATATATATATATATATATATATATATATATATATATATATATATATATATAATGCACAAATAATTATTAAATAAACTCAAATAAAATTATTTAAATATAGATAATCACAGATAATTATTAATTTACACAAATAATCACAAACTGATATGAATTTGATATGTAGCCTAAATGATGCAATTATGTGATATATTAAATTGCACAAATATTCACAGTTTGACAAATAGCCTAAATGATCCAATTATGTGACATATTAAATTGCACAAATGTTCACAGTTTGAGAAATAGCCTAGATGATGCAACATTATGTAATATAGCCATATTTAGGTATATAATATATAAATAGAGGATAACGCACGTAAATGCATGATTTCTAATGCAAATTTTGCACAAATAGTCACATTGCATCCTTAAGTAGAATTATAGCCAATTTTAGAAAAAGGAGGGACAAAATTGAGTGTTAACAGCTGGCCCTCTTTGCCCGGGGATGATGACAGAGTATTCGGGCACAGATAGTTGACGGAGTAGCCAATTTTGTCACGACTGGAAGGCGAAATGATTGAAAGGGAAGTGGGAATTTTGGGAAATTTTCGGCCGAACCCCGGTCTCTGAGTTGCCTACATATCTCGGGTTTCATGAGAATTAGGTCGTATGTAGTTCTAGAATGGCATTTTTCCTGTGTGAGAGGCATATGACGCACGAGATGTAAAGACTAAACTTATCCAAGTATGTAAAGTTTAGATTCATGTAAGTTTTGCCTTTTCGGCGGGATAAATGATGAATGAAGTAAGGGTACTATCGAAGATGAGATAACATCAGTATATTGAAAGTGGGAAAAGAGGCTTATAACGTCCTAAGTATGAAAATGTGGCGCGCTACACACGCATAAAGAGGAGTTTATATGTACATAGTTTCCACTTCGTCTCGATAAATGAGTAAACTCGCCTTCAATGTCGCCTTGACTGGGCTGGGAAGAATTTGAGGAGCGAGTTTTATAAATGCGCACGACTCAAATAGATGGGCGCGATTAAGCACGAAAACACGCACGACTGACGCAGATAGGCTTGAATAGAAAAAGTAGGCATTAGTTGGAAGGAAATGCAAAGTGACGTCCTAATTCGCAATGAAGGATTAGGTAGATTACTTGTGAGTGCATGAAATGATCGGCTTTCAGGCATGTCAGAATTCGACAAAACAGGTATTTTGAAGGTAGGACAAAGGCTTTGTCGAAGTCGAGACAGCATCGATAGATCGAGTATGGTGAAATAGGCTTGTAAATGTCCTAGTTATGAAGATGTGGTGCACGACAGACCCATAAAAAGGGGTTTACATGGGCACATTTTCCACTATAACTCGATAGAGGAGTCATCTTGGCCTCAACATTGTCTTGAATGAACTGAGGAACATGGAGGAGTAAAGCACGATGAATGCTCATGATTCAAATAGGCAGGCACGAATGGGAAGGAATACGGACCCGGTACCCAATTGGCAAGGAAGGATTAGGTAGATCACTGGTGCAAGTGTGGAACCGTGGCTTTGGGCACTTTGGGAGGTATTTGAGGTTTTGTGGTTGCATAATTGGTAATGATTTTGGGAGCAGGTGCGAAAATAGGGCGCAGGGGTTTGTTGGGAGATCGGGGAGTCCCTATAACAAAATCAAGACGAATGCAAATCAAGATAAAAATATAGGTAAAGTAAACTTCCCTGTTGGGTTGATCTCTCCTTGTCTGGCCCGCTTTTAGGTGTTCAGTGCTAGGGAGTGTGTGCCTCTCCTCTGGGGGGGGTATCCATTTGCTAAGTGCTTCTCGTTAGGAGGTAATTTCTTTGTCGTGTCGGGCTGTTGTTGAATCATCTTGCCAGTGCCACGCCGGATTGTACGTCCATTGTTTTTGTCATTTAAATGTGTGCCTGTCACGTCGGGCTGTATACTCCTTTTCCATTGAGCTGTGTATCTTTCCATGCAGGGTTGCCTATCATTCTTTCATTTTGGTTGCACACCCTTTGTCATGTTGTCCTTTCAACGGGCTGTCTACCCTCCAGGCTATCTTCCTGTTACAATGTCAAAATTTGCATCCGTCTGTGTACCCTCCGCGGTGTCAGTTTCGACATCGGGCTGTGTACCCTCCGTCGGTGCTTCTGGCTGTGTACCCTCGGCAAAAAATGTAAATGCAAATCGATATCGGGCTTTGTACCCTCAATCGAAGCTTCGGGCTGTGTACCTTCGGCTAATTTAAATACAAATCGATATCGGGCTGTGTGCCCTCAACCGACGCTTCGGACTGTGTACACTCAGCTAATTTAAATGACAAATGGATATCGGGCTGTGTACCCTAAACCGATGTTTCGGGCTGTGTACCCTCAGCTAATGTAAATAACAAATCGATATCGGGCTGTGTACCCTCAACCGACGCCTCGGGCTGTGTACCCTAAGCTAATTTAAAATGCAAATCGATATCAGGCTGTGTACCCTCAACCGACGCCTCGGGCTGTGTACCCTCGGCAAATTTAAAATGCAAATCGATATCAGGCTGTGTACCCTCAACCGACGCCTCGGGCTGTGTACTCTCTGCTAATTTAAAATGCAAATCGATATCGGGTTGTGTACCCTCAACCGACGCTTCAGACTGTGTACCCTTTGCTAATGTAAAATGCAAATCGATATTGGGTTTTGTACCCTCAACCGACGCCTCGGGCTGTGTACCCTCAGCTAATTTAAATGACAGATCGATATCGGGCTTTGTACCATCAATCGACGCTTCGGGCTGTGTACCCTCAGCTAATTTAAAATGCAAATCGATATCGGGCTGTGTACCCTCAATCGACTCTTCGGGCTGTGTATCCTCAGCTAATTTAAAATGCAAATCGATATCGGGGTGTGTACCATCAATCGATGCTTCGGGGTGTGTACCCTCAGCTAATTTAATGACAAATCGACATCGGGCTATGTACCTCAGTCGACGCTTCGGGCTGTGTACCCTCAGCAAATAAAAGTGTGAAATTTGACATCGGGCTGTGTACCCTCAGTCGATGCATCAAGAGTAAAGTAAAGTGCAACAAGAAGAATGCTATTGTTATATCATGCGATGTGCTAAGGGGACTATCATGTGGCTGTTGTAAGGACTTTTCTTGAAATTTTTTAGGGGACCTCAAAAATTTCTGCCCCAGTGTCAAATTTGCGTCTTTTAGGAATTTTTGAGGGGATCCTCAAATATTCTGCCCCGGTTTATTGTCTATAACAGATCACTGAGAGAGAGTGGTTGCATTGCACTGAACACCAGTTTATTGGCTAAAATTTGCATTCTCCCTTTAGTGTGACGATTGGATGTATTGATTGACGATGAGTATACAAATATTTTGCGTACTCAGAATAGGGTTTGATATTTGGATTTTGCCATATTTTGAAGGTCGTCGGAATGGTATTTGTCTTAGGTTGAGCTTTCGAAAGTAATGGAGCTAACTCTTATGGATAGGCCTTTGTAGAAGGTGTGTTTATGGTTTGGGAGTTGCAGTTTCCCTTTGTTGATTTTTGTTGTACCATGGTCTTTCTTTGGTCAATCAGACTCTGAACTCTGTGTTTCAATGTTGGATGTTTTGTGGTGCCATGGTATGGGATGTTTGAGTGAAGGGTGTAGATTTTATCGGAACGGACTGAGAAATGGGTATTTTGGGAGTAGTTTGTTTGCTGGTAGCAATTGTCCTTTGATTGGGCTAAAGGAGCAAAGGCGTGAGGTTTTGTCTTTGGTATGTCTTTGATTGTGTTGAGCCTGATAGGGCTGTGATTGGAAGTCTTGACGGAGAGAAGGTTGTTTATTGTGTAAGTTGGGTGCAGTGTAAAGTTGTGAGTTTTGCTAGCTTTGGTTGTATAGTGATTGGATTTCTTTGGCTGTGATTCTCGTGTGAGTATAATGGAAGTTGTACAGTGTTGGGATTGTCTGAATTCTCTTGGTGTTACATGCCGGTGGTTCAAAGGACTTTTTCGCAGAGGAAAGTGTTTTTAGGTTGGCTTGCCATTTTGACTTTTTAACGCATGCAGATTCCTGACCAATTTCGGTGTTCAAAAGCAAGGCAACCCTAACGAAGTGGTGGAATGCATATAAGAGTGTGGGCATGTTAGCGAAGACTTGAAGCAAAAATGACACATGAGCCTGAGAGAATGCCTAGACTGCGGATGACGGATAAGCGCTTGAATTATGACAGAGTGCATAGATATCACAAGGGATTGCCTAAGAGCTTTATGTAGCATTCAAGGCAATGATTTTGGTCAAACGACCGAAGCTTTGTTTAAGCAGGAGTTGAGGAGTTGAATGTCACTGAAAAGTGATAAAGACATTGTGTAAGGAATAGATTGTGTTGTGTGACAGAAAAGGATGTTGGCTTTTGTCGAATACTAGGACCTTGAGTGCACTTGTCGTCCTTTCTTTCCAAATTGTCTGTCATGATGGCTACGTATCCTCGAAGGGATAATGAGCGTCCTTCGTACTTGTCAACCAACAGCTAGAATATAGTCTTTGTACCAACTTTCCTTGTTGGATAATATCTCATTGTCGAGCTGCCGAACTCAATGTAGTTGCTCATATCATATGTACTCTTGCATTGCTGCTTCCGATTGTAGTTGTTGTCATAAGAATTCATATTACTCCAATAAAGCCTTCAACCACAATTTCTCCAAGAAGTCTATTCGTATGTGCTTTTATATCAGCTCGACCCTTACTATGGTAAGTGTCTCAAATAACTTCACCGTCTTGCTTTATCTTTGCTAGTGAGTAAAGACATACTTCCAATGCTCCAGGGGTTTCCAGGTTTGTCATATAATGATGGTTTTGTCATTGTGTCTTTGCCTCTCATTTTCAAGTTGAATTGGCTTGCTTGATTTGGTTGTTGTGCGCAGGTATTTGCTACACCTTTGTCTTTCCAATATTATCTTTCACTGGTCCCTTGAATGCAAGGATATCATGGTAGGAATGAATTGGAAAGGGCTTTAAACCATGGTCATATATTGTAGGCAGTGTGACTGTGTCGCCTAGAGCAACAAAGGTGATCCTTAGATGTTGGTGTCAAAAGGTCTTAGGGTGAGTTATGTGTGCCCTTTGAGTTTGACCAACATTTCTCTTGTTTTGTCAATTTTTCTCTCTATGTGCACAGTGCTCGTTGGAACAATTGCGGTGCTGGGGCAATAAGCCCGACATTTTTTAATCTCTTGAACAATTGAGTATGGGATTTGACTAGTGGAGTGTAGCTTCTTTTAGTCTTTGGTTTGTATCAGGGCGAGGCCTAGGAGGGCATGATGGTGTATTTTGGTAGTTGGCTTGAGTGTTTTACCGATATGGTGGATGATTTGGTGCTTGGATGTGGAATATATGTCAAGTGGGCTGAGCGAGATATTTAGGTGGTATATGAGGGTAGGGATAAAATGGTGGCTCTGTTTGATAACAATAGTTGAAGGTAGGGTCTTGAATGGTTGCGACGAAAGAGACTTCATCTCTCTTCTTTTGAAAAGGCTCGTATTTTCAGACTGGCTAGCCTTATTGGTAGTTTGTAGTATAGAGGAGGTAATGTAGAGATAGGAGAGAGCTGGTGGGAATCGCACAAGCGCACTCGCTTAACCATGTCCTTTGCCTTGGTATTCAACTAGAGCCAACCTTTTAGTAACAGACTTTTGAATGAATTAAAGACAGTTTGGACATGCGAAAGATTTTAGAACCAGGATTTGATCATGGAGTAGGGAAAGGAGGTGCCTCGATAGGCGACTGAATTTGGAGAACGAATTCCTTTAGAGACCTAAAGCAACAGACAAATTTATGCAATGCACACATATCAAATAAGAAATGCATCCTAATATGAAGGACCGTTTTACGCACGATGATTTTGAAAAATGCTTGGTGCCACATGCATCATTTCACTTGCTAACAAAATGTGAAGCATAAAAGACAATATTGCATTTATTGAACTTTTGTTACATTGGCTGATATTAAAACAGTGTAAGAGAAAGAAAACTTTGGCTGAAGGGTTAGATCATGACCAGGTGAACATATTTCATGTTGATCCATCCCTAGAAGATTCTTCTTCTTCTTCTTCTTCTTCTTCTTCTTCTTCCTCGGATGAATCTCCCTCGGACAAGCTTGCCTCTGATGAGTATCCTTGGAAGATGATATTGTCTACGTCAGTTAAGTGTCGGGATATGTCAAATGTGGAATGCTTCAACATTTCCCAAGCCTTTCTTCCTTTTTCCTCCATTCCTTTGTTTGCCACAGAGTTCATCCCCTCGCTAGCCCAAACGCTGATAGACTCTATGCGTTTTGTCAGGAGTTCTGCCTTACTGCGCCATTTGCCTTTTTTTTTTTGTTCTTTGCTTCGACCAAAAATTTGCTTCTTTGTTATTTTCCCTCGTGCCCTTGCCAGTTGTTTGCGTAACCTTTTGTACTCAGATTTCAACTCATCAGCATTCCTTTTCCTTTTTGTCGTTGCACTTGGTTGAATTGCCCTTGCTATGTCTTTCCTAAGCAAGTGTGGGTAATCTTCATCATAGCCAGCATCAAACCTGTCTCGTCCAATAGTCTCGATTCCCATTCGTTGCCTTTCTTTCCAAAGTTCTATTATCTTGTCTTTGAACGGTATCACTCCTCCGAGAATATTTGCTTTGAAATTTCTGATGTCTGCAATTTGGGGTACAGTCTGCTTTCTCCCCGTATGTCTAAGTGTCCTTAAAAGAGTATATGGATAAACTCCTCTAAAGCCCACTAAGATGAGAAATGAGTCTTTTTCGGACCGTGTGATTACTGTTGTGCTGGAAAAGTAATCAAACATCCATTGAATGTTCTCAGGTGTCAGTTGACAGAACATGTGGTGCCAACCATTGGCGGCTGTTGGTTGGTCCCATTTTCCAAAAGCATTGTCCATGCGAGCGGTATGAGTCAAGAGGTAGTTTTCTCTTGGTATGGAATGGAAAGCTTGGTCTGTGCTACTCATCCTTTGCAAATGCTCCATCAGCCAAATTTGTAAAAGAAAATTGCAACCTTCAAAGAAACCAGCGCCCTTCTTGAATCTTTCTAAAGCTCGGTACATCTCTACAAAAATCATCGGTACCAAAGCATAGTTCTTGTTAGTGTCTTTGAGTAAGTCATCAACAATTGTGACCATGCAAACATCAACTCGTCCTTTGTGTTGTGGAAAGACGACAGTCCCTAGAAAGCTGGCGACAAAAGCAAGTACCCTCCGCTCTTGCCAATCTGCCTGGTTAATGCTAAAATAGTCTTCGGATTCTTGAAATGCCTCTCTATACCCAAATTTGATGTAGAGGGAAGTTAGAGAAATTCCCGATTGCCGTATACTGTCTGGCACAACTCAGGCTTAAACCCTACCATTTCGAAGAACTCCTCGGGTGTAATGTTCTTAGACATCAAGACTTCTTCACTTTCAAATGGTAATTGAGTTAACCTACATATTTCCTCCATTAATGGTGTCAACTCTACACTCCCAAAGTGAAAGACTGCTCGGTCTGCATCCCAATAATGTACTGCTGCTTCTATCATCCTTTCCGCTGCAGTGTGCTCCATTAGTGAAATCATATTACCCATCACCATTTTGACCCGATCTTGTTGATCTATGCTGAGGTTTCCCCACCAATCTTTGAGAAATTGAGGGATTTTAACAACCGTGTCAAATGTTCTAATGGCCATGATCTTTTGGAAGAGGTGAAGGACGACAGGGAAAGGGAGAAAAAATGCCTAAGATTTGCTTTATTGTGAGCAAAATGATCAACGTGTGGCACAAGCTTTTGAAAACAATGCAACAGAGGATATGAGGAGATGTGTCGTTGTGAGTTGAGAACCTTTAGACACTTTAGAAGGAAATTGCTAATGGACTTGTGACATACCAAGGATGTCAAGTCTTTATATAATGCTTAAAGAATAAATGTGCGTTATGTGTCATCCCGTCTATCAAGTGGTTATTTCTGCTTCAAATTGGGCCTTTAATGCCACTTTTGTTACCATTTAATGCATTTAAATAACATTGAATACAGAATGATTCCAATTGTTTAAGAAATAAACGGTCATTTCTGATTCAATTTGGGCTTTCGACGCCTCATCGGTTACCTTCGTGCCTTTGAATGGCATTGAATACAAAATAACTCTGATTGTTCAAGCAATCATTTCTGATTCAATTCGGGTTTTGGACTCCTCTTGAGTAACCTTTGTGCCTTTGAATGGCATTGAATACAGAATAACTCTGATTGTTTAAGCAATCATTTCTGATTCAATTCGGGCTTTTGATGCCTCTTGGGTTACCTTCGTGCCTTTGAATGGCATTGAATACAGAATAACTCTGATTGTTTAAGCAATCATTTCTGATTCAATTCGGACATTTGATGCCTCTCGGGTAACCTTTGTGCCTTTGAATGGCATTGAATACAGAGTAATTCCGACCGTGTAGGGATAAACAATTATTTTCGATCCACTGTGGGCTTTTAAAAGCCTCTTAGGTAACCTTTGTGCCTTTGAATGGCACTGAATGCAGAACAATATTAATAAACGGTCTACATTTGCACGTTTAGACCTTTAAGTAAATGCAAATAAGTCATGTCCAATGCTCTTTGAGGGTTAAAAACCCATTCAGATTATTTGAACAAGTTGGCCTATCGGACTTGAGAACAAGTCGACTAATGACATGTCATGATGCATGATTCCTAACGCCGCTACTAAGGAATGGAGTTAGCTAGACCGGGTGTTATTATCCTCCCAAGCGGATGATTCGGGAGTGGGGAGATGTGGTTGTAACCACCGTATTTTCAACGCACGATTTTAGAAAGTTGCCAGGAGTCGCGGAAGGTATGCATGATATGCACAAGTGTACAAGTTTTGAAATAAATGCACAAGTCAACCTCGGGAGTGGGAGTAGAACTAACGCACGAAACAATAAGTTTGAAATAATAATCTCATATGCAAAGCAGATCAATACACATAATATGCATGATAGGCGTCGTATGATGACGCTTTTGGACGAGGTTGGCTAATAGACTTTAACATACCAAGGATGTTAAGCCTTCCTAATTTGATTATGGTATTCAAAATCGAACGTGTATTTTGTATCATCCCAATTGTTCTCATAACCCAAAATTATCAGAAAATAATTTTATAAAATAATTAATTTTATAAATGTAGAAATAACATTTTTGTTTTAGATAAATAGGAATAACAATTGATCTTGAACATTAAGAGCAGAAGAAATTAATTTAAAATCTATGATTTTGTTTTCATGAAAGTAGAGAAATTAATTTCGTTCATAACCCAAAAATAAATTTATAATTGATTTTGTTTGTATAAATATAGAAATAATTGATTTTGTTATGAGAACCCACTTTTATGCGAACAAGTGGTCTACATTAGACACGTTGAACCTTAAATAAATGCACACATAACATATTTAAACGTCCCTTAGGGTCGGAGACCCATTTGGTTCATTCTAATATGGTGAACTAATAGACTTAGACATGAGCCGAAGTCAAAATCTCCTAGTCATGACATGATGCATGGTTCCTAAACAAGAGTCTCCACTAAGAGTTGGGTAATTCTAGACGCGGTTCCCCAAGGCGGACGGCCAATGAGTGGGACCATTTGAAATCGTTGGTTATACCACGGACCAACTATATTTCAAAATATCCTCCTAAAAGGTTTTTTGTGGTGAAGCGACCGTGGGATCCACGTAATAGCCGTGTGTGTAAAGTGTCATTTCCCAGGAGTGGGGGAAGCGTGAGTGACATGAACAAATAAAATATGATCACACAATTAGAGAATAAAATACATAAAATAAAAAATAAATCTTAATCCTGCAAAAGAAAAGAAGAAAAAAAGTTAGTATCGAAATAAATGAGAAGAAAATAAAGTAAGTAACAATCCCGATTTAAAGTCCATTATGGTTTGAACCTTGATATACCCGGCGGAGTCCCCATTCTGTCATACCCGATTTTGGACTCAGCTCGATGCAAGTTGAATTTCGGATTTGACTGGGTGAACTCGTTTGAGTTAGATATTGGAGTCGCCACCTAATAAATTTCCTAGGCGTATTAGGTCACCTATTAATTTCTAATTCCATTTAAATAATTAACTCCGGGTTGGTCTACGAGTAAAAGATTCAAGTAAGAGGTTCAAGTTAACTCGAGAGGAAGGGGTTAGGCACCGCTCGAGCTCCACCAATGTGGTTACCGGCCGGACTAAATAATTGGGATTCTAAGAATTATAAAAGAATAAATAACTAGCTACAAATAGGAGAATAGTTAAATAATCATTTATGTGCATATAATGATGAAAAATATTTAAATTCACTAATCGACTTTTCTCAAAGGTGCCTCGCAATAAAAATGAAAAGGAGTAAGTGAATAATAATATTAATAATAATAAGATTAGTAAATAATAATAATAATAATAATAATAATAATAATAATAATTGTAAAAATAATGAAAAGTAATGTAAGTAAAAGAATTTTTCTTCTAGCGGTCTTTTTCCCTCATCTCGCATCCAATTTTACCTCGCACAAAATATAGAGAAAATGAGATTAGTATTAATAAAAATAATAATGATAATAAATAATAATAATAATAATAATAAGGTAAAAATATAATAATAATAATAAGATAAAATAAAAGGGGAAAGGGATTTTGTAAAAGTGTCGGCTCAGGTGTGTATGAATTGGGTGGAGCTTAGGGACGTCGATACGACTGCGAACATGCCGGTCGGTCGTGTTGCCATGCCAAGTATCGGTCTCATCACTCCATCACCGGCTCGTTTTTAATCACGGCTTATACACATCATCATAGCCTTTTTTGTTTTGTTTTAGGGACACGGGGAGGGGTCGTTCAAGTGTAGTATCATGTTCAAATTGATCAAATAGGCCTCAAATAAATAATTATCTTCCTTGGCCGTAATTGATAATCCGTCAATTCATTGTGCGTCCATCAATTCCTTGTGTAGGCCTCAAATAAATGTATATTTTCATAGGCCAGTAACAAGTGTAAGAGCTTTCAGTCATTTTCACTAATCAGATTAGCACAAGCAAACAAATATCTTGTTCTTATATGTATCCGATTCAAACCAAATACGGAACAGTACCAGCTCCCCTGCCAAATAAACAACACACCAAAGCCAAAGATTAAGCCTGCAATAATTCCAAAATATATAACAAAGTAAAAAAATAAAGCAACTCCCAAATCGAACAAAGCAAGGCAGTAGAAGGAACGAGTAAACCAAAGCAAACTCCGGAGGTATTTGACACCATCGCCGACCACAGTTCCGTTATTAACACCACAGTAACATCAACAGGGCAACAACCCAGACCAAACAATGACCCAAAAACAATCCTCCTTGGTTCCAATAACCAAACCCGATGGGTCTTGCGATGGGTCAAGCAAGACCCGCCAAGAAAACAACCACGACAGTGACAATCAACTGGAAACGGAGGAGCGACAACTGCCAGGCTAACAGCGGCGTCACTGCGACCCCGTTTCGATCTGCGATTTCCTCTCTCCCGTTCCCCTGCTTCCGATTTGTTTCTGTTATCGTTGGTACAGGTGTGTGTGTATGTTTTCTGATAAAATTTTGAGTAAAAGGGACGGGGAACTATGTATTTGGTGGGAAGGAGTTAGTGTGTATCATTCTATGTTCTTCTTGTTTGTGTATTGGTGCTGTTGATAAAATGGGGAACGAGACATCGTTGGGTGTGGGGTGATCTGGATGTAATCCTATAGGTGTGTGTGGGCAAGGGGTAATGGGAAAGATGATGAAGAAAGAGAGTGGGGCCTTCGGGTACTGTGCTGAATGTGTAAAATCTGATGAATGTCCCCCTACTGATAATGATGTTCTGTATATGTAAAGTGTAGATAGGAAATAGCCGTTGGGGATGAGGAGTGATTGGGAGATTGAGAGGTAATTTGGGGATAAAATTATAGGAGAGATTTAGGGGATTAGGGTGATTTTGGGGCTGATTATGATTGATTTGGGGAGGAATTTAGGAAAAATCATTTGAAAATCAAACGAAAAATGTACTTGGTTAAAAAACTTGGCTAGGTTCAAAATAAGAATGTAACTAAATAGAAAAAGAGAATAAAGATGAATATAAATGAATAAAGTATTTTGGTAGGGATTTTGAGATATTGGAAAATTAATAAAAAGGAAATTTGGACATTTTCTTTTTAATTGGCTAATATTTAACTTAAAGGTGTAAAAAAATATATATATATATATATATATATATATATATATATATATATATATATATATATATATATATATATATATATAATGCACAAATAATTATTAAATAAACTCAAATAAAATTATTTAAATATAGATAATTACAGATAATTATTAATTTGCACAAATAATCAAAAATTAATATGAATTTGACATGTAGCCTAAATATTGCAATTATGTGACATATTAAATTGCACAAATATTCACAGCTTGAGAAATAACTTAAATGATGCAATTATGTGACATATTAAATTACACAAATATTCACAGTTTGACAAATAGCCTAGATGATGCAACATTATGTAATATAGCCACATTTAGGTGTATAATATATAAATAGAGGATAACGCACGTAAATGCACGATTTCTAATGCACATTTTTCACAAATAGTCACATTGCACCCTTAAGTTGAATTATAGCCAATTTTTAAAAATGGAGGGACAAAATTGGGTGTCAACAGCTGGTATATGGGAAAGCGTGCCACTTGCCAGTCGAGCTTGAGCATAAGGCCTATTGGGGAATTAAGAAGCTAAATTTTTATATGGAACTAGCGGGTGAAAAGAGATTGTTGCAACTCAATGAACTTGTTGAGTTTAGGTTGCGCGTGTATGAAAGCGCCAAGTTATATAAGGAGAAGACTAAGCGGTGGCATGACAAGCGTATTCACCACCGTCACTTTGAGCCGGGCCAACTAGTTCTTTTATGTAATTCCAAGTTGAAGCTTTTCCCTGGTAAGTTCAAGTCGAGGTGGTCTGGTCCGTTTGAGATTGTTAAGGTGTTGCCCCATGGAGCGATTGCATTGCGTGCCCCGGGTTCGGATAAGTCGTTTCTAGTGAATGGGCAAAGAGTGAAGCGATATTGGGGAGGTGAAGTGAATAGGCTTAAATCCTCCATTTCTTTGGTCGACCCTTGAAAAAGGGATGTACTCGTCGTACCGCGACGTTAATTAAGCGCTTCATGGGAGGCAACCCATGTTTTATAGCTTTCTATAGTTAGTTAATCCGTATTTTCATTTAAGAAAAAAATAAAAAGAAAAAGAAAAAAATAATAAAAAAAAATAGAAAAGAACAAAAAGAATGGAAACTTGATGTGATTAATGTGTTTGTGTAGTGTTTTTCTAGGATCCCGAGGCTCGAAAACAGTTGGAATAATGAAAGTGGCCGGCCCCGGACAACAAAGTAGCAAAAAATTCTCAACTTCCAGGCCATACAGACCCCCATGCGTCGCGCCCTTCCATGTTGTGCAGAAATTAAAACAGAAACGAGACCAAACAGGGCTGCGTGCGTCGCGCCAGCCGTTGTGCACGAAAAAAAAATTTTGAAAAAAAAAATAAGAACAGAAACAGTGTTGAGGGAGTATCGCGCTGCACACTGTTCTCAAATTTTTGTTCCTGCACAGCGATGCATGCGTCGCGCCCTTCACTGTTTGTGCAGCGTGTTTTTGAAAAAAAAAATTCGGAAACACTGTTGGGAGATTATAGCGCAGGCCACTGTATGCCAAGGTATGTTCTTTTAACCCCTTTCAAGTTGTTTAAACACACAACATAACACAAAATCAAAAGAAACAAAAATAGAGAACAGAAAAGAACCACGTTTCTCCCTGTACTTCTTCACGCAAACGCTGCGACTGATCTTTGAGGTTCGATCCAGGTATGCCTTCTCCATCTGACTCTATCCCCATCTCCCTTCTCTACTGTTGTTAGCACTGCAGACCCCATTCCCTCTCCCCTTAGGTTTAGCTTTTAGTTTAAGTTTATGATGAAAAGATGTCAGAAATTGAATATTTTTTATTGGTATCTGCTGTGGGGGGTGCGGTGATGCACCGGGATGAGTATACATGTAATCTCCCGGAGTTGGGAGGTCCAAACAAAAGCAAAAAGCTCATATACAAGCTGTCCAAAATTCTGCACGTAAGGTGTTTGTTGAAATTCCCCAATGAAAATTTTGAAGTATTCGGCGAAGTCTGAGTAGCCGAATCAATTAGGGGATATAGGTTGAACATAAATTGGTTAAAATTACGGCTTGGGGCTGAGTTTAAAGTGTTTTAACTTAAACGACACTCAATGCACATTATTCACACATGACGAGTGTCGTTTTGCACTTTAATTGAGCGAGCCGCTCTTATTGTTTTGCTTAAGATAATATTTTCTCCATATTTCTGAGATGAAGTAGAGCACAACTATGGGGTGTGGGAACCCCGTTTGCACACTTTGGTAAATTTTAAATAAGAGAATTGTTTCGAATAAAGAAGTGCGCGTCGAGGGAAGTCTGAGTACCTCGCGAATGATACCATGAGCGTACTATGAGCATGAATTAATTAATTATAAAATACACTTGAGCTTTAAGGATGGGGTGCGTGTGCACCAATGTAAAGTTAATACAAGCTTGACTTGGATGAGTTTCTAGCTATTTTAATGAACTCGGATGTACTTCATTGGCTAATTTTACATTGTTTAGATGCAGGTATTCTATTGCAAAATGGCGATTACAAAGCAAACACCTAAGAGTGGTGGAAGCAGGGACGGTGGCCAACCATCACGGAATCAACCCGAGGGCAAGGATAAACGGGAGCAACGCTAAAAGAAGAAACAAGATACACCTGCCCCGGATGTGGAAAAGGAGAATGTTGAGCTTGAGGTTATGCCTTTAGCAAAGAAAAGATCGGCTCTGAGTGCCTGGACCACCCCCGCTCCTCAGGGAGCCACGGGCAAGAGGAATTCAACCAATGCGAAGGAAAAGCCAGTGGTGATCCATGAGGGTGGTGCTTCTAAACCATCGGCCAAGAAAAGGAGAGTAGTTTAGGGAAAAGGGAAGAAACCAATGGAGCAGTATGATGAGGATGACGAGCAGGTTGATGATGATGCTGAAGATGAGGACACTCCTATTCCAGTGCCTAAGGACATTCCATCTACGAGTAGCCTGATTGACAGATCATTGAGGGAGGATACATTTGAGAGTGAGAGTGCATACCTGGCGTATCAGTGGATCATTAAGAAGTAGATTGCGCAAGAAAGACCACTGAACTATCATGCTTGTGAGAATGCTCGCCCAGCTATTCTGGAGGTTGTGAAAGATAGGAAGTGGGACAGATTTATGCAGGGTCCCAAGTGCAAGGCAAATGTTACTGCTGTTCAAGAATTATATGCTAATTGGTAGAGTCCGAGGAGCAGCATAGTATGGGTTAGAGAGGTTGAGGTCGATATTTCTGCCTGATTCATTAATACATATTACAGGGTTAATGAAGTGGCAATGGAATACTAAAAGAAGATGCTAGCAGAGCCAGACTTTGAGGATGTCATTCAGGTATTGTGTGACCCACCAGCTGTTATGGATGATCGTGAATCTTCGAAGCCTGCATGGTTGCACAACACGAAGAGAAAATATGCCACCTTGCCTAAGAAGTTTATGTCTAGGGAGAGCCGATCTTGGCTAAATTGGGTGTCTAACAGAATAATGCAAGCTAATCATCAGACAAATGTCCTTCGGGAGCGAGTGCTTCTTATTTATGCTCTGATGAATGGGATAGTGCTGAACTTGGGAGAGCTTATGTACGAGCAAATGGTGCGGACTCGGAAGGAGAAGACCTTGAAGTTGTATTTTGTGCACACTTTCATGGCTTTGATGAGGAAGCATGGGGTCCCCTTCTATACGGATGATGATCTTTAGAGGTACCCATTGCCCATGACATTACTTCGGTGCATGACCCGGTCGCGGCCAAAGAAGATTAGAGATCTACGTCAGAGTGCCTTGTGGGATTTGAGGCCGAGCTAGCTAAGCTGAGAGAGGGCCAATAGGCAGAGCTGGCCCAGTTGAGACAAGAGTAGCAGGCAGAGCTGGCTCAGTTGAGACAGGAGCAGGCAGCTCGAGACACCCTGATGCAGAGCACACTAGCAGAGATCCTTGCCGCTATTCAGAGTACCAGAGTGACGCGTTCCATTGGCGTACAGACTGATGTAGGGTCCAGTCATGAGGTTGTGGATTTGAGTGCTACTGATGGCACTGCTATAGAGCAAGCTCCGGCTACTGCCACTACTATGGAGGGATGCGATGGATGCAGCTGGCACTACATTGTTAGATCCCTCCACTGCTCAGACCGCGGATTTAGACCGGTTTGCAGCATCTCCAGACTCTGCAGTTTAAGGGAGCTTTTTTTATACCCACTCTTGTTATTATTTTTGTATTTGTGTAGTAGGGACCATGCACTATTTTAAGTGTGGGGTGGGGTATCATGACTTGTACTTATATATTTTTACTGCCTTAATTTTTTTAGATTAGTGGCATAATCCTTGGGTTTTCGTCAAGCCACGGTTCTTTCCCAATGATGCCTTTTGTTTTGAACTGGGTGTTTTTAGACAAAAATAAAAAAATATATATATATATTTAAAATACAAAAAAAATTAGGAAATAGGAGTAACTAAGTGGTAAGGACCTATGCCTTCTCTGTGAATTATTAGATACTATCATATTTAGTCCTTTACATGCAAATTGAACTTCCCTAAAGATTTTTCGTGTGAGTTATATATTGGATTGATAGGCAGTCTTGTTAGTGACTCTTCGGCTCAGGTTTCTGACTCTGAGTTCTGACCGAATAGCATGACTTGTCTCGCTTATTTTTGTTAGCTGTTGGAATTGTTTCGGCTTGAGTATTTTATGTGCCATGAGTGGTGAGGTGCTTTTATTTCTTCTCGTGCTTGGATTATTGGTCTAGAACATGCCCTGCGTGTGTTCAAAGCGAAATCCTAGTTTGCTCTAGTCGGGAGATGATACAGGCTTTCTTTGATAAACCCTTCTTTTGCAGCCTTGATTAGCTTACCCGTTCATATATATCCTTTGTAGCCCTATTTGAGCCTATTAGCCTTTTTGTTGACACCCATATTACAAGCCTATTCCTTTTGTTCTTAATTACCCTCTTTTTGAACCCTTACTCCTTATAGCACTTTAATTGAAAAATACTTTGATAGTAGAGTTGTGGTTGGAGGAATTTGTTGGCTTTTGAGTGGAATGAGAAAAAAAAATTATGATGGTATTTTGAGGAAAAGTACATTGGAAAGGTTGAGGAAAAATTTGAAAAAGAAAAGAAAAAAAGACAAAAAAATGAAAAGAGAAAAATAAAGAAAACAAAAAAAAAAGAAAAATTCTTAATCCTCGCCAGTGTTGTGCACCATTGATAAAAAAAAAAAAAAACTTAAAGGGGGGAGGGGGAGTTTTTGGGTTGAATTGAGCTATAAAAAGTGGAAGTGATGTATTAAAGTGCTTAGGGAGGTAGTCACTATTTTAACCATATCTATCATACCCGTCCTTTAGCCTACATTTCAACCCTTAAAGTCCTAGTTAATCCCGAATATGAGCGAGCCTACCTTATTTGAGTCCTACACTACGGGCAAGCCTATGGTACCATTGTGTGGCACTTGAGATTCTTTTTCAGTGTGAGAGAATTCTTCCTATCTTGAAAGTCCCTTATAATTCATTTGATATATTTTTGTGTGATTGGGACTAGACTTTGATTGGTGAGGGCACATGGATTATGAGAGGTTGGAGCTTTTATTAGGCCCTAATCTTGAGCGAGCGGGCATGTCGTGAGTAAGTTGGTGTGAAGAGTCATTTCTTGAGGCTTGGATGTTGCTACTTGATTGTTTTGATAATCCTTGTTTTCTAAATGTGTGGTGTGTAAATATGGGGAAGTTGTGTGCTTGTATGTTTGGTGGCTAATTGTTGGTAACAACATATTTCATAGATGCGCTTCCTTGAAGTTCTTGAGTTTGTTGGATGAGATCTATTGAGTATAAGTGTGTCGGGTTTGTTTGTTTGGGGACGAACACAGTTTAACTGTGGGGTGTTGATGTTGGGCGTATATCTTATATCTGGGCGTCGATTTCTCATAGCTTTTGTGTTGTTTTCATTATATTATGTGCCCAACAATGATTGATTGGAAGTAAAATGCTAACTTGAGGTGTTTGGATGTTTTAGGAGGGAAATGAAGGAAATTGGAGCTTGATTCGTACAAGAACAAGGAAGAAGCAGCGGGTACAACCATGGATGCTTGACATGCTAGGCTGTATGGTTAGGAAGAGTGCAAATATTGAAGAAATTGAGAGAAGGAGCGCATATAGCCACAGATGCTTGGCATGCTTCAGTGTATGCGATGGGAAACAGTCCCAGTGCAGCTGGGACAAGCTAAATAGCATATTTCTTATTTTAAAACCCTTGTAAACGTTTTTCGGAGGATTACGTATTTTTGGAGGCAAGAACCACAGTAGAGGCTAAAGAACCAAGATTCATCAATTGAGTTGTAATTCTTCTTTCCTCTTCATTGTTTCATGAATTTTAGATTATTTTGTGAGAAAGCTATCTTGTCTATGAGTAGCTAAACTCTATTATTCTAGGGTTATGGGTTAACCATGAAAGTTGTACTTTGAAGTTGATTAAATTCTATTAAATTTATTAGATTGAGTTGTTTATTTAATTCTGCTCTGACTTACTTGATTTCCTGGCCAGTTGTTAAGTACTACCCATGAACCTAAGGTTGAACTCGAAAGTGGAAACCGTAGGTTGCAATAGAATTAAATAAAGTGTGTTCCTGAACCCGGGCATCGGGGAATGGTTTCGCGGTTGGGATAGAAATATACCTAACAGTCACGCTTAATCAGTATACAGGAGAAGCACATGCATTCTTGTTAACTCTAATTCCATAGACATGTAGGCATTAGGTTGGTCTGAATAGGCGAGAAGGGTATCGAAAGAGCTCTGTGAGTATAATCAACCCTGTGATTAGCAACTCAGATAAATAAGGTTAATTCAATCAGCGGATGAGTGCAACTGGATTGGTGAACGACCCATAATCCTGGATTATTTCCTCTCACTGATATATAAAACTCTTGAATTATTTTGCATTCCATTTATTTCAATTACATTTAGTTAATTAGTTAATTAAACACACTCAAAATCTGGTTAAACTCTCTTGAACAATATTTAAATTAAAAAGTTTGTCTAGTTAATAGTTAATCGACAGTCCTCGTGGGAACGATACTTTCTTATCACTTTATTACTTGATCGACCGCATATACTTGCGTGTGCGTTTGGAGCGACAATGTTCCAAGCAAAGATGTTTTGAATCAAGCATCTATTCCAGCATCTTCTTTCTCCTTCTCCCCTGCGGTTTCTTCTTTAGGTTTGAAACCAGGTTTATTGGTGGAGGGGCAACGAACATCTCCATTAGGTCCTTCCCAGCTTGCATGTCACCCAGATCTTTTGTCAAGAATTCACAGATTTCTACTCCCATTGTTTCTTTTTCTTCCAACGACACTGACTTAAAATAATCTCCCCATCTCTTGAGCAAATATTGCAGATTCCCAGCGGCTTGCCTCGCTGCCATGATTTTGCATGTCCTATACTTAAGCTCATCCTTTTTTTTTTAATTCTGCCGATAGGTGGCAGCCCCCTTTAAAGAATAAAATAGCGGACAGAGCCCATTACAAACAGAACAAAAATTGATCCCTACATGTGAGATTCCATCTCTTTACAGGAGAGCTTACATCTAAATGGGCAAAACTTAGAAGTTATAGAAAATAAAATCACCCAGGCCATATAAAAGAATTCTTCATACTTCTATGTCTGAAAGAGGGCATCTGAGCTTTATCTAATCTGTAAGGCCCCGCTGCTTCCTTAGGCAAATCAGTAAGATTAAAATCAGTCATCCCATTAGCATTTGAACTCCATTTAGCCAAGGAATCTGCTACCTGATTACCCTCTCTAAAACAAGCTCATCCCCTTTGATCCTTTCCTTGTATTTCCTCCGCATCTCCCTTTCTTGTGTCACCCTTAACTCCTTCTTATTTTGGTCGAACTTGTGTCGTAGCTTCTTGTACTTTTCAGCGACACTTGGAGCGTCGGCTTTTCTTTTCAGTGTGATCTTTGAT
Organism: Petunia x hybrida; assembly: GCA_037355625.1. NCBI lineage: Eukaryota > Viridiplantae > Streptophyta > Magnoliopsida > Solanales > Solanaceae > Petunia > Petunia x hybrida. The sequence goes on from JBBBVM010000676.1 coordinate 374,306, forward strand.
CGGAACTTCTCTCTATCTTCATTGAGCCACTGAGGATAGGTCAAAGTAGAAATGAGGTTCACCCTGCTGTCTCGACCACGACAAAATTGCATAGTAAGCCTTCCTTCCCGCATTGTCAATATCGTACCAACCATCGGATGCTCGATGTCTTTTATGTCAACATTGAAACTTCTCCCTTTTGTCAACTGAGGAGTTTGTTGTGTCATCCCTAGTTGTCGGAGGATTCTTAGAGGAACATAGTGGTCAGTTCCTCAAAATCTAATCAATGTCAAGAAAGTGGTATCTTGACCTTGTATGGAAACGATGAAACCAGCACAGTTTTCAATTACCTATTGCACCTCTTGTAGCTCTTCAAATTTGGTGTACCATCCTCACATATTCATGGGGTCCTCCTTACTGTTGTTCTAGCCATCCGGGTGCTATGTGAGTGAATGCCTCCATCTCTTGATGGCCTTGGTGCTATTCGATTGACGGGGACACTGTGTAAATGTTCTATCAACCATATTGCAGCAAAAGGTTGAACCCCTTAAAGAAATCTCCTCCCTTTCTATATTTGGTTAGAGCCCTATAAACTTCCCCCAAGATCATTGGAATCAAACTCACTTGGCGCTTGTGAGCGCCTTTGCGTAACCCTTCGACTACTCTGCCCAGCCTGATGTCGATCTTTCCTTCTTTCTCGGGGAAAACCATGCTCCCCAGAAAATCAACGATGAAAGCATTTGACTAAGTCCACTCCCAATCTTGAATTTCCCATGCCGCAGTCCAATCATGCCTAAGACTTGGATCTCCAAATCTAGAATATAAATACTCCAAAGTGACCTTTCCATCATGCACTCCTTCGACGTATGGGTCATAAGGAGCGTGCAACAGCTCAATGAACTCCTTAGGGTCCACGTCTCGGGGATAAATCATGGTCTTGGGCCCAAGCTCTATCCTTGCTAGTCCTCCAAATTCTTCCAGCATTGGTGCTAAGTCCAAACCATTGAAATGAAATACCTCCTTTTTGTAGTCCCAGAAATGTGAAGCAGCCTCGACTAAACCAGGCATGGCGGTGTAAGCCTTGAGAGCCACTAGTTCTCCCAACACCTTTTGAACATGGACCTTACTGACAGCAGCCAAATCTTCCCACCAGAGTCTGATCAAGTGAGGAGCTCGGGAAACAGTCTCGAATTGAAGTGTACCTCTTGCAGCCATAGTCTAAAAACAAAATAGGAAAAGTAAAGATCAAAATATTCTTATAGTCTTGATTATACTTGGACAAACGATCAATATTTTGTGCAAACATTTCTTCGAATCCATGCAAAGATGCGGTTTTGTCTTGCTCGGGTTGGATTCCTTTCGACATTTGGAGTAGGTTCACTAATGGACTATGACGTGCCAAGGACGTATAGCCTTTCTAGGTTTGTCATGATGTAAGGAAAGTAAATACGCATTTTGTTGCGAATTGTTTTCATAGATTGCCAAAACAATTTTCAAAATTCAATGCATGACGACTTTGAAAATAAAATAAATAAAAAATACAAAGAAAATGACACTTGACTAGGCAACACGCTCCTCCTCCAGCCTGGCTCTTTTTGCTTCTCGGGAAATCTCCTTGACTTCTTCCATGGCTTTGGTTAAGTTCCCCTTGGCCGCGAGCAAATGTAGGATATCTACCTCAGCACACTCCGAATTCCATTGCTCCAGCTTCATCCCCAACGCCTCTATCTTTCCTTCCAAAACTAACGTGCGCTTCCTCCACATTTTGATCTCTTCTTTGTTTTCTTTGTCCATTTTAACGGCTTTCAACATCAACTCTCGGTACCTAATTTGAGCTTCTGCCTCTCGGTCTCTTATATCATTCCCTCGGCTTGGCCTTACTACCATATTTTCTTTTATGCTAGAACATAACCAACTGTTGTAATTTGTTTCGCATCAAGCGTTGTATCGGTCTGATGCTAATTACTCCTTCCCCATGACTTGTCTGCTTACCTAGGATTTCCTAATGCTCTTGACTTTTGGAACAATATCTTCAGTATAATCGAACTGGTAAGCCTTTGTTTCTGGTATGAGTGGAATGATTTGCTTTCTCCCCGCTTGCCTTATTACCCTTAGTGGTTGAGAGGGTTGGAAACTTCTCAATCCTATAGGTATCACAAAGGATGCCTTCTCAGAGCTAATGATGAAATCTGATGAAGGAAAACAAGTGAATATCCATTGAATTGAATCCTCCGTTATGCTTTCAAACAATCTTACCCATTTCTCTGTGCTGCTTGGCTGCTTGAATTTTGGAACCCCGTACCGTTCTCCAACCAAGTAGTTGGAACCAGTAGGCTTAGACAATTCTTGTGTACCTCTCACTTTCCTTAAATGCTTCTTGAACCACGCTTGTAATAGAAGGTTGCAACCTTAAAAATATTTTGCTCCTCTTTTGCAACAACCCAATGCCTGATAAATGTCTGCCACAATCATAGGAACTATAGTATAACGATAACCATCAATTTCATTAAATACCGCATCAGTACCCATGACAAGCCTCGAACATATGTCGTGATTCGAGCTTTCAGGGCACACCATTGCTCCTAAGAAACAAACAGAAAATGTAAATGGTCTAGCTCTCCTCTAGTCATTGTAGGACTTGAACTCTTTCTTACGGTCGTCGAATGCACTCAAATACCCAAACCTGTTGTAAAATAGGAAAAGGGTATTTTCTTTTGTTGTAAAAATTCTACGTTCACACTTGATACCATCCCTAATTTATCAAGAAACTCCTCAGGTGTGGGGACACTGGGAGCTAAAATGCGATTCCCCTGCCAATGATGTTTGTCTAGCCCTGAGTGTGATATGAACCCTCCTATCTCTTCCAGCAAAGGTGTTAACTCAACGTCCCCAAATCTAAACACATTTAGTTTTTCATCCTAAAATGACACCGACGCTTCAATCATTTCTCTGCACGGCTCCATTTCTAATAGAGAAACCAAATGACCCAAAAAGTTTCTTCCTCTTGACCGAATCTGTAACCTTCATTATGTTGGCATACTTCGGTTTGCTCGCCCAACGATAAATTATTCCACCAATTAGTTAGCAAAAGAGATGCGCCAATAGTCATTCCAAAATGGTGGAACTTTTGACTCATGATGTCCTATTAAAAAAAAAGAAAATAAATGATTAAAATTCTCATCCCCTTTTGAGAACAATTGGACAAGTCAAAACGTATATTTATTTTCATATGACTTTTCTTTTCTCTCTCTTTTTTTATTTTTCTTTTCCCTTCTCTCAAATTCATATAAGCATGTCCAAACGTTCCTTCGGGGTTAAAAACCCGTCAAGTAGTTTAGACAAGTTGAAGACTAGTCGGCTCACAGGGAGCCCTTCCTATAGTATGATGCATGCGCATTACATTCAAAGAGTGGTGCAATTCTAGACTCGGTTCCCCAAGGTGGACAACCAAGAGGTGGGACCATTTGAAATTATTGGTTGTACCACGGACAACCTATATTCCGAAGCGTCCCTCCTAATCAATTTTTTGAGGTGGAGCGACTGTGAGATCCACGTAATCGCCCATGTGTGTGCAAAGTATCGTTTTCCAGGAGTGGATGAACATAAGTGAAATATGCCAATATAAAATCAATTTTCAAATACATATAAAAAAGAAAAACAAAAAAAAAAAGAAACAAAGTTAGTAAAATAATAATAATATGAATAACAATATAATAATCAATCCCAAAATAATGACTAGTTATGGTTAGGACTTTGAGTATCCCCAGCTGAGTTGTCATTCTGTCATACCCGGTTTTAAGCTCAGCTCAGGGCGAGCCAAGTTTCAAGTTTGACTTGGTAACTCGTTTGAGTTAAGAATTGGAGTCGCCACCTAATAAGGATTTCTAAGGTGTATTAGGTCACCTAAGTGTCTAAAGTCTGGTCTTTATTAATCGATCTAGTTTCAGAGATTCAATGGGTAAGAAGTCCAAGTGATTGGGGGAAGAAGGTGTTAGCCACTTTCCCAAGTCCCATGAAAAGTGGTTCCCGCCCGAGTCCATATTTTGGGATGTTTAAATAAGCTATAAGATATTGTTATGTTTACAAGACAGGATACTATTTTAAAAAGAGGTCAAATTCAAAAATATTAGAAAATTGGATCTATTCATGCAAAATATAGTAAGTCTAGGTAGCATACCTGATTTGGGCTTTATATTTCACAAATACGGCCTACATTTCATGCCTACTCGCATTTTTGGCCTTTATTATAAATGCCTAATCGAAAAGGGGTCAAATCTATAAAAGGGTATCAAGAAGCAGCCTTGTTATGCAAGCTCAGCGGCTACGTTAAATTTGCATAAATAGGCAGTTTTCGCAAATCGTTTCAAATTTTGTCAAAACCAAATAGGAGTTGTTTTTGAAATAAAATGTTATCCATTTAGGGTCGGTGTGACTCGTCATTAATTATCGAGCCCTAACCTTAATGGCTATTTGATTTAAGGGGTCAGTTTTGGAATATAAAATAGGTAGGTTGTTTTTGAAAATGGGTTTCGAAAAAAAGCACGTAAGTGCAAATAAGGGCTGCCACACATAGATATACATATAAGCATGCAAATACATGGAGTGTTGAGTGATATATATTGAGAAAATACTTATAAGAGTTGTATAATTTACCCTTAATGCTTATACCCCCATACACTATTAGATTAGTGCATAAGTGGTTTAAATCATTTCTACACACACAAGGGCCCGATTTGAAAATGCTTTTGGGCCGGGATCAGAAACGAAAAATAGGGCAGACTTGATTTTTTTAGAAACAGTCACAGAGTAGGCTGTTTTAACACATATGGCCCTTGTCCGAAGAAAATGATACGAAAAAAATAGTTTAAGTACGAAAAACTGTTCTGTGTTTGTTTTAGTCGACTAAGAATTACGGTGATCATTAAAATCACCAAATTACATGTATATATTATTATGCAGCATCGTTAAACTATTAGACATTGAAAGCTAAGTATTTAAAATGCAGTGACCTTTATTTTTAACACATGATGCATTCACATAAAGAAAAGGGATAAGGAAAGGCCTCTGGGTGGCCATTTACACAGCCTAGTAGCTGTTTACCCTGTTTTAAACGAATACAAACAGGGGTCCTAATGAATGTACACAAACAAGGGGTACTAGAGGGGGGAAGAAACATGTGCTTAAAGCCTTGAATGACTCAGTTCAGTCCTAGTGGTGATTAGACCAACGAAAAGCCCTTAACAGTAGGGTGGACATGATTATACAAAGCTCCTGCACTTAATGAATATTGGTATGATCCTTCAGATCATCCTAATTGCATGAGGTTAAGGAGGACTGCAAAACATCAAGTAAAGCACTGGATAGACATGCAGTTTAAGTGAGGCAACACCAGTACAACCCAACATGGATGAGTTCAGGAAAAACAAGTGCAAATAACAGAAGGGAGTATAGGAATACCTTTAGCAGTATGAAACAATAAAATGCAGAGAGAGAGAGATGCTTGCAAGAGCCAAACTAACACACAAGTAGAATAGGAACTCTTCAAAAGAAATAAATAAGCAGAGAAGGAGAAGTGTAGGCCTGTGAAGTGCTATACCAGACTTTCTTAGTGTATCAGTTGGTGTGTGTATCGTGTCTATAAGTGTGCCAGAGTCTGGTTTATATAGGTGTAACATAGGGCCCTTTTAAATTCAAGATTCCCATGTGAAAGAGTAATAAAATTGGCAAATTTTAATAAAAGTAAGGAAAGATTATACTGTCAATTAAAGGGAATCAATTTCCTACAGGTATTCCATAAATGAAGCTGGTTCGAAAATCAGGGGAAGAGGGAAAGATTTTGCCTTCCAGAATTAAAAAGGTTCTCATCCTAAAATAGGTTAATCAAAGTCCCTAAGTTAAGGTAAAACAAATCATAGTCAGTTATACTGCTCCCCCTTAATTCCAATAGCATCTAGGTTAACAATTAGTAGTACAAACCTAATTAAGATTCACAGAAATAAGTCAGTCACCTTAACAAGATTACAATCAACTCCTAATTGATACTGAATCAAATCAGATAAACCACTTCCATTCAAGATTCCAATCTTAATTCAATTTGAGTGAATCAAGATCATTCTAGTTATGTAAATCAATCACCCCTTTTAATTTTCAATTCAAGCAAGCACATGATCCGGAACAAAAATAAAAAGGCTAAGTATATTGTCAAAAGAAGGTGAGCATGATGTAAGGGTGATATGAAACATAGGCTACAAGAGTATCAAATTCAATCACACGAACAGCCTAAGAACAGGTTTCCAATTACCTCATAAGTGAAATTTCCAGTCGGGCAGTCTTTTGCCTTGATTAGTCGACTATTAACAACAACGTGCTCACAATTAGATGAAGTTAAGCAAATTTTGACGAGTGAAAATCAGTGTCCAAGCCAATGCACGAAATGAAAGCAGACAATTTTACAAGAAGTTTTCTCACTTATCAACGACTAAAATTAAACACTAAAGCATTAGAGTTTCAGGAAAATTCATGCTTAATCGATCACATAGGCAATTTAGGGAAAAACAAGAAGATTTAGGGTTACCCGTTACCATTGAGGTCGGATCATCCTTGACCCGTCTCATTCGAGTTTTCATGAGGGATTCCCTGCCCCTTTTTAGTAGTAGCAACATTTTAGAACCCTTTTAGTCAAGGTCGGAGATATTTTGCGGTAGTGGGAACCTCCGTCGACGAGGGTCAAAGTTGACTTGTTCAAACATCAACAGAAGGGTATAGGTTTTGCAGCGGATGAAAAGAGGAGTACAAATATGTAATTTGTTTCGGATTCCGCTGGTGGGAATGGCTGGAAATCGCCATGATCAGTGGCGATTGAGTTTTCGCAGAGAGAGAGAGAGAGAGAATGAGCGAACAGGCGGCTCAGACGAGGGGGAAGTAAAAGGGCTTTTATGGTTAGGGTGGTCGTTTGTATAGATAAAAATGGAAACTCAATTTCCACCCATTGGATTGTACACACGGACGGCTGGGATAACGCCACGTAGGCATGACGTTGGACCAATGTGGAGCTGATGTGTATAAGTTGAGAGGTGTGATGTGCGTATATGTATATGCGTATATACAATGTATAAATGGTGTATAAAAATGCATATAAGTGTATAAAATGCATATAAATGGGTGGAAAAATTGTGTAGAGTACTTATAAAAATTATAAAAAAAATGAAAAAATTAATTGTGAGACCTAAATGATTAAGAAACCCTATTATTTTAAGCGTTGAAAATAATTTACGCAATTTTGTCAGGAATGTGAATAGCTGCGAGAAAATGTGACGAAATATGCAAGTTTTGTAAAATTGCGGTCGCTTGTGCAAATACCTTTGAAATAGCCTAATTGATGTGCGTACACGAAGTAGTGACTCATAATAGGAGTGAGTGTATGGTGATTGTGTGGTTATCAGTGTAATTTGTCCGGATAAGGGTTATCGAAACCGGGAGGGACAAAATTAGGTGTCAACAGCGGTCAAGCATAATTATGGCCTGAAGATATGAAACGATTCGGCGCAGTGAAAGGTGTTCTTGGAAAGGTACATGGAATCAACATCAACCAATCACATGAAGACACATGTGTCTCTCGAAGAAGTCAAGTGTCAGTCTCGGTCAATAAGACTGCGAGTTTCAAAGAGTCAGTTAGATATCTTTTCACATCTTTTTTGCATACCTCTTTCACTTCCTGACTACTTACGACAGCACTCAGCAAATAGAGAGGCTGACTGTATTGGTAGAAATACACCACCTGCTACTACGGGGATACGAGTCCAGCTGACGAGATTAGACTTAGCTTATAAGTCACCGCGTATAGAGGATTCACGCCTGCTCCGTAAGCCACGGCCGCTAAGCCTGTACTGGCGTAGGATGCAAGGTATATTTCCCGCTGCCTTAGGATTTACATTCACCTAGCTAGGATTTTGTATATACCACCGCCTTGAGTTTATATGCCCATGAGCCTTGTTAGTCTTTGTATTTTACCATAACTAGGACTGGGTAAATCATAGCTATAAGTACCCCTCCTTACATTGTATTGTACATCAAACGATTCACACCAAATCCGACTATTCTCAAGGAATAAGATTACTACTTTCTTGCTTATTACTTTTCTATCAATATTTACTTACTTTTCCTGCGTATTTATTGTATTGCTTGTGACCCTCTAAAAAATTCAATTGTTTCACCTAAATGACAAAATTTAGGCCTAAACACTTGGTATTTGATCGACCTTTTACTTTTGAAAAATTTTCAAGCACTTCTCCACTTTGGCTAGGTACTTCTGCATGCGGGCGTCCTTAGCAGTGAAGGCTCCGGTTATCTGGTTGACCACTAGCTGAGAGTCGCTAAAGAGACTGATCTCCCTGGCCCCCAATATGTAGGCTAATTCTAATGCTTGAATTACGGCATCATATTTTACTTCATTATTTGTGATCGGTAGAAAGTTGACGTCCTTCCGAAATATGTTCTTGGTTAGGGACTTGATCACAAAATCGAGGCCAGCTCTTTTGACATTCAAGGCTCCGTCGGTGTGGTTCACCCATTCCCCGGGAGTAATGCCTTCCATCATCTTATATTTGATTTCGGCCTTTCGCATCATATCGGCACCGAAGTAAGCAATAAAATCCGCAAGGACTTGTGACATGATGGTCGTACGTGGCTGATAGATGATATCATACTCCCCTAAATCTACGGCCCATTTTGCTAGCCTACCCGAGAGCTCGTGTTTGTGCAAGATAGTCCGTAAAAGGAAAGAAGAGACTACGATGATCGTATGGCTCTAAAAGTACGGTCCCAACTTCCTTGCCACCATCACCAATGCGAGCGCCAGTTTTTCCAAATGTTGATAGTGGGTTTCCGCGTCCAATGAGAGATTTGCTGAGTAGTATATTGGAAATTGCACTCCCTTCTTCTCCCGTAAAAAAACAGCAGTGACAGCAACTTCGGACAGCGTGAGATATAGCAGCATCGGCTCTCTCTCGCGTGGCTTGGTTAGCAACGGGGGATTGGCTAGATACTGCTTTAGCTCTCAGTGCGCCTGATGCATTGCTCCGTCCATTTGAAGCTCTTACTCTTTTTCAGAATATTGAAGAACTGGTGGCACCTCTCCGAAGATCGTGAGATGAACCAACTGAGCGCGGCTATCTGACCGTTGAGACTCTTCACCTCCAGTTCGCTTTTCAGCACTTCTGGTATAGCCTCGAATGCTTCGATCTTTGCGAGGTTTTTTTCTATCACTCTGCTAGAGATGATGAACCCGAGAAAAATTCCTGAGGATACCGAAGGCGCATTTTTCCAGACTGAGTTTCATACCAAACTTGTCCAAGATGTCGAATGCTACTTCCAAGTGATTGACGTGGTCTTTAGTGAATTCTAATTTGAGCAGCATGTCGTCGATGTAAACCTCCATAGTTTTGCCGATCTGTTCCTTGAATATCACGTTCACCAATCTCTGATAAGTTGCTCCTGCATTTTTCAAACCATAAGGCATCACTCGGTAACAGTAAGTCCCTCTGTCTGTGATGAAAGAGGTTTTACCCTGATTATCCGGGTTCATGAGGATCTGATTGTATCCCGAGTACGCGTCCATGAAACTGAGAGCTTCGTGGCTCGCCATTGAATCGATGAGTGGATCGATATTGGGCAGCGGGAAGAACTCCTTAGGGCATGCTTTATTCAGGTCTATGAAGTCTATGAACATTCTCTATTTTCCATTCTTCTTGGGACTACCACAACGTTGGACAATCAATCGGGGTATTGAACCTCACAAATGGATTAGTTGTTTAACACCTTCTCAACCTCTTCATGGACTGCCAACCTTCTTTCACGGTTGATTGGTTGTTTTTTTGCTTGACCGACTTGAAGTTTGGGTCAATATTTAAATTGTGCATGATGACACTAGTTGAGATTCCAGACATGGCGGTGTGTGTCCAGGCTAACGTGCTTGACCAAGCAAGCAGGAAATTAGCAAATTCTTGCTTGGCTTCGGCCGAGAATTTAGCCCCTACATAAAATTTCTAATCTGGGAACCTCTCGTCGAAGATTATTGGGTCGAGGTTTTCGATAGTAGCCTTGGTGGTCTTCTCTTCATCCTCTGAGTCTCGAGGAGTGATAGCTAGCTCTCGGGGTTCAGTTTCTTCGTGCCCTTCGGACCCGAATAGTATGCTGGTGACTAGACTGGGCCGAGTAGCTTTTCTAACCTCTTCCGCTGGTTCTTTACCGCTTTCTTTACTGCGCATGTCACGGTGGCAACATAGCAACTTCTGGATAACTTCTACTCCCCTCAGATCTCTCTCAACCCTAGGGAGTAGGGTACTTAAGGACTTGATGAAGTGTAGATGGCAGTGCGCATACTTCGAGAATCCAAGGTCTTCCCAGGTTAATGTTATACAAGAGATTGCATGTCATTACCTGGAAGGACGTTACCTTCGTAACTCCGAGGAGGTAGACTGATAGGAATACTTCTCCCACACACTTCTCGCTGGAGCTATTGAAGCTGGTTATCGTGTATGGACTAGGGATTATTTGGTGTTGTACCTCCCATCTGGCGGATGGCATCCCAGTGGATAATATTCACAGCGCTGCCCTGATCTACCAACACATGTTTGACCTGGGCATCATGCACCAGCAACTTGACAATCAAGGCATCGTGGTGTGGGTAGAGGACCTGTTGTATATCTTTAGGTTGAATTCAATGGCATTGACACAGAGCTTTTGTGTCACCTCATGGTGAACCTTATAAACCATAATGGTTCTAGCTCTGTCGTTATCAACCTAGGGCCTCCCAAAGATCGTGCTGACGGATCTTGAGGTACCTTGGCCCTCGGATGTTGTTTTTCAGAAGTTACTATAGGGCACAAACTCTCGGTGGGATGCTAGCCTCGATAGTGAACAAAGGAACACTGCCTTTTGACATCTTCTCATAGGTTCAACCATGTTGGCCGAGTTATAAGTCATCTGTCGGATCTTGACGGCGGCGTTCTATGAGCTATCGTCGTCGCTGTTCGGCATCGCTGCGCCTTTTCCTTCGTAGAAACCTACAGTTGCCTGGGCCCCACAGTGGGTGCCAAATTGCTTATGCCTAAATTTGGTCGTTTAGGTAAAAAAATTAAATTTATTAGAGGGTCACAAACAATATAGTAAATATGCAGGAAAAGTAAGTAAAATTGAGAGAAAAGTAATAAGCAAGAAAGTAATAATCTTATTCCTAGAGAATAGCCGAATTCTGTGTGAATCGCTTGATGTACAATACAATATATGGATGGGTATTTATAGCTAAGATTACCCGGTCCTTCTTATGGTAAAATACAAAGGCTAATAAGGTTGTGGGCCTATAAACCCTAACTGGGAGACTGTAAACCCTAAAACGGTGTGATGTATTCCTTTCGTCCTACGCTCGTACGGTCTGAGCAGCCGTAGCTTGAGGAGAAGGCGTGTATCCTCTGCGTCCGGTGAATTGTGAGCTAAGTCTAGTCTTGCCAGCTGGACGAGTATCCCCATAATCATAGGTGGCGTATTTTTTGCCGACACAGTTTATGCCCCTAGGTTTCCTTTTATTGATTTGAACACTTCGTGATTAGTTTAATTGCTAGTTCTTGTTTTAAAGTTAAAATTAGTTCAAAACCACTATTATTCCTAGGACTATGAACTTTACCTACTTAGGGTAACTATTTTTTGTATTCTCACTTGGTTCTACTCTAGCTTCTTGTGGATCTCGACACGGTATACTTACCGATATATTTGCGTCCGACTGGTCGAGGTTAACTCTTGGCCATGGTTATGATTCAAAATCAATACAACTACATATTATATACATATACGGGTTTATTTTATATTACTAGGTAATTGATAGCATAAATGAATTTTTACATAACAGTGCAAAAATTAAGTTGTTATAGCAGTAGAGTTGTTCTACATATTTTCTAACCTTTATACTACTGATTATTGGTAATTAATTACCAAACATTACCTTTAAGATGACACCATAGAATGTATTCAAAAATAAATAAAATACATATAAAGGAGAAAGCGGTGGTGGCAATGACGGAGGAAGAGTGTAATATATAGACACAGGGCAGATCTTCCTTAAGAATTATGGTTCACGTGAACTCATGGTTCTTCCATGAAAATATGTCTAATATGATGTTTGGAACCTGTGATTTAAAGTTTAAATGGTTCACTTGGTCAAGCGATGATTTACTTACATCTAGGAGTAATATGGATCTATCCACGTTTAAATATCCTTTAATATTTTTTTCCTATTATCATCATATAAAATAATATTTAACCTATATATACAATAAAATTTCCTCAATGAAGGTTATTCACCGACCGCTTTTGAGACACTATAACTTCGCCCTAACAGTAATGAATTCATTCCCTTAAAATCCTAAATTTGTCTATGGTATATAAAATTCGGTCGAACCTAATAGTTTTAGCTTAAATCATGCATATATATTAAAAATGTATTAAATATATATACTAATTATTGTATCTCTGGATCTGACAATATCAATATTAGAAACTGTTATCCTACAAATTTGAATCTATAAAATTCAAACATTCACGCCGTATCAGTGCTTCTAGGGATGGCAAATGGTGCGATGCGGTGCGGGTGCGGTGCGGGTTCTGGCTATACCCGCGGAAGCTATACCCGCCCCGCCCAGCATTGCTTATTTACAGTTTTCCACCCGCCCCGCCCCGCACCCGCGTATTTTTTTCTCTTTTCACTAGTTTCAAATCTAATTTTGTACAATTAAGGTTGATTAATATGTAATTTATATATATAACCACCTAAATGCAATATGTATGTAATACTTGATTAATATGCATATAAGTGCAGTAGGCTACTGCCAGTAGCAGGATAAACTTCTGAAATTCAAAGCTAAACAGTACATATTACTGTAACAGTAAGTTCACTGCAGCCAGAAAGCAGGCAGCAACATCTACTTGAATTGTTAAACATGATAGCTACAAAGCAGTGAGTCCACTTGATTTTGGATCTTCTTCTTCATCAAGTAAAGTTGGACATGGAACTTGGTCGATTGTCGAATTCAAACCTAAAACGAGTTAGAAGTATGTTATTCAATGTATCAATATACAATTTAAAAATTGAAACTTAGATAACAAGTCATTAAAAAAATTACATACCATTTATTTCGTTCCATAACCAAGTGCGAGTACACATCAAAGCCTCCAAAGTATTAGGATGAAGTCTACTACGATGCGGACTAATCAACCTCCCACTAGTGCTAAATGCTGATTCTGAAGCCACGGTAGACACAGAAATGGCTAAGAGGTCACGAGCCATCTTTTGCAAAGTAGGAAATTTTAATCCATTTATTTTCCACCAACTTAAGCTATCAAATATTGGAGTTAGAGGAATCACGCTTTCTTCCAAATACAAATCCAACTCCGATCTTGTCTCCACATAAGCCATACTCGAAGCAACAAATCTATCAAAGCTAGACAATCGATCACCTTCAACAAGGTCAGTATATACAGTAGAACTAGATGGTTCAAATGACTCATGTGAAGTAGTTTCTCTACTCTTATATTCTTGAAAGAGATCATAACAATGAGTATGAACTTCTTGAATTTTAACAACAGCTTCCTCACCATGAATTTCTTGAAGAAAGAACTCCACCAACTTCATCTTGTACCTCGGATCAAAGATAGAAGCTACACCCATGAAGATATGCATACCATCCCAGTATTTCTTAAATTTTGACAACATTGTCGATGCCATTTCACTGATCAAAGGATTCAAGCTTTTCACCCAAGCTTCCAATTCTAGCTTAATCTCACAGACTTTTGAAAAATATAGACTTGAAGTTGGATATCGAGACCCTGAAAATTGTTGAGTAACATGGTAAAAAAACCTCAACTTATCACAGACTACTTCTGCTTTACTCCATTGCTCAGGCGTTGGATAACAATGATAATTGTTGTCAGTTCGAACCAACTTCTTAAACACATCTTTGTATTCTAGGGCAGTTCTCAACATGAGATATGTGGAGTTCCAACGAGTAGGACAGTCGTACTCCAACTTTTTGTTACAAGAAATATGTAGCAAACGAGCGGCTTCCTCAAACCTTTCAATTCTGCCTTGTGATGCTATCTAGTATAAGACACTGTCGCGCACATTTTTAATGCTCTCTCCTATCTCCTTAAGCCTTCCTGCACAATTATATTCAAAATATGTGCAGCAGAACGCACATGAAACATTCTGCCCAACAACAATAAATCATTTCTAGAAAGTTTCTCCTTTAACAAGGTCTTCATCATAGCATTATTAGTGCTGGAGTTATCTACTGTTATTGTTGATATCCTTCTTTCAAGGATTCACTCAAACAAGCAATTAAGCAATGCATGAAACGACCTCGGTCAGTCGTTTCGAAAGTTAGGACTCCGATTGGCGTGCCGATAATTTTAAAATATTTGTAACGTCCATTAGGACATGTCTGTAAAATTTGAGCTAAATCAGACCTCGTTTGGTAGGCATCGGAAGAAGGTTTCAGTTTTTATTGTCAATAAATATTAAAAAGAGATTTTTGAGCTCGGTTTGGGCGAATAAGCTCCGATTCAAAATCCGAAAGCGTCGTTAGGTTCGTATGATTATTTGTGACTTTTATAATTTTTCGAAAGTGAATTTCGATGTTGTTCGGCTAGTTCCGCAAAAAAATGTCGAAAGTTAAATAATTTGACCTTTTTCATTTAAATTCGCATTTTGAGTTTCGGGAGTCCAAGTTGAGATCCGTCTTCGCGAGTATGTTACATATATTTTGTATAACTTACTTGAAAAATCTGGGATCATTTCGACCTCTCTAGGGTTCTATTTTAATTTTAATCGTCGTAGTAAATTTATTTAAATAAAATTAAAAAAAAAAAAAAGAGGAAAAGTGAAATTAAAAGGTCGGTGGCTTAGGGGATTTAATCCCCTAGCAGAATGATTCACGATACATATCAGAAACATTACCAAAACGCAGAGAGAGCAAAAAATTAGAAAAGAGGGAGGAAAAAAAGGAAAAAAGGAGTGGAAAAATAAGTGGAATTTCTACCCCAAATCTTCAGGTAATGATGTTAACTCATTATCTTAGCTTATTACGTGTGTTTAAATATATTTTTACGGTAAAAATAAGGATATTAGACATCGCCCTAATGGCGTAAATTGATAGTTTAAAGGGTCAATTGGACCCCGATGATGAAAATGATTATATATTCATACTCAGTGAGTTATGGGCAACGTATAAATATAATTTATTTAGGGTTTGGTTATGGAACTTTGAACCCTGTATATAGCCCTGGCCTGCGTATTGCGTATGCAAATAGGGTATCAGGTTCCTAACCGGATTGCCCTAAGATGTGAGGAATGAAGCCTTTAGCTTAATTTGATATATTTTTCTGCTTATTGAATAGAGTGGGATCATTGGGCAATGAAACCAAAGGAAAACGCAGTTGTTGAGTAGCAGGGCTAGCTTTGGAATACGGTAAGTGTTTATATCCATTTCTTTGGAGGCACTTGGCCTCGTGGATTTTCTACCACGTGTTTCCTTACGTGTGTAGCTGCCGATAGGCGTACTCATTACGCCTTAGCTTTGAATTTACATTGTATATTATATGTTATGCCCTGTAGTTGGTATTGCATTGAATATATGAGCATTGCACTCTGGTTTTGAGCATTGTATATACTTCCCGGTTGGTGATGAGAGTCCCGCACCGGCAAAGGGTCATTATTGCATATACTTCCCGGTTGGCAATGAGAGTCCCGCACCGGCGAAGGGTCATTATTGCATATACTTCCCGGTTGGCGATGAGAGTCCCGCACCGGCGAAGGGTCATTATTGCATATACTTCCCGGTTGGCGATGAGAGTCCCGCACCGGCGAAGGGTCATTATTGCATATACTTCCCGGTTGGCGATGAGAGTCCCGCACCGGTGAAGGGTCATCATTACATATACTTCCCGGTAATCGATGAGAGTCCCGAGTCGGTGAAGGGTCATTATTGCATATATCTCCTGGTAGACGATGAGAGTCCCGCGCCGGAGATAGGTATCAGGTATATGTGACTGCATTGCATCATACTGCATTCATCCCATCTCATTGCACCGCATACTGACTATTGTGTGTATTGTGTTGTGTTTTATGTATGCGGTATGTATACTATGTCGTGGACATATCTCAATTTGCCTATATATTTCTGGCTCGTATTCTGGATTGCGTGGATCGGGTTGCACGCCGCGACAGTATGAATATATGGATCGGGTTGCACGCCGCAACAGGATGAATATATGGATCGGGTTGCACGCCGCAACAGGATGTATT
The DNA here is from genome assembly GCA_037355625.1 of Petunia x hybrida. Classification (NCBI taxonomy): domain Eukaryota; kingdom Viridiplantae; phylum Streptophyta; class Magnoliopsida; order Solanales; family Solanaceae; genus Petunia; species Petunia x hybrida. The sequence goes on from JBBBVM010000676.1 coordinate 390,636, forward strand.
TCTGATTGTTGATATGTTCGGGATACCTATATGTTTTTGTTATCTTATGTTCCGGGTTGTTGATGAGTTTGTCATCCCATACATGTTTCTACTTATTGTCTGGCTCTACCTTTTTATAATTTAAATAAGAGGAATTTTGTTTATCTGTTTCTTCTCCCTGGCTAGCTATCCTATTCCTTGAGGTGGCTAGTCTGCCCCACTTATTGAGTCCTTTTGACTCACCCTTGTTTGTTGTTTGTTTCTTGTCTATCTATTTCGTTTCGGCAGGTTCGCTCCAGGATTGAGTTCGCCACATTGTGAAGGAGCGAAGACTACTTCAGCTGTCAGGGTGAGCCAGATTTATTCCGGATGGCCACCAGTTTATTGTTCATTATTTCAGTTGCATTTTCTCCCTTCAGGAGGTATCTGTCTTCTTTTGTACTCTTAGATGTCTGGTCTGGATAGCCCTAAACCTAGCATGTTGGGTAGTCAGCTGTAATTTATTTTGTACAGCTTAGAGGTATCAGTATGTCTGTGTTTTTATTTTAAGTCTTGTCCTTATTTGTAAATTGTTATTTTTATTTTCCTGATTTAATTGGTAAGGGTTCGCCCGACGGGTCTAGGGGAGGATGTCGGGTGCCCGCACGGCCTAACCGGATTCCGGGTCGTGTCTGTTGGTATCAGAGCCATGTTTAGAGTCTATCCAGACTAAGACAGTGTCTAGTAGAGTCTCGCTGATGGGTACGTAGACGTCCGTACTTATCTACGAGGGGCTATGATGGCATTTAGGAAGTTTCACTTCCTTCTTTTCTGATCGTGCGTCGGTCTAGGATGCAAAATTATTTTCATTAATTCCTTCGTGGTAATTGTGAAACCCTCGTGCGATAAATCAACAAACGGTATGAGTTTAAGACGAAGCAGTCTAGCGTGGGGCTAGCACTGACGAAGCGCCGAGAGTTTTTTTTTATCCTGCTGACGACCTAGTTACGGAGGCCCCAGTTGTACGAGCTCGCGATGGGCAAGGGGGCAGGGCCTTGTAGTTCCCTTGGCTCTCTACGATGCTTTACGAGAATCTTGGCGACGCAGATACCGTAAGAACCTATTATTCGCTGGGCAGCCTATCAGGGTGCCGCATGTGCAGACGTTCGATCTCAGGGAGCTCCTTTCTGGTTCTTAATACTGCTGCAGTAAATTATATTCCAGAAGTAGTATTTGTTGTTCCTCTAATTGTTCTGGCTGGTTAGCCAGCCGAGGTAACAGTTCGGTCCAAGTACCAAAAGAGATTATATTATTTTACACGGTTGAACCTTCCGATATTCTTAAGCAATGCATCAGATAAACCCCGTGATTCTTTTTAAAAATAAAATAATGTCGGCATATCCTTCAGGCTTTTGATTATATCAAGCGGTATGGTGTTGATTATTCTTCTTCCTAGTTTCAGGGGTCCAGCCTTGAATTGGTGGGCCGCTCTCTTATTAGCTAACTTGATTCGATTTTTCTTCTAGATTCGTGGAAAAAGTTCCTTTCGAGTAGCGAGCGAGATGAAAAGTGTTTCCAGTTTGAGTGGATTGGATAGGGTGGCCTGTCGGTTAGCCTGTTGGTGTTTCAGAATATAAGATTGAATTCTATAGAATGGCTGAATATGCATTAGAACTAGTTCATGAGCCTTTCGAGAGATTCAAAGATTTATTGATAATCTTTATTTTTTCCCCTTGAGATCCCAGATGGCTCGAGAGATTGAGATCGGGATTTCATTTGATGTCGTTGTTGATATTTCTCAGAGGTATGAGGCATACCATAAGTTAGAGTGGGAAAGTAAGAGATCCCATGGCCCTGGTGGGTAACCATGGTACCTCATTTGGAGGTAAGAGTTTTGATTATTTTGGGAGGTCACCTTCCAAGTTATCTCAGCTTGTAGAGCGTGATTCTCAGAGTGCGCGAGTAGTTCATCAAGATTAGACCCAGTTTTTCTCTTTATAGCTATCGACAATATGTCCAACTTCCAGTTTCAATGAAAATCTGTTATCACTGTCATGAGTCTGGTTATCCTTTAAGGAGTTTTTCCTTACTCCAGCAAGTAGACAATGGTCCTTCTTTTCGCCCTCAGACAGCTGCACAGTCGCAGGAATTTCATTTAAATGTTAATAAATCAGAGAAATTCCACAATTCAGTAGAGGTCGAGAGCGTGGTGGTAGTGGTTCTTCTTGAAGTAATTATCAGGGTAGTGGCTCAGCTCAGCTGCAGAGGCAGTTCTATGAACTGCCAGTCTGGCAGGATGCTGAGGTATCTGATGTAGTACACCCATTTATTTCTTCTTCCATTATGTGCGAGTAATATTTGATTCTTCCGATCGATCTAGATATGAGGTGTCCTATTATGTTTCCATGGGTTTTTTGAGTGTCGTTTTGATTAAGAATTTATTGCGGTCAAGGGATGAGGTTCTGATATGATTTATTCCTGCTATTTGTGAGACCTTACTAATTTTTCTAGTCTAAATATGAGAGATTTGATAGTGAGTGTCGCTATTGCCTGCCTGGCATCTTGTCGTGCCACCTTCTATTATTATGTCAAATCAGTTTACCTCTCTTCTCGAAATTCCGTATTGGTGGGAGGATGGGATTCTAGTTCATCACCTTCAGAAAGTGTTATCGTTTCTTTCGGTGTAAAGTGGTTAGTAAGTAATATTTGATCTATGTGTCTTCCATGGTTCAAGATGTTTGTAGAGTCATGTTATCCCATGAGTTTATCTGGGTTATAAAAGGGTTTATGGTAAATTGTCAGAGTTTCCTTCTTATTGGGAGGTCAAATTAGCATGGATGTTATTTCATAAAGCTTATTTAATGCCTATCTCTTCAATTGCAATTCTTTGGCTTGCCTGACTCGGAAGTAGTCTAGCTTTGGTAGCCAAGCAAATAATAAGATGAACTTCCTGAAGCTCTAATTATTTCTATCCTCGATCCATTTCCATTTCTTCTTCGTCCGGCACTAGTGAGCTTAGGCGATCAGTAACCTATTGTGATGTTTCCTGTGTTGAGCCAGAGTGCATGTCAAGGTAAACGGGTAAGCATATTATTGTTTAGGTTGAAAATCAGGACAGTGGTGCTGTCCAGACATTCTATCTGCGGATTTGTTATGTCATCCAGTTGTCTCATCTTGTTATCCGCTTAATATGTTTATGTTATCAGTTTATCCGGGTATCTATTCCCATGTATAGTATAGTGATGGTTCTGTTTTTGCGGATCATCCAGTTTCAGGGAAAACTCTGCCGAAATTTTTATATAGAAGTACCATCCATCAGGCGGTGGTGTTTACAGCAAAGGTATGGAGTTGTGAACTTGAGAGTTGCAGCTGTTTGGCAACTCGAAAGGGTAGTTGGTAGCTTAGGTCTGCTTACGTTCAGCTTTTAGCCAAATCTTCTTTAGTCCAGTAGACTGTGCGAGGATGGTTATTCCTATTCAAATGGCTGCATGAGTTTGTGCTTTAAGTGGAGGAGTCTTCCTCCAATTGATACCGAATCATAATATTAAATCTCTAAGGTGTTGTTGAAGCGTAAGCTAATTCTTAGTTCCATCGACCTGTTCTATATCGAAAGGTATATCGAAGAGGTAATTATCGGCTGAATCCTGTTAACCCATTCAAAGTTTCGTGTATCTTTATTTCAAAAATGTAGAACTCTCTTCTCGTGATCGAGGAAGGATCATCTTAGCCAGAATAATCCGGGCAATGGTGTTATCATATTATCCAGATATATTTTATTCCAAGAGTTCAATGTTCGTGTTATAGTTTTAATTCTGTAATCATGAGAAAAATTCCGTGGGATAGTTTATGAAGGTTGTGCAAGTTCTCTTGTTATCTGCGTAAATCTTGCTTTAGATTTAGGCTCGTTCGAGGACGAACGAGAGTTTAAGTGGAGGAGAATGAAACGACCTCGGTCAGTCGTTTCGAAAGTTAGGACTCCGTTTGGCGTGCCGATAATTTTAAAATATTCGTAACGTCCATTAGGACTTGTCTGTAAAATTTGAGCTAAATCAGACCTCGTTTGGTAGGCATCGGAAGAAGGTTTCAGTTTTTATTGTCAATAAATATTAAAAAGAGATTTTTGAGCTCGGTTTGGGCGAGTAAGCTCCGATTCAAAATCCGAAAGCGTCGTTAGGTTCGTATGATTATTTGTGACTTTTATAATTTTTCGAAAGTGAATTTCGATGTTGTTCGGCTAGTTCCGCAAAAAAATGTCGAAAGTTAAATAATTTGACCTTTTTCATTTAAATTCGCATTTTGAGTTTCGGGAGTCCAAGTTGAGATCCGTCTTCGCGAGTATGTTACATATATTTTGTATAACTTACTTGAAAAATCTGGGATCATTTCGACCTCTCTAGGGTTCTATTTTAATTTTAATCGTCGTAGTAAATTTATTTAAATAAAATTAAAAAAAAAAAGAGGAAAAGTGAAATTAAAAGGTCGGTGGCTTAGGGGATTTAATCCCCTAGCAGAATGATTCACGATACATATCAGAAACATTACCAAAACGCAGAGAGAGCAAAAAATTAGAAAAGAGGGAGGAAAAAAAGGAAAAAAGGAGTGGAAAAATAAGTGGAATTTCTACCCCAAATATTCAGGTAATGATGTTAACTCATTATCTTAGCTTATTACGTGTGTTTAAATATATTTTTACGGTAAAAATAAGGATATTAGACATCGCCCTAATGGCGTAAATTGATAGTTTAAAGGGTCAATTGGACCCCGATGATGAAAATGATTATATATTCATACTCAGTGAGTTATGGGCAACATATAAATATAATTTATTTAGGGTTTGGTTATGGAACTTTGAACCCTGTATATAGCCCTGGCCTGCGTATTGCGTATGCAAATAGGGTATCAGGTTCCTAACCGGATTGCCCTAAGATGTGAGGAATGAAGCCTTTAGCTTAATTTGATATATTTTTCTGCTTATTGAATAGAGTGGGATCATTGGGCAATGAAACCAAAGGAAAAAGCAGTTGTTGAGTAGCAGGGCTAGCTTTGGAATACGGTAAGTGTTTATATCCATTTCTTTGGAGGCACTTGGCCTCGTGGATTTTCTACCACGTGTTTCCTTACGTGTGTAGCTGCCGATAGGCGTACTCATTACGCCTTAGCTTTGAATTTACATTGTATATTATATGTTATGCCCTGTAGCTGGTATTGCATTGAATATATGAGCATTGCACTCTGGTTTTGAGCATTGTATATACTTCCCGGTTGGCGATGAGAGTCCCGCACCGGCAAAGGGTCATTATTGCATATACTTCCCGGTTGGCAATGAGAGTCCCGCACCGGCGAAGGGTCATTATTGCATATACTTCCCGGTTGGCGATGAGAGTCCCGCACCGGCGAAGGGTCATTATTGCATATACTTCCCGGTTGGCGATGAGAGTCCCGCACCGGCGAAGGGTCATTATTGCATATACTTCCCGGTTGGCGATGAGAGTCCCGCACCGGTGAAGGGTCATCATTACATATACTTCCCGGTAATGGATGAGAGTCCCGAGCCGTTAAAGGTTCATTATTGCATATATCTCCTGGTAGACGATGAGAGTCCCGCGCCGGAGATAGGTATCAGGTATATGTGACTGCATTGCATCATACTGCATTCATCCCATCTCATTGCACCGCATACTGACTATTGTGTGTATTGTGTTGTGTTTTATGTATGCGGTATGTATACTATGTCGTGGACATATCTCAATTTGCCTATATATTTCTGGCTCGTATTCTGGATTGCGTGGATAGGGTTGCACGCCGCGACAGTATGAATATATGGATCGGGTTGCACGCCGCAACAGGATGAATATATGGATCGGGTTGCACGCCGCAACAGGATGTATTTCTGATTGTTGATATGTTCGGGATACCTATATGTTTTGGTTATCTTATGTTCCGGGTTGTTGATGAGTTTGTCATCCCATACATGTTTCTACTTATTGTCTGGCTCTACCTTTTTATAATTTAAATAAGAGGAATTTTGTTTATCTGTTTCTTCTCCCTGGCTAGCTATCCTATTCCTTGAGGTGGCTAGTCTGCCCCACTTATTGAGTCCTTTGACTCACCCTTGTTTGTTGTTTGTTTCTTGTCTATCTATTTCGTTTCGGCAGGTTCGCTCCAGGATTGAGTTCGCCACGTTGTGAAGGAGCGAAGACGACTTCAGCTGTCAGGGTGAGCCAGATTTATTCCGGATGGCCACCAGTTTATTGTTCATTATTTCAGTTGCATTTTGCTCCCTTCAGGAGGTATCTGTCTTCTTTTGTACTCTTAGATGTCTGGTCTGGATAGCCCTAAACCTAGCATGTTGGGTAGTCAGCTGTAATTTCTTTTGTACAGCTTAGAGGTATCAGTATGTCTGTGTTTTTATTTTAAGTCTTGTCCTTATTTGTAAATTGTTATTTTTATTTTCCTGATTTAATTGGTAAGGGTTCGCCCGACGGGTCTAGGGGAGGATGTCGGGTGCCCGCACGGCCTAACCGGATTCCGGGTCGTGTCAATGCAGCACATAAAGTAGGTGAATCATGAGGGGCAGGCACATAAATGAATTTTAAAATATGGCTCTGAAGCCTCCACGAATCATCAATAAAATGTGCCGTAATAGCCATGAAGCCTTTTTTGTTGTTATCCGATGTCCACATATCCATTGTTATTGCAATTCTACTTGAAATTGTTTCCATTAACTTAGAAGTCTTTGCTTTTAAATTATCAAAAATCTTCAATATATCATTCTTGATAGTGTTCCTGGACACCATTTTGAACATTGGTTGAAGACTAGCAACAAACTTCCTAAATCCAACGTGATCAAAAATAGACAATGGGTACTCGTGTAAAATGATGGCATGTGCAAGTTCTCTGCGTGAAACCTCTTGGTCAAAATAGCTTTGTCGGTTACCATCCTCACCCCCCGAACCACCCTCTTCCAAGTTAGGTGGCTTTTTCTTACATCTATCAAGATGTTCGAACATAGATGATGTCCCACATATTCTATTTGATTTAATACGAGCATTGCAATACTTACAAATACCATAACGGATTCCATCAATCCTCACCGTTTTGAAATGTCTCCATGCTTTAGAATGTAATTTCCTTTTCTCGGATGCGGTAACTTCATTAATTTGAGAATGCATTTGATTTTCAACCCCAACCGATTGAGGAAGATTACTAGACGATGAACACATTAGAAATTCTTCATCTTGAGTCTCCATAGTCTACAAACACATAAATAGAAAGCGACCAGATTTAATAAATTGCAGTGAAATATTATGGTCCGTATATGAAAAAGTAATAACAATAATAGAGAAAATAAGCTGTTAAAGGATCATTGTTTATCAGAAGAAGGAAACCATGGAAATGGAAATTAATACCTGTGTGAGAAAAAGGGGAGTGGACTGTGGAAGAAAAAGAATAGTATTAGTGGTCGTTGCCTATGTTCTGAAATTGGAGACTTGTTACTTAGTACTAGGGTTTGAAAAAAATAACTGATATTTCTTTATTTAGGGTTATATTTGTCATTTTAAGAATAGAACCCGCCCCTCCCCGCGACCCGCAATTTTAATTTAAAAACAATTGAAACCCGCGCTGCCCCGACCCATACCCGCGCATACCCATAACCGCATTGACCCGCAGAGTCAGAAACCCGCCCCGCCCCGCACCCGCCCCGCACCGCCTGCCATCCGTAAGTGCTTCTAAGGAAAAGGGACGTGGTTTAGCCTTAAAAGATGAGTAGATGGAAAAGTTGATCCAATTTTGTCATGACAGCCTTCTTATACTAACGTTAAAGTTGATTTTTTTTTTTTTTTTTTTTTTTACAAAACGTTAAAGTTGATACTTGATAGAATTACGTACTACATGCTACTTTTTCAGAAAGAGTGATTATTCTAAGTTTTCTACCCCATTATTTTGTGGTGATCAGGAAACATACGTTACCATGAACTTGTCAAGCATGCACACGAGAATATAGTTAAATGTAACAGTTGGTTTATATACACAACTATCTCTAGAGAATGTTCCCTTGCTCTTTCTTTGTCGTTAGTATTTCCTCGGTCGCAACTCCCAATTGCTGTAATGTTATTTTCTTATTAAATCCATCTAAAAAGTACTCCCTCCATCTTATATTATGGGAAGGATTTCGATTTTGGCAGACAAATTTCTTAATTTTGATCGTAAAATTAGACGTATAATCTTCATTTTTTAAAATATAATTTATATATGTAAAAACTATATAAAAAGTATTATTAATTACAATAATTAAAAATTCAAAAAATAAAATAAAAACTATATATACAAATAATTACAGTCAAAGATAAATTTGTTTTACTCTCGAAAAATAAAAATGCTCACATAAAATGGGTTAGAAGGAGTAATACTTTTCTATATACAGAAACTGTATAGTAATGCTAATCTGCTCTCTTCTGCTTGCTCTTATTTTATCGTTAGTATTTGTATTGGGTAAAAATCGACCCGCGGTGATCCGCCCCGATCATGCAAATCCCAACTACCGAACACGTCCCGACCAAGTAACCGCCGAGGCGATTGAACGAATCGCCGAGGTCTTGAAACCGAAGATGCGCCACCGAAGGCGAGCCGCGAGCTGAGCTTCGGTAGCTATCGCTTCGGTCAAGCAACAGGGCCAAGCCACCGAGGTCGTCAAACTTTCACCTCGGTGGACTCCCCTCGGTTCAACCGGCTTTGCAGCCCACTACTTCGCCCCACTAACTCAGCCACTACACACCAAGATCGTGGGACAACATGGCAGCAGATAGTGGAGATCATGGGCAAAGTCTAGGCCTATAAATAGTAGTTCATTTTGTATAACGGGGATCCAGAAATTTATACTGAAACTCTGCCCAAATTTGTACTCAACATCCATATATTGAAATATCGTTTATTTTCTCGCATTACATATCGTTTTCATGCATTACTTAAACTTTGATACAGAGATTTGCTTATATTCGAATCCAAATTCGATTTGTGTACCTAAAACTGATTTAGGCCCATACAAATTGGCGCCTTCTGTGGGGATATAAGCAGTAACGCTTTGTTCCAAAGTTCCGCATTTGCTTTTTGTTAAAATTTTCGATTCAACGTTATGGCTGATAACAGTGGTAACAATAACGATCGGGTTGACGTTCCGTTGAACCAACCGCCCATCGCCCCAATGACAACTGAAGAATTCCTGATGTATGTTGTCACAACGCTGAGAGCTCTCCAAGCCAAGCAGGATGAGCAAGTCAGCATTAACGCTGAACTTCGCGCCTCGTTAGAGGCAAGAAACAGTGCTGCCCCTAGCGGCACCCAGCCCATGGCTCCTGGTGGAGGCATCCCTCTCTTCATTCCTCCGGGCGCGATAACAGGGGGACCTCACAACGGAGCCACGTCTGGTGGCTCGGGGAACAATCCAACGGCCACGCAACACTTCGGGACGGTTCCCACCGTGGCAGAGACAACGTCCTCGGTAGACGTTGAAAGAATGAGTAGAGAAATCGAAGCTCGCATCGAGGCGCGCGTAGAAAAGCGCCTCGAGGGGGTGCCTGGGATAACGAAGGAGGAGGATGACCTCGACATCGATAAATACAGGGAGCAGCCCTACAAGCTCGAGGCGGCTCCAGCCCCAACTCCCCCAGGCTTCAAACTTACCTTCCTGAAGAAATACGATGGGACAACTGATCCCAAAGAGCACATAAGAGAGTATATGGCCATGGTGAAGAGCAACGACTTATCGGCTACGCTGCTCGAGTCGATGTTCTTAAAGAAGTTTGGTCAATCGCTAGAGAAAGGGGCGCTTCGATGGTATCTATGTTTACCAGCAGGGTCAATCTCCTCGTTCAAACAAATGTCCAGCGCCTTTGTCAAAGCTCACACCGGGGCGCAAAAGATCCTCCAAAGGAAGGAGGATAGATGTGAAGTAAAGCAGCTGCCCGGTGAGCCGCTTAAAGAATTTCTTGAATGATTCCACGCCGAGCGCATGGAACTGCCTCGGATGGATGATACCTTGGCCATCATGGCATTCGAAAAAGGTATCAATAGTCGCAATTCTGGCGCTGCCGCTGAATTGCGCAAAGAGTTGCAACAATATCAGGTCCTGACGTGGGAGGATCTGCATAGACGTACTTACTCCAAAATCAGATTGGAGGAAGCTGAGTTCAAGAACCGAGGTTATCAGCAGCATAACCGAAGTGAGTCTTCAAATCGCGCCGAGGTGCTGCGAAGTAATTCGAAGGGGAGGTATGAACCTTACACTTCAACGAGACAACATGTTAGCCAGAGGTTGGGTAACACCCTCGGGAAGTCATACCCTACTTCTCACGTAAGCCAGAGGCTCGGGGGGAAGGTTCAATCCAGCAACACGAATAAAAGAAACCCCTCGAGCTCCGCTTCGGTCCCAAGAAAGGATCTCCCTCGGATCCAAGATTATAACTTCAACATATCGACCTCGGAGCTGGTCGATGTTGTCAAAGGGACAGCCAGGGTAAGGATCCCCAAGGATATGAGGACCCCGGCGGACAAACGAGACCATAATCTGCGCTGCGAATTTCATGCAGATTACGGCCATAGAACCGAGGACTGCAAAGCTTTGCGCCTCGAGGTAGCCCACTTGCTGAAGAAAGGAGTTTTGGCTGAATTCCTTACTGACAAGGGGAAAGATAACTTTTCAAAGAACCGAGGTGATGGGCAACCACCTCGGGCTCCACCTCCGGACAGAGTAGTCAACGTCATCACCGGGGGGTCAGAGGTAAACGGCGTAAACTTCGCCGCGGCCAAGAAATTTGCTAAGCTCTCCATCACCATGGAAAAGAGGACCCGAGTTGGAGGCTCGGGCAAAGACATAGTGTTTGATGAGGATGACTGTGATGGGATGATGTTCCCCCATCACGACGCTCTAGTCATCATGCTAAGGATCAACAACGCCGACATCAAAAGAGTCTTGATTGACCCCGGCAGCTCAGTAAATATCATCAGCTACGGGGCCGTAAAACAGATGTGGCTAAAAGGGGAAATCGTTCCCAAATCAACAGTGTTGGCTGGTTTTAACAACTCAACAGAGAAGACTTTGGGTGAGATCACGCTATAGACATTCACCGAGGGTGTCACCAAAGAGACACTGTTCCAAGTCATGCCCGAGGATCTGGCCTATAATGTGATCCTCGGGCGGCCATGAATCCACTCCATGGAAGCTGTTCCCTCCACCCTACATCAAGTGATTAAATTCCCAAGGCCTTGGGGGGTTCGATCAAATAAGGGGGAACAGCGAGTAGCGAGGGAGTGCTACTCAGTCGCATTGAAGAGTGGAGTCACCCCGAGCGGGCCAAAGAAATAGCAACCAACGCAGCCGGGGTCGAGCGAGGCGAGCCTCCAAAATGAAATCGAAAAGATCCCGGCATGCATTCAAGAGCCTCGGAAGCAGAAAGCCGAGGACTCCACCATTGAAGAGCTGGACTCTTTCGCTCTATTGAAAGATTGTTCAGAAAGAAAGGTGCACATTGGCTCGAAGTTGGATCTGGAGTCAAAAGATGCGATCATGGAAGTTTTGAGGTCCAACCATGATTGTTTTGCCTGGGCTCATTCAGACATGACGGGTATCGATCCGGAGATCATGACCCACAAATTGAATGTAGACCCAAAGTTCACCCCGGTAAAACAGAAGAAAAGGCCGCATGCCGGGGTCAAAAAGAAGGCGATCGAGCCAATGTCGTGTTCGTGCCGAAGAAGAATGGCAAGTGGAGAATGTGTGTGGATTACACTGATTTGAACAAAGCTTGCCCCAAAGATTCTTATCCATTGCCACAAATCGACAGGTTAATAGACTCCACGGCTGGACACAAACTATTAACCTTCTTGGATGCATATTCGGGCTATAATCAGATCCTCATGGACCCGAAGGATGAAGAAAAGACCTCGTTCATCACTGACCGAGGTACTTTCTGTTACAAAGTCATGCCCTTCGGTTTGAAGAACGCCGGGGCGACCTACCAAAGGCTGGTATGTCGCATGTTTAAAGAATATATTGGAAAGTCTATGGAAGTCTACATAGACGACATGCTCATCAAGTCGATCCGAATGGAGGACCACTTGAATCATCTGAGGGAGGCCTTTGCTGTGTTGAGACAATATGGCATGAAGTTGAATCCTGAGAAGTGCGCCTTCGGCGTTGAATCTGGCAAATTCTTGGGATTCATTGTCTCCGAGCGAGGCATCGAGGCTAACCCTGACAAAATCGGAGCTATTGAAGAAATCCCCTAGGAGCTTACCGGGGTGAAATAAGTTCAACGCTTGACTGGCCAAGTCGCCGCCTTGAGTCGATTCATCTCAAGGTCTTCGGAGCGATGCCACAAGTTTTTCTCCGTTTTGAGAAAGAACACTCACTTCGAATGGACACCGGAGTGCAAACAAGCGTTGAAAGACTTGAAACAATACTTGGCTAGCGCACCGTTGCTTGCCAAGCCAAAAGAAGGTGAAACATTGCTAGTTTATTTGGCAGTGTCCGAGGTGTCAGTAAGTGCTGTGCTGGTTCGGGAAGAAGATGGCAAGCAGCAGCCCATCTATTATGTGAGCAAGACACTCCTCGACGCTGAAACCAGGTATCCACATCTGGAAAAACTAGCTCTTGCTTTACTTGTTACCGCTCGGAAACTACGACCCTATTTCCAATGCCACCCAATAGCAGTAGTTTCAACCTTCCCTTTAAGAAATATATTGCATAAACCGGAGCTATCGGGGAGGTTATCAAAATGGGCGGTAGAATTAAGTGAATATGATATCACCTATCAGCCTCGGACCGCCATTAAGTCTCAAGTCTTGGCAGACTTCGTGGCCGATTTTAGTATTGGAATCTTACCCGAGGCTGAAAAGGAAAATGCCATGGCTAAAGGAACAACCCCAGGATTATGGATACTCAACACCGATGGGGCAATAAACTCCAAAGGTTCGGGGTTAGGCATAGTCTTGAGAGCACCCACCGGGGAGAAAGTTAGGCACTCCGTTCGGTTCAAGAAAGTAACCAACAACGAGGCGGAATATGAGGCGGCTTTGGCAGGTTTGGAGCTGGCCAAGGAAATGGGGGTTGAAAGAATCGAATTGAGATGTGATTCACAGTTGGTGGTGAACCAAGTCCTTGGTGATTACACGGCTCGTGAGCCCAGAATGCAGTTATACTTGGATCGGGCGCAAAGGATCTTGTCCCAATTCCAACAGTGGCAAGTTAAACAAGTGCCTCGGGAGGAAAATACCGAGGCTGACGCATTGGCGAATCTTGGTTCGGCTATCGATGAAGCTCACTCGGGGACTGATTCAGTGGTTCGGCTATTATCTGCGCAAATGAGAGAGATGAAGCTGAAAGTCAATTCGGTAGACAACCGATGGGATTGGCGAAGTAAGTTCATCTCCTACTTCGACTCGGGGACTATCCCCCAAGATAAGAAAGAAGCTAAGGACCCAAGCGGCCTTGTACCACATGATCGAGGGTAATCTATACAAGAGGTTATATTGCGGCCCGATGGCCAAATGTTTGGGTCCCGACGAGGCAAGATACGTGATGGCTGAAGTGCATGAAGGCGAGTGTGGCAACCACTCGGGGGCAAAGTCATTGGTGCGTAAGTTATTAAGAGCTAGGAATTATTGGCCCACGATCAGTGCCGATGTGAGAGCCTTCGTGCAAAAGTGTGACAAGTGCCAACGCCATGGGCAGATGATCCACCAACAGGCCGAGCCTCTTCATTCGGTGGTGTCGCCATGGCCCTTCATGAAATGGGGAATGGACGTTGTTGGACCATTGCCCAAGGGAAAAGGTGGTGTTCGTTTCATCTTAGTGTTGACTGATTACTTCACCAAATGGGTGGAAGCAGTGGCTCTCACCGAGGTTATGCAAAAGCAAGTAATCGACTTCATCAAAAAGAACATCATCTACAGGTTCGGTGTTCCAAGAGAAATCGTTTGCGACAACGGCAAACAATTCATGGGGGTCGCTATCACCAGCTTCTTCAAATAATGGGGGATCAAAAGAATAGCTTCGACTCCTTATCACCCAAGTGCCAATGGCCAAGCCGAGTCTTCAAACAGGATTATAATTGAGAATCTCAAGAAAAGACTCGACGAGAAAAAAGGACCTTGGCCCGAGGAGTTGCATTGGGTTCTGTGGGCCATGCGAACAACTGAAAAGAATAGCACCGGGGAGACTCCTTTTTCACTGGCTTATGGCATGGATTCCCTCATTCCTGTAGAGGTGGGCGAACCAAGTCTTCGGTACGCTCACACGACCGAGGATGCAAACCGAGAAGCAATGCGCATAGAGTTGGATCTGCTCGAGGAGAAAAGGGAACTAGCCTTGGTTCGGTTAGTTGCTCAAAAGAGGCAAATCGAAGCATACCTCAACAGAAAGGCAAAGTTCAGGGACTTCAAGGTTGGAGATTATGTGCTGAAAACTGTGAATCAATCAACGAAAGAAAATAACGGGGGAAAGCTCATCGCAAACTGGGAAGGACCCTACAGGGTCAAAGCAATTGTGGGAAAAGGCTCTTATCAGATCGAGAATTTGCAAGGAGAGCCCGAACCTCTGAATTGGAACATCTCCAACTTGAAGTGATACTACTTCTAGCTGAGGTAGATATCTTCCAACTCTTTTTAAATCAAACAACCCCGAACCGAACAACGCTCCCATGGCGTCAATAGAAAATGTGCTAACTTACTCCTCGTTCCATCTTTTTGCTTGACCTTTTCAGGAAGCGAACCGAACCGACTCCAGTGCTCGGATCTTCATCAAGATTCACAACCGAACACTGGGGGGGAGTGAGAAGGGTTGATATCGAGGTCAACATCGAGCCTCCCAACTGAAGCTTATCTATCCAACAACCGGGGACTTGCGCCCGAGGATTAGATTTAGCGCATTGTAAATTAGCCCGGTAGTGGCATGATGTTAGTTTACCTTTGTTTGAAAATTCGTTTTTACCCAAGGTCCGTTTCGGCTTGATTTTATATACATAGCCGACTCTTGGCTCGTCGATATCAATAAAAATGACTTCGGTTGCACTCATTTTATCTGTATGAATCTTACATTTTGAAGCCGCGCAATGCGTCGACCCGAGGGCGAGACGTCGTCCTGGGTTTGCATCGGTCAAATTCTATTTAAGCCTTGCAAGCAAATATTAAAGTTCGCATCAAAGTGTTTGGTATATGCAAAAAAGCCATCACACGAAATAAAGATGCAAAATACTTTCATTAAAAGCCCGAAGGCCGAATATTTACATTAAAAAAAAAGACCCGAAGGTCCAAAATACAAACTTAAAAGCCCGAAGGCTTACAAAAGAAGTGGTAAAAGCAGTTCATGCCTCGAGAGAATCACTTCCGCCCTCGGAGTCCCCTTCGGCCTCTTCATCTTCCTCTTCCTCATCATCGCCGCTCGAGGCCTCACTTGATGGGAGTTCGTCAATGATAGCTTGAGCTTCGGCCGCTTTGACCTCGGCCTTTTCCATCTCCTCATCTAAGTTGATCTCCCCGACGCGGCATCGTTTAAGCAGCCTTAGCCGAGACTTGATGATGGCCCACCGCTTGTCGAGCTCGGCCCTCTTGACCTTGAGTGCCGCCCTACACTTCCGATCGGCGATCTCGTCTTGAAGGGCGGCAATCTGATCATCCTTGGTTGAAAGCTTGGAGTTCTCACTCTCCAGCTTCTTGATGTGGAGCAGATGACTTTTCAACTGCTCGTGATGCTTTTTGCCCAAGTTCACGGCCTCGGCCTTGGTTCGAGACAGCTCACCATCCAGCCTCGCGACCTCCTCTCCTAGCCTCGAGCGTTCGGCTTGAAAATCGTCATTGAGCATCTTAATCTTGGCCTCAGAATTCGCCTCGGCTTCGCGTAGATCGGCCTGGGACTTGGCTAAATCAGCTTTCAACGCAGCTATCTGGGCATTGAACTTGTCCCTTTGTTGGTCCCATATGCGAGCTACGCGCTGAACCTCGGCGGTCCTTGAGGACTCGACCTCATTGGCCTTCAATGAGAGGATGAAGCTCTGAGCAGAAATCAAGCAAACCGAGGTCAGAAACAGCCCGAAGGTAAAGATAGAAATTAAGCTCTTTGGTTTCAAGTATGGTGAGACTTACCCTTACTGCGTTGGAGGCCATGGTACTGTATAGCTGGCCAGAGGTGAATTCTTGCATAAGCTTGTCCTCGGTTGGGCCCAGCAAGGGTGTGAGGCTTAAGAGGTCCTCGGCGATGCAAGCTAGCAGATTTGAAGAGATTGGCACATCAAGCTTCCGATAAGACCCCACCGAGGACGAAATCCTCGCGGGTTCGGAGTGTGCCCTTACCGCCCCGGTGCCAACCTCCTCTTCAAGCACAGCAGCACCCGCCTCGGTGACTTTAGCCTTGCCCTTGGCCTTTTCCGCAGCCTTGTCGGGCTCGAATTCTTAGCCCTCAAGATCGATAACATCAACATCTCCTCGAGCCCAAACTTCAGCAACTTCATCCTCGGGCTCATCCACCAGTCCTCGACGCTTTTCAACCACGGCTTCGGGCTGGCGAGGAATCTCCACCTCGGTGCGAGGAGTCACCGAGCGAGATGGCTTCTTTGAGACAGCCCTCTTCCGCTTCACGCCTGCAACAAGGAAAGGAGTCAAAACGACAGAGAAAAATAAAGAACGACATCTGATAGTATCAACCGAGGAGGAATGTTACCTTTGGAAGTCTCCTGGTCAGGGGCTCCCTTAGAAGTTTTTGAAGACTTGGAAGCCTTCAACCCCTTCTATTCCCCGGCTACCGCAGCCAGATCATCGTCTGACTCGGTCTCTTCATCATCTTTCTTCTTTTCTTCCTTTTTCTTCTTCTTACTCTTCTTGGTGTTAACAGCACGGTTTGGAAAACCTAACACCGAGGAAAGAAAATTCAGAAAAATAATCAAAGTCCCAAGATAACCCACCTATCTAAACACTATCAAAAACTTACCATGCCTCTTGCACTGCCAACCGAAGTCGGCAGCCATTTTCATCCACGTCCTCTCGGGACGCTTGCGAGCTTTGGTCATCGCCTTCACCCACTCAGTCAACCCCGCCGGGGGCACGATGTCCACCTTGTTGGCTGAGGAAATAGCAAAGAAACGAAGTCAGTTAACACAAGCAAACTACCGAGCAGTAAGATGAGAAAGGCGGTGTACTTACGTGTGTTGTTCCACCGCTCGGGGAAACCAGGCTCGGCGGATAGGACCTTTCTCTCCAACAAGACGTACCGATCGCTCCAGCCTCGGTCCCCATGGTCCTCGCTCTTGTGTAGAAGAGCAAATTTACCCCGGTTGTTCAGCGCCACGACCCCGGCCTTGTGAAAATAGGGGTAGTAGAGCGAGATGAGGTGTTGGAAAGTGAAGTCCACTTTGGCCTTCGTGCTCAACCAGTCCATGCATTGGACAACCCTCCAGACGCCGGGGCCGAGTTGGGCCAGACACAAGTTGTATGCCCGGCAGATATCATCGATGACCTTGTGGACTGGGAGAGAGAAGCCGAGGGTGAAGGGATAAGTGTAAGCGAAGGACATCCCCTCGATGTTGTGACACACCCTATTTGTGGGATCGGGGATGATAACCTTCACCTCGGGCTCAAACCGACACTCCCTCCGAACCCGCTCAGTGTGAGCTTGAGTTATGCGGGTCGGGGTGGTGTTCACAGGAATATTCCTATTTTTCTCTTCTTGGTCAGCTGTCTGGGCTTGCAGCTTCAAATCTTTGCCGTTGTCAAAATGGGAGGGGATTATCTGGTGAGGCTCGAGCTCTTGCTCGAGGGGAATAGCAGGACCAGAAGATCCCCCCTCGGTAACGTTCTCTCTCTCTCTCCTCCGCCCGCGGCGTTGTCGCCCTCGGCACCTTCTTCCCCATGGGTGGTATCATCCTCCTCTAAGCTGGCGTCCTCGCCTTCAGCGGCGACGTCATGCCTAGCCCTCTCCCTCCGCTGCCCAGAGCCGCCAGCGTCGGAAGTCACCTCTTCACCACCCTCCGCCTCTATCATTTGGAGCGGCGGCACGGCGGTGATAAAGTCGCCGCTGGAAATAATGGCAGCAAACTGGTCGGCTTTGGCCCTCTCACCAGAGTCACTGGAGTCTTGTCTAGAAATTGTTGTAGACATGGTGGCGATAGTAGAAGTTAAGATTTATCACGAAATCGAATGGTTGGAGAATGTTTGGAAGAATTCTTTGGCTTTTCACTGTTGATCGCTCAGAAACAAGTAAGAGGAAGAGCCCACTGAAACCCCCCTTTTATAGATATGGGAGACGAAGGGATGATGACGTCGGCGTCATCATTGTAACGTTGGGATAAGCAAGGATTTCGGCGCGGCAGTTCAGACGACCAGTAGATGGACGCCACGTGTCCACGAGAAGTGACCTGATGGGACGCGGACCGTTGACAAGTTTTGAAACGCTTGGATAGGATCAAGCCACGTCGCTTTCCAGCTAAAACTTCATTCCACTCCTCGGTCACCTCGGTAGCTAACCGAGGAGTGGGGGGACTATCTGTATTGGGTAAAAATCGACCCGCGGTGATCCGCCCCGGTCATGCAAATCCCAACGACCGAACACGTCCCGACCAAGTAACCGCCGAGGCGATTGAACGAATCGCCGAGGTCTTGAAACCGAAGATGCGCCACCGAAGGCGAGCCGCGAGCTGAGCTTCGGTAGCTATCGTTTCGGTCAAGCAACAGGGCCAAGCCACCGAGGTCGTCAAACTTTCACCTCGGTGGACTCCCCTCGGTTCAACCGGCTTTGCAGCCCACTACTTCGCCCCACTAACTCAGCCACTACACACCAAGATCGTGGGACAACATGGCAGCAGATAGTGGAGATCATGGGCAAAGTCTAGGCCTATAAATAGTAGTTCATTTTGTATAACGGGGATCTAGAAATTTATACTGAAACTCTGCCCAAATTTGTACTCAACATCCATATATTGAAATATCGTTTATTTTCTCGCATTACATATCGTTTTCACGCATTACTTAAACTTTGATACAGAGATTTGCTTATATTCGAATCCAAATTCGATTTGTGTACCTAAAACTGATTTAGGCCCATACAGTATTTCCTATATTCAATTGGTGTAATGTTCTTTCCTTATTAAATTCGTCTGAAAAATAATAAATTTCTTTATGTAGAAACGATATAATGTTAATCTTCTTATTTATCCTTGATAAGATTATTTATAATTATATAAATTGTTACTCCATAATTTATTTTAAAGATTCTTTCTTAAATTATGTATGTCTTTCTTTGAGTTTTCCTTTACTTACTTTTCTTTTTTCTTTGCGGTTCCGGGGTTGCATATAGCCTTTAGTTAAAATTAAAGAAAATATCGTGACATTACCTGTAAGAAAAGAGTAAATAGTAACTTTAACATCACATACACACGACAGTCAGATGAGAACTTTTCTCAAGATTGAAACGCGAAAACCCCTGACAATATACTACTACTATGCAGTGTAGTTTCCTTTATTTATTGAACAATGAAATAAAAGCTAACCTATATATATATTACTAGTATAAGATATAGATTAGAGGAACACCTCAAGGTTCATAAAAATCTTAATCTTATCAATTAAGCTGAGCTTCACGCAATATCCCTAGATATATAAATTTGGATAATTAAAAAGTAAAGGGTCATAATCCAATAAATTTGACAAATCATCCTCCTTTGAACCATCAGCTCCTCCCTTTATGGGCACTAAGCTCTCCAAATAACTATAAGCTTGAAATGGTGCACGAAGCTCATGGTTTTTAATAATATAAAATTTTCCTTTTATAATATCATACAAAAATAATTTTGTCTCGCCTTTTGTATGAACATATTCTCTATTTTCATCATAACACATTTCCTTTCGTTCTTCTGCAACCAATGCCTTACAATTCTCCCAAAATCCAGCTTCCAGTAAAAAACCTTGACAAGGTTCAACTTTAAACCTTTTAGTCCAAGCCCTTTCAACATGACGATCAGTTTCATTTAATACCCATATATCAAATCCTGTATTCATCCACATATCAACTTTTTCAAGCTTTTCTGTAGAATAAATCAAAGCCAATGATTCATTTAAGTTGAAAAGTCTCAATGTTATTGCCTCCCTTAGGTCAACCATAGCTCCTTGATGGTCAATAGGTGGCATGATAAAATTCAACTTCTCACTGCTCATTTCCAAAGAAACCACAATACTAGACATTTCTTCATTTCTAACTTCAACTCCTACCCAATAAATAACACCTTTTACCACAATCATTCCAGGAGCCAATTGTTTATAGAAAGGAAGTATTACATATAAAATACGTTCATCAGTTGCTATCTTTTTCCAACAATTCGTGCTTAATGTGTATATTTCAACCTCGTACTTCCTCATCGGTGTTGCAACATTAAGGAGTCGAACAACCATATAGTCATCGTTACCCGGGTGATAACCAAACCCTAGATCGGTTACAGTAAGTTCACCTAGGGCTGAAACATTTGGGGATTTCGGAACTGGCCTAAATGTTTTAATGGCTGGATTCCATATAACAATCGCGATGCCATTATGGTTAATGAGATTCAAGCAAACTAAGCCATTTGCTGAGCCTACTATTCTTGTCTTTTCAGAAGTCAAAGCAAATGGCACGTCAAAATGGCTAGGGTTTGTCGAAGAATTATTAATTAAACGTACCATGACTTCAAGAGTTTTGTGATGACGACCCATGATCAAAAGATGGGGTGGCTTTTCTTGGCTAGTTTTTGCAAGGTGTTTGGAGATGAAAATAGGGTTCTTTATTAAAGAACGAAATGGTTTGGATACAGATTTGAATCGTAACAATGACTTTACTGGTAGTTTCAAGAGAATGTCAATGACAATGTCCCTTGGAAGAAAGGGACAAAACATCGTTTCTGGTCCGAATTGATCATCTGAAGTCATGTTTATCGTTTAGACAACACAAAGGAAAATTTGAGTTTGAAAGCTAATCATTTGTAACAACAATATTAGAAAAATGAAATGACATGTTTATGTAATACATGCTCAAGCAGGGTGTCAAAGTGCATTGACCTTTGATTCTTTGTTTGGTATATGTTTCTTGTCTTCGTGGGGTTTACTATAATCTAAACTCCAAGTAAATAGGATTTCAATGTGCATTGACCTTTAATCATTCTTTGGTCTCTAGTTACCTGCCCTTGTGCGGCGTTCCATAAATTAGGAAGTTTCTAATTGATGGTATCCTATTTATGGTTTTATATGAAACGTTGAGCATACTAGCTAATTGTACATAACAATAAAAAGTCGGTGAGATTATCTAGTGATAAACATTGAGATCACGAGATATAAAAAGAGAGAGATTCTGGGATACTTAAAATATGGAAAGGTTTAGAATTGACTGCTTCTGGAATTTAAAGGGGGGGGGGGGGGGGAGGGGTTGGAATATGACTTGATGAGGAAGAGAGGATTAGTATATGAGAAGAATTTAAATTCTATGCGATAGTAAAAATAATAAAGACCACTTGCAAAATAGAAAGCTTAAGAATTGACTGCTTCTGAACTTTGCTAGATTGCTGATTGAAATACAGATTGGGGAGCATTTACCTAAGAAAGTGTTCTTTAGAAATGAAAGAGGAGTATTAATTGAGCAGTGGGTTGAGTATGACCGGAAGCCATTAATATGTAAGACATGTAATAAATATGGGTACACTGAAGAAGTTTGACGGAGAAATAAGGAAGAGGACCAAGCCAATGCAAAGAAACAAAGCAACAAGGAAGAGAATAATGGGAAAGAGATTGTCAAGGATCAAGGGCAACCAGCTGGAGTGAATGTACCTCAGGTCAATGTGGGGTTTGTAGACAAGGGCATTTCACCTGATGCTAGGATAAACAGTAAGAGGAATGACAAAGTTCAACAAGTAAATAAGCCTACCAGGGGGAATACCTCATATAGGCAAGCTCCATAAATGATGTTAGGGAGCTTAGGTCAGGTGAATGAGGCATGGAGCAAAGCAAGTAAAATAAGGAGAGGGTCTGGTTGGCAACTCATTTCAGCTCCTTCGTAAATCTGAAATACTGGGGGGAGTGTTAGGTCTGGAATGGGGAGGACATGGTGTGCCTGAACCTGATCATGGTTAACATCCTAAGTTGGAATGTAAGGGGCCTGAATGGCTCCAATAAGCAGAAGGAGGTCAAAATCCTCTGCAATGAGCAAATAGTGGGAATGATTGGGTTGCTAGAAACTAAAATGAAGAGCAATAAAGTAGAAAGTGTAGTGGATAAAATGTTTGGAGGTTGGGATGCTATATCAAACCATGATTGTCATTATAATGGCAGAATTGTGATAGTGTGGAGACCTGATCTTTAGGATCTTCAGGTCAAAGATAAAACTGTTCAGGAAATAACCTGTCAAGCTAGGTTTATTCCAATGCAGATTAGTTTCCTGATTGCATTTGTGTATGCATACAATCATAGGGAGGAGAGGAAGGAGTTCTGGGAATACTTAACAGGGTTAGGGAGAGGTTATGCAGGTCCTCGGATAGTTCTGGGAGATTTCAATGCAGTTCTCCATGGGGAAGATAGGATAGGGGGAAATCCAGTTACTTTTGCAGAAGTGCAGGACTTCTCTCAATGTGTGGAGGAATGTGAGCTGATAGAAATGCAGTATACAGGGTGTAAGTACACCTAGAATGACAAGCAAGAGACTAGAATCTTCACAAAAATAGATTGGGTATTTGTTAATGGTGAATGGATGGATTCACTACTAGAAAAAGAGTAAAAAGCTACGGAATGGTTGGCGAGGGAACGCACTCTCCAATCAGTTAGCGACTGACTTCCCTCTCCAATCAGTATTTTGCGGTTAAAATAAATTAAATTGAAAAAGTTGGCAACGGAATTCCTTCTCCAGTCAAAAAGTAAAAAAGGTGTCAGGTGATGGAGAAGGAATTCCGTCGCCAATCTCCTGACTATTTTTTTAACTTTTTTATTGGAGACGGAATTCCATCTCCAACCCTAACAATTGTATTACAATTACATTTTTACTTCAGCGGACTCCACATTCTTACATCTCTAAAAAATTTCTCTCCCTCCCTCTCTACAGTGTACTGCACAGGCACCACCCCTTCCCCACCATTGCAACACCATTGTTTCTTATCAAGTAAGTATTTCCGTCTTCCCTATTTTCCCCACCCCAATCTCGTATCCCCTTTCCCCACCCCCAATCCCGTATCTCCTCTTAGGATAAAACTTTATTTTTTTCCTAAATTTTTCTTAGGAGACTAAAATTAGAGAAAGTTGTTGAAACGATTAAATCATGTTCTGCATGATAAACCTTCAAATATAATAATGTGAACAGTAAAATTTTGCTTATTTAGGATATTAAAGACGATACAAATATTAAATCACAAAATAATTAAATTGTTTCATAAACACACAATCTCTGAAAATTCATAGACTTAGGGAAGTCCCTTTATAGATTAGAAATTCCAGTGGGAACGGAATTCTTAGAATATTTGTAAATATACTCTTTTGAGTATGTTGGGAATAAACATCCCGGACCAATTTCCCCATATACCTTAAAATTGACCTACTTTTTGTTAACTGAATTTAACAAATTTTAATTTTTAATATTTTTACAGTTTTTTCGGTCACCGACAACTAATTCTTGAAGGTAAATTTTAATTTCAGTTTATTAAATTAAATTATTTATTTATTTTTATTATTTGAAATTTAATTTAAAATTGCATATATTCAATTGCTAAGTATTTTTGTAGTAAATTTGTTAAATGCCTATTTGGTTTGAATGCCTATTTGGTAAACTATTTTTGTAGTAATATAGTTAAATGCCTATTTTAGTTTATTAACTATTTTTTATGTTAGCGTCCTAAAAAAAATTGAATGTCTCTATCCGTAAAATATTTAGGGAGTTTGATTTAGTTAGTTAATTAAAAAGTTAATATGCAACATAATTTAACAAAAAGGCTATACACCTATAGTTTGCTTGAAAAATTGCTATATTCTGATGCATTGATTTACATTTATTTGTTTGTAACATTTTTGTAGATACAATATGATGAAAATCGTAGTTGGATGTACAATATATTCTATGAAAATATGGGTTTGAGGAAAAGTTATGTAGATGGGGTTGACGGATTAATTGCTAAAGCTAAATTACTTTCTGAATATATACAGGATTCAATCAAATGTCCTTGTGTGAAATGCAAGTGTAGCCACGTGCAACCAATTGAAAATGTCGTGCTGCACCTTTATAAAAAATGATTTATGCCAAATTATTTTGTGTGGACTGCACATGGAGAGTGTAACCCTAGTGTCCATAGAGAGAACATCCAAAATGACTATGTCGGGTATAACTATCCTATGAGTGAGATATTAAATGATGCCTTTGGAATGTACCAAGGGGAACCCTCCCAACCGAATATTGAGGAGATTCCCAATAATGAGGCGAAGCTCTTCTATGAATAGTTGAAAGAAGCAATTCGCCCATTTTGTCAAAACATGTTACTAATTAAACACTTTAGTTTTTGTTCGTGTTGAATGCTTAATGATGAAATATGTATGTAGAATTGTTTAATTGCCAGTGGTGGCTTTGTTTTATGTTAAACATATTGTATAACTGTTTTAATGGCGCTTTTCTGATTTTTGGTTGCTTTGTATCGAGTTTCTAATGTTTTTATTTAGCAGGGATAATATAGTTAGAGAGTTGATTCTGTCTCTAAAGCAAAAAAATAATTAATTTACGCATTTTTTGAGGCGGACTGCCGTCTCAAATGAAAAAATTATGTATGAAATTATTTTTCTGGAGAGGGAATTCCGTCTCTAAACACTAAAAATAACTTCTACGAATAATGCTGGAGAGGGAATTCCGTCTCTAATTCCCTCTCCAAGCAGTAAATTAATTATTTTGCAAGAGGGGTAATTCCGTCTCTAAACACAATCTGACTCAACCAGTTACTTTTTGAATTGGAGATGGAATTCCCTCTCCAGCATGATCAACGACGCGCCAAATAGCGAAGGTCGCGCAGAAACAGAATTCTCTCTCTAAACTCCGTTTAGAAGGGGAATTCCGTCTCCAAAATGAGACGCAAAACACTTTTTTTCTAGTAGTGATTGCATGCCAGCATGTGTAGTCCATTTCCAACCAGAAGGGGTGAGTGATCATTGCCCAGCAAGAGTTACCCTTGCTCAAGAGAGTAGGGGTGGAAAAAAAGCATTTACTTATTGTAATGTATGGAGTGAGCATCCTTTGTTTCTCCAGGAGTTATGACAGGGCCTGTAGAAGGTTGTATGATGTTCTTGGTGGTGAGGAAAATGAAGATGTTGAAACTTAAACTGAAAGATCTTCTTAAACGTAATTATAAGTAAATATTTATAATAACGTTAGGAGTAACTGGTAACTGATTAGAATTACATAACTGCTACAAGAAGTTACACTACACTGATATATAGTGTATACATATTTATAGTCTGACGTAAGTTAAATTCATATTAAAATGATTTGTGTATACGAAAATTATTTAGTACAAAGTACTATGCGAAGTACAACAAAAGAAGTTTGTACCATAAAGAGTACTTTAAATCAAATCTTGTCTACACATCTTACAAGTGAAAAGAGTGTGCCGTTAAGCGTACTAGATATTTTCTGGTGTTTTAGTTTTGATAAATACGCTATTTTCTTATATATGTCATTATTAAATTTGGTAAACAAAATCCTTTTTGTTAATATTCTTCATCAATTAGGAGTAGTATTTCGCTTAGCCAAGATTTTAATTATTAAAATTCGTGATCTGTAATTCTTCGTAAGTAATTCTTTGATAGGTACATTTTCTCCTAACAATCTTAATTTAAAATTAGATTTCTTACATAAAAGTACAAGTTTTAGAACTTAATTACCAAACATAGCAATATTTTAGCAAAATAACCCTATATAGAGGAAAACACAAGTTAATTACAAATATAGCA
Organism: Petunia x hybrida; assembly: GCA_037355625.1. NCBI lineage: Eukaryota > Viridiplantae > Streptophyta > Magnoliopsida > Solanales > Solanaceae > Petunia > Petunia x hybrida. The sequence goes on from JBBBVM010000676.1 coordinate 416,568, forward strand.
GAAACATAGCAATCACTATTTCACTTTTCCTCCCACCATTTCCCCCAATTTCACTTTTATACCTATCATTTCCCCCAATTTCACTTTTCCTCATTCCATCCTCGATGTATCTCGATGTATCTCACCGTATCTCAATGTTTCTAGCTGTTTCTAGATTGTTTTAGCATTTGTTTCATCCCGATTGTGCATTGTTTCTCACAGTTTCTAAAATATTTCACCTTTTTTGCATTGTTTCACATTATATTTTACATTTTATTTCAAATTTTTTCCCTAGCCGTTTTAGACTGTTTTTGCGCTATATCTGTACTATTTTTGCTCCGTATCTGACTGTTTCTGCAGCACCGTATCTAACGTTTTCTGCATCGTTTCAACTGTTTATGTAGCACCGTATCTAACTGTTTCTGCAGCACCGTATCTAACTGTTTCTGCACCGTTTCAACTATTTCTACAGCACTGTATCTAACTGTTTCTGCAGCACTGTATCTAACTGTTTCTGCAGCATTGTATCTAATCGTTTCTGCACCGTTTTAGGTTGTGTTCAGGACTGTATCACCGCAATTTGAAAATGTTTCAGCTTAATTTCAGACTGTATCAGCTAGTTTCAGTGCGATTTCAGACCATATCAGACTGTATCAGATTGTTTCAGTGTCGTTTCAGCCCGTATCAGACTGTTTCAATAGCTGTTTTAGATTGTTTCAACGATGTTTCAGACTGTATCATATTGTTTCAATGCTGTTTCAGACTGTATCATACCGTTTCAGATAATTTCAATGCTGTTTCAGACTGCTTCAATCGCGGTTTCAGTTTGTTTCAATGGTGTTCAGGTTGTTTCATTTCATCATATCAAATTTTTAACTTGACTTGATTATTATCTAGCCATCAAATCATTACTATTTGAACACATTACGATATTATATTAATTTTTGTTTAGCTTTTTAACTGAATCAGACCAGATACAGTGAGTCCAAGAAAAATGAAGAAGAAATGGCCCTACAGAACCAAATCCCATCACGCTTGCCTGGACTTCTCTGTTCGTTTAGATAACCAGACACCATAAGAAATTTTTTTGTTTGGAAATACAGTAGCTGACAAGATGAACAGTAGCTAACAAGATGAACAGTAGCAGTGACATAAAACACAGTAGCGTTGCTCTATTAGCCGTAGCTGAGATACAATACTTCTTTGTCTCCATCAAAATCCTCTGTAAAAAAATTACAATCCCTTCACCAAAATCGTACTCAATCAGCAAAATAGATTCATCAGGTAAAAAAAGCAAAAATCGATCTCCTCAACACAACACAAGAAAAACACCAAATGTTCTCATCCCGTTTCAACGTTTCGTGACGCCACTGCTGATGATAACGACGGAGACTACTCGTGCTCGTGGCCACCGCAAAACGGGCATTCTCTGTTTTGATTGTTAGGCTGCGTCTTCGACTTTGCGTTGAAGTCTGGCGACCGCCGTGATCTCGCTAGTTTGAATAGGACCCACATGTTGTTGATTTTGTTTTTCTAGATTTCGGGGCTCCGATTTGGTGTTTTTGCTTCTGCCCTATTGGTGGTGCTGTGAAACTTTTGGATCGGGGCCAAGACTTGCTTTTAATCCCTAGCTCTCTGCTTTTCAACACTTATCCCTTCAGGTGTTGGCAAAAGGCAATACTTGTCAGCACTTGGTCGTAAGTCTTGACAATAGGCCAAGACTTGCTTTTGACCCCTTTCTATTTGCCAACACTTGCCCTTCAAGTGTTGGCAATTGCCAACTTACCGCACTTGGGTGTAAAAAAGGCCAAGACTTGCCCCTTCTAGTCTCTTCCTGCATTCTCGCCATGTAACTTGAAGTATTGGCAAAACAACACTTGTCCTTGAAGTCTTGGCCCATGCCAATACTTACAAATTTTTTCCTTGAAGTCTTGGCTCCAGACTAAATAAGGGTATTTTGCTAAAACATTGCTTAACATGGGCAATTTTGCAAAACAACTCCTTATAGAGGGCGCCCAGTGAATTTTTTTTATTAATAACCGACTTTCCCCAAAAGATTTTATTTTTTTATACATAATAAGCACTTTACTGTCTGATCTTTATTTGGTGAACTATTTTTTGATGGTCTTTAAAGCATAACCAATTTTTAACTCTCCCATATGAAATGACCTTTTTACCCCTCATGTATAAAAACCATTGATTCATTATTTTGTGTTCCCTTTTTTGGATTATTCCATATTCTATCTCTTTCTTCTCCTCTGATCGAAACCCTAGATCGCAATTTCTCTTCGATCTCTTTCAATTTTGTATTTGTTTCGGGTTTTCGTTCATTGTTTTCTTTGTGTTTTACTTTCTGCTTTTATTTTTATGTTGTTTTATTAAATTTGCTGTAGTTTTTGTGTTAGTTTTTTTGTTACTCCAATTACGGTTGTTTTTTTGAACTTTTTGGTTTTTTTTTTTTTTTCATATACTCTGTTGGTTTTGTGTTTTTGTTGATGAAGCTATTACGAAGCTTTGTTATCTGTGTTTTCGTTTGGATCTGCGCGATGGCGACAATTCGTCTTCATTTAGTAACAGTTGTTTTTAAAGTGTTACCGTTCCGTCATTTTTAGCCTGTGAAGTTTGTAGTGTTTTCAGTGTTTTGTTGGACTGTGCTGCATAATGCACCCATTCGTTTGGCTCATTGTCTCAGCAGTTGCTGTCAAACTGTTTATATTTTTTATAGGTCTGTATATATGCCATTTTGGATGCATTATTGTCCTTATTTTGTTTATGCAGCTTTGATTTATTTTATTAAGATGGGTGTATTTTATGTAAGGGATTTCTTTATCAGTATGCTCTATGTATTTTTCTTTGTATTATTGTTGGTGTTTGAAATGATGACGGTCTGTCATCATTTAGGTTTAAAATAGATGTTATGTTTTGGTTCATTTGTGAAGAGGTGATGTCGGTTTGTCTTTATATCTTCTCTTTGTGCATAGGTGCAACTGTGAGACCTGATTTTTCTTATTTTGATGTATGTAGTTTTGGTTTGTTGAATAAGGTATCTGCATTTTATGTAGGGTATTCATATTGAGTCCTTCTTTAGTATGTTGTATGGTTTTTCTTTTGTATTCTTTGTTTGTTTTTGAATTGATGACCATTTGTCCCTATTTACTTGCAATGTGCATGTGTTTTTTTTTGGGCTCATTGTGAAGAGGTGCTGTCGAATTGTCTTTTTATATTTATTGGCTTTATTATTGCTTTATCTTTATATATTTGATGGCTGATTGTTCTTATTTATGTTTATGTATCTAGTGTTTATATATAAAGATGGCTACAGTTAAGGAAGGCGGCTTATATTGCTTATTTTAGTACTGGTATAATGCCAACAATAATTGGAGAGGGGATTATGACTACAGTTTTGTTATTAGTTCTTTTTTTACTGAGTCACAATTGGCATTTTTGAAATCTGGTGTATTTGGTTGGCTTATGAATTTAGATGATATAATTTTTTCATGTAAGCTTATTTATTGTCTGTTATTGTCCTAGATTCACAGAAATGATGTGAATTCAATTAGTTGTATGGTGTTTGGTTGAGTTTGCACCTTTGATGCAGAAGCTTTTTATTTGATTACTGGTTTGAGATTCTCCACGGTTTGAGATTCTTCGGTGATGATTTTAGTTATGTGTATAGGAGAGATAATCATTTGTTGAAGCGTTGTTTCCCTGGGCATGGTAGTATTAAAGTTTCTCAGTTGTTGAATGTTGATGTCGATGATTCTGATGCTGTGAAACTTGCTAAACTTTACCTTCTTGAACGTGTTTTGCTTAGGCATCGGGGAGACAAAGTTGTGGATGCTCGGTACAAATGAAGATTATTGATTTTGATGATATTCGTGCTTCGTTTCCATGGGGATGCCTATGTATGGACTCTGGAGTTGTTTCCATGTTTCCATCAATTTGGTAGTTTTCATGGTTGTAATTTTCCTCGATTGCTCTCTTGGTCGAAGATGATGCAGCCATTCTACAATACCTTGGTTAACTATTATTTCCATGATGGATTGGTATGTTCATTATCCACTTGTATTTTTTTGTTTTTGATTTTATTTTTATATTTTGTCTTGTTGTATTTTGACATTTTTTGTTATTTCTTTTGCCATGTTGAAAAGAAATATATGTCGTTCCAGCTGCAGGGACTAGTTGTGTTTGATCAAGAACAAGATTTTATGATTTCTGAATTTCGCCCAGTCCTTTATGTAACTTCTTTGGCTTTAGGTGGTGACTTATTAGTCGATACCATTTGTGATGTAAGTGTTATTTTCTTGTAAAGTTATTTTGGTGGAATGTTTAATTTGGTTATTGATAGTGATTCATTGTTTTATTTCTTTATGTAGTGGGTTTCAGAGAAGATAGTAACGAGTCTTGAGAAAATAATAGATTCGTTGGAGAAGAAGTGGTGCACTGATCGAGATTTAATTGTGAAGCATGTTTATGTATTTGATCTTTCTGTTATTTTTTTTAAAAAAAGGCTTGTTATTATTTCATGTTCCTTGACTAATTTTTTGCTTGTGATTGTTTCGTAGTATGTTGATTCAAAATTTAAAAAATTGATTGGTGTTCTTGCAAATATATTTGAAGCTACTGATGCAGCGTGTGGTAATGAACATGCAGACAAGGGTTGTAGTCAAGATTGTGAGGGTGGTATTCGAATTGATGAGATTGATGGTACTGCATTGGTGTGTTTAAATCACGCGGCTATTTCTGATCTGAAGAGCAAAGCTACTGTGAGTGGAGAATGTTCACATAGTAGTCAATATCTGTTTCAGTATAGTCAAGATGATGACCGTCATATTCGAATTGATGAGATAGATAAGAGTAGTCTGGTTTGTGGAGCCGAAGCTGTGAATGCTGATTCGAAGAGTAATGTTGTTATGTGTGAGGAATCTTCACAAAATAGTGAAGTTCAGATCGTAACTATTTCTCAGATGATTCAAGAGCTTCAATGTGGGATGATTGATCTTTCAACTTCTGATTTGTGGGCTGTATTTCCTGTTCGTGATGTAGAAGCGGGTAGTTTGGGTAATATTACAGTTGTCGAATCTGCCAGAGATGCTGGAAAAGTAGAGGATCCTAAGGGGAGGAAGACTCAACATTCAAATGATGTTCCCTCATTTCTGCTTCTGGAAGATAGTTTTTAAGATGATGTTTGCTTGATGTAATGTTGGTGCTTGTGCATATCATTTTAAGTGAAAACATAGCTCCGAATTGAATTGTATGACTCCCTGTTTTGTCGAGTGGTAGGCAGTTGAGTGATGAAATGCGTACTATTAAAATTTTTGTCTGAAGTATTTGTAAATGAATAGATTACTTCTGTTGTCAATGCATTAGTATAATTTTTTTTCTTTGAAATTATGTCAACGCGCCTTTATTTCTGAACGAAGTTGTTGAAATATTCCTTTAAGTTATTACACAACTGACGCCCAATTGGCTTCATTTGTTTATATATTTGTGCACAGAAAAATTATGTTCCTGTATTATTTTAACTGGTAGTAATTTTTTTTTAGTTGATGGAAATGTGGCTTCATTTTGTCGATAAAGTATACAAAGAATAAGTGATATGAGGAAAGGAATATGGATTATTTTTTTATTCTATAATGAAGACAATGTGGTTGTGTTGATGAAAAATATAATTAACTGTTTGCAATACTGAAATAAGTGCGATTCGGCCTTATTTGTTAATGATGTATATTTTATTTTCAGACTTTTATGGTGATGATGTTTCGGTTCTAACTATTTTAAAGCTCATGTAATTTAAAACGACCTTGTTTAGTCATAAAATGTGATTCTATTGCTTTAGCTATTAAATTCTATAATAATGTCAGGTCGTCTTTATTTTCAAGTACTGAAATGAATTCGAATCGGCGGCGTATTTAATTTTCAAACTTATATAATGATGACAATTCGGCTGTATTTATTGCGATGTGATTATAAAACGATGTCGTTTAGTCTTTGAATGTCATTCTACTGGTATATCCATTAGATTCTATAGTGATACCAATTCGTCATCATTTTTGAAGTACTGAAGTGAATCTAACCTGGCAGTATTTTGAAGTAATAACAGTTTAAATCCATACATTCTATTAAACTCATTTTCCTCTTAAATTTTCTCTTTGTACTGTTTCATTCCCAGTTTGTCTTATTATTTATAATTTTGTGGGCATTTTCTTTTTCGTTTTGAAACTCTGAAAAAGTAAGGTATGTATGTTTGGTATGTTATTGCTATGTGTTAGTTCTTTTTTCAATTGTCTTGTAATTTTGGGTGTTGCATACGTTGCATGCCATCTGTTTGATGAATTTATTCTTTCTATTGTTGACAAGTTTTCTTGTATCAGTACTGGTTTTGTTTATTTGTATCAGTAAAAGTTTCACTTTGAGTTTAGTTCTGGTTTTTACATATGTAGTTCTGCATGTTAACATAGTGCAGAAGCCATGTTGTTTAACTTTTTGTTGCACTTATTTTACTACTGGAAGGTCTACGGCCCATGCAAAGCATAGGCTTAACATTTACTTGTCCAAACATTGAGTTGCCAACTCATCGTATGTCTGAAGCATATAGGATAATAATTACATTTAGCTGAAAGTTAGATAAGTTACATTGTTGGTGTCATGTAGTATTTGTTCTTCCTTTTGCGTTTTTCTTACAAATAGGAAGTCATCTTTATTGCAAAACCCTTCATTTTCTTTGGATGCTCAAAATCTCTGTGTTGAATCTCTCACCATACAGGTGTGATCTTTTCTGCAAAACATTATCCCCACCATATTAAAAATACAGTAATGTCAAATAAGTAGATAGGTAATAAATAACAGAAGAATTTAATAAGTAAAGGCTCAGGTGCAACCTTCAATGGAGAATAATTTTAAAAGAAGCAGTCGGGAGTAAAATGCAGCTCTTCTCGAATAACATTGATACGATTGCCCAAGCTAATGTAATTATGAACGGAAAAATTTGAAAGAAATAAAGTAAATGAAGGGGACTTAACATATAATAGTGTAGAGAAGATATGTAAGAGCTTGTTGTAGGCATAAAAAAAAAGAGCTTGCCTTGTGACAAAGAAGAGAAATAGATCTCCGCTAACTTGTTAGAGATGCTCTTCTATTTGTACAACATGATGGAGACATGATACATGTATACTGAAAGAGTCTTCATCAACTATTGAAGTAAATTACATATGTGAACTTATGGTATCTTGGATGATGTCTTAATCTTTCTGACAAATTCTACCTTAAGATAGAGCTCTTTTTTGTATGTGGTTTGCATAGTCAATAACTCGGAGAGAAACCTCATCCTCCAAATCCCTATGTATGATATCTTCTTCAACCTCATTTCATCAGAGTCTGAATTAACATAATTTAAAGACAACAAGCGAAGGGAAAAATTTTCTTTGCAATCTTTTGAAGATGAAAGCACTCCTAGAGTTGAATTATTCAACTTTTGAATTCGATCAGATGACTCTATTAGGACATACATGAATCCTCTTGAAGGGGACTATTTAACTAACCATTCTGCAATCAACACATAAAGTATAAATAAAATTGCATTGATTTACGACAGATCACTTCAAAAATAGGAAAAAATATAAAGGTACAAGTAGAGCGAGATAAGTGTTGGCCTGGAGTTTTGAACGACGACAAAGAAATAGATCAGTGGACCTGTTCTTCTGAGCTTCTGCAGCTGAATAAATAATAATGCATAATTATCTGAGCGAAAAGAGTTAACAGTATCCTAATTCTGATAATTATCCTTGATAACTTTACAGGGCTGCACAAGATTGAACAGATTGAATAAGTTGATAAGGATTAGGATAAGGCAAATAAGATTTCCTCTATCCAAGAAGGAAACCAATTGGGACTCAAATTCTGGAAGACCTTTGGAGTCCTAATTGTGCAAGGCTCATCAATTTTCTGACTCTATAAATTGAGAAATATTCTTTGTTTGCAGGCATGCACAAATATAGAGAGTTTAGAAAAAAAAATATTGAAGCAAGTCTAAATTATATTTGAGCAGTCCTAGGAACTAATGTGAACTGAGTGAAGAACCTATTTCTTAGATACAGTTATGTTGTTCTTGATCTTAATTCATCTGTAGTAGGAGGTATTGAGTTGTACTATTTACTTATTTAGAAGTTCTGAAAAAGTACACAATTCCATGTTTGTTACTTGAGAAGCTTCAACTATTAGGAAAGGGGTCATTATAGGATTAGAGTTAGTCCTAGGTTAGCAAGAAGGCAGTCTTGTAACCAAGTGAGTCTTTCAACATAGTGAAGTTAGAAATCCTACTTGAGGAAGTAGGTCGTGGTTTTTCAATTCCAAGTTGTTGGAATTTTTTCATGATAATATCATGTGTTCATTTACTTGTTTATTCACTCCGCACACAACTAAATAAAGGAACACACCTGTGGAACTGGTTCTTAAGGTCTTAAGTTAATAATCATAAAATTTGGCCACTACACAAATCAAACCCCCCTTATCTTATGTAATTGTGGTATTTATTGGGAACAAAAATAAGTCCATCAATACATTGACATGTTTGTCTCGTGAAATTAAGAGTATAAATTTTTAATTTTGATGACCAAATAGAAGAGCTTAATCTTGTGTTAAGTCTTTAATCAAACGTACAACCTTACTGCTAAGAATATACTGCTAGAAATAAGATGATAGTTTACCTTTACAAGCTGACTTGGCCAGGTATGAAAAATTATACTGAGAATACATAAGCAGAGTGACCATTAATACTTTCTTAGATGGTGTTGGCGGTTCAAGTATCAGCATCTTGCTTGAGGATTCAGACTTTGCAAGTCTGTTTCCCATTCCTTCTTCATCAGTAATTGGAGACGTCTTCTTTTTGTTTCTTTCATAGCTTGTTGAGATTATCTGCTCCTCTTTTGTATAAGATAAAACTGATAGATTTGCAAGCATGCTCTCTAAGTTCTTCCTGAAATGACCTTAGGTAGTCGTTTTGAGATTTAGGACTCCGATTAGTGTGCCGATAGTATTAAAAGTTCCGTAAGGTTCATTAGGACATGTCTGTAAAATTTGAGCGGATTCGGACCTCGTTTGGTAAGATGTTTGGAAAGGTTTCCGTTTCAGTTGTCGGTAAAGCTTAAAAGAGGTTTTCGAGCCTGATTTGAGTAAATAAGCTCTGATTCAAATTCTGAAGGTTGCGTTAGGTTGTATAATCATTTGTGACCTAATCGGGAGTAGAATCCGAGGTCGTTTGGATAGTTTTCACTAAAGCCCCAGAAGTAAAGAGATTGACCTCTTCTCGTGGGACCCACATCTTGAGTTTTAGAGATTCGATTCAAGATCCGCCTTTGCGAGCATGTCATTCAAGTATTGTATGACTTGTGTACAAAATTCAGGTCATTTCGAGTCTTATAGAGTCACGTTCGGACCCGAATCGCAACAACAGCAGGTGCTGGTGCAGAATTCTGCAGCTTTTGGACTGTGTTGAAAGATCGCGCGCGTGTGGGCACATGAGCACTGGTTTTTCTTGCCCCAAAGCGTGACCGCGCTCTTGGAAGTGCGATCACGATGGAGGGGTGGGGAGTGGGTGCCTAGGGTTACACAACCACATTGATTTCTTCGTATTAAAGTAGGGATGGCAGGCGTGGCGGGGCGGGTGCGGTGTGGTATGGGTTTCTGACTCTGCAGGTCAATGCGGTTATCGGTATGTCTGGGTATGGGGCGGTGCGGTGCGGTTTTAGAAAATGAATGTTGGTCGTTGCCTATTTTTAAAATGACAAATATAACCCCAAATAAAGAAATGTCAGTTGTTTTCTTAAAACCCTAGTAAGTAATAAATCTCACATTTCAGAACATAGGCAACGACCAACATTCATTTTCTCTCCATGGTCCACATTTTCTTATGACTAAGGTATTATTACTTTCTTATTTTCTCTATTATTGTTATTATTTTTTCATATACGGACCGTATTATTTTTTCTCCTCTGTCCACTTTTCTCTATTTTTCAAATATAGTTATTTTAACCCAAATTCGGGTATTACGATAGATTTTAGGCTTTTTTTATTTGGGTATTTTTTGTTATATAATTCATCTAATATTTTCATTACTATTTATTAAATCTGGTCACTTTCTATTTATGTGTTTATAGACTATGGAGACTCAAGATAAAGAATTTATAATGTGTTCATCGTCTAGTAGTCTTCCTCAATCGGTTGGGGTTGAAAATCAAATATATTCTCAAGTTAATGAAGTTACCCCATCCGAGAAAATGAAATTAACTTCTAAAGCATGGAGACATTTCAAAGCAGTAAGGATTAATGGAATCTGTTATGGTATTTGTAAGTATTGCAATGCTCGTATTAAATCAAATAGAAAATATGGGATATCATCTATGTTCGAACATATTGATAGATGTAACAAAAAAACCACCTAACTTGAGGGGGTGAGGATGGTAACCAACAAAACTATTTTGACCATGAGGTTTCACGTAGAGAACTTGTACATGCCATCATTTTACACGAGTATCCATTGTTTATTGTTGATCACGTTTAGGAAGTTTATTGCTAGTCTTCAACCAATGTTCAAAATGGTGTCCAAGTACACTATCAAAAATGATATCTTGAAGATTTTTGATAATTTAAAAGCAAAGACTTCTAAGTTAGTGGAAACAATTTCAAGTAGAATTTCAATAACAATGGATATGTGGACATCAGATAACAACAAAAAAGGCTTCATAGCTATTACGGCACATTTTACTGATGATTCGTAGAGGCTTCAGAGCCATATTTTAAGATTCGTTTATGTGTCTGCCCCTCATGATTCACCTACTTTATGTTCTGCATTGCTTAATTTCTTGTTTGAGTGGAACCTTGAAAGAAGGATATCAACAATAACAGTAGATAACTCTAGCACTAATAATGCTATGATGAAGACCTTGTTAGAGGAGAAATTTTCTAAAAATGATTTATTGTTCATGGGCAAAATGTTTCATGTACGTTGTGCTGCACATATTTTGAATATAATTGTGCAGGAAGGGCTTAAAGAGATAGAAGAGAGCATTAAAAATGTGCATGATAGTGTCTTATACTGGATAGCGTCAAAAGGCAGAATTGAAAGGTTTGAGGAAGCCGCTCGTTTGCTGCATATTTCTTGTAACAAAAAGTTGGAGTACGACTGTCCTACTCGCTGGAACTCCACATATCTCATGTTGGGAACTGCCTTAGAATACAAAGATGTGTTTAAGTAGTTGGTTCGAACTGACAACAAATATCGTTGTTATCCAACGCCTGAGCAATGAAGTAAAGCAGAAGTAGTTTGTGATAAGTTGAGGTTTCTTTACAATGTTACTCAACAATTTTCAGGGTCTCAATATCCAACTTCAAGTCTATATTTTTCAAAACTCTGTGAGATTAAGCTAGAATTGGGAGCTTGGGTGAAAAGCTTGAATCCTTTGATTAGTGAAATGGCATCGACAATGTTGTCGAAATTTAAGAAATACTGGGATGGTGTGCATATTTTCATGGGTGTAGCTTCTATCTTTGATCCGAGGTACAAGATGAAGTTGGTGGAGTTCTTTCTTCAAGAAATTTATGGTGTGGAAGCTGTAGTTAAAATTCAAGAAGTTTGTACTCATTGTTATGATCTCTTCCAAGAATATAAGAGTAGAGAAACTACTTCACATGAGTCATTTGAAGCATCTAGTTCTAATGTATACATTGATCTTATTGAGGGCGATCAATTGTCTAGCTTTGATATATTTGTCGCTTCCAGTATGGCTTATGTGGAGACAAGATCGGAGTTGGATTTGTATTTGGAAGAAAGTCTGATACCTCGAACTCCAACATTTGATAGCTTAAGTTGCTGGAAAAAAAATGGATTAAAATTTTCTACTTTGCAAAAGATGGCTCGTGACTTCTTAGCCATTCCTGTCTCTATTGTGGCTTCAGAACCAACATTTAGCACTAGTGGGAGGTTGATTAGTCTGCATCGTAGTAGACTTCATCCTAATACTTTGGAGGCTTTGATGTGTACTCGCACTTGGTTATGGAACGAAACAAATGGTATGTAATTTTTTTAATGACTTGTCATCTAATTTTCAATTTTTAAATTGTATATTGATACATTGAATAACATTCTTCTAACTCTTTTTAGGTTTGAATTCGAGAATCGACCAAGTTATTTCAGTCCTGTCTGTTTGTTTCTGCTTTAGATGTCATGAAAATCCTAGGAATCCTTCAAGTCTTCCTCTAGCTTTAGGATTGATTGTCTGTTCTATTTGAATATGTTCATGTCATGGATATAAAGTTGCTTTTGTTTATCTCTTGAGGGTTTTATTTGAGCCTAAAAGGGGGGAATGAGATGTTCTTTTCAGTTTTATTTTGGGAGGTTTGGTTGCTTGCAGCTATTCCTCTATTCTGATTAGAGAAGTAGGGCAGCTTGCTTCATCAAGAGGGAAGCAGGGGTGAAGCTCTAGTTCTGTTTAGTTTGAAAGGTTGGGTTTCTAGGAGAGTTTAAGGGTCTGTAGATTTTGTGTTTGTGCTAGTTGAATCAACTTAAGAATAGTGGGATTCTTGAGTTTTTGTAAATGTGATTGTGTGTCTGCAGCTTTCTTTCATGCTTTCCCCTAGTTTCTTGTGTATCAGCTAGCTTTAATTCTGAATTTGTGCATGTTCTTGATGGAGATAAAGAACATGGTAGGTACTCACGTTAGAGATTTTAGCAGCAAATATATTAGAGATGCTGACCCTTGTGCAGAACTCGAAGATGTGCACTTGTGCAGCTTGACATGTTTGGCGTGAAATAGAGTGGAAAACAAAATTGATTGAATTTAGTTTGGAATTATTAGTGTTCATTCTGAAAAGTTGAAAATTTTGATGTTTGTCTGTTAGGAATTAGGACACTGTACAGCTTACTCATTTTTATTACTCCTAACCTCTTTAGGTAATTCTTTGCACTAAAAAATAGAATAGATATTAGATTATTGGTAGGTACTCACAAATTATAAGGTTTGGTTGATGATTAACATTACAACCTTTTATGTAATAATGCCAACATTCTTTTCTTTTTATATTTTTAAGTTACCTCTTTGTGCATTATTATGGATTTTACTTTATGATAACTGGTAAGTCTTAAAACAAAATACAGTAGGGAGTAACTTTCAGTTGAGTTCATCTCACGGAGATTGTTTGAAGGATTTACAAGGGCTTTTGCCATCAATATTATTCATTTTTTGAATATTTTTAAATGTAAGTTATGGAATTAAAATTGAGTTTAAGGAAAAATGAAAATTCTCCAAATAATTTTTTTAGAAATATGCCTCCTAATGATACTAAGTAATAAAGAAGTATAGTGAAGTGTACTCCTGTTTGTGGTAGAGATAATATTAAGGATCAAGTTATTCTTTTGAGTTTCAATATAATCTAGCAATGAGTACGTTGCAGAGTTATCCGTTAGTTTGATCCCGTGTATATATAGAAAGAGTCATGAAATAGTTTGATATATCATCAAGTGTTATATACATATTGCATTTAGGTGGTTATATATGTAATTTACATATTAATCAACCTTAATTGTACAAAATTAGATTTGAAACTAGTGGAAAGAAAAAACAATTATGCGGGTGCGGGGCAGGGCGAGTATTCGCGGGTGCGGGGTGGGTGGAAAACAGTGAATAAGCAATGCGGGGCGGGGCGGGTATAGCTTCTGCGGGTTTAGACAGAACCCGCCCCGCACCCGCACCGCACCATTTGCCTTCCCTACATAAAAGGCCATGTCGGCTGATTTTTCTTCCTTATCCAATTTCAAGTGTTCCAAGTGGTTCTAAGCCAAAATTCAGAGTATCAATTCATTCCTATTGTTTAGGTAATTAATCTAATTCAATTCTTAATGTTAATTCAAGGATTAAAGTGGGAGATATACGAATTAGATTGAAGAGAATTGGGGTTAGTACCATAAAATTATGAAATTAGGAAATTTGATGAAATTGAATTCAGATATGAAAATAAATGACACTATTCGACTCGTGGGATTATGAGGAGTCTGAAAATATATATTTCATGGGTTTTCAGCTAAGCCCGGCCCCTAGGGGTATTTTGGTATTTTTTTTTTCATTGTCTAAAGGCTAAATACTCTTTCTTCAGGCACTTATAAGTGCAAATATGTTTCTTTGACTCAGAAAGGAGTTATTCTGAGGGACATCGGGCAGGAAAAGAAGTTATTCAGTAGATATCCTGACACAAGACTCGAGATACGTGATTTTATCCGCTTCTTTGACGGCCTTTGGCCTTTTGATGATCTATGCACGCGTTCTTTACGTGAATAGCTGTCGACAAGATGTACTTATCACGCCACAGCCTTGTTATGTATTTTTTGGTTATTTTTCTTGATTTCTGGGTTGTTATGTCATTGGAGGGCAGGAGGATTCCGCCCTAGGAGAAGGAGAATTCCGCTCCTTGCATTATATTGAGGGTAGGAGGTCTCTGCCCTGGAGTAGGAGGATTTTGCTCCATTTATTGGGCACATGTGACCCTATTGCATCATGCTGCATTCATCTTATAACCTTCTATGTACTTGCTGCATGTATAAGACTTCTACTCGCCATTTGTGCATTGTTTATATGTTGAATGCCATTACGTTCTATTTCTCTGGCCCAATTGACTATTTTTGAGTTAAATAGTTATTCCTCGCCTACTGAGTTCTCATGACTCACTTCCTACCTATTTATTGTGTTGTATTTTATTTCGGCAGATTCCGCTCCCGTACCCAGTCAGTCGCACCATGATTGAGGAGCATGGCCCCTTTCTAGCTGTGTACGGAGAGCCAGCTTGTTCACTGAGGCAACCGGTTGTACATATTTGAGTTTTATCGCACTTTGCTCCTTTCGGGAGATGTACTTATCTTTTAGACTTCTTAGATGTCATATCTGGAAATCTCTAAACTTATGTATTTTGGGTAGTAGCTGTATTTATTCAAACAGCCTATAAATATGTCAGTTTATATATAATATGTGTCTCATACGTGTTTCTATATTATTTGGATTGATTCTCTCATATTTTCAAATAAAGTTTGTACTATCTAAATTGTTTCAAATCGCATGTCTTGACTTAAGCCTATAGGTTTCGCCTGACGGGTCTAGGGAGGTAGTCAGATGCCCGCACGGCCTATCCGAAAATTTGGGTCGTGTCACTTCCACACTGAACTTTTTGAATTGAACTCGAAACATCCTGTCTGCCAGTTGGTTTTGGATATGTTTAAGAGACAGGAGTTGCATCTGAAAATTTAAAGAATTCAGTTTCTATAGCTATGAAGTAGTAGGTGCATAGCAATAATAATTAACGGTATTAAGAAGTTTCCACTAGCCAAAACTCAAAGCGTAAAAAGTCATCAGAAATATTATGTTTTTTAGAGCTGCTCAACTCATAAAAAAAAAGTGCAAATTTCTCTTCCTACTCCAATATATTAATATAACATAAAACCATTGTAAAGGTGAAATATGTTCTTTGGATGTGCATGCTGAGGGACAAAAAATGCCATATCTATTTAGAGCTTAGGACATAAATAACCATCAACAAAGCTTAGGACATAAAGAATTATCAACAGTGGTTAGAACTGAAGAACCATCAACATAGTAGCATTTATCAAGGACTAAGTGTATCTGAGAGGAAACAATCACGGGTAGCGTTTTGGTTAATTAGGTTGTGATATGGAAACATGACTACATCAAGATAATGTTCTCTTTGTCATGTCTTTGTTTTGTCACCTTCATCTCCGTAAAAAATACGGATAGAATCTAGCTATCCGCAGATGTATTAGCATATGCACCATGAGTTGGGATATAAAGTTTAGAACGAGTGGAATGCATACTTGGTCTAACATATTAAGTAGAATTTTTGCCAATAAAAAGAAATTTCCTGAGATCCTAACAGCTCACTGTCCAATCGTCGATATGTTTCTGTTTCTTTTTTACATGAAGTGAAAGCTATGAATGTGTCATGAGATGCAGTGCACATACAGCCATGAGCTATTGTATAGATGTTCTAAAAGCACTACAAGTTTCATTATGCAGTTGTAGTGAACCTTCACAAAGTCGGATCTTTATGTTTGTAGGAAAGACATCAAGAAATATAAAAGGTCAAAGTGACAACTGAAGAAGGCAGTAAAGTTATATGCTTGAATGTGTGTAGTCTGGATGAACATCCTCCATTTGTAAGTTTTATCTTTCTATGTTAGTTTGTTATTTTCCAAGGATTTTAAAATCATAGTAATGCAATTAATTATTATTTTCCTTCACTAATCTGCATAGGGAATTCAGTAAATTATGTAAACTACACCAAATTTAGCAACTGAAATTAGTAGTTAATTCGTGGATTAAGTGCTAGGAGAAAAAAGGTGTCATACTTGTGCACAAGCGAACTGAGCAAAAGCAAATGAGGAAAATAAAACACATTGCTCATGTTCTAGATATGTACCTTCCCAGCAGTTGTTTCATACATTTATTCGGTCGTCAATGAGAGTAGCTTTTCTTCAAGATCACTAGAAATTGTAGTATTGGTTGACCCACTCCCATCAGTAAGATCAATTTGGAAAAAGCATCTATAATATTAGCATAGTTACCAATTTATATACATGTGTAAATATTTATATGTAGATATATATGAAATAATTCCTAAACAGATGAAGGTTTTGAGTGGGTGCAGTAAGAATACTGAGGAACTAATGTTGTCTCTCGGTCACACTTTGTGCGATGAAAGCTCCTTTTCTATCGAGATCGCTCTGGTTGTTTTCAATCTGAGCCTTCAAGACTGTAAAAATGCTGCAAGTCATTTGTTAGTGATATTTCTTCCTTGACATGAAAAACATGCATCTGTCAAGGAGAAGAAAAGGACATGTTTCATGTAACTGTCGTATTAGTAAAGTATAAATGTTTTTAGATATATGAAAGGCTTACGGAAGTTTGTGAGTGAATTTTGGAAATAGGAATAATTCGTTGGTTAGAAGGAACCACCATGAGTGAACCAGATGGAGTTGCGGCGCCTCTTGATGAATAACTGGTAAGCATATTGTAGTTCCTTTTTGCCATGGCATCACAATGAATAGATTGTTAAATATGTTGCATGGGTGCAGAGTAAATTCGTAAATAATACTGTGAGCTTTATACCAATTCAACAACTCCAATACTTGTGGATAAGGAGGTTCTATCTGAATTGTTGTGCTTATTTTGTTTGCAGTGTGAAACATGCACGCGCACAATTGCTTGGTTAAATTATACTGAGTATTTCTTATTCGTAACATCTAATGCGAAGCTAAAATTTAAGAAGAACTTTACCTTTATAACAAGATGTCACTATATTCCTTGCAACAATGACAGAAAATCTCTTCTCCTCTTCCATTATTAACATCAACGCGGTTCCTTCAACTTGTGCAAAGTCTTCCCACAATATCATAGTAAATTGGTTGTTCCTAACAGTAGCAGAAATAAATTAAAAAACATACACATACATATATTATAGTTTAACTCAAATTGTTGTAAATAAAATGCGTAGGCGAGCTTACTTGTTGTCCATAACAGTAACCTCATGGCATGTGTGAATAACGACCAGCAAAGTTTGAAGGATCGTAGCGGACCACTACGCCAATCATATTTGTTATTAATATTGTTGTTAAGTTTTTCTTTTCCTTTCAAGGAAATAAAATGCACTACATAAATGTAGGGGACACGTCCAAATATATAACAAAAATAATCTATCAAAAGGTTCGGGTGAAGTGCGATGTCTTCAAATGATGTCAGATTTAGTTTGGTCGGTGGAGGGAGCGGTGTCTCCCCTTCATCACCTGGAGACACCGGGCCCGCTATAGTTTCCTTGTCAAACACCCAATAAAACATGTGTAGCAAAGTTCTATATATAGTGGGTGACTCTTTAACCTTCACAACAGAGACCAGATATATCTTGAATAACAGAAGCTTTTCCTTGTAATATCCAATGTCTTTGCCGAACATGATTCCATTAGATTTGTTGTTCTTGTAAATTATATTCTCATATATGAAAGAAGGAACACAAATATATACCTATATATTGATTAATTTCTAAAATTCACCGAGTGCTCATTCAAATGATAACTTTAAACGAAAAGAAAAAATAGAGACATGACAAAGACCAGCAAATTCCTTATAAAAAGAATAAAGGACAAGCAACAACAAACTTCAAGGAATCAGTTTCTATTAATACCTTATGTAATTGCCCTTAATAATGGTACATCAAGAAATGAAAATCTTTGATCATGCACTTTCTTCTCAACCGTCTCAACGAGATGACAGTTACAGTAAAACTCAAGTCTAAAGAACCAACTCTTTTTGCAAAGTTTATAGTATATAGTGCGACCAAATATAAAATTCTTCAACTAATACGTACAACACAAACTCCCGAATGAATATCTCTAATACTGAAGCACCTCCAAGTTGACTTAACCATAGAGGATAAGTAAGTTACCTCTTCATCTTGCAAGATAAGTGCTTAGGCCTAAATTTGAAAGTCTAGGTTAAACACTTAAATTTATGAAGGGGCCACAAGAAATACAGTAAAATATGACGGAAAAGTAAGTAAATAGAGAGAAAAATGATAGACAAGAAAGTAAAGAGTTTTATTCCTTCAGAATAGCTGGATTCAGTGGTGAATCGCTTGATGTACAGTACAATGTAAGGAGAGGTATTTATAATTGTGGATACCCACTCCTAATTATGATAAAATACAAAGTCTAATGAGGCTCATGGGCCTATAAACTCAAGACGGTGGTATATATGAAATCCTAACTAGGAGATTGTAGCCCTAAGGCAGCAAGATGTATACCTTGTGTTCTACGCCCGTACCACCTGAATGGTCGTAACTTATAGAACATGCGTGTATCCTTTGTGCATGGTGACTTGTAGGATAAGTCTAGTCTCACCAGCTATACTCGTATTCCCGTAATAATAGGTGGCATATTTTTGCCTACACAGTCAGTTCCACCACTAGCTGAGTGCTGATGCAAGCAGTCAGGAAGTGGAAGCGGTGTGAAAGATATCTCACTGATTCCTTGAAACTCGCAGTCTTTTTTACTAGGATTGATGTTGATTTATTCAAGAACTCCACAAGTCTTCATCTAATTGGTTGATGTCGATTCCATGCACCTTTCAAAAAATGCTTTTTATTGTGCCGAATCATTTCATACCTCAAGCCATAATTATGCTTGACCGTTTCGTGGCCCGTTCTTATATCTTCCAGCCTATTAATAAGGGCATCGTGATAGTGGTAGAATCACAAATCTTCTTTAGAAAACTCATTCAAATATCCTCATGAAAGAATGGTTCTTCAATCTTAGAAAATATTTGCCTTTGATCCTGGTTTGATATTCCCAGAAAAACTCCTTCATTCTGAATGGATGATGCATGAGAAAACTGTAGGGAAAAGACCGTCTACAGTTTTCTTCTACTCTTTCTCCATCCGTGATTGGATGAATGGATTCCCCCGAGTCATGAAGTTTGATCAGAATTCTAATGACGTTCTTCAAAATGTCTTCATTGTGGCATGCACACTGGTTGTTGTCTGCCCTGGTTACTGTGATATTCCTCTTGTCATGCGGGGTTTACCAGCATATGAATGTCATATCAGCGGTGCTCCTGCATCTGCTCGTCTTTTGGTCTACGAGGGCCATAGTCCCAAAAGTACCTCTATTTGAACAAGGAGGCCGTCCCTGGGATATCCTCTCCTTCTTCGGGTAGTTAATACCCAGGGGCATTCTCTATTCCAACAGCGTTCAGGGTGGCTATATAGCTCTGCCCTATTCTTTAGTTTTGGGGATTCCAACTGCTTCCAATCACCCGGGAAAAGAGGACAACATGGTGTTCCTGCAGTCGCCGAGCGTTCCTCATTGGAGTATCTCCAAGTGAATCCAATTGAAGTCTCGGACCACGTTCTGCTTCCTCGGCCTTTCTACTAAAGGATTCCTCAGTTTGACTAATTTTCCCAACTCCCGTGGCGCAGCATCAGCAAGATGTTGCTGCTTGGGGGTATCAACTTTGGAATTTCGCTTTCTTGATGCCGAGAGAGACTTCGATGCAAGAGCTACAATCCAGACGAAGAGTCTCTGGCCGTTGCTTGTTTACTCGAGTATTTTAAGACTTTCTATCACTATGCGGGCGGGCGTCCCCACCGGCATGTAGGTTTAAATTTTGTCGAATTGACGAGTTCAACTTACGAATAATACCTGGTGGCTGAGCTACACATGGTCTAGCTCAAAGCGAGTAGTTTACCCTATTTTTTGTAGCAAAAAGTGGGTGTGTTATTTCAACTTAGTTCTGGTTGGGGCTATGAAAAGTTGGATCGTAGATGGATCTAAGTAGAATAGTAGTTTTATTGATAAGTTGGGCACTGAGCCATATAAAACATAAACAACGGGGCTAAGGGCCCGTTATGAGATGATAATTATTAATGAAACAGGAAAAGAGTAAATACATGTCTCGAGTATATTGGCTTTGATGGCCTTTCAAGAGTAGTACTTTTTGAGCAATAAGATGTTCCAATATTTTGGAATGGCTGTTCCTTTCATGTCTTCAAGAACATACGGACCTTTTCCGGCTATGCGTCGGACTCTGTATGGTCCTTCCCAGTTTGGAGCCAGTTTGCCTGAGCTAGCTTCCTTGGTGCTTTGAGTAACTTTGCGGAGGACGAGGTCTCCTATGTTGAAAGAACGTAGATTAGTCCTCGCATTGTAGTATTGCTCCACCCGTTGCTTCTGCACTGTGAGGCGTATGGCTGCTATATCTCGTCGCTTGTCCAAGGTATCAAGTGAAACCTTCAAAGCCTCGTTGTTTGATTCTTTCTCGGCAAATGACCAATGCATGCTGGACTCTCCGATCTTTAAGGGAATCATTGCTTCGGTTCCATATATTAATGAAAATGGAGTTTTCCCCGTGTTGGCTTTTGACGTGGTGCGGCAGGCCCATAAGACTCCTAGCAATTCCTCCAGCCACTTCCCCTTGGCTTCCTTGAGTCACTTCTTCAAGATTTCAATTATCATTTTGTTGGAAGATTCAGCTTGACCATTAGCCGAAGGGTGATAGGACGTTGAGGTTATCTTCTTTATCTCCCATTCCTTCAGGAAAGCGGTATTCTTGGCTCCTATGAACTAAGGTCTATTGTCGCAAGTGATTTCTGCTTGGATGACGAAGCAGCACATAATGTTCTTCCATATGAATTCTATCACCTCCCACTCCCTGATTCAAGTATAGGTCGCAGCTTCGACCCATTTAGTGAAATAATCTGTCATAATAAGCAAAAACTTAACATCATCGGGCGCTTTAGGCATGGGCCCTATGATATCCATTCCCCATTTCATGAAAGGAAAAGGGGCCATTACTGAGTGTAACAGCTCTGCTCACTAATAAAAAATATGCGAAAATCACTGGTACCTGTCACATGCTCAGACGAACTTGCTCGCGTTATCTTCCATTCAAGGCCAGAAGTAGCCCGCTCTAATTAGTTTGTGAGCTAGAGATCTCCCGCCGGAGTGGTTTCCGCATTACCCCTCAAGAATCTCCCTCAACACGTATACAACTTCGGAAGGTCCCAGAAATTTGGACCAAGGACCGCTAAACATCCGGTGATACAGCTCCTCATTGATCAGGCAATAACGAGCTGCTTGGACTCTTAGCTTTCTGCTCTCCTTTTTGTCACCAGGGAGTATTCCCTTGCCGAGGTATTCGATGATTCGGTGCCGCCAATCCCATATTGATGTCATGACGTTGACTTCGTGCTGCTTGACGTCCACGTAGGTTAACTCAATAATAGATCCCGGGTTGTCTACACACATGTCCGCAGTGGCTGCTAGACTGGTTAGGGCATCAACCTCCTTGTTTTCTTCCCTTGGTATTTGGTCGATCTTCCATTTTTTAAAATTCTTCAAACGCTTTTCCATTCTTGCCAAGTACTCCTGCATGCGGGCGTCTTTGACGGCATAGGCTCCAGTTAATTGATTGATGACTAGCTGGGAGTCGTTGTTGAGACAGATCTCCCTAGCCCCCAATATGTAAGCTAATTCCAAAGCTTGAATTACTGCTTCATATTCTGCTTCGTTTATAGTCATTGTCCGGCAGCTGACAGTCTTACAAAATTTGTTCTCAGTTGGGGATTTGATCACTAAACCAAACCCGACCCCTTTGTATTTGAGGCCCCATCGGTGTGGATTACCCATTCTCCTGGAGTAACATCCTCCATCATTGTGCGCTCTATTTCGGCCTTAGGCATTAAGTCAGTACTGAAGTTGAGCACCTAGGCCATAATGGTTGCACGTGGCCGGTAGATGATATCATATTCTCCCAGTTCGATGGCCCATTTTGCTAGCCTACCCGAGAGTTTGGGTTTGTACAAAATGGTCCAAAAAGGGAAAGAAGAAACCACAATAATCGTGTCACTCTCTAGGTGCTGGTACCGGGTTTCTGCATCCAAGAGCGATTTTCTAACGTAATATATTAGCGAATGCACCCCTTTTTCTTCTCGTACCAAGAAAGCGCCGACAGCGACTTCAAACACTGCGAGGTATGACAATAATGGCTCTCCCTCGCGCGGCTTTGTTAGTAACGGGGGATTGGCCAGATACTATTTCAGTTCTCGAAGCGCCTTGATACACTGCTCTGTCCACTCGAAGCTTTTGTTTTTCATCAAGACGTTTAAGAACTGATGGCACCTTTCGGAAGACCGCGAGACAAAATGGCTAAGTGCGGCGATGCGGCAGTTGAGCCTTTTTACCTCCACTTCGTTCTTCAAAATTTCTGGAATGGCCTCCATCGCAACAATTTCCATGAAATTTACTTCTATACTCCTGTTGGAGACAATGAACCCAAGGAACATCCCGGAGGATACGCCAAAGGCACACTTTTCTGGGTTGAGCTTCATACCGATCTTGTCAAAGATGTCAAATGCTATCTCTAGGTGGCTGATGTGATCCTTGGCGTACTCCGATTTCACCAATATGTCGTCGATATAAACCACCATAGTTTTGCCGATCTACTCCTTGAACATCTGGTTCACTAGCCTCTGATAAGTTGCTCCCGCGTGTTTCAAACCAAAAGGAATTTCCCTATAGCAATAAGTCTGCCTGTCTGTAATAAAGGAAGTTTTTTCCTGGTCATCCAAATTTATGAGGATCTGGTTATACCCTGAGGACGCATCCAGAAAACTCAAAGCCTCATGACCTGCTGTTGAATTGATGAGTTGATCGATGTTAGGCAATGGGAAATAATCCTTTGGACATGCTTTATTTAAGTCTGTGAAGTCAATGCACATCCTTCACTTCCCATTCTTCTTTGGGACCACCACAATGTTGGATAAACAGTCGGGGTAATGAACCTCGCGAATGGAACTGCTGTTCAACAACTTCTCAACCTCCTCATGCACTGCCAATCCCATTTCACGGCTGATCGGTCGTTCCTTCTGCTTGACCGGCTTAAAGTTGGGGTCAATATTTAAGTTATGTGTAATGACGCTAGTTGATATTCCAGGCATGTCGGTGTGTGTCCAAGCAAATGTACCCGACCGAGCTCGTAGAAAATTAGCGTATTCTTATTTGACTTCAGCCAAGAGCTTGGCGCCTACGTAAAAGTTCTTATCGGGGATACTCTCATAAAAAATTACTGTATCCAAGTTGTCGACCGTGGCCTTGGTCGGCTTTTCTTTTTCTTGGAGATCTGAGGGCGTGACAGCCGATTCTCGAGATCCGACTGCTTCGTGAGCTCCAAACGCGAAGGGTATGGTGGTTACTAGGCAAGGCCCGAGTAGTTTCTCCAGCTTCCTCTTTTGTCTATTTGTCTCTTTCTTGGCTGTGTATGTTACGGCAGTGATATAACAGCTTTGGGATAGTTTCTGTTCACCCCGAATCTCTCTCACTCCCCAGGGAGTTGGATACTTGAGGATCTGTTGAAGTAGATGGCACTTTGCGTACTTCGTGAATCCAGGATCTTCCCAAGATAATGTTATATGAGAGATCGCATGTCATCAGTTGGAAGGATGCTACCCTCACTGCCCCTGGTAGGCGTACTTGAAGGAGTATCTCCCTTATGGATTTCTCGCTGGAACTGTTAAAGCTTGTTATAGTGTATGGACTAGGGATTACCTGGTTTTGCATCTCCATCTGGTTGTTGACATTCCAGTGGATGATGTTCATCGCACTACCAGGGTCTACTAGCACGCCTTTGACCTGGGCATCATGGACCTGCAAGGTAATTATCAGGGCGTCACAGTAGGGGTATAGAACTTGTCGCGAGTCTTTGTTATCGAACTCGATGGCGCTGATACGAGATTTATTGGTTATCTCCTGATGCGCCTCACAGACCATGACAGTTCTAGTGCAGGTACTGCTAACTTTGGGTCCTCCAAAAATCATGGTGATAGGCTCCTAGGCCCCCTGGACTGCCAGTATTGCTTCTTCTACATTACTATAAGGTGCAGTATCTTGGCTGGACTCCGGCCATGACAGCGAATAAAAGGATGTTGACCTTGAAGATCCATTCATAGTTTCAGCCATATTAGCCAAGTTATGAACCATCTGTCAGATCTCGATACCGGCATCCTGTGCGGCGTAGCCACTGATGTTTGACATGACTGTGCCTTTTCCTCTTAGAATGCCTACAATTGCCCTTGCCCCATGGTGGGCGCCAAACTATTTATGCCTAAATTTGTACGTCTAGAATAAACGCTTAAATTTATGAAAGGGTCACAAGCAATACATTAAAATACGATGGAAAAGTAAGTAAATAGAGAGAAAAATAATAGACAAGAAAGTAAAGAGTTTTATTCCTTTAGAATAGTCAGATTCAGTGGTGAATCGCTTGATGTACAATACAATGTAAGGAGGTGTATTTATAGTAGTGGATACCTAGTCCTAACTATGGTAAAATACTAAGAACAAATGAGGCTTATGGGTTTATAAACTCAAGGCGGCGGAATATACGAAACTCTAACTAGGAGACTGTAACCCTAAGCCGGCAGGATGTATACCTTGCGTTCTACATCCGTACCGCCTGAACGGTCGTAACTTGTAGAACAGGTGTGTATCCTTTGTGCCTGGTGACTGTAGGATAAGTCTAGTCTCGCCAGGTGGACTCTTATCCCCAGAATAATAGGTGGCATATTTTTGTCCACACAATAATATTCTAAAATTTTGTCTTTTTTCACCGTTTTCCTGTTCTCGACCTTATGTCAACAACATGTATTTTGCATGTCCAATCAGGCGTAGCCGGTCTTATTTGGTTGATGTTGCTCTTTTGTTTCATTATGTTTTGGTACCTATTTAAACACATTGACTAATGCATCAGAGAACAAACAAGTTATTTAATCTCTTCTTGGCGCCATACTTTAACTCTTTAGTCAATATTACTAATGTAAAGAAAGCTGGACAGTAACAAAGTTTAGTTACGAAATATGCAGAGTTCAAACCTATGTCCAAGAAAGCCTCAAGCCAAAACCTTAGTATTGATTTCTAAATATGCATAAGTAAAGAAGAAAAAATATTCACATACATGTAGAGAGATTAAAATCCACAACAATCCAAAAGAACGGGAAATTTTAGAAGATATTAAAAATTAATTTGAAACACAAAAGAAACTGGTAAACAAAAAATCCAAATTGTTGACTTGAACTTATTCATCAACAGGGAACAACCAAAGAGAACCAAAAATTACCATTCTACAGATACCCAAATTTGATTTCAAAATTTCCCAAAAACCAGTAAGTGCACATGATATAACGGAAGAAAGCACACCATAAATCATAACAATGAGACAGAAAACTCAAGTGAAGAGCAACAAAAATGGAGAAACATGCATGAACAAAGTGAAAAAATCATTGACATGCATGTCAAAAATTCAACGCCTACAACCCAAAAGAACCAAACTTTTAAGAAATACGTAAAACTAGTTCATCAGATTCCCCTTCAATTTAAAAAGACACTCAAATTTGGCTAAATAGTACCCCCATTAGTAAAGTCAATTACCCTAAAATCTAAAGAATCTAAAGGAAAAAAAAAACACAAAACTTGAATAGAGAAAAAAAAAAAGAAACAAAGAGAAACTCACTAAAGGTCAGGTTCCAATATTGTAGAGAGAGTTCTAAGCATTGACAGTAAAATAGTGGAAAAATACACGTGTTAAAGGGAAAGAAACAAAATTTAATGGACAGTAAAATATGGTAAAGTGGTAGTACACTTTACATAACCTAGAGTACAACATGATATAGCTATGTTGGTACAGCCCAACTCCCCTTTATTAATATGCAGAGATATGTTTTTGTGTTGTCAAAGGTGACGAGTAGTAAATTTTCAAACCATGGCATCTGATGTTATTACCAACAGACAGATTGTGGTTACTGATGTGGTAACTTGCTTCCCATTATCTCAATCGGAAGAACTGAGGTATCCGATATAGTAGATCCAAGTATTTCTTCTTCCCTTATATGTGAGTTAGATTTTATTCTTCCGATCGATCTGGAAACGGTTTGTCTAATCATGTTTCCATGGTTTCCTTGGATGTCGTTTCTATTAAGAATCTGTTGCGGTAGAGTGGTGAGCTTCTGGTATGATTTATTCCTGGTATTTTTGAGACCCTACTAGTTAATCTGGTTTAAATGTGAGAGATTTGGGACTGACCGTCGGTATTGTCTGCTTGGCATCTTGTTGTGCCACCTTCTGTTATTATGTCAAGTTAGTTTACCTCTCTCCTCGAAATTCAGAGTTGGTAGGATGATAGATCCTAATTCGTCATCATCAGAAGGTGTTATCGTTTCTTCCGGTGCAAAGTGATTAGTAAGTAATATTCGATCTATGTGTCTTCCTTTGGTTCAAGATACTCGTAGAGTCATCTTATTCTATGAGCTTGTCTCGGTTATAAAAGCGTTTTCTGATAATTAAATTGTCGAAGTTTCCTTTTTATAGGAAGGTTAAATTTGCATGGATGTTGTTCCATAAAACTCATTTAATGTCTATTTCTTCAATTATGATTCTTTGGCTAGCCTAACTGGGAAGCAGTCTAGCTCTGGTAGCCAAGCAAATAAGAAGATGAGCTTGCTGAAGCTCGAATTATTCCTATCCTCAGTCCATTGCCATCTCTTCTTCATCCGGCACTAGTGAGCTTGGGCGGTTAGTAGTTGCTTGTGATTGTTGCTCCCAACGCACACGCAAGTATACGTGGTCGACAAGTAATAAAATGATAAGTAGAGTATCATTCCCACGAGGACTATTAAGACTAACACTTAATAAATAATTTCTAACCACTATTCAGGGATCTTTTTCTTCAATGGTGAGAGTTTTAGTAACTAAGAGCAGTAATTAAAACGGTCAAAGTGAATCAAACAATGGAGCAAAACTTGGTGGTTATCAATAATAAGGAGACGGTCCAGGGTCAGAGTTACGAACAATCCAGTTGAGTTTTCCAATTGATTCCACTTCTTAACTCCCGGGTTACTAACTAACAGATTAAATGTACTCGTGAAAACCTTTCGATTCTTCACGGTCTATGCAAGCTACTCCAATCCCTATATGTCTATGGGTTGAATCACGTGCACGCATTAACGAATTCTGTAATTAGTTAAACTAGGCGAGCAAGTATATGTCTATCCTACTCACGAATTGGTTCCCCGATGCCCGGGTGCACAAACTAGTCCTATTCTTTCTTATTACGTAATTAAATTCCCTCTTTCGAGGCCAATCTAAAAACCATAGATAATGCGTAATAATCGGGCCCTGACAATTACACAAGTGAAATCAAGAAAGAATAAGTAACCCGTAATGGGATTCAATTAATGGGAATCAATCTTCAAACATCAACCTTCATGAAATACTCTAACCCTAGAACTAGAGAATTAGCTACGCATACTCATAATAAAAACACAAGGATTTGATGAAATAATGAAATAATGATGTAATAGATTAATGGAAAGGAAGAAAAACCCTTGTTCTTGATATTATGAGCTGTCCAATTGCTCCAAAGTCTGAACTCCTATGAAAAACTAAGTAGAAGAGTATTTATAGAGTTTACAAACACCTAGTAATAAGTTAGACCCAAGCCTAGACGAAATAGGACGTAAAAACGCGCACAAGGGGCGCTATAACGGGCGCCCCGCACCTCGGAACGCGCCTAGACAACCAGAACACGCCCAACTTTTGCCGCTTTTGGCACGCCCCACGTGAGGAACCGCGCCACAGGCTGGCTGCTTTGCCTGGCACGGCGCGCTACCTGTGGCGCCCAGCCATTTTTCTGTTTCGTTTGCTCCTTTGCTCGCTCGTGTCGTGCCTTCGTGTGCTCGATCCAATCCTCAATCAAAATCCAATCTTTTCTTGCTCAATCATGCTCTTTAAAGCTCCAATTACACTGCGTAATAACCTACATACACACGACATAAAATTAGTGTAAACCCACCTCCATAAACTATAAACGAGCGAATAACAAGCTCAAACATGCGGAAATATTAAGGAAATATTGGCATAAAATGCCAAACATCACCACCCCACACTTGAACCTTTGCTCGCCCTCGAGCAAGTCACATCTCACTTCCCAACCTAGGTAAAACAGGTCTTCCTATGACTATGGTTGATACCGATCATTGAACAAATGCACACATGACTACTTTGGATCCACGAACATGCCAACAATTTAACAAACTCAAAAATATGAGAACAACCACCCCAAAATAGCTCAATTGCACCAAACTCAACTTATTGCAACCATGCTCCCACAAAATCACACCTATCTACTCAACCAAGAAACCATCAACTTCACCTATTTCACGCAAACCATGTGCCCTCACCAATATGAAGCAAAATAGTGCCCCCTGAAGATCACACACAACAACAAATATCATGAATAGAACGGGGGCAATAACAAATGAATTCACTCACTCTCATGAAAACCTCACATGTCACACACAATGTACCATAGGCTTGCCCGTAGTGTAGGACTCCACTAATGTAAGCTCACTCCAATCGGGATTAACTAGGACTTTAGAAAGGTCGTAACGTAGGCTAAGGGGCGGGTAGGATACATATGGTAATAGTGACTACCTCCCTAAGCACTTTAATACATCACAAATATTTCATCACAATTCTCAACAAGCCACCCAATCAACACTTCCACACATACACCTTCTCAACAAGTAGCAATTTTTTCTTTTAAGCACACACTAGCAAGGATGCATATTCTTCTCTCTTTATTTCTTTTCAATTTTTTTCTTTTCAACTTTGCTCTTTTTTTTCTTTTCTTTTTTTTCATTTTTATTTCAATTTCATTATCTTCCAACCTTGCCAATGCTTTTCACTACTTCACAGTTTTAATAATTATTCTCCTTCATTAGCTCCACTCAAAACCCTCCCAATATCCAACCACAACTCCCACATAACAACACAATATTACTAAAGTGCTTACGGAGTAAAGGGCCAAAAGAGACAATTTAGAACAAATGGGTAGGCTCGGGGTGTGGGTGCGAACAAAAAGGGTCAAAGAAATCACAACAACAAATTTTTTCCAAGGTATATATGTAAGGGTAGGCAAATCAAAAGAAGGCCTGTATCATTTCCCGACTAGAGCAAACCTAGGATTTCGCTTTGCACACACACGGGGCAAGTTCTAGACACCAATATGCAAACATGGAACACAATAGAATATGCCTCACAACACACATTGCACATGATCCACACAAAAAGGTTCCATCAACAACTCTCAATCAAGCATCTAGAGTGCAACTTGTGGAAAATTAAGCACTAATGCACACAGGTTCACAACAAAGTCAAGTGAGTGGACTCAAGCATCTCAAGGGGGTCGTTCCATTTTTTTCTCTAGGCATGCATCACAATTTAAACCCAAAAGACACCACAAATAGCACATGCAACAAGTTCAAATCCACCGGTATCAAACAAACCAAAGGCACCTAGCATTCTACCTAGTTCCTTCGTCTAGGGCCATCTACAACTAACTATCCTAATCCTAAAAATAAAAAACTACCCGGTTCAAAGGCCTCCCCGTGGAAAAGAACCGAGGTCATAAGAAAAACCACGAGGTGGATGACATGTACCACTAACTAAAAACTAAAAGGAAAATCTTTTTGGAATTTTTTTCATTGGTTTTCTAATTTTTTTCAATTTTTTTCATGTATTAAAGCAAGAAACAAATCAAAATAAAGTCAAGTGACAAAGGAAAAATCCTAACGCTACATGCATCCCTAACCTCAAAAATAAGGGAGAGTTCCCCACCCCACACTTAAAACTAAGCAATGTCCTCAGTGCTAAAAATAAGAAAGTGCAAGGGTAAAGAAAACTTCCCTGAAGACTCTAGTCCTTGGTGCTAGCATCCTCCAAGCTTCCATATAGTATGAGGTACTCAGACTTCCCCCATCAGGTCATCAATATTAGGCAAGGGTGAGAGCACCCCACACTTAGCCTCGACATTACATGAACCTGCAATCCAAGGAAAAACAAAAACTACATGACACTATAAATAAATAATACATGTACAAACTCGGGTTGCCTCCCGAGAAGCGCCTTAGTTAACGTCGTGGCACGACGACACTTTCAGCTCACTTCCAGCATTTACGTCTTCTCTTCTTACGACGAACTTTTGCTTTCTTCTTTTCTTCGAGAGAACCCCTCTTCAACTTCACATGTGGTTTACTTCCATGTTCTTGTCTGACACATTCAATCATAGAGCACTCTTCAACCTTAGTTATGTGCTCCTTCTCAGTATACACCTTGAAAGTAACCATTTCTCCATGCGCTCTAACAGTCATCTCACCTAGCTCCATGTCAATAATTGCCTTCGTGGTGACTAAGAATGGTCTCCCCAAAATGATTGGAGCTTCTCGGTCCTCTTCATAATCTAGGACTACAAAATCAGCAGAGAATGTAAACTTACCAACTTTAAGCAACACATCCTCCAACTTACCATCAGGGTGAGTGAGTGATCCATCTGCCATCTTAAGAGTAACTGAAGAGGGCTTGATTGCTCCTAGCCCTAACCTTTTGCAAACAGAGAGAGGCGTGAGATTTATGCTCGCACCCAAATCACACAAGGCACTAGTGATACTATACCCTCCAATGGTAAAAGGAATAGTAAACTTCCCAGGATCTTGAAGTTTTGGAGGTAGCTTGCTCAAGATTGTGCTACACTCCTCAACTAACTCAATTGCATCTATCTCTTGAGGCTTTCTCTTCTTGACTAAAATCTCTTTTAAGAACTTCACAAAGGATGGCATCAATTCAAACACATCAGTCAAAGGAATATTAACATGAAGCTCTTTCAACATACTCACAAATTTTTGATATTGGGCCAAATCCTTCGATGGTATAAGCCTCTGCGGGAATGGTGGAGGTGGCAGAGGTGCCTCCTTTCTCTCTTCTTTCTTCTTTACCTTCTCCACTTTTTCAATTTTTTCTATTTCAGCTCTCTCCTCAGACTTGGCCATCAACTCTCTATCTTCAATTAAAGTCACTGCAAGACATTGTTCAGACTCTTTTTTAACCGTACTTATTTCTCCCACCAACTGCCCCAACTGGTGCTCCAGGTTCTTGTGAGCATTGGTAAGATCTTGTATTTCCTGTGCATGGGCTGCAGTGTCAGCTATCATTCTCTGCTGGCCCGCCATTATTTGCTTTAGCATATCTTCAACTGAATTGCTAACCTGTTGTGGTGGAGCTGGAAGTGGATGGTAATTATTCGGGGCTCTCGTATTGCCTTGATAATAAGAATTACCAAACTGATTTTGACCCTGCAGCCTGTTTTGATTACCTACGTAATAAACTGACTCTGGATTAGAAGAGCAAACCTCTGTAGCATGGTCTTGCCCACGAACCTCACAAAAACTCTGGAGTTGTTGCACTGGAGCCACTGGTTGCTGAGTCCTTGGCAGAGCTAGCTTGCTAATTTGATTGGAAATAGCATCCATCCTCGCCCTTAGCTCTGAAACTGCATCTAACTGAAGTACCCCTCCAGCTTTCTGCGTAGTAGCTCTACCATCTCCCTGCCAATCAGGATTGCTCTGCGAAAACTTGTCAAGCAAATCATAAATCTGGTCAAAATTTAAGGCTAATACTTGGCCTCCAGCAGCAGCATCTACCACGATTTTAGTATACGCAGTCAACCCCTCCACAAAAGTATGTGCAAGAACCTCATTGGATTGGTTATGGTGTGGACAATCTCTCAGTAAAGCTTTAAACCGCTCCCAGGCTAAATACAAAGACTCTCTTTCTATCTGTCTGAAGGACATAATTTCAATCCTCACCCGGGCTGTCTTGGCAGATGGATAAAACTTAGCAAAGAACTTCTTAGCCAAATCATTCCAAGTGGTGATAGACCCAGACTTTTCAGCCTTTAACCACCTCTTTGCTGCCCCAATCAGTGAAAACGGGAACAATGTCAAGCGAACATAATCAATAGGCACTCCCTTTGGTGTATAAGTATCACCGAGCTCCAAGAAATTCTGGATATGTTGTTGCGGATCTTCATGAAGTAATCCACCAAATTGTCCAGTCGCATGTAACAGTTGTATCATGCCGGACTTAATCTCAAAGTGTCTAGTAATTTCAGGCTTAACTATGCTCGAGGCTACTCCCTCCAGGCTGGGGAGAGCAACATCTCGCACAGCTAAAGCTTGTTCTGCTGCCATTCCTGTAGGTAAAGATCAAGCAGGACCTAATACTTGAAACAACACAAACTCAAAATAAAAATTAAACCTGAATAGAAAGTAATAAACTGTTCAAAAAGAAATCAGTCAATTGTTTAGTCCCCGGCAATGGCGCCAAAAACTTGTTGCTCCTAATGCACACGCAAGTATATGTGGTCGACAAGTAATAAAATGATAAGTAGAGTATCGTTCCCACGAGGACTATTGAGACTGACACTTAACAAACAATTTCTAACCACTATTCAGGGATCTTTTTCTTCAATGGTGAGAGTTTTAGTAACTAAGAGCAGTAATTAAAACGGTAAAAGTGAATCAAATAATGGAGCAAAACTTGGTGGTTATCAATAATAAGGAGACGGTCCAGGGTCAGAGTTACGAACAATCCAGTTGAGTTTTCCAATTGATTCCACTTCTTAACTCCCGGGTTACTAACTAACAGATTAAATGTACTCGTGAAAACCTTTCGATTCTTCACGGTCTATGCAGGCTACTCCAATCCCTATATGTCTATGGGTTGAATCACGTGCACGCATTAACGAATTCTGTAATTAGTTAAACTAGGCGAGCAAGTATATGTCTATCCTACTCACGAATTGGTTCCCCATTGCCCGGATGCACAAACTAGTCCTATTCTTTCTTATTACGTAATTAAATTCCCTCTTTCCAGTTCAATCTAAAAACCATAGATAATGCGTAATAATCGGGCCCTGACAATTACACAAGTGAAATCAAGAAAAATAAGTAACCCGTAATGGGATTCAATTAATGAGAATCAATCTTCAAACATCAACCTTCATGAAATACTCTAACCCTAGAACTAGCATACTCATAATAACAACACAAGGATTTGATGAAATAATGAAATAATGATGTAATAGATTAATGGAAAGGAAGAAAAACCCTTGTTCTTGATGTTATGAGCTCTCCAATTGCTCCAAAGTCTGAACTCCTATGAAAAACTAAGTACAAGAGTATTTATAGAGTTTACAAACACCTAGTAATAAGTTAGACCCAAGCTTAGACGAAATAGGACGTAAAAATGCGCACAAGGGGCGCTATAACGGGCGCCCCGCACCTCGGAACGCGCCTAGACAACCAGAACACGCCCAACTTTTGCCGCTTTTGGCACGCCCCACGTGAGGAACCGCGCCACAGGCTGGCTGCTTTGCCTGGCACGGCGCGCTACCTGTGGCGCCCAGCCATTTTTCTGTTTCTCGTTTGCTCCTTTGCTCGCTCGTGTCGTGCCTTCGTGTGCTCGATCCAATCCTCAATCAATATCCAATCTTTTCTTTCTCAATCATACTCTTTAAAGCTCCAATTACACTGCGTAACAACCTACATACACACGACATAAAATTAGTGTAAACCCACCTACATACACACGACATCCAATTACAAGCTCAAACATGCGGAAATATTAAGGAAATATTGGCATAAAATGTCAAACATCAGTGATGTTCCCTGTGTTGAGCCAGAGTGTGTGTCAAGGTAGCCAGGTAAACACATTGTTGTGTTTTAAGGCTACTAAGGGTAATGAGAAGCGTCATTTAACCCCTGAGTTAATCCATCAGGCGGTGGTGCTTATGGAAGAGTTATGGAGTTGTGAACTCGAGAGTTGCAGCTGTTTGGCAACTCGAGAATGTAATTTGGTAGCTCAGCTCTGAGCCGTGTTATGTTTTTAGGTAAGCCTTCCTTAGTCTAGCAGACTGTGCGATCTATTCAAACTAGTTGTATGAGTTTATGCTTTAAGTGGAGGAGTCTTCCTCTAATGCTTATTTCTAATATAAAATCTCTAACGCATTACTGAAACGTAAGCTAATTCTTAGTTTCATCGATATGGGAGAGAGATTTAATATTAGCATTTCGTATTGGAGGGAGACTCCTCCACTTAGAGCATAAACTCATACAGCTAATTTGAATAGGAATAGTCATCCTCCCACAACCTGTTGGACTAAGGAAGAGATAGCTAAAACCAAAACGCGGCTCAGGACCTGAGCTTCCAAATTACCCTCTCGAGTTGCCACACAGCTGCAAATCTCATGTTCAAAACTACTACGAATGAATTACTAAAAAATATTACTGCATCCCAGACGAACGCACGGTTAGAAAAGAAGGAAGAGAAACTTCCTAAATGCCATCATAGCCTCTCGTAGATAAGTACGGACATCTATGTAGCCATAAGCGAGACTATACTAGACACTGTATTAGTCTGGATAGACTCTAAACCGGGCTCTGATACCAACTGACACGACCCAGAATTTGGCTAGGTCGTGCGAGCACCCGACCACCTCCCCTAAACCCGTCGGGTGAACCCTTATCAACTGAATTCAGTAAATGAATATAAATTCAACTCATAAATAAGAAGAAGACTTAGAAAAAGGCATAGACATACTGATACCTCTAAGCTGTACAAAAGAAACTACAACCAACTACCCAGTATACAAAGCTTAGAGCTATCCAGATTAGACATCTAAGAGTATCAAAGAATGCATATGCCTCTTGAAGGGAGCAGAATACAACTGAAACGAGAAACATACAACTGGTGGCCATCCTGAAGAGAAGCTGGTTCACCCTGACAGCTGAAGTTATCTTCGCTCCTTAACAACGTGGCGAACTCAATCTTGAAGCGAACCTGCCGAAACCAGTTAAATAGACAAGAAACAAAAAAAAAACAAACAAGGGGAGTCAAAAGGACTCAATAAGTAGGGCAGACTAGCCACCTCAAAGAATAGTATAGCTAGCCAGGGAGAAGAAAAGCAGATAAACCAAATTCACCTTATCTCAACCACAAAAGGCAAAGCCAGATAATAACTGGAAACAAGTATGGAACCATAAACTCAAAAACAACCAGAGTTCATAAGATAGAACATATAGGTATCCTGAACATATCAACAATCAGAAATACATCATATTATATGTAAATATTGTTGCAGCGTGCAACACGATCCATATATTTATAATGTTGCGGCGTGCAACCTGATCGATATATATTTATACTGTTGCGGCGTGCAACCCGATCCATATATTTATACAGTTACGGCGTGCAACCCGATCCATATATTTATACTGTTTCGGCGTGCAACCCGATCCATATATTTATACTGTTGCGGCGTGCAACCCGATCCATATACATTTATACTGTTGCGGCGTGCAACCCGATCCATATACTTCTACTGTTGCGGCGTGCAACCCGATCCATATACTTATACTATTGCGGCGTGCAACGCGATCCATATACTTATACTGTTACGGCGTGCAACCCGATCCATATATATTTATACTGTTGCGGCATGCAACCCGATTCATATATTTATACTGTTGCGCCGTGCAACCCGATCCATTTACTTATACTGTTGCGGCATGCAACCCGATCCATACATTTATATTGTTGCATCGTGCAACCCGATCCATATATTTATAGTATTGCGGCGTGCAACCGGATCGATATATTTATACATACACATAATAGTAACCACACAATTTACTACACATATCACCGGCGGGGGACTCTCATCGACTACCGGAAAGTATATGTCAAGCTCAAAACCAGAGTATAATGCCCATATAATCAATGCAATACCAACAACAGGGCATAGCAATATAATATACAATATAAATCCAAAGCTAAGGCGTAATGAGTATGCCTATCGACAGCTACACACGTAAGGAATACGTGGTAGAAAATCCACGAAGCCACGTGCCTCCAAAGAAATAAATATAAACACTTACCTTATTCCAGATTTAATACTGCTACTTGACAACTGCTTTATTCTTTGGAGTCATTGCCAAACGATTCCACTGGATATCTCGGGGTGAAAATTCTATTTTTTCCTGCTCATTTTTCTTTCCTTTCTCCCTTTTTTTCTGATATTTTTCGCAGCCTTTTCTATTCTTACTTCCTTGCGCTCTGTTTCCTTTTCTGCCTTTAGCTTTAAAGCTAAGCTGAGCCACCACCATTCTTTCTTTATTTCCTTTTATCCTTTTTTTTCTTTCATTTTTTCTTCCTTTTTGTTTTTTTTTTAATAATTTCTTTTCGTTTTCGTGAAAATTAAAATGGAACCCTACGAAATTCGAAATAATTCAAAATTTTTCAAGAAAGTTATAAAAAATTCATATAACATACTCGCTAAGGCGGATCTCAAATAGGACTCTCGAAACCTAAGATGCGAATTAAATCAAAAAGATCAAATTCTTTAACTTTCGGCATTTTACCAAAAACTATCCGAACGACCTCGAAATTTACTTTTAAAAATTCATACAGGTCAAAAATAATCATATGAACCTAACGACACTTTCAGATTTCAACTCGGAGCTCATTCGCCAAAGTTGAGCTCGAAAATATCTTTTTAAGATTTACCGACAACATAAACTGAAACCTTCTTCCGATACGTGCCAAACGAGGTCTGATTTAGCTCAAATTTTACAGATAGGTCCTCATAGACCTTACAAAGATTTTAAAATTATTGGCACGTCCATCGGGGTCGTAATTCCCGAAACAACTACCTAAGGTCTTTTCATTCTCCTCCACTTATATTCTCTTTCGTCCTCGTACGAGCGTAAGTCTAAAGAAAAATTTACACAGATAATAAAAGAATTTGCACGACCTTAATACACTACTCCACGGACATTATCTCATGATTACAGAATACACGCACACCGAACTCTAGGAATAAAATATATATGGATAATATCACAATACCATTGCTCAGCTTATTCTGACTAAGCTACCCTGCTTTGATCACGAGAGGAGAGTTCTATATTTTCGGAACAGAGATACACGGAAATCTAGATGGATTAACATGATTCTGTGATGAATCAATTCTTCGATATAAATTTTGATATAGAACAGGTAGATTAAACTAAGAATTAGCTTACACTTCAGCAACGCCTTAGAGATTTAATATTAGCATTTTGTATTGGAGGGAAACTCCTCCACTTAGAGCATAAAATCATGCAACTAATTTGAATAGGAATAGTCATCCTCCCACAACCTGTTGGACTAAGGAAGAGATAGCTAAAACCAAAACGCGGCTCAGGACCTGAGCTTCAAAATTACCCTCTCGAGTTGCCACACAGTTGCAACTCTCATGTTCACAACTACTACGAATGAATTACTAAAAAATATTGTTGCATCCCAGACGAACACACGATTAGTAAAGAAGGAAGAGAAACTTCCTAAATGCCATCATAGCCTCTCGTATATAAGTATGGACGTCTATGTAGCCATAAGCGAGACTATACTAGACACTGTATTAGTCTGGATAGACTCTAAACCGGGCTCTGATACCAACTGACACGACCCAGAATCTGGCTAGGTCGTGCGAGCACCCTACCACCTCCCTTAAACCCGTCGGGTGAACCCTTATCAACTGAATTCGGTAAATGAATATAAATTCAACTCATAAATAAGAAGAAGACTTAGAAAAAGGCAAAGACATACTTATACCTCTAAGATGTACAAAAGAAATTACAGCCAACTACCCAATATACTAAGTTTAGAGCTATCCAGATTAGACAACTAAGAGTATCAAAGAATACATATGCCTCCTGAAGGGAGCAGAATACAACTGAAACGAGAAACATACAACTGGTGGCCATCCTGAAGAGAAGCTGGCTCAACGTGACAGCTGTACTCGTCATCGTTCCTTAACAACGTGGCGAACTCAATCCTGAAGCGAACCTGCCGAAACAAGATAAATTGACAAGAAACAACAAACTAGGGGAGTCAAAAGGACTCAATAAGTGGGGAAGCCTAGCCACCTCAAAGAATAGGATAGCTAGCCAGGGAGAAGAAAAGCAGATAAACCAAATTCACCTTATCTCAACCACAGAAGGCAAAGCCAGATAATAACTGGAAACACGTATGGAACCATAAACACGTAAACAACCAGTGTTCATAAGATAGAACATATAGGTATCTTGAACATATCAACAATCAGAAATACATCATATTATATGTAAATATTGTTGCAGCGTGCAACACGATCCATATACTTATAATGTTGCGGCGTGCAACCCGATCCATATATTTATACTGTTGCGGAGTGCAACCTGATCCATATATTTATACTGTTGCGGCGTGCAACCCGATCCATATACTTATACTGTTGCGGCGTGCAACCCGATCCATATATATTTATATTGTTGCGGCGTTCAACTCGATTCATATACTTATACTGTTGCGGCGTGCAACCCGATCCATATATATTTATATTGTTGCGGTGTGCAACCCGATCCATATACTTATACAGTTGCGGTGTACAACCGGATCCATATATATTTATACTGTTGCGGCGTGCCACCCGATCCATATATTAATACTGTTGCGGCGTGCAACCCGATCCATATATTTATACTGTTGCGGCGTGCAACCCGATCCATATACTTATACTGTTGCGGCATGCAACCCGATCCATACATTTATATTGTTGCAGCGTGCAACCCGATCCATATATTTATAGTATTGCGGCGTACAACCCGATCCATATATTTATACATACACATAATAGTAACCACATAATTTACTACACATATCACCGGCGGGAGACTCTCATCGACTACCGGGAAGTATATGTCAACCTCAAAATTAGAGTACGATGCCCATATACTCAATGCAATACCAACAACAGGACATAACAATATAATATACAATATAAATCTAAAGCTAAGGCATAATGAGTATGCCTATCGACAGCTACACACGTAAGGAACACGTGGTAGAAAATCCACGAGGCCCTGTGCCTCCAAAGAAATGAATATAAATACATACCTTATTCCAAATTTAATACTGCTACTCGACAACTGCTTTGTTTTTTTGATTCATTGCAAAACGATTCCACTGGATGACTCGGGGTGATAATTCTATTTTTTCCAGCTCCTTTTTCTTTCCTTTCTCCCTTTTTACTGATATTTTTCGCAGCCTTTTCTATTCTTACTTCCTTGCGCTCTATTTCCTTTTCTTCCTTTAGCTTTAAAGCTAAGCTGAGCCACCGCCATTCTTTCTTTATTTCCTTTTATCCTTTTTTTTATTTCTTTTTTTTTCCTTTTTGTTTTTTTTAATAATTTCTTTTCGTTTTCGTGAAAATTAAAATGGAACCCTACGAAAATCGAAATAATTCCAAATTTCTCAAGCAAGTTATAAAAAATTCATATAACATACTCGCTAAGGCGGATCTCAAATCGGACTCTCGAAACCTAAGATGCGAATCAAATCAAAAAGATCAAATTCTTTAACTTTTTGCATTTTAGCGGAAACTATCCGAACGACCTCGAAATTTACTTTCGAAAATTCATACAGATCAAAAGTAATCATATGAACCTAACGACGCTTTCAGATTTCAAATCGGAGCTCATTCGCCAAAGTTGAGTCGAAAACATCTTTTTAAGATTTACCTACAACGTAAACTGAAACCTTCTTCCGATACGTGCCAAACGAGGTTTGATTTAGCTCAAATTTTACAGATAGGTCCTCATAGACCTTACAAAGATTTTAAAATTATCGGCACGTCCATCGGGGTCCTAATTCCTGAAACGACTACCTAAGGCCGTTTCATTCTCCTCCACTTATACTCTCGTTCGTCCTCGTACGAGCATAAGTCTAAAGAAAAATTTACAGAGATAATAAAAGAACTTGCACGACCTTAATACACTACTCCATGGACATTATCTCATGATTACAGAATACACGCACACCGAACTCTTGGAGTAAAACATATATGGATAATATCACAATACCATTGCTCAGCTTATTCTTATTAAGCTACCCTGCTTTGATCACGAGAGGAGAGTTCTACATTTTCGGAACAGAGGTACACGGAACTCTAGATGGATTAACATGATTCTGCGACGAATCAATTCTTCGATATATCTTTTGATATAGAACAGGTAGATTAAACTAAGAATTAGCTTACACTTCAACAGCGCCTTAGAGATTTAATATTAGCATTCTGTATTGGAGGGAAACTCCTGCACTTAGAGCATAAACTCATACAACTAATTTGAATAGGTATAGTCATCCTCCCACAACCTGCTGGACTAAGCAAGACATAGCTAAAACCAAAATGCGGCTCAGGACCTGAGCTTCCAAATTACCCTCTCGAGTTGCCACACAGCTGCAACTCTCAAGTTCACAACTACTACGAATGAATTATTAAAAATATGTAGGCATCCCTGACGAACACACGATTAGAAAAGAAGGAAGAGAAACTTCCTAAATGCCATCATAGCCTCTCGTAGATAAGTACGGACGTCTAGTACCCATCAGCGATACTCTACTAGACGCTATCTTAGTCGGGATAGACTCTAAACCGGGCTCTGATACTAACTGACACGACTCAGAATCTGGCTAGGTCGTGCGGGCACCCGACCACCTCCCCTAAACCCGTCAGGCGAACCCTTATAACTGAATTCGGTAAATGAATATACATTCAACTCATAAATAAGAAGAAGACTTAGAAAAAGGCACAGACATACGGATACCTCTAAGTTGTACAAAAGAAATTACAGCCAACTACCCAATATACTAAGTTTAGAGCTATCCAGATTAGACATCCAAGGGGATCAAAGAATACATATGCCTCCTGAAGGGAGCAGAATACAACTAAAACGATAAACATACAACTGGTGGCCATCCTGAAGAGAAGCTGGCTCACCCTGACAGCTGAAGTCGTCTTCGCTTCTTAACAACGTGGCGAACTCAATCCTGGAGCGAACCTGCCAAAAAGATATAAATAGACAAGAAACCAAAAAAACAAACAAGGGCGAGTCAAAAGGACTCAATAAGTGGGGCAGACTAGCCGCCTCAAAGAATAGGATAGCTAGCCAGGGAGAAGAAAAGCAGATAAACCAAATTCAACTTATCTCAACCACAAAAGGCAAAGCCAAATAATAACTGGAAACACGAATGGAACCATAAACTCGTAAACAACCAGGGTTCATAAGATAGAACATATAGGTATCCTGAACATATCAACAATCATAAATACATCATATTATATGTAAATATGGTTGCGGCGTGCAACCCTATCCATATGCTTATACTGTTGCGGTGTGCAACCCGATCCATATATATTTATACTGTTGCGCCGTGCAACACGATCCATATATTTA
This sequence comes from Petunia x hybrida, assembly GCA_037355625.1. Lineage (NCBI taxonomy): Eukaryota > Viridiplantae > Streptophyta > Magnoliopsida > Solanales > Solanaceae > Petunia > Petunia x hybrida. Next base: position 458,352 of record JBBBVM010000676.1, read on the forward strand.
TACTTTTGCGGCGTGCAACCCGATCCATATATTTATACGGTTGCAGCGTGCAACCCGATCCATATACTTATACTATTGCGGCATGCAACCTGATGTATATATATTTATACTATTGCGGCGTGCAACCCGATCAATATACTTATACTGTTGAGGCGTGAAACTCGATCCATATATATTTATACTGTTGCGGCGTGCAACCCGATCCATATATACTTAAATTATTACGGCGTGCAAGCCGATCCATATACTTATACTGTTGCGGCGTGAAATTCGATCCATATATATTTATACTGTTGCAGCGTGAAACCCGAACCATATATACTTAAATTATTGCGGCATGCAACCCGATCCATATCCTTATACTGTTGCGGCGTGCAACCCTATCCATACATTTATATTGTACCGGCGTGCAACCCGATCTATATATTTATACTGTTGCGGCGTACAACCCGATCCATATATTTATACATACACATATTAGTAACCACACAATTTACTACACATATCACCTGTGGGGGACTCTCATCGACTACCGGAAAGTATATGTCAAGCTCAAAACCAGAGTACGATGCCCATATACTCAATGCAATACCAACAACAGGGCATAACAATATAATATACAATATAAATCCAAAAGCTAAGGTCTAATGAGTACGTCAATCTACAGCTACACACGTAAGGAACACGTCGTAGAAAATCCATGTGGCCAAGTGCCTCCAAAGAAATGAATATAAATACTAACCTTATTCCAAATTTAATACTGCTACTCGACAACCACTTTTTTCTTTTGATTCATTGCCAAACGATCCCATTGGATGTTTCGGAGTGAAAATTCTATTTTTTCCTGCTCTTATTCCTTTCCTCTCTCCCTTTTTTCTGATATTTTTCGCAGCCTTTGCTATTCTTACTTCCTTGCGCTCTGTTTCCCTTTCAGCCTTTAGCTTTAAAGCTAAGCTGAGCCACTGCCATTCTTTCTTTATTTCCTTTTATCCTTTTCTTTCTTTCATTTTTTTTCCTTTTTCTTTTCTTTAATAATTTCTTTTCATTTTTTTTTGAAAATTAAAACGGAACCCTACGAAATTTGAAATAATTCCAAATTTCTCGAGCACGTTATACAAAATTTATATAACATACTCGCTAAGGTGGATTTCAAATCGCACTCTCGAAACCCAAGGTGCGAATTAAATCAAAAAGGTCAAATTCTTTAACTTTCGACATTTTAGCGAAAACTATCCGAACGACCTCGAAACTTACTTTCGAAAATTCATTCAGGTCCAAAATAACCTAATGATGCTTTCAGATTTCAAATCTGAGCTCATTCGCCAAAATTGAGCTCGAAAACATTTTTTTAAGATTTACCAACAACGTAAACTGAAACCTTCTTCTGATACGTGCCAAACGAGGTCTGATTTAGCTCAAATTTTACAGACAGGTCCTTATAGACCTTACGAAGATTTTAGAATTATCGGCATGCCAATCGGGGTCCTAATTCCCGAAACGGCTACCTAAGGTCCCTTCAGAAACATCCAGGTAATGATGTTAATTCAATATTTCAGTTTATTACGTGTGTTTGAATATATTTTAGCTTTAGAAATGGAGATATTAGACATCATTCTAATGAGTTAAATTGATAGTTTGACGTTTAATTGGACCCGATAATGGAATTGATTATCTATTTGAACTCAGAAAGTTTTGGGCAACCCATAAATGTAATTTTGTTAGGGTTCGGTTATATGATTTTGAACCATGTACATAGGCCTTGACTGCGTATCGTGTATGCGAATCAGGTGTCGAGCCTGATCGGATTGTTCTTAGATGTAAGGAATGAAGTCTTTAGCCTTATTTGATATATTTTTTCGCTTATTGAATAGAGTGAGATAGTTTGGTAGCAAATCCAAAGGAAAAAGCGGTTGTTGAGTAGCAGTGCTAACTTTGGAATGAGGTAAGTGATTGTATCCATTTCTTTGGTGCCTTTGGCTCTTGGATATTCTACTATGTGTTCATTACGTGTGTAGCTACTGATAGGCGTACTTATTACGCCTTTGTTTTGAATGTATACTGTATATTATATGTTATGCGTTGTTGCTGGTATTGTATTGAGCATAGAAGCATTGTACTATGGCTGTGAGCTTGATATGTACTTCTCGGCTGTCGATGAGGGTCCTGCGCTGGTGAAGGGTTATTATTGCATCATCCTTGCATTATATTGAGGGTTTGAGGATTCCGCCCCAGAAGCAGAAGTATTTCGCTTTTATGTCATATACTGAGTGCAGGAGTATTCTGCCTCAGCTTTATGTTATCTCGAGTGCAGGAGTATTCCGCCCCAGGAGCATGAGTAATCCGCTCTTATGTCATATACTAAGTGCAGGAGTATTCCGCCTCAACTTTATATTATCTCGGGTGCAGGAGTATTCTGCCCCAGGAGCAGAAGTATTCCACTCTTATGTCATATACTGAGTGCCGGAGTATTTTGCCTCAGCTTTATATTATATCAGGTGCAGCAGTATTCCACCCCAGGAGCAGGAGTATTCCGCTCCAGTTGGTTATTAGATTGTATTCCCCTCGAATGCAGGAGTATTCTGCTTCGGAATGGGATTAGGGGCACATGTGACGCCATTGCATCATACTGCATTCATTCCATTTCATTGCACATACTGCATTCATTCCATTTCATTACACCGGTTGTTGTATATTGTGTGATTATAGTGCGATGTTTTGTGTATGCGTCATGTATTTCTGATTGTTGATATGTTCGAGATAACCATAGGTTCTGTCCATCTTAGGTCCTTGGTTGTTTATGAGTTTATGGTTCCATAAGTATTTTCAGTAATTATTTGGCTTTGCCCTTTTTATAGTTGAAATAAAGTGAATTTGGTTTACCTGCTTAACTTCTCCCTGGCTAGCATATCTGCTTCTTCGAGGTGGCTAGCCAGCCCCCACTTACTGAGTCCTTTCGACTCACCCTTTGTTTTTTTTTCTAGTCTATTTATTTTGTTTCGACAGGTTCGCTCTAGGATTGAGTTCGCCACGTTGTTGAGGAGCGAAGACAACATCAGCTGTCAGGGTGAGTCAGCTTTTATTCAGGATGCCCACCAGTTTTATGTTTATTATCTCAGTTTTATTTTTCTCCCTTTAGGAGTTGTTGATACTTCATTTGTATTCTTAGATGTTTGTCTGGATAGCCCTAAACCTAGTACATTGGGTAGTCAGTTGTAACTTCTTCTGTACAGCTTATATATAATTATTTTTGTGTCTCTTTAGGTCTTATTTCTTATCCATAAGTTGATTTTATGTGTATTTTTGTGAATTCAATTTAAAAGGGTTCGCCAGACAGGTCCAGGGTAGGATGTTGGGTGCCCGCACGGCTTTGCCGAAAATTCGGGCCATGTCAGGGAATGAGTAAATGAATTTGTTTATTTTATATCTGTTAATCTTCTTTTATGTTTTAATTTTGTATGTGTAATTATGTAGACTGGAGATAAGTCGTATGGTGTATAGATAGACCTAAGAGAAATACTAATTTTCAGATGTATTGTTGATATTTTGGTGACCAAATCATATAACATATACAATATGTTTTTGTTTTGTTACAAAAATATCTTGGCAATTCGAACATGACTATTTTAATCAACAGGAATATATTACATAGTACAACAACAACAACAACAACAACAACAACAACTACAATAACAACAACAACAACAATAATATGCCCAGTTTATCCCACAAGAAGGGTCTGGAAAAAGTGAGATGTACGCAGACCTTACCCCCTCTCAAAGTGGAGAGGTTGTTTCTGGTAGACCCTCGGCTAGAGAAAATATTTTTAGATAACACATTTGAAAAATAAGATAGAAATAACACGCTAATGAAAATACTAAAACTAAAGCATATCCATAATAGACATATAGTAACACTAGATATAAAGGCAATGACTAAGCTGAAAATAATCTATATAGGCATAACATACAACTAATAAGAGAGAAGACACTCATCCACTACCTAACCTTCTACACTAATCCTCGACCTCCATGTTTTCCTATCTAGGGTCATGTCCTCGGTGATATGAATCTGGGTTATGTCCTGTCTTATTACCTCGACCCAGCTCTTCTTTGGTCTACATCTACCTCTTCGTAGATCCAACACTGCTAACCTCTCACACTTCCTAATCAGAGCATCTGGACATCTCCTTTTTACGTGTCGGAACCATCTCAATCTTGATTCTCGCATCTTTTCCGCCATTGGATCCACGCCCACCTTGTCTCGAATGACTTCATTCCTAATCTTATCCATCCTAGTATGCCCACACATCCATCTAATCATTCTCATTTCCGCCACGCCAATCTTCTGAATGTGTGAGTTCTTGACTAGCCAACACTCAGCCCCATACAACATAGCTGGTCTAACGACCACTCTATAGAATTTTCCTTGAGCCTAGCTGGCACTTAATATCACATAAAACAGCGGAAGTGAGCCTCCACTTCATCCATCCTACTGCTATACCGTGAGTGACATCATCATCAATTTCTCCATTACCTTGGAGGATTGAGCCAAGATATTTGAAAATTTCTTTCGTGGGAATCACTTGAGAATCTAGCCTCACTTCCACATCTGACTCATCCGATGTGTCACTAAACTTACATTCCATGTACTCTATTTCCGTCGTACTGAGCCTGAAGCCTTTAGACTCTAAAATGTGCCTTCACACCTCCAGCTCATTATTGACACTTCTACGTGTCTTATCTACCAAAATTATATCATCTACAAACAGCATACACTACGACACCTATCTCTGAATACTCCGTATCATTTCATCCATCACCGGCGCGAATAAAAATGTACTAAGCGCTGATCCCTGACGTAACTCCATCTCGACCGGAAAGTACTCTGAGTCTCCTCCCATCATCCTCACTCGAGTCCCAATTCGACTGTATTTGTGGTGTGTAGTGCCTAGGCATTTGTTAATAAAAGATACAATTTTTTCTTCAGAAGAAAATTAAGCCAAATTGGCACATATTAATTAGTGTATCATTTTTTTACTTCTATTCTTGGGAATGCATTTAATGACCAGACATATATTATACACTATGTGTCTTTTTGATAATAAAGATATATAACAAAAATATGACCAACTCGGGTAGGTTTTTCTATTCTTTTACACTATATATGTCTTTTTTATAATTAACATTCAAAAGAATCCAATTTGACTTCACTTGGAAGACAAATTAAGCCAATTAGTATTTGTTATTTTACTTTCATTTTTAAGGGAATTTACTTTTTTATTAGTTAAATATAAAAGGGAGTGTGTGTAAGTGAAAATTCATTTTATTCAAAATAAGCCAACCTGGTAAGTTTTGTTAGGTTTCGCGCTTGTAGTACGAGTTCATCAAACTAAACTAATTTGGTAGTGTTTGTAGAATTTCACAGTTCCATTCTGCCTTTACACCTAAGATCCACTATCATATATCCTTGATGTGTTTCTTGAAGAAATGGCGTCCAGTTCTGGTGCTAAGAAATCGGGAAAAGTTGTGAGGGCTTCGCATTTAGTTAGTTTTTGGGTGTCTATTTGATTATTGTCATTCTTTTTCTTTTAGATCTTTTTTTTTTTTTGGGTTATTTTGTACTGTATTTGCATGTTAGGAAATGAACTTCATCACTGAGTTTGATTTATGGGAGAACAAGCCACGATTCGGTTGGATAGGAGATAACACTTTTATGGATATGATTAAAACATTTTTAAGTCGTAGGCAGATTCAACTTCTTAAGAAAGGAATATTTGGTCATTTCCTTGGATTTAGAAAAAATCGATTTAGCGGGACGGTTTATGTTATGCTTATTGTACTGTGAAGTTAAAAGGACTCATCTAGACGTCAATAATTTTTGTATTAAGAGAAATTATTATAGGTTTACGTCAAAGCAATTTGCTCATATCACTGGTCTGAAACAAACTGCAGTTGTGCCTTATTTAAGTGTAGTGTATGATAGGCAAAGTTGTCTATTGACTACTCATTTTCCCCAATAAATATTCAACTCTACAAGAATTGAAAACATGGATGTTAGGGCAGGAGGGGAAGTTTGAAAACAATAATGATGTTGTTAAAATAGCTGAGGTCTATATCGCGTATCGTGTCATTATGGGACAGAGGTTTGAGACAATTCTGACATCCAATCATCAGCCGTTGGTTGAGGATGACAACATATTCTCACAGTTTGGATGGGCTGATTATGCATGCTAACAATCAGTAGCGCGAAGTCGATTTGCACAGGGACTACTCTCTGTCTTGCTAGGTTTCCTTTGGCATTGTTAGTTTGGGTAATGGAATTGTTCCCCTCCTTTACAGAAAAAATTTTGGTGTTGTCTAGTGAAAGTAGACATATGATATTGAACTATAACATCAAGCGTCATGTGCTATTCAATACAGCTAAGGATATGTTTGATCCTAGCACATCGGTAATTACTTGTAACATATTTTGTTGTTTGATTATTTATTTCATTAGGTTCATTACATTTTTTTTTAATGTCATGTGTTATTACGAATATAAGGATGAAATACTTTAATTGTCAAGGAGTGGATGATAAATTTGATGTTGAGGTATTCATTTTTATTGTTGAATTAAATTTTTTCTCAGTGTTCTTTGCTTAGTGATGTAAATACTTATTTTTTGTTTATTTTCTGTTAGGAATTCGCTCAATTGATAGCAAGGTTTGATGCAACGGTTAGGTCTATTCAGAATAATGCTGCAACAAATATGGATATAGAGGGCTTTTAAAAAAAAAACAGATATGCTCTGTACTTTTTGTATTTCAGTTTGTGAAACCATTTGACATGATTTTCTTCTTTTTTTACCTTTGTTTCTGCCTGTACTTATATTGTGTCCCGGTTGGAGGGCAAGATCGATAAGATTAATGATGTATTTTTTTTAAAAAAAATACACACTAGCCCTGAAAGTGGTGATGCATCTACTAACACGAATGATGTCAATCAAGCTGTTAGTAATGTTGATGGTTCTGGTGGTGGTAATGATGGTGTATCTGCTAGCAAAAAGGATTATGATCAGCAAAATTCAAGAGAATTTTTCTTATGGTTCAGAGAAGAATTCTAAAAGTTCTAGAAGTGGTGATGATGACAATGAGGATTTTTCTGGTGGCATAAAGGATGTTGATCAGGAAGCTGTAGAGAATGAACCTGATAGTTCAAATAGCACGAGTTCAGATGATTCTGGCAGTGGTGGTAATAATAATAAGGATATTTCAGGTGGTGAAAAGGGTGTTGATCAGGAAGCTGTAGGGACTGAAACTGATGGTTCAGATAGTAAGAATTCGGATGGTTCTGGAAGTGGCGATGATAATAATAAGGATGTTTCCCGTGGCGAAAAAGATGTTGCTTAGGAAGCTGTAGAGACTGATACTGATGTTTCATATAGTGAAAATTTGAAGGAAGAGAGTGGTGAGTTTTCTAGCAACAATGGTTCTGATAACGATGGAGATGGTAGCTCAACAAACTCCGAGCAACAAATTGAAGGTGATTCTTCTGCCAAATCTTTGAGTACTTCCCTGCCAATTGATTGAAGTAGCAGATGAGATTGTTGTTAAATCTGTTGAAGGTGAAAAGGAAATGCATTATGATTCGGACATTGTTTGTGTGCATAGTAGAAAGAGGACACCATATCATAATAAGCAGGTAGTGCAGCATAATTTTGTTATGAGGTCAAAGAGAAAGGAGCTAGACAGGGATCTAAGTGTTGTTCGTATTCCTTTAAAGAAGATCAAAGTCAAGAAAGCTTCTGGTGTAAAAAAGGGATCAGCAATGCCTTCTACTAGAGGAAGTAAGTGCAATCAACAGAAAGACCAGGAGATGTTTTCAGCTGAGATTCCTATGGCACAGCCTATACTAACAGTTCTAGAAAGTGTGGAATTTAAGAGCACACAGGTTGAGGCGGTGGCCATGTACCAAGAACAGGAGACGTTGGACAAAACATCGGAGATGGTTGTTCATATTCCTTTAAAGAAGATCAAAATTGAGAAATCTTCTGGTGTAAAAGAGGGAACACCAATGCCTGACACTATAGAAAATAAATGCAATGAACAGAAAGACCAGAAGATTCTTTCAGCAGAGATACCTATGGCACAACCTATAAAAACAGTTCCAGGAAGTGTGGATGTTAAGAGCACACAGGTTGAGTCGGAGGCGACGTGCCGTGAACATGTGAGATTGGACAAGCCATCGAAGGTTTCTGTTCGTATTCCTCAAAGAAAATCAAATTTGAGAAAGCAAAAAAGGGATCACTGATGCGTGGTACTAGAGGAAGTAAGTCAAATTAAAAGAAGGACCAAGAGATGCTTTCAGCTGAGATTCCTGTGGCACAACCTATACTAACAGTTCCAGCAAGTGTGGAAGTTAAGAGCACACAAGTTGAGTCAGAGGCGACGTACCATGAACAGGTGACACTGGACAAGCCATCGGAGATTATTGTTCGTATTCCTTTAAAGAAGATCAAAGTTGAAAAAGCAAAAAAGGGATCAGCGATGCGTGGCACTAGCAAAAGTAAGTCCATTAAACAGAAAGACCAGGAGATACTTTCAGCTGAGATTCCTGTGTCACAACCTTTAATAACAGTTCCAACAAGTGTGGAAGTTAAGAACACATAGGTTGAGGCGGACCTGACGTACCGTGAACAGGAGACTGTGGACAGGCCATCGGAGATTGCTGAATGTGTTTCAAAGATACAATTGTTTGCGGCAAACAGATTCATCCCTTTGTCACGGACTCTAAGCCAATAGTTGAAATATCTATTTGTGACTGATGTGAACAATAGTAGGGACGGTACGACTGCGAACAAATGGAAAAAAATTATGTTCGTAGGTGCATATTGCATGGTGACATTTTAACTTTGCCCAAAGAGTTTGAGGCTGTGTTTAGTACATATAAGGCTCCGGCTAAACGTTAGTAAATACTTTCTTCTTTGTTTTTTGTTTTGTTCTATATTTATGAACAGATACACATTTATAGCACTATTCTATTTGTTGCGTCTCTTATTAGGAAACGTGATGATGTGTACTTGAAAACAAACCCTTACGATAAGAATAAGTACACATTTGATACCTTCCGACCTCCAAAGCAGTGGCTACTAGAGTACATGGACTCGAGTTATCCGTTTAACGAGGAGCTTTTGTATAAATCATTTTGTTTTTATTGTATAAATTCATTTAACGAAATTGACCTCCAAAGATTTATATTTGTATTACTGTTTTCGATGCAGCATGTTGATGTGTCTCTGTATTACTTGAGGAAGTTTTCTTGTTACCATACTATTTCATGTTCATGGTCCATAACAGACTTAATATATGATACCAATCTATCTGTCTTAGATATGGGTTATGGTTAGGATATGTATAATGAAAGAATTTGGCAGAGTGATGAAGGAAAATACTTGGTTGATACTGTAAAAGGCTTACAGCGTAGGTGTGGAATTCCTTGGGGATTTATTGATGGAGTATTTTTTTCATTCCAGGATTTTGTTGCATAAGGTGATACACAAGCTAGCCATTACTTTTTTTCTTAGGGTAGATCTTCACCAGAAGAAGATTCATGTTTATGACTTGTTAGACGGTGACCCTGCTCAATATGTAGTTGATAGTATTTCAATGTACGCGTTTGCTCCCAAAATTGCTTTACCATGTTGAGTTTGCGAAGGTGCATCCATTTTTCTCCTCCTGATATAATTTCAAAGAGTTTGAAGCTCTGTGGGAGAATATAAACAAAACTCCCTTCTTGTAAGTGATATCATTCTTTTTTCCTATTTATGTGGAACAAATTGATATGCTTGCCTTTTTCTTTTCCTCTTTGTTCTATTTATTTTAAACTGATTTTTGTAACTTATGTGTGTGTTTATATGTTTAGAAGTGACTAGCGCATATGTGGTTTTGAATGCAATGTCAATATTGTTTGGAAATGAGACAGAGAACGTGTATAGCTTTGACAAAATAAAGAATTTTCGGAAGCTATTTGTTGCACGGCTGTGGGTGCATGGAAAGTGGAAGGCTGAATCCGTCTGCAAAACACCACTAGAGATGGTCGATGATGATTATGGAAAGTATAGTAATTTTATGGGTAAAATCAAGGAAGTGTAATTGTGTTTGCATTAGTATCTGTTTCTTTTTGAATTAATAGATAGAATGAATGTCTTTTGTTTGGACTAATTATGCCAATCTAGCATAATTTCACTCTATTATCCGAACTACTAATCACCGGTAATGATGACAATTCTTGTTCAAGTCGTTGAAAATGTATTTTTTTTAATCTTAGTTTTTATTATTATTGTGCAAGTCAGTCAGATTTGGCATCATTTTGACGTCTATATTAAGTTATAGGAAAGAAACTTACATTTTTCCACTTTATGAGAAGTTATTAAAATACATATATAAAGATATAGTGCCATGTTTCAAGTAATTATGTCAATTCGTCATTGTTTAGTCATTTTGAGAGGCACTAATGAAGAAATTTTTCTTCAATTCTTTGAATATCAATATTTTATTATATTTCAAGGATCCTTTTGCAAATGAGTCAGATTTGGCATAATTTGTATGCTTAGTTAACTTGTAAAATGAGGATTTAATTACTTAGCTGCTCCCATTTGTCACTAGATTTTACAATAAATATATCAATTTGCCATCATTTTAATCAATTAGAGAGGCACTAATGAGGACAGATTATCTTCAACTATTATAATATACATTTGTAATGAGTTTGGCTTTTATGATCATGAAAAAAATCATTATTGCAGAGTTTAAATAATTATCACAATAGAATATTTTTGTTTCAGACTCTAAATGAAATTGTGTAGATTTTTTAACTAGGCACAACAAATTACTATATAATCCAATTTTGTTTATAATCCGATAAGCAAAAATATTGAAACACATGAACCGATTAGCAAAAACATTAAACTACATTGTTCTTGATCTTAAAACATAAATCAAAGCAGTCTAACTGCTTTAACAAAAGTCCTATATAATACTTGAGCAATACTTATAAAAGACAATCTCTATATATATATACATATATGACTAATTTTCCACTTCTGGAGAATTAGGAGGAGTATCAAACTCCCATGGATTCATGTCATTCTTCATAAACAGTGCACGGATCATCCGTTCTATACGGTTGGTTATCCTTTGTTGCTGTTGTGCTTGTGTGTGCGCGCGCGCGCGGCGCGTATATATATATATATATATATATAATTTTCTACTTAAACTCCCATGGATTCATATCATTCTTCATAAGCAGTGCACAGACTATCTGTTCTATACGGTTGGTTGTCCTTTGTTGTTGTTGTGCTTGTTGCATAAGGAGATGCCTAATATTCTACATATCGTCATTTACTCATTGTAGACTTTCTCTGATGTCGGTTACCTCAGTTTGTATGATTGCAACATCCCAGCTCAGGTTAGTAAGATTTGAGATGAGAATTGCTTGTGTTGGGGCATGATGCCCATTTGGAATCATACTATTTTGGTTATTTTTTATATTCTTCTATTTTTTGTTAAGAGTTTAAATTTTTCAATAAGATGATGTTGTTTTATAGGTTATGTGTTGTTTATTAAGACATGGTTGGTCTATATAGACCATTTTGAAAGTTGAATAATTGTAAGATTTTGTAATTTGAATTTTGGTACTCATGATTCCTTCCTTAATAAGTTAAAAATCTAGTTGTTTTTGGTTTTAATTTAATATTAATAAATTTGTTTACTCAACGGTTACCGTGTGGATAGTGGTTATGTTTTGTCCATATTTTATCTTGATATATATGACATGTCAGGTTTAAATGGTTACATCTTTGTAGTCTTTTCAAAACAGTAAATTATTTCGAATTGAACTCAATGCAGCGTAATTTATGATGTATATTGTATCAAAATAAAGTATGTATTTTGTTTAAATAGTGACGATTCGTGGCAACTCATTTGACATTTTTAAACTTGTTTATTTTGTCTAGTAATATATTTAATACTTATATAGTAGCAAAAATTAAATACACTAAGTATTATTTTACCTATTTAAGTGTTTGATTCATATTTATATGATCTAAACTTTGGTGTATCTTTCAGAGTTTATTTGCTTGTTAACTTAACTAATAACGTTGTGTTCCCAATTCGTCATCATTTGTGGTTGTTATCCTTATAAAAATGAAGTATATATTTCTTGAAGAGCCGATATTCCGGCATCAATTCTCTTAATATTTTTAAACATGTACATTTTTAATATCAAGGTAATTCAGATTTATTTTTAGTGAAAAAATTTTGTTATATGGGTATTCGTTACCTTGTTGATTATTTGATTAATTCTTTCAAACATATTTTGATATTTTATTAGCTTATTAGATTAAGTTACAATGATATTAACCTAATCCGTCATCGTTTTGGGTTATATCGTTACAAGATTGAGTTTCATATTAGTCTTAAGTAATGACGTTCTGGCATTAACTTATTTCATATTTTAGAAATGTACATTTTCATTATAAAGTTAATCAGATCTTGTTTGATGCCAAAATTTGGGTATTTATAGTCATTAGTTAACTGCAAATTGTCACATCAGTTCTTTCAAACAGATTTTTGGTATTATTATAAAACTTCATTTGCCAATTAGGTTAAGCAACAACAAAATTCACAATAGGAACGTTATCGTTTTGGTTGTTTTCCATTGGCTTCTTTGTTGTAGGGATCTTTTGAAGAGGATTTTTTTTTTTTTTTGGAGTTTGTGTGTTTCATTTGTTAAGTAAATTGGCGTAATGTATTTACAGACAAGTTTTGAAATTTGAAGTGTTATAACGATCACACCTTCCAGATTATGTTATTTGAATATTCTAATTATGATTCTTATATGGAGAATTACAATCGTTTTGGTGATTTATTTCCAGATTAGCTCATAAATGACAACTGTTTTGGTGACGGCTCAATAAAAAAACTTTTGTGTTTCTAAGGTTCTCACGATTATGGTTTTCCAGGTGTCGTCTGAGTTATGTGTCAGTCCTAAATATAGATAGATTGGATTTCTATTTTTTTTCAAGAGTGTAAATTATGTCATATTCAAAACTATATGGCATTATTTTCTATTATATTGTTAGGAAAACGAATTTTTTAACATATTTACTTTTAGTTTTGAAGTAAATTATACTTAAGTGTTTGATTAATATTTTTGAAACAAATTTTTCTTATTTTTTTAAGATTTTATAAACCTATTAATTTAGGTAATAACAGTGTGAATCCAATCCTTTATCATTTGTGTGGTTCTTATTGTAACCAAAGGAAGTATGAACTCATGCTAAAGTTTTAATGATCTGGCATTATTTCATTTAAGATTTTAAACATTAGAATAAGTCCCTGCAACCTCTTCACATGCACACCTTTTCACTAAAAAGAGATGACTTGCTTTATCATTCCCAATGCACCCATTTAATGACACCCCAACACAATTCTTTTAATTTCCTAACAGTCTATAAATACCACTAAGTTAATCTCCTAAAGATCATCATCAAACTTAAAGAAAATCATAACCAAAAACACTATAGAAACTATGGCTCGCAGACTACGCTACACAAGATGTCAACAAAGAGCAGATATTCAAGAGATTCGTGATCGCCTCGAAGAGGCATGTATACAGAAGCTGGATGTAAGAAGGATTGCAAGGGTCCTTCAAGTGATTTTGGAATTCATTGGCAAACCTTGACGACTATATAACTACTCCCAACTCTCCACCCCATGCCAATGTAAATGAATGTTTTTTAAGTATTTCATGTATTTTATTTTCTAATTTAGGCATGTCTTGTTATCAATCAAATTATGAATGAAATGGCGTTTTATGTTATATATTTTTTGTATCTTATACTATTTTTGTTACTTCTCAGACTTCTACTCTTGTTTTGAATCAGACGCAGTAAATGTGATTAATTAGGCTATTCAACTTTGCAAGGTGCAACTCTTTATAATCTTTTTATATGACTATTGTGCAAAGGATTGCAGTATTATGCAAACTCAATGTTTTTTGGTTTGAAACAGTAAATGAAGATATATATATATATATATATATATATATATATATATATATATATATATATATGTGTGTGTGTGTGTGTGTGTGTGTGTGTGTGTGTGTGTGAAGATATTTCATTGATGCTGAACAGAAATACGAAAGCATATGTATTACAAAAGCAGTCATACTGGTTTGCCAAAAGTAATAGAGATAATACATAATAATATATATAATAGAACAACTTATATAACTAATTATCCGCATCGGGAAAATTTTGAGGAGTATCAAACTCCGCTGGATTCATGTCACTCTGGAGAAGGAATGCAGTAAGCATCCTTTTAATACGTTCAATCCAGCGACAGGTGACATCCCTAATACTCCACGTATCAGTGGTCAATCATTCCATGTTCTTATTGATTGATGTGACATCAATATGCAAAGCAGAAATCTCCTAACGTAAGTTTTCATAATTTTCATTGTGATTTGATTGGGCTGGGGCATAGTGGCCATTAGTAATGATTCTGTTTTAATAGTTTTTCATTTGTTTTATGGTATGTGAGAACCTTTTGATTATACAAATAAGAGGACTTTTTTGTTTTAAATTGTGTGTTTGGTTTTCTAACAAATGGTCTATATTTATACAGAAATTTTGAAATTGAACCGTTGTAAGTAATTGGTTTTTCTTATTTTATAATTTGAATTAATTCTTATCTTAGGATTTTAAAAAACTAGCCATTTTGATGTCATTTCAACAAAAACTTTGTGCTTTGAAATACTCTCCAAGCTAGTTATGTTTATGATTTTTCCATGCTCACCTCGAGTTATGCGTCAGTTTTAAAGGTGTACAGATTGGTAGCTTCTCCAAAATAGTAGAACTTTGGAATTGAAGCCAGTCCGACACAATTTTTTATTCACATAACAACTTAATGAAGTATCCATTGTCTTAAAGTGGTGACAATTCGTTGCCATTTTATTTTAAATTTCAAACATGTTTATTTTCATTGGCAATTTAATTAATAGTTATGTAGTATGAATAATTTAGTTTTTAGGTATTATTTAACTAATATAAGTGTTTGATTGATACTTTGAAATATATTTGTGGTGGGCTTTTGAGATTTTTTTTATTTATTAATTTAACTAATAAAAAGGTGAACCAAATCCTTCACCATTTGTCGTTGCTATTGGTATAAAATAGAGTACTTATTACCATTAAATGATGACGTTCCAGCATCAATTCATTTAATATTTTAAACATGTATATATTTCAGTGGAATTATTCTGAATACTTACTTAATTTTTAAAAACTATGTATTGTAGGGATCAGCCAGTTACTTAATTGTTTGATTAATTTATTCAAAACTCATTTTTAGTTGAATTTTGATATTTTATTTTCATATTAGGTTAGATAACAACTGTATATAGCCAATCCGTCATCATTTCTAGTATGTCGTTACAACTTGAATTTTTATACTGACCTTATTCTAATATATTTTAACATGTATGTATTTTGATACTTGACATGATTAAGTAACACGCATGTCAAGCCAATCCGGCATCATTTGTACTTCGTGTCATTACAAAATGAAATGTCTAGTGTTCTTAAATAGTGACGATGAGATATCATTTCATTTTAAAGTTCAAATATTTCTAAATTGATTGGGAAGTTAATAAAAAATTTGTTAGTTGCAAAGATCATGCACAGTGGAGAACAATAACATACTAAACTGTTTAGTTGATACCTTGAACACATATTTTTTATCATTTTTGAGATTTTAGTTGCATAAAGATGATAATAGTAGTGTTTCGGAAGAATGAAATACTTAGTCGACATGAATAGCAGTACAAAAAATAGAAAGGCTATAATCACAGACAAATCATTTTGATAACAAACAAGTATAGTATAGGTATTAAGAAAGAAAATAGAAGAGTAGAAACAATGCAGTTTAATTTGCATAATATAAATGATAACAGTCTAGTATAGTGTACCTTTTTGTGTCTGCATTGGACATAAACTTGAATGAATTTTGTAAGGATTAACTATGCGCTGCAGATGATGAACTTGCTACGGTTTTTTTGCGGTACCTTCTTGCACATGGGGTGTGAGCCGGAGAATATATTCAGTTTTCTCTATTGTGGTCATGTCTTTTGCGGTGTCCACACCGAAAATTCTTTCTGATGTTTTCTGTATATGAGGTGAATCACTTTTTCCTTTTCCTTCCTGGTCATAATCTGACATCTGGAGGTTTAGTGATGCCTTCTTTGATGTTCTCGGGGACGACCCATCTACTTATATGTCCTACAACATTTATTTTTCCTTCGTATGTTTTCAACCAGACAACCTTGCTGAACCACTTAGAGAAAAATGGAGATTTTTCAAGGTGTCTTTTATCCATTACTGCAATTACATATGTGCAGGGCATCTCATCCATTTAAAATTCAAAGCAAGTGCACATCTTTTCTTTCAGATTTACTTCGTATTCAACAACTTGATACTTTACCTCAGACTTGACATCCGTTTTGTGGTCCACCTGTCGAGTCGAAAGTAATTTTTCAAATAGGAGGGAATGTAGTTAGAGTGTATGCAACAAGTCAGCCATTTAGTTATAACAGAATTTGTTAGAGATAAGTCCTTACATCCATTAGGTATGCAGCTTTAACTTTTCCAAGCAATTCTGTGTGCGCCTAACCTGGTAGTCTATGAGAATTTCCTTGTGCAGCACATCTTCTGGCATGAAACCAAGTTTGCAGCATTGCTTGTATGAAACCCATCATTCCCAATACTGGCAGTTCGCGTGCTTAATTAAGAACTAAATTCATTGACTCCACATTATTTGTTATTAGCATGTTGTACCGGTTGTATGTGTGAAAGGAGTGTTTAGGCCTAAATTTGTTTGTTTAGGTAAAACAATTGAATTTGTTAGAGGGTCACAGGAAATACAGTAATACACAGAAAAAGTAAGTAAATATAGAAAGAAAAGTAATAAGAAAGAAAGTAATAATCTTATTCCTTGAGAATAGCCAAATTCTGTATGAATCAATTGATGTACAATACAATGTGAGAGTGGTATTTATAGTATAGATTTATCTAGTCCTAATTATGGTAAAATACAAAGACTAATGAGACTCATGGGCCTAAACTCGAGACGGCGGTATACACGAAACCCTGACTAAGAAACTGTGAATCCTAAGGCGGTGGGATGTATACCCGGCATCCTACGCCTGCGCCGCCTGAACGGCCGTAGCTCAAGGAGCGGGTATGTATCATGTGTGCCCAGTGTCTTATAGGCTAAGTCTAATCTCGCCAGCTAGACTCGTATCCCCGTAATAAAAGGTGGCGTATTTTTGCCTACACAGTCAATCCCCTCACTTGCAAAGTGTTATCGTAAGTACAATGCGAGTATTTCTGTCTCTTCGCATGTATCGCATTGAATGCGAGTAATCAAGTACAATGACGTGTAAACTCATGATTGGAGGGGGTTTATGCATGTCTTTCCAATGCTGCAACTACTCTATCATATCCCGTATTATTGGGATGTATTATGTAAGCTATGATAATTACAATCCCACGTGATTTCAATCTCATGCTTCAAAAATGATTTGCTTCCCTTTTGAGTCTTCTCCTTGGCATGTATAAATACACCGTAATTATAGAGGCTTTCACTCATCTTCAAATCATCCTAAAACTTTCTTTAAAAAAAAAACTCTTTCTCCAGCTTTTTCAAAAGGTTATCTTCTTCGACATGGCCCAAGGAGCAAATTTCCTTCCCGCAAACTTCAAAGTCTCTGACTATCTTCCTGCAACCTTGAATTTTGAAGGTGATGGTCAAATGCAGGGCCAGATGCCAAAATAGGAAGGCAAGAGTAGCAACCTTTCTATCGAGTTCTACCCAACTGATGTCGTGAAAGACGACATAACCCGTATCACGCTTGAGTGAAAATGGACTGAACTTGTTACTATTATTATCCATACTGCTGATGAAATAATTTCTTCTCGTCGTGCTGGTTACTCGATGGTTCACACGTACCCTTTCACTCTGCATCTCAACGAACATATTCATTCATGTATTGAAGAGATATGCCGCCAGTACAATATCTGCTTGGGTCAAATTGGGCCCTCCGTCTGGTGCTTAGTGGCTGTGTTGGATCATCTGGCAAACCATGCCAAAGTAAAATTCTCCTTCTGGCATCTTCTAGCTTTCTATTCTCCCAGTCTTCATAAATAAGGTATGTTGATGTTTATCAAGCGAGGAAAGAAAGGCATAGTCCCCAACAATGAGGACTCCAAATATCGTGGCTGGGTCCACCGGTATGTGGCGGTACGGACGCTGGCCATAGTATCATCTTGTCCCTTTCTAGAAGTCTTTAACAGGAAGTGTAAGTTAATGTTTTACACATGTTGTCTCTTCGAACTTACTTCCATTTTCTTCAGTGAACTCCATGACTGCAATTTCATTAACACATGAAGAGTTAATCATGTAGGTCACCATGATTTTCGCGAGAAATCCTGCTAGCTCAATGACTTTTACAGCTCTGGCCAGCATGGCGAGCGAAAGACCATGGTAAGTCATCTCTTCTGAATTTCCTTTTTGTTCCTTGCTTCAATTGTCTTCATTACCTTCCATTCATCTTTTAATATCCTCCCGTCGTGAGATGCCCCTATTGAAGGAAATCAAAATTGCTGCCCTATATATCACACCCTTGCCCGACGTACTGGCTTTAGGAGGTAGGGGTTCTGAGAGAGCTAGTGGCTTCCTTTCTTCAAAGAGGAAAAGACCTGCCAAGCCTGATAATGTGGAAGTCTCCAGCGAGCCCGTGTTGATTTCTGATGGCGAGGGAGAAGTCCCCCGAGTCCTTAAGACTGAAGTTGTTGCTACCCCCTCCATTATTACTACCCCTGAAGCTGATCCGTCTTCGTGAAAGCATAGGCTCTTGATTGATTAGCCCCCTGAAGCTGAAGAAGAAAATGATGCAGGAGATGAAGTGGTACTTCCGTCCATCCCTATTGAGGGGTCAGTTTTCTACTTCGTATTTTACTAATGTAATTTTTCCATGCGTCCCATAAGTGAATGTCCGTTGTGTGTCTATAGAGCCCACCATACCGGAATCTACCCCCCAGCTGACCGCCTCTTTTGAGCACCGTCTTGGCAAGGAGATAGCTGTATATACAGCAACTATTACAGAACCCATAGATGGAACTCACAAGGTCATTATTCCCATTGCTGCGAGAGTTAACCTGTTCAAGAGTTCGAGGGTTGTAACAAACCATACTGCTAAGTTGATTGGACCTTGTGAGTAGAGGCATCTTACTGGTTACGGCCATCGGAAGCTGCTTGAGGTTGTTGTGGGTTGTTCTCTTCGGGTAAACTTTTCTTCCATGTTTTCAGTATCGTGAATAGAATCCTTGCTCTCCTCATTTGAACATTCGTGTTGATGTCTATCTAGCGGCTGATGGTTTATCATGAGATCCTTCACCGAGGAAGCTCATGCGGGACTCTGAAGGAGGAGAATGATGCCCTGCGAGGCCAAGTTGCTAGTCTGCAGCCCTTCGTGGAGGAAGTTGAGCGGCTGAAAGGGGAGCTTCATACCACGCACAAAGCTATCACATGGAGTTCTTGAAGAACAAAAATCTTGATGAGGAAATGAGTATTGAGATCCGCAAGCGCAAGCAAGCTGTGGAGACCTTTCAGCCATCCATTCGGGAGGCCCAACTTTTGGGGCAACTTCATCCTACTAATGTGACCTGCCTGGAGTCGACTGTAGAACCTATGCATTAGAAGTTGTCAAAAGGTGGACGAGAGAATTAAAGTCGCCGAGAAGAGTGTCTCCGATGCTAGGGGCCTCTCTGCCTTCCTTCAAGATGAGAATGACCAGTTGAGGAGCAAAGTTGCGACCCTAGAGAAATATCGTGACAAGCTTTGCAATGAGGCCCATTACATGAAGAAAAGGATGAACACGATGAACGCTTGTCATATAGCCGAAGTGGACCGTACAAACTTGGCAGCCGCTCTTACTACCTTACACTGGGTTCGTGGAAACCCTAGCTTTGCCCTAGCTGCTGAGATTGCTTCAATGACAAAGCTCGTAGCTCAAGCAGATGCTTAGGTGGGGTCCGACCTTGAGGAAGGCTTCGAAGATGCTAGTGGTGAAGGAGAAGATGTCGTGATGGCTGGGGAAACTGCAGTTAGTGAAGCAAGATCTTCGCGGAATGTTGCCACTGAAGGAAGTCCCCAGAGAGAGAGTAAAAACTCCCGCAAGTTTTTTTTTTGCTCTAGTTCTTAACATTTGCCCATGTTTTATGGGCGTAATTAATATATTCTGGCCCGTTTTGAGGCTTTCGACTTGAATTGCTCATTAATTTGTTTATGACGATTCTATTTTCACCGTAAACAGTTTGTTAGATAATGATCTTGCGAAGTCGTGCCTATATAGGCGTGTGCGCGGATGAATTAGGCGGCTTTTGATTAAATAACGGACACCCTATTTATTCTAGTATTAAGAATGTTTTATCAGTGAGCCTACTTGGGCAATTACGTCTCGTGCATATGCGCCCATAGTTTGACGGCTTATGTTGTGCCATGATAGGCGGCTATTTTGCGCCCACAGTGGAACAACTTTAGCCCTTGATATGTAATGGGGCATTTTTGCATCCAAACATGAACGTCGTTGCTTGTTTACTCGAGTATTTTAAGACCTCCTGGCACTATGTGGGCCGGCGTCCCTACCGGCATGTTGGTGCAATTTTGTTGAATTGACTATTTCAACTTACGAAGTAATGCCTGGTGGCTGAACTAGAAGTGGTCTAGCTTTAAGTGAGCAGTTTACCCTATTTTGGTCACGAAAAGTGAGTGTATTACTTCAACTTAAGTTGTGCCGGGGCTATGAATAGTTGGATCGTAGATGGATCTGATTTCAAAACTGACTAAATATAATAGCAGTTTTATTAATAAAAAAGGGGCGCTGGGCCTGAATCCTTATGGGTGAAAACCCATAACATTATTGATAAGTATGAAAACGCTAAATTAATCAAAAGAAACTAAAGACTTAATTAAAGTAAATACTGAAGAGAATTATGAAAAGAATTGCACTTTCAAGTGTCCTACTCCTTCTCCCCCCCCCCCCCTCCAAACTTTTAATCAACCAAACAGTTAGAGTCGTCGTCCTGATTGATTGAAGTTTCGAGGTCTTCATCGTCTTCAAGGAGGTTTGCCTCTGCCGCCTTTTCGGGGACAGATGCTGCTAGGATCGCTGTCGTGTAGGATTCTCTTGCCGCCTCTTGATCTCCATTAATTTCTTTCACCCTCCCCCTCACTCGGTAGGGTACTTGAGCTTCTGATGCAAGGTGGAGGGCACTACTTTGACTTGATGAATCCACGGCCATCCCACGATTGCATTATACGGGACCCTCCTATGATAACCTGAAAGATGAAACATAATCTGCTCCAGGAATGTGCGTGGAGAGTTTAATCTCTCAAGAGGACCTTTCGCAAGAGTTGCTGAAGCCGGCCAGTGTGTAGACACTTGGGTTGATTTTGTCCTCAACACCCATTGCTTGTAGGGGTATCCCATTTAATAAGATTTACAGCACTGCCGGCATCAACCAGAACACGTTTGACATATATATCCCCTATTCTGAGCATTATGACCGAAGCATCGTGGTGAAGAGTATTGCAACTAGTGTTATCCTCGTCATTGACCAAAATCATCTCCTCTTGGACGTGGCCCTCTTCGGGCACTGCCTCGTTGGGCTTTGAATTGCCAAGTAGAATTAGACCACCAACTATCACGTTGATGGACCTCTTAGGTTTCAGCAAATCTGGCAGTCCTTCTGAACCTCTGTTCTTGGCATATATTTTCTTTCCCCTGTGGTCATCGAATCCTTTAAATATCCATTGTTGAGTAGGTTCATGACTTCTAGGATCAGAGCACGACAGCCGACAGCCTCGTGCTCGTGATCCCTATGGAAATCACATTAGAGGTTACCGTTTCTTTTGCCAGGTTCCACTCTCATGTTACTAGGCCAACGTACCTAGGGATCTTTCAAATGGTCCTTCACAATTTCTAAGGCATTGACACGCAGTCCTAGCTTCTCAAACCTATCAGGTATATAGTCTATGGAGAGTGACCCCTTTTGATGAGGCATCACTACCAAACGGCTAGCTTCTTCGGTTATTAGGCGGACTCTACCAACGATGGTCGAAGATTGTTCAGGTTCCAAATGGAGCTTCTCTGTGTATCTCTGGTGCAAAGCATTCCATATCGTCATGGGGTATTGAGTTAGAATCCACTCTAACTCCGTAGTGGCTATCGAACCCCTGGATTTTAGACTTTTTCCAAAAGCTACCACAGCTATGTTATTGGGAACTGGAGGAGCTCCATGCGTTCCCTTTGAAGTCTGTCCACATAGTCCTTCAGTAACTCGGCGTCCCACTGTCGGATCTCGAAGATATCTTCTATGCGTTTATCCTACTTGCAGGCTCCAGAGTGTGCCTTCTTGAATAGATCATGCATATGGGTGAGTGACTCAATCGAACCAATAGGTTGCTGAATGTACCATGCGAGGGCTCCTTTAGTCACGGTCGAGTCGAATCTCTTCACTACAGCGGATTGAGTCTCTTCTTCATAAATCTCATTGCTTTTGACGGCTGTATAATATGCAGTGATATGCTCGTTCGGATCAGTAGTTCTGTCATACTTAAGGTTATCCGGCAAGCAAAATACTTTGGCACACGAGCCGGTGCAGCACTTGCTTTATATTCATTCTTGTAAAACTTCTGCTCATCTACGGTGATAACCTGAGGCTGAGCACCTGATACATTACCGATCTGATCGTGGATGGTCTTCATCTCCTTTAGGATGTCCTGAATGACAGGTGTTCCTTTGAGGTCTTGATTATTGACTATTGTTGAGCCTCCAAGGGCGGCATCCATGTTAAGCCTGTGAGTTAGGAACAGATGCTGATGAATTGTTTACGGGCACTAGCCCTCGTGTGGATGTTGGTCTCTGAGACGATCCAACAAACATTGCTCCTAAATTTTAAGTCATGCCTTCCACCAAGTTAGTCGAGTTCTACTTTGCCTGTTCTGACAGGGTTTTGAGGACATCAACAAGGAAACTTCTAAACTCAGTATTACCTCCACGTAGTTGATCGTTCTCGCCGTTTCTGGCAATGTGGACTAGCTCCTTGCCAGGGTCCTTCGATTGATGGTTAGAATCACTGGGATCTCGTGATGAATCGTCTGTTGCATCGAAAATTGATAAGGATCAAAAAGCGGAAACGAAAATAACAAGATAAGGAGCAAGACGGATCTTGAACTCTCTACGAAGTAGCCACGAAGAATGAGTTTCGTGACACCCTTGATTTGTGTCAAGAACAACCTATGCTAATTCAGACGGTCCTCAAGACATACGTGGGTCTTGCAAAGGGCCCGGTCGGGTTTGAAATGAAGGTCAATTGGTACCACCAATAGATTCAAGCTAAAAAGTAAAGGTTTCTTCATTAGAGAATCTCATCTCAATTCAATGTGTTCAATATTCAAGGTAGACTAATGAAAATAGAAGAGGACTTGGGTATTTATAGGGTCCTTCCCAAGTCTAGATAAAGTCTAAAACGTCCCACAAGTTGGGTTTAATGAAATAGACCACGCAGGGCCAAAATAGTAAAAGACTACTCAAAATCTCGGAACTCAGCGTGTTGGGCGGAGCTCCTGAGTTGGGGCGGAGCGCCTAGAAGACAATTCATTTTAGGGACAGAAAGTTTGGTGGGTGGTGCGCCTGGGCTTGGGCGGAGCGCCCAACTGCACAGCTTCTAGGGCAGAGCGCCTAGGTCCTCTGGGCGGAGCGCCAGGCCTGCTATCATGTTGTACTTCTTCAAATGGCCTCGAAGGCTTCCATCTTGAAGCCCCTTCCACACCAAGCTTAGGTGAGCGTCTTGGACCTCTTTGGCTTGACTCCGGGTGAACAGTCTCGTGGTGGTTTTCCCCTTATCATCCTCCCCTTCTTGAGAGGATTTCATTCTCGAAATCAAGGTATAATCATCCACGGCATCTCCATCACCTACATCAAAAGAAGTCAAGTCAGAAACATTGAAAGTAGTCGAGACATTGTACTCACCGGGCAAGTCAATCATGTAAGTGTTGTTGTTGATCTTGGAAAGCACTTGGAATAGTCCATCTCCTCGGGTGCAAACTTCCCTTTTCTATGGTCTGGAAACCTCTCTTTGCGGAAGTGCACCCACACCCAATCTCCTTTCTTGAGTTCCAACTTCTTTCTTCCTTTGTTCTTCTTGGTAGCCACCTTGGAATAGGCTTCCTCCAAGTTCTTCTTGCTTTGGCATTGATCTCAAGCATAGCCTTGGCTCGGCTCTTACCTTCAAAACTAACAATCACATCCTTCGGAAAAGGGGTTAGATCAAGTGGAATCAAAGGATTAAAGCCATAAACACACTCAAATGGTGTCATATCAATCATGCTATGCAAGGTACGGTTATATGCAAACTCCATAAGAGGCAACCTTTCAACCCAAGTCCCGGCCTTACCTCGGGTCATAGCTCTAAGAAGAGCACCCAAAGTTCGGTTCACCACCTCGGTTTGCCCATCCATTTGAGGGTGGTGGGACGTAGAGAACAATAGCTTGGTGCCAAGGGCACCCCACAAGCTTCTCCAAAAATGGCTAAGGAACTTAGTATCCCTATCACTCACAATGGTTTGAGGCACACCATGCAACTTTAACACATGATCAATAAATACAGAAGCAATATGTTGTGCATCATCACACTTTCTACATGGAATGAAGTGAGCCATTTTGGAGAAACTATCCACGACAACATAAATGCTATCTTGTCCCTCCCTAGACCGTGGTAACCCCAAAAAAAAATTCATAGAAATATCCATCCAAGGGCTAGTAGGTACGGGGAGAGGAGTATACATACCATGGGGTTTCGATTTAGACTTAGCATACTTGCAATCAAGGCAAGAATTGCAAAGTCTCTCAATTTGCACCCCCGTCTTAGGCCAATGGAATTGCTCCATGAGAATGGCCAAGGTTTTGTTTTTCCTAAAGTGACCCATTAGTCCCCCACTATGTTCTTCTTGAACAAGCAATTCTCTCCATGAGGACTCGGGTACACAAATTCTACCATTTTTAAAGATATAGCCATCTACCCATTGGTATTTCTCAACTCTTTCTCATTTCTCAAGAGCTTCATGAATGCTCTTTAGCTTTGGGTCATGAGCATACATCAACTTGATGCTCTCAAAACCCATGAGCTTGGAGGCAAGAGTTGTGGCTAGAGCAAACTTCCTAGAAAGTGCATCGGCCACAACATTTTTGGCTCCCCTTTTGTATTGAATCATATAAGTGAAACTCTCAATGAACTCTACCCATTTAGCATGCCTCTTGTTCAACTTCTCTTGGCCCTTAAGATGTTTGAGTGACTCATGATCACTCTTAATCACAAATACCCTAGGCCAAAGATAATGTTGCCAATGAGCAAGAGCTCTCACTAAGGCATACAAATCCTTGTCATACGTAGAGTAATTCAAGATTGTACCCTTCAATTTTTCACTAAAGTAGGCTATGGGTTTTCCATCTTGCATTAGAACACCACCAATTCCCACCCCTGAGGCATCACATTCAACCTCAAATGCCTTTCCAAAGTCGGGCAATTGCAATAGAGGGGCGGTACTCAACCTACTTTTCAATTCTTGGAAGGCCTTCTCATGAGGCTCTCCCCACAGAAAAGGTTTGTCTTTCTTCACCAATTCGGTGAGTGGAGCGGCAATGGAACTAAAGTCCTTTGCAAATCTCCTATAGAAGCTAGCAAGACCATGAAAGCTTCTAACTTGAGACACGGTAGTCGGAGTAGGCCAATCTTTAATGGCCTCTACCTTGGACTCATCGACTTCCACTCCTTGGGCACTCACAACAAACCCAAGAAAGACTACCTTTTCAACACCAAAGGCACATTTCTTATAATTAGAAAAGAGCTTTTCGGCTATCAACACTTCAACCACTGGCCTTAAATGATCAACATGGTCGTCTAATGACTTGCTATATATCAAAATATCATCAAAGTAGACGACTACGAATTTGTTGATGAATGGCTTCAACACATGATTCATTAGCCTCATGAATGTACTAGGTGCGTTGGAGAGGCCAAATGGCATCACCAACCATTCACATAAACCATATTTTGTCTTGAATGCGGTATTCCACTCATCACCCGATTTCATATGGATTTGGTAGTAACCGGACCTAAGGTCTATCTTTGAAAAGATGCTAGAACCACTTAGCTCATCAAGCATATCATCTAAACGAGGTATGGAATGTCGATACTTTACCGCAATTTTGTTGACTTCTCGACAATCCACACACATCCTCCATGTGCCATCCATCTTTGGGACAAGGATTACGGGCACGGCACACGGACTTAAGCTCTTAGAAACCAAGCCCTTGGTAAGCAATTCATCCACTTGCCTTTGCAACTCCTTTGTATCTTCGGGATTGCTTCTATAGGCCGACTTGTTAGAGATTTGGAAACCCGGGAAAAAGTCAATTTGATGTTCAATACCTCTCAATGGAGGTAAACCACTTGGCATCTCATCTGGGAACATATCTTCAAAAACTTTCAAAACACTTTCAAGAGCACTAGGCAAAGGGTTAGAAGAATAATCAAATTCGGAAGATAGAACCATACCTTTGTGCACTAGGCAAATAAGTAACGTGGTGCCATCATTTTCTCTCAAAAGCTCACCCGGTTGTATCATGGCACAAATGCTACTGGTAGAAGATGTTGGAGCCACAACTAGGCTCTCGGCCAAAGGTCTAGTCTCAACAATTGACTTAGCCTTTGCCGCTTCTTTCAACTCCCTCATACACCTATAGTCATCACTTACTTGTTTGGGCGTCGAGGGTTTGAGCACAAACTTTTTCCCCTCATGCTTGACCGTATAGGTTTTGACTCGGCCATCATACACCACATTTCTATCATATTGCCATGGCCTACCAAACAAGAGATGGCAAGTTTGCATAGGCACCACATCGAACATATGCTCATCTTGGTAGTTCCCAATCTTGAACTTGATCAAGACTTGTTTAACTACCTTCAACTCCCCACACTCACTCAACCATTGCAAACGGTAGGGGTTTTGATGTTTCAAAGTGGGTAACTTCAATTGTGAGACTAAAAATTGGCTCACCACGTTAACACAACTCCCCGAATCTATTATCATTGAGCACACTTGCCCCATCACACGACATCTAGCGTGAAATAGATTCTCTCTTTGCATATTTTCACTCTCCTCTACACGCATGGCACTCAAACTTCTTCTAACAACAAGGAACATGTTAGGGTCATCTCCTTCCACTTCCTCTCCTTCCTCGACTAACTCACTCTCCTCCACTCCCTCATTTTCTGGCTCACTCTCTTATTCATACACCATCCTATCATCCATAACAATCATGGTCTTTCGAGTAGGACAATCTCTTGCAAAGTGGCCATATTATTTGCACTTATAGAATTGAGTAGAAGTAGAAGTAGGAGTACTTGCACCACTTGTGTTTGGAGTCTTCCACTCCTTTGGCTTACTCACGGGAGTAGAAGTGTTGCTCTTGTAGCGGTTGGACATCTCTTCTTTGAGCCATTTCTCGGCTTCAACCGCGGCATCAAATAGGTCATGATCAGATTCAAACTTGTAAAACCTCAATTAACATGCTATCTCTCGGTTCAACCCACTTTTAAATCGGATCACGGCCGGCTCATCTTCCTCCACATCCATGTCTAAGGTCATCCGGATTTGCTCAAACTCATTGTAGTACTCCCCAACCGTCTTGTAGCCTTGTTTCAACTCATAAAGATGTTTGAGTTGGTCTTGATGATATTGGTGAGTCACATACTTCTCATCCATCACACGAGTTAATTCACCCCAAGTAAGATTCACGGCCAAAGCATTCCTTCTTCTATACCTTTTGGCCGACTCCCACCAAGTAGAAGTAAAGGATTCAAAGGAAGATATAGTATATTTGGCTTTCTTCTCCACGGTCATGTCACTGGTATCAAACATTCTTTCCATGGTTAACTTCGACTCAAGATATTCAATCGGGTCACTACCCCCCTTTGAATGTAGGAATAGCAAGCTTCACACTATTGAGATTATTGTTGTCACGGCCCCCTCGGTAAGGCTCCGGTTGGGCCCCAAAGTTGTCACCATAAGCATCATAATCCCTTCTACCATTTCCTCCAACATTCCCCATGGGTGGCCTTCGTCCTCGGCCTCTACCCCTATTCATATCTCGGCCTCCATTCATAGCTCTCCAATTCAGATAGGGAGCTTCATAATCATTATTACCAAACTCGGCCTCCTCCCCTTTTTGAGCTTCATCAATATACTCAAGAGGTGCAATGTTTCTACGGGCTCTAGGAAGTTGAACGTTTCCTTGGGGATTGCCCAAGTTGTGGGGAATGCCCACTTGTTGGGGATTTCCCAACAAACGCTCATTTCGAGCAAGTTCATTTTTAAGCTTGTGTTGCTTCACCAATTCGGCAAATTGTTCCGGGGTAATGGTTGAGCCACTTGTACCCTCACCGGCTTCAAGTTGGACACTCGGGGTCCCTCTTTCAATATTTTCAATCCTCAAACTCATGGCTTCTATCTTGGCCATGATAGTAGCCAAGGCACTCTTAACGGTATCATCACCTTCACTAGCCATGGTACCTACAAAACAAGCAAACGGTTAGTGAAACTACCTCACACACACACCTCACTTGAATGTCACTCGGGTACACTCGTTTAGTCGTGGGGAATATATCACTCAAGCTTGAACCAATGGTGAACACCAATTGAACCACATTCCTAATCAACAACCAAGCAATCCACAAGATCAAGCACTCTTCGAGACGAGTGGAATTGTTAGGACTCGATGGACGCTAAGCTCTTTAAGTGCGGACTTGAAACAAATGGTACTACGAATTCTTCTTTGACCTCTACTCTCTACTAAGCACGATGATCCTAAAGGCTCAAGTGATTAGTACTAATCGAGTAGGAATGTTACTCTAATAGTACTAAACAGATGCAATACAATCAAATAAAATACGAAAACCTTGAAGAAAACTACCCAAAACCACGCTACAGGGTTAGGCGGAGCACCTAGGCCCAGGCGGAGCTGCCTAGGGCGGAGCGCCTAACAAAAAAACCAATAGCTAGCTCAGGCGGAGCACCCGGAATCTGGACGGAGCACGTAGCACGGTGCTTCAGCTTTTCTCAACTCCGTGTTTCTTCAATTTCAACACAAATTTTGGATCGATTTAACCGTCTTTTGTCAAAATCCAAGGTACCCAAAGTTGTATTATGCTAATCCCAACAAACCCCAATGATTTTCATCAACAAACACCCAATAATCAATGCACAATCATGATTCAAAGTTTTAGACTTAGGGTTTCAAAAGGGGGTTTGGTTTCTTCAAATTTTTGTTATACAACTCCAAATCATAAGATATTGGTACCAAATCAACGGATTTTTGATCTAGAACAAACTCCGATATCAATCAATCAATGGGTCTATCAATCCAAGAAACACAAGCCAATTTTTGGTGTTTTTTCATCTTGTCAATTTTTTTATATTTTTCTTCTTTTCCAATAACAAGAACAAGAATCTAAAATAGAAACTAACGTAGGCACGATAACAAGGGTCGAGGGTTTGTAGAAATAAATCCCGAGCCTTGATCTGATACCAAACTGATAAGGATAAAAAAGTGGAAATGAAAATAACAAGATAAGGAGCAAGACGGATCTTGAACTCCCTACGAAGTAGCTACGAAGAACGAGTTTCGTGACACCCTCAATTCGGGTCAAGAACAACCTATGCTAATTCAGACGGTCCTCAAGACGCACGTGGGTCTTGCAAAGGGCCCGGTCGGGTTTGGAATGAAGGTCAATTGGTACCACCAATAGATTCAAGCCAAAAAGTAAAAGTTTCTTCCATTAGACAATCTCATCTCAATTCAATGTGTTCAATATTCAAGGTAGACTAATGAAAATAGAAGAGGACTTGGGTATTTATAGGGTCCTTCCTAAGTCTAGATAAAGTCTAAAACGTCGAACAAATTGGGTTTAATGAAATAGACCACGCGAGGCCAAAATAGTAAAAGACTACTAAAAATCCAGAATCTCAGCGTGTTGGGGGGAGCGCCTGAGTTGGGGCGGAGCGCCTGGAAGACAATTCATTTTTGGGACAAAAAGTTTGGTCCTGGGCTTGGGCGGAGCGCCCAACTGCATAGCTTCTAAGGCGGAGCGCCCAACTGCATAGCTTCTAAGGCGGAGCGCCTGGGTCCTCTGGGCAGAGCGCCTGGCCTGCTATCATGTTGTACTTCTTCAAATGGCCTCCAAGGCTTCCATCTTCAAGCCCCTTCCACACCAAGCTTAGGTGAGCATCTTGGACCTCTTTGGCTTGACTCCGGGTGAACGGTCTCGTGGTAGTTTGCCCCTTATCAATAGTGTTCTTGGGAACATTTTCGTTGTCGTTTGACATAGCTGCGCCTTTTCCTTCGCAGAATACCTACAATTGACTGGGCCTCATGGTGGGCGCCAAACTGTTTAGGCCTAAATTTTACCGTTTTAGTAAAATAATTGAATTTGTTAGAGGGCCACAAGCAATACAGTAAATGTGCAAGAAAAGTAAGCAAATATATAGAGAAAAGTAATAAGCAAGAAAATAATAACTTTATTCCTTGAGAATAAACGGATTCTGTATGACTCACTTGATGTACAATACAACGTGAGGAGGGGTATTTATTGTAAAGATTTACCCAGTCCTAATTATGGTAAAATACAAAGACTAATGAGAATCATAGGCCTAAACTCAATGCGGTGGTATATATGAAACCCTAACTAGGAGACTGTGATCCCTGAGGCGGTGGGATGTATACCCTGCTAACTACGCTTGCGCTGCTTGAACAGTCGTGGCTCAAGGAGCAGGTGTGTATCCTCTGTGCCCGGTAACTTAAAGGCTTAGTCTAATCTCACCAGCTGGACTCGTATCCCCATAATGTAAGGTGGCGTATTTTTGCCAACATAAGGAGCGAGCCCATCTTTCTAGCAGTTCTTCATTTATGTACCGTGCAGCTTTTCTGTCTATTTTTTCTATACTTTTCATGTAACCTTTAAAAGCGGTATGAATATATGTTGATGCTGCATTATTGAAAAATGCTATAACTTCTTTGCTAAAGAATTATTGTTTGAGATTCTTTTTCATGTGGTAGATGCAGATTCCATGTTGACACTCTTAATACACATTTGCAACTGCATTTTCACTTGATGTGTTGTGACCAGACAGGATGGACATATTTTCACGCGTGGGAATTGCAGTTTTTAGCTCGCGAAAGAACCAATTATAGCAGTCATTGTTCTAAGAATTGCCAACTCCAAAAGCTAACGGAAATATTTTGTTGTTTCCCTCCTTGGAGAGTGCTACTATAAGCACACCACTGTTTTTATGATGCATCTACCATTATCACTGGTCTACAGCACTTCCACCCTTCAATTGACGCTCCGTATGCATAAAACAAGTACAGAAACCTGTAGAAAATAACAAAAAAGTAAGGAAGTTCCTTCAACAAGCTTTTAAACCTTTTGATGTTACATCTTTTTCAACTAATACAGAGAGGAGGGCATATACCTGTTCTCATTATCTCTTTTCACGTTTGTGTATGTGCCAAGGTTTTTTAGTTTCATCGTGTAAAGGTAAAATATTATGATTTCATAGTTTTCTTCAGGGGTCCCTCTTATGACACCAAGGGCATGTTGTATGGAACCCCAAGCTTTATGGTAGTCTATTTACAACCCATGCCTCTTTTGCATCACACATATCACAAAATTCGGTGTAATCTCATTTTTCGAATTTTGTAGCATCTCTTTAAAGTACTCAGATATGATTGCTGATGATGCATTCCTCTGGTCAGCATTAATGTAATCAATGGAACAATTGTGTTTCTTTTCAAACTTTATAACCCTGAAAATGTATCTTTGACCTTTGTACCGTGGAACCGCCAACTGCATTATTTATCGATGCATCTCAGAGAATACATGTGTCTGTTGGAGGTTTCAACCATAAACTGGAAATGGTGCATGAAGGAAATATTGGAGATGCATTTCTTGAAACGCTCTTTGTCTAGAAACAATGATTTGTACATTATCTCATCCAATGTTGTATTACTTTCTAATAGCACCGTCTCCATAACCACTGCAGCTATCTCTTTTTTCCCCTTTCTCATCCTTTTCTCTGAATTAATCGTAGATGTCTGTGTGTTCTCTTCTACAATTGCTATTGGAGAAACCAGGTGCTCATGCTCAGTGAATTCATTTTGTATAAGATTACTATTGTCTACTGTTTCGTCAGATGATGCTGCTGGACTGAAAATTTGAATTTGCATTCCACCTTCATTGGTTGCCATAGCGTTGTCAATTTTTGCAATTAGACCTCCCTCTTGTTCTTCAGTATCTAGTGATGATGTAATACTCCGTGGAGGCAGAGAAATATTTTCATAGAGTTCCACAATTAGACGTGTGTTCTTAAAATTGGTGTCATTTTGGAAGAAGTAAATGCAGTCATTGAGGTCGTCATCATTTCACACCAACATTCCTTTACTTGTTTCAAGTTTTGTATCAAACCAGATGTTTTCTATCCTTTGATTGCATTTCAAAGCATTAGATATCTTGTCCACAAGTTTTTCGAATGAGATATCTGTTTTCACAGGTATTAGTCTCGTTTGATGATCGACAAATTTGTTATCTTTAGTCCACTTGCCATTGTATGCAACATATGTGGCAATTCTATCAATTTCTGCATCGAAAATAGAATGGACATATGACTCTTTATTATTTTGGGCATACAATAAATATAGGCAGAATAGATAGATGACCTCTTTAAGTTGTACCAAATTCCCACTTAGACACTTAAATTATCCAAGTGATTAGATGGACATCTCTCGTTAGCCAAGATGTGTCTCATTAACACTCATGTCTGACAAGCCTCACGCATGAGTAACAATTGCTGATGACGTAGAAAACCAACAAATCACGTGTTGACATGTGTAAAATCTTTTTTAAGTAAGTCTACATGTAATTCTTTTTTTCTAAAAAAAAAAAGAAAAACAAAAACTATAATAAAATAACTCCAATTTCATCTCCCCCCACCCCCAAAATTTCATCTTCCTCATCACCTCCCCTCACCCCCATCCCCCCCCCCCTCTTCACTTCTTCTTCTCCGCAATCTGCCACAATTTTCCATTGATTTTTCATTAACTATTTTAATTTTTAATAACATAAGGGTTTAGTCTACCCACTTTTCAATTCTTCTAATATCTTTAATTTATCAAGTAGAGAATTTCATTCTCAAGTAACGATTTCACCATTGATGAATCCTTGGGAAATGTTAAGCTTCCACCTGAACGGGTACCATACTCGTCAATGTCAATAGCGTAGACTGTTTATTTAGCAACGTTGCCGGATAATATCCAACGAAACAATGGCGACGTTGACTGATGTTTTTTCCGGAAAAAAACGATGTCCAATTGTTTGAAGAAATGCAGTGAGAAAGTGAAGAGAGTGATAGCGAAGATCTGATACTCTACTGTGTTGGCTATGAGTTTATAGGAGGAAGTATGAGTTATGACTAGAGTGTGGCAATGGTGGAGATGTAGAGAAAGCGGTGGTTCCCGGTGGAGATGCGGTGTAGGAATTATAAGGATTGTGAGTCAAAAGGTTGGAGTAGGGCCCACTTGAAAAATTTAATTAAACCCAATTTATTTAAAATACAATATAAAATTTAAGGCCCTCACGCGCTTCAATTAAAGTGAAACTCACACAAATTGCTATATCAGCGTCAAGTGCCCACGAGACACATCTTGGCCAATGAAATGTGTCTATCAAATCACTTGGATAATTGAGGTGTCTAAGTGGGAATTGGGTACAACTTAGAGGGTTTATCTATGTATTCTGCCATAAATATATAAGTACATTTACTTCATTCAAACCACATACAAAAGCAGCTGTAGAATGGTTTTAGCAACAATGCCAATCAGGCTATGTTTTACTAAACCTTAGAGGCCATAATGAGGATAAATGGTGACAATTCGTCTGCACCTCCTTCCAAATCCTGTTTCTATGACCTTTTTGCATGATGATTAATAAACACAACCCATTTCGTCATTATTTTTTGTATATTAGCAAGTCAGAATTATATTTACATGCTGTCTTTTTGTCAGTAGTTAAGTTAA
This sequence comes from Petunia x hybrida, assembly GCA_037355625.1. Taxonomy (NCBI): domain Eukaryota; kingdom Viridiplantae; phylum Streptophyta; class Magnoliopsida; order Solanales; family Solanaceae; genus Petunia; species Petunia x hybrida. Next base: position 492,644 of record JBBBVM010000676.1, read on the forward strand.
AGCAGATACGAAACAATTTGTACAGTGTGTTTGATAATAATTTCAATTCGGCATTATTAGGGTGAACCTTAGAGGACCTAATGAGGATAAATGGCGACTAGTCGTCTGCACTTCCTTCAAAATCCTGTTTTTATGAGCTTTTTGTATCATTAAAAAAAAAATACAGTGCAATTCGTCATCATTTTGTGTATATTACCAAGTGAGAAGTATATTCAAATCCTCCTGTTTTTTCATTAGTTCATTTCAACCAAACATGATACAAGTTTATAGAGAATTCCTGGTAATAATGCCAATCTGGTATTATTTTGTCCAACCTCAGAGGACCTAATGATGACTAATGGCGACAAACCAGCTGCAACTCTTCCAAAAATGTTTTTTCATCAGTTTTGTATGATCATTGTGTAACTCTTTCGAATTTGTCATCAGTTATTGCTTTTAATCAATACGTAATTACCTATATCCTATACTGATTCTTCAGCAATTCAATGTCAGCAAATATCAAAGTATTATTTCAATATTTCAACTAATGAAGACAATTTGTCATTGTTCTCCTTTCTACTACAAGTACTTAATGAGAGCTAATGACGACAAATCGTCTGCATCTCTTCAAAAATACTATTTTTATCATATTTTTCGTCATTATTTTCAGGCGACGAAACTGATGCCGCCGAAATTGTTGTAACTCATTTTTTATTGTTCCTTTTGTTATTAAATCAACCAAAAATATATCACAATTACAGTAAACTCGTAAAAAAAATATCAAAATTGTTGCTAGTTACCGAAATAATCAACGGAATTGTTGCTAGTTATAGAAAGTGACCGCCAGTCACCACCGCTTGCCGTCATCGGAGCTGGAAATTTCAGCAAAAAAATCATTCGTTCGTTGAGGAGGAGAGAGAGTGTGGACGTTATTTTCGTTGAGGAGGAGAGGGAGTGTTCGGTTTTGTTATGGGGTGAAGGGTATTTCCATCTTTTTATTTTCATTAATGAGAATGTGCTTATGTTTTCAAGACCACCAAAAAACAGCTTATGTTTTCAAGACAGGGTACATTTCTGCTCAATTGTGTAATTCACCCAAAAAAATTCACTAGGTGCCCTTCATAAGGAGTGGTTTTGAGAGATTGCCCTCGTTTAACAATATTTTAGAAAATCACCCTTATGTTGGCACGGGGCAAAGACTTTAGAGCACCAATTTACAAGTGATGCCTTTTAGGCAAGAGGTCAAGGGCAAGTGTTGCCTCGCCAACACTTCAAGTTATCTGGGAGAATGCAGGAAGAGATTTGAAGGGGCAAGTGTTGCCTTTTGCCAACACTTTCGACCAAGTGCTGCCCGAGCAACGCTTTCTTTGAGAGAATGTGAGATTCAAGGGGCTTCAAGGGGCAAGTACTGGCAAATAGAGAGGGCTCAAAGGGAAATTCTGGGCCCCGTGCCATGAGATTGACAGTGGTATTTTTGTCCATAATTTTTTATTAAATTTAACGGGGATATTTTTGTAAAATCCAGTTAAGATCGGGCAAAAAGGCAAACCATTGCTTGAGATGTCATATTTTTGCAAAAAGGCTAACTTTCCCATTCCAACAAAAAAAGTAAAACTTTAGTTAGGCAGTCAGTTTTCTTATACTATTTAGGTTTTAGCTACTTTTTAATAATTATTTATAAATATAGCCACCCATTTTCAAACTATCGGGGCTGAAGTTGAATACCAATAGTGTAAACTTCACGAAACTTGAATTTTTAGTTCTTAAATGAGCAAAATTTAAATCAAAAGTGTGAAGTTAAACAAAATTCAGATCTTTTGGTTTGAAGTTTACCAAAAAAGAAAAATAGACGATAGCATATTTCAACTTCAGATCAAAGGGGCTGAAGTTATCTTAACTTGAGTTAATCTTCAACCCCAGTGGTTTGAGGATAGCAAAGCAGCCAGCCTTTGCAAAGGTGCACATATAGCTATAAGTGACTGAAACTGTAAAGACGCTTGCGAAAGTGACTATTAGTGCACTCCGCCCAAAAAATAAATCCAACTTTTTGATGGGTGAATTGCAAAAATATGCTACCGGAAGTAATGGTTTGCCAAATTACTCTTTCTAACAGATGTTTAGCAAAAATGCCCCTCTTTAGTTTAATAAAAAAATTCGGACCAAAATACCCCTACAAACCAATAAAAAGATGCGCACAGTCCATCCCCTTCTTTTTTACTATTCACGCGATCAAAGCAACCCTAAAGACCCATTCCTTTCAGAGATTGCTCCGTTCAAGCAATGGTTCACTGTAAGATTTTTTCAAATTGCTACTGAATTTTACTAACAATTTGATTAATTTCTTTATAATTTCATTTATATTATGCTTAACTTTGATTAAAATTCAATATAAACCAAACGAGATATGATTTTTATTCATAATAATCAAAAAATACATGACATTAGATTGATTACAGTATTTATATAATATGCAGTTTAATAAAAAAATAATTAATCTGTATTAATTGCAGAAAGTGTATGAATTCTCTACCAGTCTTGCCTATTGTCAAGACTTTAAACACATTTGCCATGCGGACTTCCAGAGAAAGTCTCTAAAAGTCTTGGCAATAGCCAAGACTTCAAGCTCTGCTGCAATTAGCATATGACATAGGCTTTTAGTTATTGCCAAGACCTTAAGCCCTGTTGCAAGGGTAAACTTCTATGTAACTCTTGGCTTTTTGCCAAGAGTTTAAGCTCGGTTGCAATTGGAAACTTGTAGAGACTTCTTGGCTGTCACGACCCAACCTAGGGCCACGACGGATAACCGACACTGAGCGTCGGTTATCGCTAAACCTATTAATAATCTATGAATTATAGAGATGAGCTGGCAACCTGGTTATAAATACATACATATTTACTGAAAACATAAAGTCTGGAAAGATGACAAGGCTATCACATGATAATATATATAACATACTGACTGCACCACACAGGGACATATCTACAGGCCTCTAAGAGTGCTGAACTGAATATACAAAGGACGGGACAAGGCCCCGCCATTCCTACTCGACATCTGTACAACATACCAAAAATAGTATACTCCGGAAGAGACGGAGTGACTCCAACAGCTGGTAGATAGCCTACTAACGTGGCTCAGGGTCTGCTCTCTCTGTACCTGCGCGGCATGAAACGCAGCGCCCCAAAATAAAAGGGCGTGAGTACGATATGTACAAAGTATGTAAGGCCTGGGTATATAATAAATCATAGCTGGATGAAACTGTAAGGCTGGAATATAAATGTGTAAACATAAGCTGAAGCATAGCAATGTAGCAGGAAATCTGAAGACGTACTAAACATGGTCTGAATATAACCTGAAGTCTAGCTGAATTTGAAACCGAAGACTGAGCTGAACTATACTGATAAATGACTGTAATATGACTGGTGACTGGTAACTAGAAACTAGAACCGAAAGCTGTCAACTGATACTGACACTAAAAACTGGTGGCTGATAACTGAGAAATGATAACTGGTACTGAGCTAAAACTGAACTGTTATCTGAACTGGTACCGGCCTGGTGTTATGGGCTATATCCCCCCAAATCAGGTAACTGAACATCTGAACTAGCCTCACATATAATCATGCAGTGCATACTGTGGCTATATACGCGTATATAACAAACCTAGTGGGTGTTATGGGCTATATCCCCCCCCCCAGCCAGTAATATCTAGCCTCTCTGGTCAGAATGTGTGAATGACACCCGGTCACACTAGGTGTTTCAACTCCCGCCTGAACCAGAGGGCTGTATCCCCCAGACGGGTAGTATCATACGCGACCAAACTGTGTGTCCAATGTCCAGCCTCTATGGGGGACTCCGAATCACACATAACATGATCACAATATAAGCATAAGCATGTATGAGGCATAACACATGTGGCAACAATATATATGGACTCGAAGGAATGATAAGAAAACTCTGGATTGAATTATAGACACAACCTGAAACTTAGAATTTGTCTAACTCTTTGACTTTTATAAAAATTTCGGCAGAGTTTCCTCTGAAACTGGATGATCCGCAAAACAGAACCAACACTATACTATACACGGGAATGGATACCCGGATAAACTGATAACATAAACATGTTAAACGGATAACAAGATGAGACAACTGGATGACATAACAAATCCGCAGGTAGAATGTCTAGACAGAACCACTGTCCTGACTTTCAACCTAATTTTCAGAGTGTAGATCAAAGTTATAGACTTCATAGTCTTCATAAAAGTTTTAGATATATGTCTTAGGGTTTTGGGGATTCTTAAAGAATCTAAATATCAATTTTTTACAAGGAGTTATGATCAATATACTAACAACTGTCCAAAGATCAAAACAATTTTCCAGATTTTGAAACGTTTTGTCTTGCTGATTTGGACGTCTTTCACATTGGATTTTAGTACCAAATTAAGTATATACAAGGTTCCCTTGGTATCATACAAGTTTCACAGAAGAAATACTAAGTTTAGAACTAAGAAAAGCTTCAAAAGCTAAAAGATACATGCCTTGCCAAAAGAAAGGTTTAGTCTTACATACCTTTGATGTTTCTAGCTTCTAAACTTTGTTTCCTTTGAATTCCACACCTTCCAAAGCTTAAAGAAGCTATAACACAGAATTTAGGTACTTTACTTAGCTATGAAGTAATTCTAAAAATCAAACTATAGACGAAATTGAAGGTAGCATAATGTTACCCTAATCGCGTAGAGTGTTTTGACGCCATCCGTCTTCCGTTTCGAGTTAAGATTGATGTTGTTTCTTCAAAATCATAAAAATTGGCTTTAGACTCATGAAAGGGCTGTATCTATCGTGGGTTTACTGGAAAATGTCGAGAGAGAGAGAATGATTTCTCTTTTATAATAAAAATATTTCATTTCTAGCCCTCTTTTGCGCTTATGTCCCTTTTTCTGGTCTGACTTCTGATACTCATATCTTTTTATGCAGACATTGTATCAATAAAAAGTCAAAAGTTTTAGAAACTAAACTCCAAGACCTTCAATTTGGTATATCATATGTCTCCAAAATACCTCATATAGCACACGGAATTAATTGCTGAAAAAGCTCCGTTAAAAGGCAAATCCTTCGTCGGTCTTTCCGCAACTTAAATCTGATTTTTTATATTCAACATATAAAAGTCATATATGGTCCAATTATGAATTTAAGATCACTTAAATCATTCTTAACATGTCATTAGAACAATATACCTCACTTTGGACATACGAGGTGTAACAATCTTCCCCCCTTAGGAACATTTGTCCTCAAATGTGAAATGAAGTATGTAAAAGCATTAAACAAGGATCTGTTATATACCTGAAGTAGTGAAGAGATGTGGATACTTGTCTCTCATATCATTCTCAGCTTCCCAAGTTATTTCTTCTACGTTATTGCTTCGCCATAGCACTTTAACTGAAGGAATGTCTTTCGTCCTTAGTCGACGAATCTGCCTATCTAAAATTGCAATTGGCACCTCTTCATAAGTTAATTGCTCTGTGATCTGTACATCATCTACTGTTACAACTCTAGAAGGATCTCCAACACTTTTTCTGAGCATAGAAACATGGAATACTGGATGTCCCTCCTGAAGGTCTGCTGGAAGGTCTAACTCGCAGGCTACACGCCCAACTCGCCTGATAACCTGATATGGACCAATAAATTTAGGGCTAAGCTTCCCCTTCTTTCCAAATCACATAACGCCTTTCATAGGTGATACTTTCAGGAATACCCTATCGCCAATCTGAAATTCTAAATCTCGACGTCGATTATCTGCATAGGACTTCTGTCTACTCTGCGCTGCTAATGACCTTTCCCTGATCAACTTGACTTTATCAACGGCTTGTTGGATTAAATCTGGACCTATCAATTGAGACTCGCCAACCTCGAACCATCCTATAGGAGACCTGCATTTGCACCCATACAAAGCTTCATATGGCGCCATCTGTATGCTGGAATGATAGCTATTATTATATGCAAACTCTATCAATGGTAGATGATCACTCCAACTGCCTCCAAAATCTAACACGCAAGCTCTAAGCATATCTTCTAAGGTCTGAATGGTCCGCTCAGCCTGTCCGTCTGTCTGTGGATGAAATGATGTACTCAGATTCACCTGTGTCCCTAAACCTGTCTGGAATGATCGCCAGAAATTTGCTGTAAACTGTGCGCCCCTGTCTGAAATAATAGATACTGGAATACCATGTAGGCGCACTATCTCTCTAATATAAAGTCTAGCATAATCCTCCGCTGTATATGTAGTTCTAACAGGCAAGAAATGAGCTGATTTACTAAGCCTGTCAACTATAACCCAAATAGAGTCATACTTGCTCCGCGTACGGGGCAAGCCTGTAATGAAGTCCATATTCACTACTTCCCATTTCCATGATGGAATCTCGATTTCCTGTAACAAGCCACTAGGTTATTGATGCTCGACCTTAACCTGCTGGCAGTTAGGACACTGAGCCACAAATTCTGCTATGTCACGGTTCATTCCGTACCACCAGTAAATCTACTTAAGGTCATGATACATCTTAGTCGAACCTGGATGAACAGTGTACCTGGAATAGTGTGCCTCAGTCATAATCTGTCCACGTAAATCTGCAACATCAGGAACACAAAGTCTATCTTTATACATGAGAACCCCATCACTAGAACTGGAACTGGATCCTCATACTGACGTTGTTTTACTTCTGTAACTAGGCAAGTAGTGGCTGCTTTCTGAACTGTAACTCCTGCGTCCTCTGAATCAATTAATCTGACTCCCATGCTGGCCAACTGGTGGAGTGCATGAGCTAACTCTCTTTTCTGTGGCTGTAAATAAGATAGACTACCCATAGACTTACGACTAAGGGCATCAGCAACAACATTCGCTTTACCCGGATGATAAAGAATGTCCACGTCGTAGTCCTTCAGCAACTCTAGCCACCGCCTCTGTCGTAGGTTTAGGTCCTTTTGCTTGAACATGTACTGGAGGCTCTTGTGGTCTGTATAAATATCAACATGAACTCCGTACAAATAATGTCTCCAAATCTTTAATGCATGAATGACTGCTGCAAGCTCCAGATCATGGGTAGGGTAGTTTTGCTCGTGTTTTTTCAGCTGCCTGGAAGCATAGGCAATTACTCTTCCATATTGCATCAAAACACAACCAAGACCAATTCGAGAAGCGTCACAGTAAATTACATAGTCCTCAAATCCCTCTGGAAGTGTAAGTACTGGAGCTGTTATCAACCTGTTCTTTAGTTCTTGGAAGCTGTGCTCGCAAGAATCAGACCACTCAAATTTAGCTATTTTCTGTGTCAATTTGGTCAGTGGAGATGCAATGGAGGAAAAACCCTCTACGAACCTTCTGTAATAACCTGCCAAACCCAGAAAACTACGTACTTCAGTTGGCGTCGTAGGTCTGGGCCAATTCTTCACAGCCTCAATCTTCTGGCCATCTACTTTAATTCCTTCTGCTGAAACTTTATGGCCAAGAAATGTCACTGAATCTAACCAGAATTCACACTTTGAGAACTTAGCAAATAATTGTTGGTCCCGAAGAGTCCCCAATACTGTGCGCAGGTGCTCCGCATGCTCTGATTCAGACTTTGAATAGATGAGAATATCATCAATAAATATAATCACAAATAAATCCTGATAAGGCCTGAATACGCTGTTCATCAGATCCATAAATACTGCAGGGGCATTAGTGAGTCCAAACGACATCACTAAAAACTCATAATGGCCATATCTAGTCCTGAATGCAGTCTTAGGTATATCAAATTTTCTAACTCTAACCTGATGGTAGCCTGATCGCAAATCTATCTTCGAGAAGCACTTGGCACCCTGGAGTTGGTCGAACAAGTCATCAATCCTGGGCAAAGGGTATTTATTCTTGATTGTGACTTTATTTAGCTGTCTGTAATCTATGCACATGCGTAGAGAGCTGTCTTTCTTTTTCACAAACAATACCGGGGCTCCCCACGGGGAAATGCTAGGTCTGATGAGACCTTTATCTACCAAATCCTTCAGTTGTTCCTTCAATTCTTTCAGTTCTGCTGGTGCCATCCTATAGGGAGGAATGGATATGGGTTGCGTACCTGGTACTATATCAATAGGAAAATCAATCTCTCGTTCCGGAGGAAGACCAGGTAACTCATCTGGAAATACATCAGGGAACTCATTCACTACCGAAACTGACTCAAGAGTCGATGTCTCCTTTTTTGAGTCTCGAACATGAACAATATGATATAAGCAGCCTTTTGCAATTAGCTTCCTTGCCTTAAGGTAAGAAATAAACAGACCCTTTGGCGATGCAGAAACACCCTGCCACGCTATAGCTAATTCTCCTGGAAAGTAAAACTGGACTGTCTTCGCTCTACAATTAACGCTAGCATAACAAGAGGACAACCAATCCATACCGAGAATAACATCGAAATCAACTATTTCTAGCTCAATTAAGTCAGCTATAGTGCTACAATCGCCCATCATCACCGTGCAACCTCTATAAACACGCCTAGCTACTATAGAATCACCAACGGGAGTGGCTACCTCGAAAGGTCTTATAGCCTCTGGTACTATTTTGAATTTAATGGCAACAAAGGGAGTAACATATGATAATGTAGAACCCGGATCTATCAACACATACACATCGAGAGAATTTACCGACAGAATACCTGTGACCACGCCTGGTGAAGCCTCTTGGTCCTGTCTACCTATAAGAGAATAGGTGCGGTTCTGGATACCGCCTGCTGTAGGAGCTCCACCTCAACTTCTACCACGACCTGCTGGTGCCTGAGGAAGTTGACCCTGAGGGCGTGCTGGTGCTGAGGAAGCTACTGCTGATCTAGCTGGCTGGGCTGCACCACTACCACCCCTAGTCGGGCAATCTCTCATGAAATGGCCCGCCTCGCGACAAATATAACAAGTATCAACTCCTAACTGACATGGACCCAAGTGGCGTTTACCACAATCTGAATATCTAGGATATGTCTGACTGGCCGGTAGCGAAGTACCACGGCGCTGAAATCCTGATGTCCGTGATGCTTGACTAGCTCTGGACTGAGGAGGTCTATCAGATCTCAGGCCACGAGACTTTGTAGGTATACTAGCTGGTGGCTGTCTAACACTCTGCTGTTTACTCGCTCCAGATATCTCTCCAAACGAACCAGAAAATCTGCCCCTCTTGTGTAACACTCTATCCCTGTCGGCTCTCTGTCTCTGCTTCATCTCCTCAAGTGATAAAGCAAATGCCTGAATGCGTGATATGTTCATACCTGACTGCATAGCAACCGTCATACACTCGTTCACCAGGTGTGGACCAAGTCCCACTACATACCTATGAATTCTATCCTCCATACTTGCTACCACAGTGGGGGCAAACCTTGCTAAAGAATTAAAGCGATAATTATACTCTTCTACACTCAAACTTCCCTGTCTCAAGGTCAAGAACTGATCAGCACGTGCTCTCTGTGTCTCTATGGGCATATACTGATGAAGGAAGGCATCTGAGAATTCCTTCCAAGTCGCCGGAGTAGCATCTGCCCCTCTAGATAGCTCCCATGTCTGATACCACCCTGCTGCTAAGTCATGCAATCTGAATGCAGCCAACTATACTGACTCTGTCTCTGATGCGTGCATGACCCTCAACACCTTGGCTATCCTCACAAGCAAATCCTGAGGGTCCTCTCCTATACGGGATCCATTAAAGACTGGAGGCTCTAGTCTGATAAAATCCCTGATCTTGGATCCAGTATCTCCTTGGGCATCTGCACTATGCTGTCTAGTCTGAGCAACTATAACACTGGTCAATAATCTGATGGCATCCCTCACTTCCTGCCCCTGACTATCAGGCTGAGGAGCTGGAGGTATGGCAGCTGTAGTACCTCTAATATCACCCTGAACTGAAGGGATCTGTGAGGCCTCAGATGGAGCCTCAGGTCTGGACTCCTCACTCTCATCCACCTCAGGTGGAACTCTACTAGTACCCTGGCCGACAATAGCCTTGCCCTTCTGGGCAGCTGCAGTTTCTTCGGCGGCATCGCTGTATTCAAAACATTACTATTACAAAGGTGAATCCTAAAATTATAGCCCTACCGCACGATCTAGAGAAGAAAGAAAAACAACTGTCCTGAAGTGCCTTGTAGCCTCCTGTTCAAAAGTATGGCGCGCAACATTCTCTTGAACAAGACTCTACTAGACACGGCCTGTAGACACCCTGGGAATAAACTGCTCTGATATCAGTTTTGTCAAGTCCCAACCTAAGGCCGCGATAGAGATGAGCTGGCAACCTGGTTATAAATACATACATATTTACTGAAAACATAAAGTATGGAAAGATGACAAGGCTATCACACGATAATATATATAACATACTGACTGCACCACACAGGGACATATCTACAGGCCTCTAAGAGTGCTGAACTGAATATACAAAGGACGGGATAAGGCCCCGCTATTCCTACTCGACATCTGTACAACATACCAAAAATAGTATACTCCGGAAGAGACGGAGTGACTCCAACAGCTGGTAGATAGCCTACTAACGTGGCTCAAGGTCTGCTCTCTCTGTACCTGCGCGGCATGAAATGCAGCCCCCCAAAAAAAAAGGGCGTGAGTACGATATGTACAAAGTATGTAAGGCCTGAGCATATAATAAATCATAGCTGGATGAAACTGTAAGGCTGGAATATAAATGTGTAAACATAAGCTGAAGCATAGAAATGTAGCAGGAAATCTGAAGACGTACTAAACATGGTCAGAATATAACCTGAAGTCTAGCTGAATCTGAAACCGAAGACTGAGCTGAACTATACTGATAAATAACTGTAATATGACTGGTGACTAGTAACTAGAAACTAGAACCGAAAGCTGTCAACTGATACTGACACTAAAAACTTGTGGCTGATAACTGAAAACTGATAACTGGTACTGAGCTAAAACCGACGTGTTATCTGAACTGGTACCTGCCTGGTGTTATGGGCTATATCCCCCCAAATCAGGTAACTGAACATCTGAACTAGCCTCATATATAATCATGCAGTGCATACTGTGGCTATATACGCGTATATAACAAACCTGGTGGGTCTTATGGGCTATATCCCCCCCCCCAGCCAGTAATATCTAGCCTCTCTGGTCAGAGTGTGTGAATGAAACCCAGTCACACTAGGTGTTTCAACTCCCGCCTGAACCAGAGGGGCTGTATCCCCCAGACGGGTAGTATCACACGCGACCGGACTGTGTGTCCAATGTCCAGCCTCTATGGAGGACTCCAAATCACACATAACATGATCACAATATAAGCATAAGCATGTATGAGGCATAACACATGTGGCAATAATATATATATGGACTCGAAGGAATGATAAGAAAACTCTGGATTGAATTATAGACACAACCTGAAACTTTGAATTTGTCTAACTCTTTGACTTTTATAAAAATTTCGGCAGAGTTTCCTCTGAAACTGGATGATCCGCAAAACAGAACCAACACTATACTATACACGGGAATGGATACCCGGATAAACTGATAACATAAACATGTTAAACGGATAACAAGATGAGACAACTGGATGACATAACAAATCCGCAGATAGAATGTCTAGACAGAACCACTGTCCTGACTTTCAACCTAATTTTCAGAGTGTAGATCAAAGTTATAGACTTCATAGTCTTCATAAAAGTTTTAGATATATGTCTTAGGGTTCTGGGGATTCTTAAAGAATCTAAATATCAATTTTTTACAAGGAGTTATGATCAATATACTAACAACTGTCCAAAGATCAAAACAATTTTCCAGATTTTGAAACGTTTTGTCTTGCTGATTTGGACGTCTTTCACATTGGATTTTAGTACCAAATTAAGTATATACAAGGTTCCCTTGGTACCATACAAGTTTCTCAGAAGAAATACTAAGTTTAGAACTAAGAAAAGCTTCAAAAGCTAAAAGATACATGCCTTGCCAAAAGAAAGGTTTAGTCTTACATACCTTTGATGTTTCTAGCTTCTAAACTTTGTTTCCTTTGAATTCCACACCTTCTAAAGCTTAAACAAGCTATAACATAGAATTTAGGTACTTTACTTAGCTATGAAGTAATTCTAAAAATCAAACTATAGACGAAATTGAAGGTAGCATAATGTTACCCTAATCGCGTAGAGCGTTTTGACGCAATCCGTCTTCCGTTTCGAGTTAAGATTGATGTTGTTTCTTCAAAATCATAAAAATTGGCTTTAGACTCATGAAAGGGCTGTATCTATCGTGGGTTTACTGGAAAATGTCGAGAGAGAGAATAATTTCTCTTTTATAATAAAAACATTTCATTTCTAGCCCTCTTTTGCGCTTATGTCCCTTTTTCTAGTCTAACTTCTGATACTCATATCTTTTTATCCAGATATTGTATGAATAAACCGTCAAATGTTTTGGAAACTACACTCCAAGACCTTCAATTTAGTATATCATATGTCTCCAAAAGACCTCATATAACACACGGAATTAATTGCTGAAAAAGCTCCGTTAAAAGGCAAATCCTTCGTCGGTCTTTCCGCAACTTAAATCTGATTTTTTATATTCAATATATAAAAGTCATATATGGTCCAATTATGAATTTAAGATCACTTAAATCATTCTTAACATGTCATTAGAATAATATACCTCACTTTGGACATACGAGGTGTAACATTGGCTATTGCCAAGACTTTAAGCAATGTTGCAATAGGAAACTTGCAGATAAAGACTTTACAAGGCTTGGCTATTGCCAAGTGTTGTAGCTTCTGGTGCAATGGGCACCTTGGAGAGACTTCTTGGCTATTGCAAAGACTTTAACCCTTGTTGCAATGACCAACTTGCAAATAAAGTCTGTGCAAGTCTTGGCTATTGCCAAGACTTTAAGCGCTGGTGCAATGGGAAACTTGCATATAAAGTCTCTGCAAGTCTTGACTATTGCCAAGAGTTGCAGCTCTGGTGCAATGGGCACCTTGGAGAGACTTCTTGGCTATTGTCAAGACTTTAAGCCCTGTTGCAATGACCAACTTGCAGATAAAGTCTCTGCAAATCTTGGCTATTCCCAAGAGTTGCAACTCTCGTGCAATGGGCACCTTGGGGAGACTTCTTGGCTATTGCCAAGACTTTAAGTCCTGTTGCAATGACCAACTTGCAGATAAAGTCTTTGCAAGTCTTGGCCATGCCCAAGACTTTTACCTCAAAGTCCAACAGAAAGGGCAACACTTTTACCTAGCATTCGCTTCCAATATACCATGATCCTGCTTTTATCTATGCGATCTGTGTACGAAAATCTAAGCATATCATTTGTATTGATTATGTGCAGGATTAGTACATGGAAACACATTGCATTTGCATAGCTTATAATGGGGAATGAGATTCAAACATCAGATACAGAAACCATGACATAAAGTTGATACTTGTTGAAGACGGTATAACCTACCAGGCATTTGAAAATGAAATTTGTAATGCTCTAAGCATCAACACTGATGAAAGTGAAGCAAAGATAAGGTTTGACACGAATCTTGAAACGTGCAGAGGCATGATGGTAACAAACGATCAAGAACTTATGACTTGCATGTATCTGCTGAAGAATGATGACAATTTCAGAAAATCAAGCTTCATAGTAGAAGTTATTAAAATGAATGACATGTCAAGTAACAACACCACCACCACCACCACAAGTACATGCGAATTCTTTGTGAATGAAGCTGACCATAGCATGGTGTTGCATCAAAAGGAAGGGCAGTTGTTGATTATAAATATTTTTAAAAATCAAACGTGATTGAAAAGTTAATATTATCAATAAACTAAACTTTTGGCTATAGCCAAGACTTTACACTCATACATATAACCAATTCAATTTAACTTGACGCAAAGTCTTGGCAAAGGGTAAGACTTCCTATTGAAACTTATTTATCGACTTTTATATTAGAAATAATTAACTTGCCTTGAAGTCTTGCCATAGGCAATAGTATTGACAACTAAATTTTCACCAAGCCTTGGCAAAAACATTACCAGCACAACCCTCCACGAATTATTTATCAATTTTAAATTAATTATATATTATTAGACTTGAAATTAATTAACTAGAATTTAAGTCTTGCCTATTGGCAAGACTTTCTATCTAATTCCTTCACCCCACAACAACTAAAATGCATTGAAGTCTTGCAATTACTAACACTTCCATCTCATCCTATTCAAAACAACTCCAGTCTTTAAAATAACAAAAATATCAAACATCCAAGTGTACTTGTTTACATAAACATAACAAATAGAGTAAATATGAAACACACATAATTAAAACTACTCATTGACTTTCTCTTACTCTTTTGCAGTACTAAAAATCTTATTTGGACTACTACATGGATCATCTTGCGACGGAGGTAACAAACGAAAATTCGGAAATTCATCACCCACATCACTTTTTTGCCTCTTCCTGGCACCTTCATCAAAAAATCTTGGTTGACTTATAAAATCATCCACCACATCTAAATGTACATGATCATGATCAGAAGATTCAATATCCATTACCTGCAAAATTTAAAAAAATAACAATGACAACACATAATAACAAAATAATGAAACAATAATGAAAAGACCATATACAAAAATACTTCATAAATTTAGATCACCCAACTCCATAAATTTGCCGAAAACTCCACCTTTCAACAACGTCAATTGACGCTCCGTCAAAAATTCACTAACCAAACTACTATACTTCACATCACTACCCCAAGAACCTTTGGCATCAAATCAATGCTCAAACTTTAAAATTGATCTCCTTCCTATAGGAACAAAAGATAGAATGTGCATATTCAACAAATAAAATTACAAAAATAGTATGATAACAAAACAAAAAAAAAAGACAAGGAAACATACATTACGAAGTGCCATCATGAACTCATGATTAATATGCAGAAAAATTCCTATGTCATTACCATAATTCAAAGTCAACAGGACAAAAGCAAAGACAACTGAAAAACACAGCAACAACTACAGAATGCATGACTGATGAAAAGAGCAAACTACAGAAAAAAGTCTCTACAGCTATTGCCAATAGCCAACACTTAAAACTCTAGTGGGAGGGGCAACTTGTAGAACTAGTCTCTACAATTATTGGCAATTGCCAACACTTTTACCTATACTGCACTGAAAAACTTGCAGAGAAAGTCTCTGCGACTCTTGGCAATAGCCACGATTTTAAGTTCTGGTGCAAGGGGGACCTTACACTGAAAATCTCTAAAAGTATTGGCAATTCCCAAGACTTTTACCTCTACTGCAGTGAACAACTTGCAGACAAAGTCTTTGCAACTCTTGGCAATAGCCAAGACTCTAAGTGCTGCTGGAAGCGACAACTTACACGGAACATCTCTGCAAATATTGGCAATAGCCAAGACTTTAAAAGCTAATGCAATAACCAACTTGAAGAAAAATTCTATGCGACTCTTGGCCATGACCAAGACTTTAAGCTCTAAACAATGAGCAGAACAAAATCTAATAGCTATAACCAGTAAAAACTTTCAAATCACCGTAATCAACCAAAAACAAGCGAAGCTCAAACTTAATTCAACGATCATCCATCCAAATGCAAAAAAAAAAAACTAACAGATAAATATATAAACAATAAGTATAAAAATAAATTACAAGAAAAACTAAATACAGATAAATCATTAGCGAAATAAAAATTATATTTTAAAGAAAAAACAATAGAACAAACATAAGATAAACATACGAAAAACAGAGAAAAACAAACCCGTAACTCTCCAGCACACTAAGAAGAAACAAGGAAAGAAACTGGGAAAGAGAGAAAGGAATGCGTTCAATGTGAATTAGGTTTAGTCAGGGGCAAAAGAGTCCTTTCTCAGAGGGGTGGATGATGTGGAGGGCATTTAGTTAAAACATTTCTAAGTGGGGGCAATTAGGTAAGACCACCTCTTATTGAGGGTACTAGGTGAAATTTTTTGCTTTTTGATATGCCAATGGGCCACCAAAATTTGCGCAAACGATAATTTTTAGGTTGGTACTTCAAGTTTGTCCCCTTACTTCAGTGTGCTGAATTTTTCTGCTAAAAGAAGTGTACATCAACTACTTGCAAAGAAGAATTTTAGTTCATTGAACCAGTGGGAAAAGAATTTAATGAGTGGCCTTAACAAAAAAAGTAATAACCTAATTTCTAAGTCCCTTTGTAGGTCTATTGGGTAAAAATTTAGAGTGGGAGCTCATTTGGCATGCGTTAATTGAATACTAGCCAGCAGCGCAAAATTATTTAAAAACTAGCCAGTTCCGGACAAGTCACAGTATTTTATACTGAGATCACTTAAACACTAATCCCAGTATAAAATACTGGGACTTTATATATAAAGCTCCAGGTACTTTGAACATGAATCACAGTATTAAACAATGGGATAGTTCAAAGTCCCAGTATAAAATACTGAGACTATTCAGGAGTCTTTACCAATGCTAATGGAGTGTAAGTGTGCGCGCGGATTTTTGGCTATTTCTCAATTAATTTTGAAATGGTGGATAGAACTCACTTACGACGTCTAAAATTGACTGGTTATCAAAATTTCACTTCTATTGGATCGGTTACCCAATTCCTTTCATTTCACAGCATTTGACGTAATAGTGACAATTCTTAATGATTTAGAGCAAAAAATTTCACTGTATGCCCTCCATAAGGTGTGGCTTTACAAAAATACCCGCGCTAAGGAATGTTTTAGCAAAATGCCCTTATTTAGTCCGCAAGCCAAGACTTCAAGGCAAAAAATTTGTAAGTCTTGACAATTGGCTATACTTCAAGGGCAAGTGCTGTTTTGCCAATACTTCAAGTTATATGGCGAGAATGCAGGGAAAACTGGAAGGGGCAAGTCTTGATAATTGCCAAGACTTACGACGCAGTGCAACAAGTGTTGCCTGTTGCCAATACTTGCCGTGCAAGTGTTGGAAAATCGAGCAGGGATCAATGGATAGTCTTGGCAATTACGGCCAAGTGCGGCAAGTATTGTCTATTGCCAATACTTGAAGGGATAAGTGTTGAAAAATGGAAAAATATAACGGGAAGTCTTGGCCCCGGATTTTTTTCATTAAATCTTAACGGGGGCATTTTTGCAAACCATTTCTTAGCGCGGGCAAAAAGGTAAACCATTGCTTCCCGTGTCATATTTTTGCAAAAAGGCCTGATTTTGAGACCAAGAAATTAGGGACAATTACATTAAGAGACACCCCACTCATGAAAATTACCAAAAAAGACCCCTATTTTGCTACCTTACATGACATAGCACCCCCTCCCTTTTTTTTATTTTTTCTTTCACTCCATAGCACCCCCTTTTTAAAGAAAAAAAAAACCCTAGCCCCTATTTTTCCTCTCCTCCTTCCCTCCTTCCCATTTTTCTCTCTTCTCTTCCCCATTACACCTAACCCCGCCGCCACCCCCCCCCCCCCAACCCTTCCACCACTTCCCCACCGTCATCCCATCTCCTCCAAGCCACCGATGTCGTCACCGCCGAGGTCACCACCACCACTGCCGCCGCTGCTTCTTCTTCTTCGTTTCATTTTTTTTTTTTTTTTTGCTTTTTGAATAGCAATGTTGATTTTCGTTGTATATTCCGATCAAAACTCCGGTGAGGAGTTTATTTATCAAGTTTCTTCTTTTTCTTCACTTTTATCATAAAAATTCATTGAGATCTACTAGTTTTTTATTAAAACTTTTGTTTAATGTTTAGATCTAGTATTTTTCTTGTATAAAGTTGTATAGATCTTGGATATTTGTTAAGCTTTTGTGTAAAATCTGCCCGAGGCACTGTTTAACATTATTTTTGTGAGTTTATACACTTTTATACATTTTTATACAAGTTTATACAATTCTGTAAACGTGTATAAAAATTTATAAATCTGTATATGTACGCATTAACAGTGTATAAAACACATTCTATGCATTGTAAATTTTGTATAAAGTTGTATATGCGTGTATGAACAATGAATAAAATAGTATAAATTTCAGATTTGTGCACTTTTTATGGATGTTTTGTATAAAATTTATATTTTTTGTGTATATTTTTGTATTTTCCTTCTTGCATACACAATTTTATATGTATTTACATGTATAATTTATTATTTTGATAGATTTAGGTGTATAAAATAATTATTTAAACAAATCCACAAATAAAATAAACAAATCCGGTGAATTTTTGATTTTCCGGCTACCGGCCGGCAGCGGCAGCGGCGGCAGGTCGGTTTCTGGTGGTGGGGCAGTGGTGGGGGAGGGTGAGGGAGTGGCTCCTAGGGTTTTTAGTTTAAATGGGTGCTATATTATGTAATTTTGAAAATAAGGAGGTGCTATATTATGTAATGTAAAAAGAAAAAGGTGCTATAGATGAAATGTGTCCCCTCATTTGTAATTTTGTGTTGTGGGCTGCCTAGTTTTTAAAATGGATTTTTTACATAAAAGTACAAGTTTTAGAGCTTAATTACCAAACATAGCAACATTTTAGTAAAATTACCCTATATAGAGGAAAACACAAGATAATTACAAATATAGCAAAAACATAGCAATATTTTCCCATAACATATCAAACTCTTACATTCTTCCTTCTATTTCCTCCATTATCTCTTTTGCTCCTCCCATTTTCCCTTATTTCACTTTTGCTCCCACCATTTCCCCTCAATTTCACTTTTACTCCACTCATTTTCCCCAATTTCACTTTTCCATCCTCAATGTATCTCGTTGAATCTCACTGTTTCTGCACCGTATCAACTGCTGCAATTCAGCACCAACAAAACTGCAGAAAAACAGCAGCGTTTCAGCAGAAAAACAGCAGCGTTTCAGCACCAAAAAAACTGCAGAAAAACAGCAGCGATTCAGCTGCGTTTCAGCAACAAAACTGCTGCAATTCAGCACCAAAAAAACTGCAGAAAAACAGCAGCGTTTCAGCTTCGTTTCAGCAACAAAACTGCTGCAATTCAGCACCAAAAAAACTGCAGAAAAACAGCAGCGTTTCAGCACCAAAACTGCAGCGTTTCAGCACCAAAAAAACTGCAGAAAAATAGCAGCGTTTCAGCTGCGTTTCAGCACCAAAACTGCTGCAATTCAGCACCAAAAAAACTGCAGAAAAACAGCAGCATTTCAGCTGCGTTTCAGCACCAAAGCAGCTGCGTTTCAGCTGCGTTTCAGTACCAAAAAAACTGCAGAAAAACAGCAGCATTTCAGCTGCGTTTTAGCACCGTTTCAGACCGTATCATACTGTTTCAATGCCGTTTTTAGACCGTATCAGATTGTTTCAATAGTTGTTTCAGATTGTTTCAACACCGTTTCAGACCGTATCATACTGTTTCAACATCATTTTAGACTGTATCAAACTGTATCAACTCCCCATTTCAGACTGTATCATAGTGTTTTAATGTCGTTTTAGACTGTATCAGACTGTTTTAAACTGTATCAACTCCGTTTCAGACCGTTTAAACTGTATCTACTCTCATTTTAGACTGTATTAACTCCGTATCAAATTGTTTCTGCACCGTATCAGGTTGTTTTCTGCACCGTATCAAACTATTTCTGCACCATATCAAACTGTTTCTGCAGCACTTTATCAACTGTTTCTCCACCATATCAAACTGTATCAACTGTTTCTGCACCGTATCAAACTGTTTCTGCAGCACTGTATCTGACGGTTTTCTGCACCATTTCGGTTCATTTCAGCACCGTATCAACTGTTTCTGCACCGTATCTAACTGTTTATGAGTTTTGCACCGTTTCTACATTGTATTTCTAGACAACTTTTTCACACATAAATTGGCAAAAAATACAACCAGAATAAAATTTTAAAATTTTCATACTATGGGATCTTGGAAAAGCAATGGAGCAACGGACACGAAACAAAATGACAAAAAAGAAACTGTATAGTACTTAAATGTACTTAAATATGAATCTCTCTTACTCTCTAAAAATGAGAAAAATGATACATTTATAAACAGTACATAGATTGGATATGAAACCGTATCTTAAATCCCCATTCTCCCAAATTTAACTTGTTTAGTCTTTTCTCCTATGCGAACAAGAGCACCAGCTTCCACGAAATCACAAGTGATTTGATTAGATTTCCCCATCAACAGACCAATCTTCTTCTCTTAGGAACCCACGTCTTCATTTGGGCTCTTCTTGACACAACATATTCCAACCTTCCTTTTGACATCACTTGGATCTGCTCTTTGAAGATAGATACCAAGGAGTTCAATTCCCCGCGGCAATAGTGATCGAAGATACAATTTCCCACTGTTAAGATCCCCCTTTCCTTGTGTTTGCAACATCAACCACATAAGTATCGATTTAGTCTTCAATTTTAATTTTTACCTTCCGTTGAAGCTCGTAACTAACAGAGAAGTAATGGAAGTTCCGGCGACGTCAGGGTAAAGCATCGGAGATAGATGCCGGAAGATCGATGAATTTTGATAGATACCGGGGTGGCTGCGTTTTTATTAATTTTGATTTTGACTTTTTTCTTCTCTTTTTGATGTCCCTGGACTGCTTTGTGATAATGGGTGGTGTTGAAATGTACCATAAATATTTATACTTTGCTAGAAAAATATTGTTATGTATTGTAATTTAGAAAATATTGCTATTTTTTTGTAATTAAGTGTGAAAATTTGTATATTTATGTAAAAAACCCTTTTAAAATTCCCCCAGAAATTAAGCACTGAAAACACCAGACTAGACCATAAACTTCCCAAAGCAATTTGGGCAGCCCATTATAAGGATTTACAGAAGTCAATTGCTCCGAGTTTTGACCAATCAAAAATACTTGCAATTGTAAGTTTCACGGTGGCCCCAAATGTTGCAAGTTCAACTAAAATTTTTGAACAATTTAACTTTTGTCGATTTGGCAACACTCTTGATATCGTTCCCAACTTTTGGCGCTCCTAACAAACTTGAGAAATAAGACTATTTTAAAATAATCTATCTATCTATAGTATTATAAAAGCACGAAGGTCTTAGTGAAATGTCACTCGACTTTTTTACCCTTTAAAAACATATTTCACTTTAGACAAAACTGTCATTTTAATTAAATCTTTAAGAATTTAATTACTTTATATATTTTTTGACCTTTTTTTTATGAAATAGAGTTATATTTAGATATTACCTCTGTAATTAAAAAAAGTATTATGTATGTTATTTTCCGTGTGAAAACTAAAAGCTTACCGTAATTAGTTCTATAATTTTGTTACTTTTCCTATATTAGAACTCTTGCCTGAAACAACTTTTGCATTTGTTTGAAGTTTAGAGCAAGGGAAAGCCAAACTAAAAAGGTTTTTTCTGCACGTGAACTCTTATTTCGTAGTTGACGACACAGGTTTAAATTTTCAGAAACATCTTATGAGGGTTAGAGCTATGTACCATTATTTCCTCTTGTATTGTTTATTCGAGACTTTATACTTTTACAATTCTTTAAAAATTACAAATGTTTATGGTAAACATGATCTATGTATAGATGTGCATGATTTGTTTTTCTCTTGTTCTCCTGCGATTTGGTTTATTCATGCCACAGATCTAATACTCTGTGCTCTTGATTTTCTTGTATTTGCTACATCTCAGGTTGGACTATCAACGCATTTATTACAAAATTACGCCAGAAAAAAGGTTAGAAATTTTGTGATTTCATAATCTTCAGAATTATACTAGCTTAACTACAACAAATATGATATTTAGCTACGAAATTTTTAATTACGAAACATAATTCGTCACTAATTATTTGTTTTTTGTGACAAAAATTATGTTTCGTGTCTAAATACATGAGCCACATATATTTTGTGACAAAATTTAAATTTCGTACTAAAAATTTTGTCCACTAAAGATTCCCACCAAAAAAGATAATTGGCGCCATTTACAGTGTAGTACTAGCCACAAAATTAAAGCAATCAATGACACATAAATTTGTCACTAATGATATTACCAATTTGTGACAAATTCATTATTAGCCCTTTACTTAGTTGTTTATCCTAGCGGTTCCACACCCAACGGCTACTACAATCTCAACAGGCATCTTCTATGCCTATAAATAGCATTTACCTTTACCAATTGTAACAACTTTTTACTTCCTGCATATTCTATAAATAAAAATACTCTCTCTCTTGCGCTCAGACATACTCTCTGTTTACATTCAAATTACTGCTCTAGCATTTAATTATCTCAAGTGTGGTGGATATCGACCAACTCTCCCCGGAGATGAAGGATAGGATACGTTTGCCTCTCTTTACTTCGATTTATGCTTTACTTTTAGCATTCTATATTACTGTTATTTAATTCTTCGTACGGATATTTAATCTCAACTATTGACCGTGACTCCGCAAATATAAATTTAATTGTTAATTGGCCTAAAATCGGATCTAGGTTAAACAATTTGGCGACCACAGTGAGAGCCGGTCAATAGCTTTCGTAGGTTAAAAAAGTCTACCTTCGATATTATATATATCTCTATTTATCTTCTTGCTTCATAACTAGCATGGCAGAGAATAGT
Organism: Petunia x hybrida; assembly: GCA_037355625.1. Classification (NCBI taxonomy): domain Eukaryota; kingdom Viridiplantae; phylum Streptophyta; class Magnoliopsida; order Solanales; family Solanaceae; genus Petunia; species Petunia x hybrida. The sequence goes on from JBBBVM010000676.1 coordinate 515,129, forward strand.
CCCCAACAAACCATTGTGGGCGGACAACAGGTAAACACCCCCTCACGCGGTCCCAATTATTCCCCTGAATCTCCTAGATATTCTCCCGACCATTCGTCCGATGGGCAACAACAGTCTGCCCAAGGACCGGTCAGGCAAAATCAGCGTGGACGCTCTCAGAGCACTACTCCACCAAGGAGACGACGACATAGGAGTCTCTCCCCTGACCAAGGGAACCTGCAAAAAACTCTCCATGATTTATGCAGCAGCAGACAGAAATAAACCAGGGAATCAACGAAGCACTAACTTCTCTCCGGGCAAGCAATCCTTCAACTGCAAGGGCCGATGCAGCAGCACCCAACGCCAATGCACCATCTTCCCATACTTCAAGGCGAGAAGAAGAGCACAACAACGGTAGCGGTACTGCAGATCCAGCGACTCAGGCAAATCAGAACCCGAACGTAGAGTCTACTGCACCTACGGACATGAGCCTTGTCGTAGAAAATCTTACCAGACAATTCAAGGAAAGTCAAGAGGCACTTCAGAAGTCTATTCACGAGAGGATCGATCAGATACCAGGCGCCCCACCCACGCTGAAGAAGGTTGACGTCCAGTGTTACTCACAGCGGCCCTGGAAAAAGAGGCAGCCCCAAAGGCGATACCTAAGACATTCAAAATGCCGAACATTCTAAGGTATCGCGGAACATCTGATCCCAACGATCATCTCATGATGTTCAGTAATTTCATAAAGGCCAGTGATCTCACCGATGAGGAGATCGAGTCTGTGCAACTGAAGAAGTTCGTGGAGACTCTGGCAGACGGAGCCCTGCGATGGTATTCAATGTTGCCACCAAACTCTATTGGATCCTTCGCAGAAATGGCTGAACTGTTCGTGAAGGCACACACGGGTGCTCAGAAGACGGAGACCCGAGTAGAAGACATCTTTGAAATCAAGCAAAGATCTGACGAGTCACTTCGCAAGTATGTGGATCGGTTCGAGAGAGAACGTATGATGCTCCCCAAAGTACCAGACAGATGGGCAGCAATCGCATTCACCAACAGCTTGGACGTCAGGAGTTCAGAGGCCACACGAAGACTCTACGAGTCTCTTCGCGAGTTCCCGGCAGCCAGTTGGTCAGACGTCTACAATCGTTACAACTCTAAGGTACGTATCGATGAGGACAAACTGATCAGAACAGGTGCTCGGGGAAGGCCTCAGGCTCGCAGCAGCGGATCCTGCGGAAAAGCGGAAACGGAGAGGTCAGGTACATGGTATGAGCCGTACCCCGACCAATCACGTAACAGTTCCAAAGGGCGCAACCGCAACAGCAACAGCAACAGAGGGCTGTCCCGAAGGGAGAATTCCGAGTCAAGTTCTCACGGAATCCCAAGCCTGCCCAGCTTCAACGTTGAAATAGCGGAGGTTGTGGCAGTACTCAAGAACATGGGAGAGAAGGTCAGATGGCCGAAAGACATGAAGACTGATCCCAGCAAGCGAAATCAAGATGTATATTGCGAGTTCCACCGTGACCATTGGCACACTACCGAAGACTGCAAAGCCTTAAGGTACGAGATTGCTCATTTATTGAAATAAGGATTCTTGAAGGAATTCCTGACAGAGAAAGGAAAGCAAACTCACGCAAAGGCTCAGCAAAGCAAACCTGGTCCACCACGAGCATCCTCTCCGAAACGAACGGTCAACGTAATTTCGGGTGGAATCGAGGTAGATGCGGTTACCTTCACAGCAAAGAAATACGCAAAGGTGTCCATTACCAACAACAAGCGACCCCGGTCAGAAGCAGTAATCACCTTTGAAGAGTCCGACACTGATGGACTGCAGTTACCACACGCTGATGCGTTAGTCATAACGTTACGCGTGGCGGAGTTCGACGTGAAGAGAGTGCTCGTTGATGCGGGCAGCTCTTCGAATATCATCCAGGCACGGGTCGTGAGTGAAACACAACTAGCGGATAAGATTGTGCCGATCTGTCGGGTTCTTTCCGGCTTCAACAATTCAAGCGAAAAGACGCTCGGAGAGATCACCTTGACTGCTTTGGCCGATGGGGTAGCAAAGGAGACGACTTTTCATGTTGTCGATGCGGATGTAGCCTACAACATCATTTTGGGCAGACCTTGGATCCACGAGGAGAACAACACACTGCACGAGATTGTTACTCGGTAGCCCTTAAACTACCCGAGGAGAGAAAATAGCAATTACAGCACCTGGGACCGGATGCTGCACCTGAGGAGATTAAATACGACGTCCCGGAATTCATCACCAAAATGGATGAAAAGGAAAACCACATGCCAACAGTAGAAGCCCTGGAACCTGAAGAACTGTTCGCCGATATGCCAGAGCGAAAGGTGTACCTGGGAACTGAATTGAGCGAACGTCTGCGGGGAGACATCCTGCGGTTCCTCAAGGAGCGGCATACAACATTCGCCTGGTCCCATGCAGACATGACAGGTATTTCTCCTGACATCATTATTCACAGGTTGCACGTCGATCCGTACCACCGCCCGGTGAAACAGAAGACGCGCCAGCAAGGAGCTTTCCAGAATCAGATAATCAATGATGAGGTTGACCGGCTGTTGAAGATCGGCTCGGTACGTGAGGTCAAATACCCAGACTGGCTAGCAAACGTGGTTGTCGTACCTAAAAAGAACTGCAAGTGGCGAGTCTGCATTGACTTCACAGATCTGAACAAAGCCTGTCCGAAGGACTCGTATCCTCTTCCCCGGATAGACCAGCTGATCGATGCAACGGCCGGACACGAAATACTAACCTTCCTCGACGCGTATTCAGGATACAACCAGATACTGATGGACCCTGAGGACCAGGAAAAGACGGCGTTCATAACCTGTCGACCTACCAGCGTCTAGTCAATCGAATGTTCCATGATCACATCGAAAAGACCATGGAAGTGTACATTGACGATATGCTGATAAAATCCAAATGGGCAGAAGACCATCTGACTCATCTGAAAGAGGCTTTCCGAATTCTGGATCAATACAACATGAAATTGAATCCAGAGAAATGCGCTTTTGGAGTCGGATCGGGAAAGTTTCTGGGGTTCATTGTTTTCTCAGCGAGGCATTGAAGTCAATCCCGCTCAGATTAAGGCTATTGAATCAATCCCAGATGTACTTCGCGGTAAGAAAGAGGTCATGAGACTGACGGGGAGAGTAGCAGCTCTACGAAGATTTATCTCCCGGTCATCGGATCGTTGCAAAAGTTTCTTCGATGTCTTAAAGCAAAATAAGGAGTTCGAATGGACTCCCGAATGTCAGCATGCATTGAAGGATCTGAAGAAATATCTATCTAATCCTCCACTACTTACCACACCCGTGGAAGGCGAGCAGCTACTAATCTACCTGGCAGTCTCAGAATCATCGGTAAGCGCGGTACTAGTTCGGGAAGAAAAAGGTAAACAACTTCCGATCTACTATGTTAACAAAGCTTTAATTGATGCAAAAACTCGCTATCAACCTTTAGAAAAATTACCATTAGCTCTAGTAACCGCTGCCCGAAAGTTACGCCCGTACTTTCAAAGTCATTCTATAGTTGTAGTTACTACCTTTCCTTTACGAAATGTCCTGCACAAGCCAGAATTTTCGGGGAGATTGGTAAAATGGGCTATAAGAGTTATCCAAATTCGATATTACTTATCAGCCCAGGGTAGCGATAAAGTCACAAGTCTTAGCAGACTTCGTGGCAGATTTCAGTATGAATGTATATCCTGAAGCAGAGAAGGAGGCCATTCTCAATGCAGGGCAGGCTCCGGGTACCTGGGTCCTCCACACAGACGGCTCTTCGAGCGTGAAGGGATCAGGACTCGGGTTGGTCCTCGTTGCTCCATCCGGAGAGACGGTAAGGCAAGCTATCAAATGCCCCTTCATTACTAACAATGAGGCCGAATATGAGGCCGTTATTACAGGACTAGAATTGGCACGGAGCTATGGGGCAACCATAGTCAAGCTGAAAAGTGACTCTCAACTGGTGATCAATCAGATCAATGGGGGTTTCGTCGCACGAGAACCCAGGATGTTGGCATACCTCGGCCGAGTAAAGGAACTCCTGGCGCAGTTCGACAACTTGGAAGCAATTCAAATCCCACGAGAAGAGAATCACGAAGCCGATGCTCTTGCAAATATGGGATCGGTTGCAGAAATAGGAGCGGCTAGCTCTTCGGCTATTGTTCAACTCCTCTACACAACCATGGATAGGGAGAAATTCGAAGTCAACACCATCAGCACTACCTGGGACTGGAGGAACGAGATAACAAATTATCTCGTCCACGGGACTCTCCCTACAGATGCAAAGGCTGCTCGTAAACTCTGAATAAAAGCAGCCCGGTACACCATTCTCAATGGCGAGCTGTACCGAAGGATGTTCGCAGGACCCCTCACGAAATGTCTTGGGCCGAATCAGACTAATTATGTGATGAGAGAGGTCCACGAAGGTTGTTGCGGAAACTACTCCGGTGGTAAGGCGTTAACTCGAAAACTGATACGCGCAGGATATTATTGGGATAAAATGGAAAAAGATGCAAATGAATTTGTCAAGAAATGTGACAAATGCCAGAGGTTTGCCCATCTTCTCGAAAACTGATACGCACCAAGGGGAATGCGTTTCTTGCTGATCATCACGGATTATTTCACAAAGTGGGTTGAAGCAGCAGTGTACTCAAAGGTACGACAAACAGAAGTCATTGACTTTCTCTGGCGCTTTGTCATATGTCGCTTTGGAGCACCTAAGGAAATAGTCATGGACAATGGGCCGCAGTTCGTCGGCCAGAAAGTGACTAGGTTCCTCGATGATTTGCACATTAAGAGAATCACCTCCTCTCCATATCACCCCGTCGCCAACGGACAGGCTGAATCTACCAACAAAATCATCGTGGAATCTCTTAAAAAACTCCTCGAGCAGGCGAAGGGATGTTGGGTTGAAGAACTACCTGGAGTATTGTGGGCTTACCGCACCACAGTAAAAATGAGTACCGGGGAAACTCCCTACTCTTTTGTATATGGTGCAGACGCTCTGATCCCAGTCGAGATAGGGAGCCCAGTCTGCGATATGCGCATGCCACTGAAGAATCGAACTCAGTTAATCTATCCGAAGAATTGGATCTCCTCGAAGAACGCAGAGAATTGGCCCTCGTACGAGTAGTTGCGCAAAAAGAACGAGTCGAGAAGTACTACAATCGGGGACTGCGCGTACGAAGCTTCCAAGTCGGGGACTTTGTACTCAGAAAAGTTTCCCAGAGCACACAAGAGACGAATTCAGGGAAGCTTGGCCCTAATTGGGAAGGACCCTACAAAGTAATCGCTTCAGCCGGCAAGGGATCTTATCGCTTGGCACGACCAGACGGCTCAATCGTTCCGAACAGCTGGAATGTAATTCATCTCAAAAGGTATCACTTCTAGGTGACAAGGACGGTTAGTCACTCTACGCTTACCTTTTCTATCTTTGCATAAAAGTTCTTACTTTTATCCTTACATACAAGTTCTTACTTTTATCTTTACATAAAAGTTTTTACTTTTTGTTATACATCCTTCCTAAATGGTACTAATGGTCTGAACAAGGCCAGATCCGTTTAGCTCAACTGGTAGAGCTCGAAGTTCTTCAACTTCGCGGCTGTGGGTTCGAATCCCACAACGGACACACTCCTCGTTTGGTTATATGTGTTCTATTTATGACTCACCGAAAACTCTTTTCATCTTGTCACTTTACGTGCTCCAACATGAAAACAAGGGGGGTGGTGAGGGCCCCATAGGCCAAGAAAGGCCTTAGTACAGGCAAAAGACCTTAGTACAGGCAAAAGACCTTAATACAGGCATAAGACCTTATCTAAAGGCAGCAAATTTTTCAGTTTGCTTGACAAGACTTCCACGGCAAATAAAAGAAGTCGTTCACAAAACAAAACCCTTATGTGACAAGGCTTCCACGAAAATAAGAGGAGTCGCTCACAAGGCCAACAATTCGGCCAGAGCCAACCTACAAAGCCATGAAACAACTTTCAATTATCAAAGCAATAAGCAAAGTTATATGCATAGGGCAAGGGTTTGGCCAAAACTCTAAACGACCACAACTCGGTCAAACTACCAACAACTTACGACTTTCACTCAATCAAAGGGTAAGTTAGAAACATTCGGGCAGACTTTTGGAAGTACGAACTTAATAAAGTTAAAAGTTCAAGAAAAGCAGTTCCCAATTATAAGGCACGAAAGCCAAAATATATGCATACCAAAGGATCGAGAATTCAAAACTAAACATAGTCACTGAATGGGTCCAAAATGGCATATATACATTACAACTATGAAGTAATAAAACGCCGAGTACGGCTGACAGAATTTCATAGAGTGTTCAACAGGCCAAACAAACCGGCCAAGGACCAGAGAGTCTTTGTTAGACTTCTGTCCACCCAACAACTAAGTCCGGCTCTCGCCAGACAGAACAAAAATACATCAGTTCAGAAAAGAAAATATCAACTTGAAGGGCCGTGACCGGGACTCAGCGCACCAGCTCCGCCAGTCCCGTCGTCACTCCCCAATTCTCATCTTCATCATCATCTTCATCGCCATCCGACTCTTCAGGGGAGAGACCCAGCGCTTTTTGTATCCTTCGAACAGCGTTCTTCGTCGACTGCAACATCTCTTCGACATCAACCTGTCCAGCCCGGATCTGTGCAAGCAACGTGCGCTTGGCCTCAAGGGCCGCAAGTTTGGCCTTAATCTCTGATTGGTCACGCAAGTTTGCCAGATCCTTGGTCAAAACGGCCTGAGCGCCCATCAGCTGGGCGACCTGGTCTTTGGCAGCTTGGAGCTCAGAGCGGGCCTTGGTTGATTCGTCGTTTGCCCTCTGCAGGTTCAGTTCAAGAGTTGCACGCTCGTCGTTAGCACTGTTCTGACAATTGTGGCATTCCTCAAGAAGTCTCTCCAAACCCTGTATAGAGCGTGCGAACCCCTCTTTCTCTTCAGAAAGACGGTCCTTTTCCCTGGTGAGAGCATTGATCTGCTCAAGGTGATTATTGTTAACATCTGTTAACCGGTTAACTTCCCCACCAAGGAAACCACACTTCTCGATCAAGGTTTTGTTATCCTTCAGAGCCTCAAGCAATTCCTTCTTCACCTCTACTACTTGATTGGCATTGTTCAGCCGGGAGCGGAACATGATTTCAGCGGCCAGCATGCTTAACTGAGAAACGAAGTAAATCATGGTTACAAATCCGAGGCTAACAATTGCTTCCAAAAAAAAAAAAAAACAACAAAGCAGGGAAAACTTACCCGGGCAGAATCAGAAGCAATTTGGAAGGCCAACTCTTCATCGGATAAATCTCTTAGCACCCACTCTTCTCGGGGACCGATGAGCGAAGAAACTGCTTTAAACCAAACTGCGCGGTCTGGCCACAAAGTTGACATCGGGAGCAAGTCTCAGGGTGTGTTTCCTTTCACAGAGCTTGGGTTCCCTAGCCTGTTCTGAGGGATAATTCGGCCCAAACTTATAACGAACCCCCTTGATGTCACTTAGCTCTGTCCGCCCCGCAATAGCTGATCGCCAAACAAACCTTGACGAAGAAAGGTTTGAATCACCTTCTACCTCCGGATCTATGGTCTCACAATCACGAAAAACAACGGGGATTGCTCCCTCAGGGGCCACGTTTTCCAGATCCTCGAAACGGAATACACGAGGACCTTGGTCGCTTTCTTGGGAAGCCTCTCCCCCGGCTTCTCCTCTTACTCCCTCTCTCACTTCTTCTTCTTCTTCTTCGCCAACTTTCTATTTGCCCTTGTCCGCACGAGAAGGACCTGCCCCCTCCCCGTCACCAACTCGGGGACTCCTCGGCGGAGATCGGGCGGCCTCCTCCTCGGCCCGTCTCCTGTCACTGCGGAGATGAGGCCTCCGCGTAAGGGGAACATCTGCCTCAACATCGGTATCCGACAGGTGGATAACTTCCTGGGCCGGACCTTCTCCCCGTACGGACTCAGGGACTTCAGCAGTAACTTCGGTGCCCGTCTCCATGGGCTCCGGGACACTTGCCCTAGCAGAAGGATCGCCACCAGCCGATGAGGGCTGCCCAGTAGCAGCGGAAGCTTTACGAGCAGATTTCTTCCGCGCTCCGCCCTCGCCGTGGCTCTTCCTCTTCTTCTTCAAAGGGCTCAACCCCTCTGACAGAAGATCCTCACCTCCCTCCCTACTGCGCAAAGCGCCGGCCGAAGCCAGTATAGCCTAGGCTTCAGCAATGGGGTCGGCGACAGGCTCAGTAGGTCTGTCCTGAGGGGGAGCAGGGAAAAAGCCTCCTGAAGTACCCAAACCTGTAACAGAGGTAAAACGGTCAGGTGTAAGAAGGGTTCAAGAAGAAAGGTCTATCAAAAGGATAGAAGTATCCTCACCGTGGTTTTTCACGGTCAAACTTTTGAGAGAAGCAAAGTGCGACCACTCTCTGTTCTCTGGTTCAAATCTCGCCAGAATCGGCTCAACCCACGCCGTCAGTTCATCTATAGTTATGAATCTGTCGTAGGGTTGCTTGGTCGCTGCACGAAGAAGTTTTAATGAAGGTTAGAAGAAGAAGGAAAGACGAAGTATACACACAAAAAACTCGGGGACTTACGTGTTTTATTCCAGACTTCTGGAAGGTGCGCCTTGTCGTCAAAAGTCAAGGCTGAGGAACGCACGAACAGGTACCGGTGCACCTAACCTCGGTCACTGGTATCCTCGGAGCTGCGCACCAAGCCCTTGCTCCCGCGCATCCTGACGTTCACATAGCCGTCCTTGAAAATATGGACGCTATACGAAGAAATGAAGTGTTTATAGTCAAAAGACTGGTCAGTTTCGGCAGCAAACCAGTCTAGGAGTGTGACTATCCTATAGACACTAGGACTCAACTGCCCCGGGCAGAGAAGATACTCTCTGCAAAGTCTCTCCAGCATTGGGTGCAAAGGCAGCCTACACCCCACTGTGAAAGGATAGGTGCCAATGGCTGTCCACCCAGCCCGGTGAGAGGTAATGTTCTCGCCTTCAGAAACCGGCAAGAGGGGAATTTCGTCACCCCAGTCACAGTCTACTCTGACGTGCGGGATCACCTCCTTCGTGATCTCCGATTTAAACCTATACGCCGGCCAATTGCGCGTATCACCTTCCCTGTTATTAAAGGACTTGATGTTGCAATCTAAGTTCACCCCATTTCTTGAGGATTATTTCCATAGCAGTGGCCTGGGTAGCCCGCGGCCTAGGGTTGGCCGACGAACTACTAGCAACATCGATATTCTGATTTCTTCTGGATCTTGAAGCCATGATTTTAAGTAAAGGATGAAGTTATCAAGAGAAGCTCAAGAAGTTGATTCAAGGGTTTTCGAGGAGGAATAAGAGTGGGTAAAAGGTTTCTCGTCAAGTAGATTCCTATCTATAGGAATCAGGGTGCAGATCTCCAATTTCTCGCAAAAACACGTGGAGGTTATCAGATAACCAACGCCCAGATCTGGCCGTCGATAAAGGGGATAAGGCTAATCAACACTTTGTAGCGCCATCATTATCCTGAAGAGCAGCGGTCACCTCGCAGTCAACAAGTGACGTGCGCACGTGGAAGAGACGGTTAAAATTATTGCTTTTTACCCTTGGGGAACGCAGTAGTCTTTTCAGAGTAGACTGCGGTTCCGCAGACGTGCAGCTGTAATTACTTTTCCATACGGCGCATTTAATGCGCACATCTTAAGGGCTTGTCACCTATCTGATAAAATCCCTGCGTCATCAAAATTACATCATACGAAAACAAAAAGTTTGCAAAAACTCCAGCCAAAATTCTCATCCACTCCTCGGACAGATACTCTGCCCGAGAAGTGCGGGGACTATCTGTATTGGATAAAACTGACTGGACTTTAGCGGGTGACACGTGTCGTCCACGTGGCATGAGCTGACGTGTCACCGGACAGACACTTGCCGGACAGACATTCACAGGACAGGCACTTCCCACGGGCAGACCCCAGGAAGTTACAGGATGTATCAACAGTCAGCATAATTTGAACAAGCAGTTACCAGCATTATGGGATGCGATCATTCATCAAACGGTCACCAAGCGGTTACAACCTTTCTGGATAAGACGCCTAGCGGTTGTTTATCCGAGCGGTTCCACACCCAACGGCTTCTACAATCTCAACAGGCATCTTCTATGCCTATAAATAGCATTTACCTTTACCAATTGTAACAACTTTTTACTTCCTGCATATTCTATAAATAAAAATACTCTCTCTCTTGCGCTCAGACATACTCTTTGTTTACATTCAAATTACTGCTCTAGCATTTAATTATCTCAAGTGTGGTGGATATCGACTAACTCTCCCCGGAGACGAAGGATACGATACGTTTGCCTCTCTTTACTTCGATTTATGCTTTACTTTTAGCATTCTATATTACTGTTATTTAATTCTTCGTACGGATATTTAATCTCAACTATTGACCGTGACTCCGCAAATATAAATTTAATTGTTAATTGGCCTAAAATCGAATCTAGGTTAAACAATTTGCAGTCAATTCTCTTGGCTATTTGCAGTCAAAATAAAGCTTAAGGAGGAAATATTTATTATGCAGCTTGAATAAAAGATTCAAAAATATCTATTTTTCTTTTGGGTAAGTACTTCTTTTACTCCTTTCTCATTTTATTATTTGCTTCAGTAATTAATATAAACTTTTTTGTTAAAGTTTGTAACTCTAATGTTTATATCATGATATCACAATGTATTTATTAGTATTGTATATACATTTTTTTTATTTTGTTTTCACTCAGGTACTCGAAGATAGAAGTTGATTCAAAAATAAAGTTAGAAGATATAAAAGTGGTCTTACATTAGTGCGCAAAAAAGCAACATATTTTCATGTTCTCTTACATATCAATGTATACGTATTTTAGTATAGACTTTCATGTTGGATTAATTTTTACTTTATTTATGTTTTTCAATATAAATTGTCTGTAATATATATGTCATTATCTCAATATAGGTTTTCTTCATCATATGATTATGATAAATGTTATTGTACCTTGAGGTTTTATTATGTAATTTCAAATGTGTATGATGCCGATTAAAAGAATAAACTAGATTATTGAAATAAATTGTCTTTTATTCTGTACTTATAAATAATGGTAAATAATAAGATTTTTTTATTGCAATTATTATTGGTTAAATTTTTTGAAGTCATCGGCTGATTGACTACGAAGAATAGTTTTATTTTGTGACAAGTGCAACTGTCACTAATTATGATCATTTTATAGGGATAACAATTTATGATGATAATATTTTAAAATTAATTGTCACTAAATTACATATTTTAGAGACGAAATGCTAATTTGTGTATAAAGAATTTTGTTTAGCAAAACAAATATATAAATTCAACTACGAAATACATATATATATTTAAAGACAATCAACATTGTCGCTAATTAAAATAGTAGTCAGTGACAAGGTAATTTTGTCAGCATTAGTAATATTTTTAGTGACGAAAGCACATTATCAACTACAAAATTTAATTCTTTTTCTAACAAATAAGTTTGTCACAAATACTATACATTTGGGGACGAAAAAGGATTTTGTAGTTAATGCTTTGTTGTTTTAGTGACGAAACACTAAATTGTCTTAGTATACTATTAGTAACCGATGGTATAGGGACGAACAACGGACAAAAAAAATTTCATCAATAAAAACTTTTGGTGACGAAATGTAAACTTTGGGCGACAAAATAATTTGTCACTGATACCAACTTTTGTTGTAGTGACTTGCATATTGTTGTTTATACATACTTACATATTGATATAAGTTCATGCATAATGAATCCCTTATTCATATTGATCTTAACATTAATTTTTATGACATGTAATAAAGCTGACAAGCTCATGGGATGCTGATTGATATACATGGCATTAACTCATTTTGTTGGTGTTATTATGCGAAGATGTTATTAATACATGGGTAAATCCTAATATGGATAACTATTATGCGAATACTATTTTGTTTCTTGCACTCTTTTTTCTATCGTACTGCACTTTAACAACTTGTTAAAGTGCAAGCAAATATTGGTAAACATATTATTTGGCTAAAAGAAATTTTGGATTATTGTCTCTCATGCTTTGTTATTGGCCTTCGAGGTATTACTACATAGGGCCTTGCTGTTGTGATATCGTTGGAAGACTTATATCTTGGTTATTTTTTTAGATAGTGTTTTTCTTCTAATTTAGTTGGAAATATTTTGCGTGTCGCTGAAATTTCATTTGAAATTATTAAGGTATGTTAAGTGTTGATTTATTAGAGGGAAGATAGAAAGGTCCAAAAATTTCCATTGTATCAAGATATCTAACTTTTCTATGATTATTACAAATACTGATATCTCAAATAATTGATTTCCTTCTCTTTTTTTCCATGTTGTTTCTAAGTTATGTATATGCTATCTACATTTATACTAAAAAGAGTTAAATTTGATCAGATATAACATACACTATACTTTTTGACTTTCTGTATATTTTGATTTTATAACTCAAAATAAGTAATATTATTGGACATCTTAGCCATGCGTGTAGAATGGTAAATGTCTATGTCATATTTCAGTAAATATTTCTACATAATATAACACGTTTTTAGCTTCTTCTTTTTTTCTTTAGATTCAATTGTCCCTTTAACAGAATTGGATATGTATGGGAAGTTTAAGTTGAGGTACAAAATCTTGAACTCTATGTTAATGACTTTATATTATAACATTATATCTTGAAAAGTATATCGATGTTCAATTCATACATCATTTTTTTGAGTGAAATACTTTTTAAAGTGAATGTTTTCATATTATTTTGATAATATTTTTACTTAAAGTCGTGAATTGTGATGTTATCTTTGTTGATTTTTGCAACCAAAAAGCTTAACTTTAAGAATGGTTATTTAAGTCTATTCATTTATGTCATTCATATTGGATAATTTATATGGTTGAAAGTGATAGCCAAATTCCTGTTTGTCATAAAAACTCTTTGGTTATAGAGTTTCAGCTTGAGTATGAATAGTTTGCAATTTTTATATTATATTTATTGTATACATAGCCGCTTGATTAAATATATTTTCCAAATATTCTTTCAATTTTTCTTGAGTATTTATTTTGTATGTTAGTTAAATATATTTTTCTTCTCAATTAGTTGCTTAATGGCCTAATGTGCTTAATTTTATTTCGATTGATAAAGCAAGTATAACAGTATTTTGCTTGGCTATACATTATTCTTCTAATTTTAATTGAATAACTTAAACATATTTTTGATAATATTCGTGTGATCTTTTAAACATTTTACTCATGATACGAGGGACACGCACACACGCGTGTACCAAAAACTAGTCTTTTTAAATGGGACAAAGAACCTAAACATCACCCATAAAAGGAACATTTGGTAAAACTAAATAGCTTTTGGTTGGTTAAAATATAAGTATAATTACCTATTATTAGTACGAATGAAAATGGTTAATTTGGTATATTTCATCCACATTCGTATTTAGGAAATAGGAAAATAAGTGTAGGCAAATAAACCCACATCAGAAAGAAAAGAAGATCTATCATCTTGAAAGTATTATTGTTATACTCTTCCCACATAACTTTAAGATAACCTCTACATTGAGAACAGATAGATTGTGTGAACATGTTGATTCAATTTAATTTAAGAACGAAAAAGGAGCTATCAAAGCATCCTCCAAGATCTAAAATGAACATGTGCCTTAGTGTAGTGATCAACATCACACATTGACAGTTGTAAAAAATAAAAATATAATGTACAGGCAAGAAGTAATGCTTTGCAAGTACTGTAACAACTAAGCAGGAATTAGATCAATTCAAGGATCTCCACAAAATACTTGAGAATTCCAATTTTATCTTGTGAACTAGATTGGATTGGCACTACTTTGTCATACTTTTAGATCTCGAGTATCTTACATGGATCTTAGTTTTATAACATATAAAAGAATTGCTGGATTAGTGACCTGGCTAAATTATTGTTCACAAGAAAATTCTATTGATTAGTCTACTTTACGGTATCCAATTTTAAAATGGATTATCAGTTTTTATATATACTTCGGAATCTTGTCGATCAAATATGTTTGAACTAATTACTTAACAAATTATGTATGCTGATTCCCTAACTTGTACAAACTTTTATTTTCTTATTTTCTTAATTTAGGCGAAAAAAATACTATATGTGTTCATAAACCAATGGAGGATTCTGATTTCTTTTTATTATTTTACCTAGGTTGCTCCTTTGTGAGAGTCACGGAAGTAGCAGAAAAGATCATTTGATAAAGACGCCTCAATTTTCGTAGTCTGATATAAAATGTTTACAAACAACTACTTTTAACTTTAAAAACCAATTTTATAAATGGCACCCAAACTCAAGTGCAGATGTTATCTGAATATTTTGTTTATCCATATCAGAGGTTAATTAAAGGTGTTACGATATTCTCTCTTTACGTTTTCACCTAGTAGATATATCTATCATCGTCACATGTTTGCATTTATTAGAACAACAATATACTCATTGTTATATCACAAATAAGCTCTGGAGAGTGTGAAATATACGCAGATCTTACTCCTATATTGAAAAAGACAAAGAGATTATTTCAGATAGACTTCCGGCTCAAGGATTGTATTATTAAAAACAAGTTTGGAAAAACAATTAATGTGTAGGAAGAACCAAGGCATAGAAAGTACGGACATCAAAACACTAAAGATAACTAAAGTAAATAAAACTACAGTAGCAATAAAGATGAAGAATAAGGTAAAAATAATGTAGACAAGAACAATAATCCTACTGCCAATATGTCAAGAATCTCTCTATTACTCTCTAAGAAAACTCTTTAATTTTTGGCATTGATGACCAGGTAATTTGTCGATACGCATCAACTATAGTTCAAAATTTTCTAGCGAATGCCAGGACCCATGAAGATTTTTCCACTAAGACTGACGATGAGATTAAGAGCTCGTTTGGGTGAGCTTAAAAGTGACTTATAAGCTTATAAGGCCATTAATATATATTTGGTAATTTAAAATTTTTGGGCTTATAAACCATAAGTGGCTTAAAACAAAAAATTTTACGCAGTGCCCTCCATAAGCACTGGTCTTACCAATTTGCCCCCACTTTCAAATGTTTTAAGTAAATACCCTCCACATTATCTCTCACTATGCGAAATGACGATTTTGCCCCTACCTAAACCCAATTCACATGGAACAGTTTCTTTCTCTCTTCCCTCCTTCCTCCTTCCTCCTTTCTTTCCTTCTTTCTTCTTTGTGTCCTAGAGAGATTTAGGAAATCTGTAAAAGTTTTATTTATTTTATTATTTTTCTTTAATTTGTGTTATAATGTAATTTTTATTTTTCCTAATCCTTTTTTTTTATTTATTTTTTTCTGTATTTCTTTTTGGTAGTTATTATCTATACACTTAATTATCTGTAAGTTTTTTCCATTTTGATTGATGATCGTTGAATTAAATTTGACGTTCCTCTGAATTTTTTTACTTCTTATGCTTGATTAAGATGATTTTAAGGTTCTTATTGGCAATAGCAATTAGATATTATTGTTGCTCATTGCATAGAGCTTAAAGCCTTGGCTATTGCCATTAATGCAGAGACTTTCTCTGCAAGTAGCTTCTATTGCACAGAGATTAAAGTCTTGGCTATTGTCAAGACTTGAAGAGACTTTCTCTGCAAGTTGCCTATTGCATAGAGCTTAAAGTCTTGACTATTGCCAATACGTGCAGAGACTTTGTATGCAGGTTGCCTATTGCACCAGATCGTAAAGTATTGGCAATACTTTCAGAGACTTCCCCTACAAGTTGCCTCCTTCCACCCGACCTTAAAGTGTTGGCTATTGCCAAAAGTTGCAGAGAATTTGGTAACATCACTTGGGTGGTGTTACCATTGATAAAAGAAGTTGGTTTCTTGATTTTTCCAATGATAAGTTGACCCTTAATGATGATGTTCGTAACTTTCATTCAATCTTGTTTTTATTTTTCTTGTGTTGGATTCCACTTTGATTTCCTAGTTAAGGCGCCCATTGCACCAGAGCTTGAACTCTTGGCAATAACCAAGACTTGAAGAGACTTTCTCGCAGATTACCCAATGCAACAAGGCTTGAAGTCTAGGCAATTGCCAAGAAGTCTGTGCAAGGTGCCCATTACACCAGAGCTTGAACTCTTGGCAATAGCCAAGACTTGAAGAGACTTTCTCTGCAAATTACCCACTACAACAGGGCTTGAATTCTTGGCAATTGCCAAGAAGTCTGTGCAAGGTGCCCATTGCACCAGAACTTGAACTCTTGCCAATAGCCAAGACTTGCATAGACTTTCTCTGCAAATTGGCAACTACAACAAGGCTTGAAGTCTTGGCAATTGCCAAGAAGTCTTTGTAAGGTGTCCATTGCACCAGAGCTTAAACTCTTAGCAATAGCCAAGATTTGCAGAGACTTTCTTTTGCAAGTTGGCCACTACAATAAAGCTTGAAGTCTTGGCAATTGCCAGGTAAGTCTGTGTAAGGTGCCCATTACCAAGAAGTCTGTGTAAGATACCTATTTTTATAGATTTTCTACAAGGTTATCCAAATGAATGTAAGAGAGTAGGAATTTGAAGGAATCTAACCTTGAATCTTCATTTCAATGGAGGAATCTATAAAAGTTGTAGGTTTTTAGAGTTTAGAGATTGTTTGAATGGAGAAAAGGAAGGGGAAGATAGTGTAGATCTATTTATTAGTTGTGAAGGGTATTTTCGTCCCAAATAAGTTTCATTAAACTAATGGAGGACAGTTTTTCTAAACCACTGTTATTGAGGGCATTTTGGCAAACCATTGCTTCCCGTGTCATATTTTTGCAATTCAGCCGGCTTAAAAGCCATCTTTTGAGAAGTTAGGAAATCCTAACTTCTCAAAAAGTGGCTTTTGACTTATAAGCCACTTAAAATAAGCTGCTTATAAGCCCACCCAAACAGGCTCTAAAAATATAGGTCGAAAATATGATTGTGGCTGTCGCATGTCCTGTTTCTCAAAACAAACCGATAAAAGGTATAGCAAAGTTCTCTTATTGTATTTCTCCTTTCCATTATCGCAAAGTTTTCTTCTTGTATTTCTTCCTTCCATCGTTATTGTTAGTTGTTATTTTTCTTCGGAGAGATTACACACGTGTATAAAATCAAAGCATCTACTAAATAAAAGTAATACTAAAATTAATACTATAAAATATATCAATATTTTTTATATATAAGTAGCTTTAAAAAAAACCGCTAGCCTTTATCTCCTATCCCTCCCCTCCTGCCGATAATATCCGTCGGGCTTTTTCATGATATAAATATATTTAAAAAATAAAGTGGAGATGCAAAAAATGCATAAAAAGACTAAAAAGAGAGATACATAACAAATTATTAAAAAAACAAAGATATACTAGAAACAATGTAAATATAAGTAGAAATAGTGTATAAACAACAAAAAGACTAGAACTAATGTACATATAAATAGAAATAGTGTACATTTAAGATACAAGTAGAAACAATGTAGAAATATTAGAATCCATATAAATGTTAAAAATAGTAAAGATGCAAGTAAAACAGTATAGAAACAACATAAACACTAGAAATAGTATAAGATACAAGTAGAAACAATATAGGAACAACACAAACACTAGAAAATAATGTAGATACAAGTAGAAACAATGTAAAAATACTAGAAAACACACTGAAAATAGAGATACAATAAATTAAAAGATGTAAAAAACCAACATATTACAATGGAAAAACAGCCCGACCAGAAACACCGGATTTTACCTTAAAAATACCAGATCTGGTCGAAAAATATCAAATTTGATTGGAAAATTCCATATAAAAAAAAAATAGCAAATATGAATAAAAAGCACCTAATATTCGTTGGAAAATTTCAAATTTGAATGAAAAATATCAAATATGAATGGAACTCCAAATACACAGGAGAATAAGCTTCAAAGCTTGAGAAAAAGAATCACCAACCAAAACGGTTGAGCAATCGTCAGAAGAAAAAAAAAGTAGCGCGAAGGAGACACTGGAGAAGAAGGGGCAGCACTGTAACATGGTGGTGGTGGGGGAAGGGGATGACTGTGGAGAAGTAGTGGTTATGGGATGAAGACGTCGGAGCTCTGGCAGGCGGCGGTGGATTTGGAGAGAGATGGAGGGAGTGAAGAAGGAAAAAGTAGGAGAAGGAGGCTGCAGTTTTGCTATGTTTTGTCAAGGTTTTTATTATTTGTATGTTTTGTAATTAAATCCCTATTTTCTTCCATATTTTATAAATTGTATAAAATATTTCTATAATTTGTTTAAAATATTTTCAAATTACGCTTTTTGTATAGTTTCAGCTTTTTTAGTTTACTTTTTTCTTAACAATTATTAAATGGATGACAGTTAAAATTACTCAGTATTAAAGTCCTCTGGTCCATAGCAGGCCCACAAGCTGTCAATTTTATAAGTTGCCGGCCGTTTCTCGCACGTGTGTCTGTTACGCGAGTTTCCCGCGGATTTTGACTCATCTAGTTACTGAGGGCTTTGGCATGGCAGGACTTGTCAAGTTTTTTTTTAAATGGAAAAAGGCTCAAGTTTTAAACATGAAATCTAGGGTCCTCATTTAATTAGTGACATTAACAATCTAACATTCCCACCCCAATATTTTGTATGTTACACAATAATCCATGTATAAAAGCTAGTTTTTTGCCAAATTTGGCCATTATACCTAGATGAACACACTGCTTTCCCTCTCTCCCCTCCCCCGTTCGAGGTTGTTACGGATTCAGTTCCTCCAAACAATCTGCCTGAAATTCCAAACATCATTTCGATGTTCCTATGGTCGTAACTGTAATTCCAAACATATCGCTAGCGTTTTACACGGCGTATGTATTTATTGGAATTTTCACAAATAATATTCGGAACATCCTGCTAGGATGTTTGAGCGTTCTGTTAGCAGTTTGGAACATCTTGTATTAAGCAATGAAAAACTGTAAGGTGATGTTCAGAACGTCTGAATACAATGTTCCAAACGAGCAACATTGAGATTTGGAACATCTTGCATTAAGCAATGAAAAACTGTAACGTGATGTTCAGAACGTCAGTATACGATGTTCCAAACGAGCAACATTGAGGTTTGGAACATACTGTATAAATATTAGTAATACTAATAGTTGGTCATTCCAATTTATTGTAGGTAACCATCGATGGGTGAGGTTATATAAGGAGTTAATTATCAAGGTGAATGGGTGGAGCGTTCTAAATGTTATGCTTGGGTTCCGAAGGTTTAAGAGTGAAGACCTATTCTTGTGCCTAGAGATGTTACGTATGATGTTCTGCTTAACAAAATCATCGAAAGTTGGGGAATAAGAGACAATCCGAGGGACATTTGGATTACTTACATGTTGAGTGTTGCCGCAAATCAAAAGACTCCTCCCGTTACCATAAGAAATGATGATGATGTACCAAGAAATGCCAAATAGTGGGGGGCATGATTTTAGTCAGCGATTGGATGACTTACATGAAGAAGTAGAAGAAGACAAAGGAGGAGGGGTAGAAGAAGACAGAGGAGGCGTAGATGTAGATGAAGAAAAAGAAGAAGAAGTAGAAGAAAAATATGTAGAGGAACATCCTGCCATTTATACCCCTGTGTTTCCAACACAAAGCAGCGAGCCCATATTTCAGTTCATTTATGGCACAGGTCTTGAAAAAGGTATGACTTTCGCCAATAAGAAAGAAATGGTCACCAAATTGAAGATTGCAGCAGTTAAACATCGTTTTAATTACAAAGCATTGAAGAATACTGCAAAGATTTTTAATGCTAGATGTTTAGGTGTGAAATTCAAATGGTGGTTAAGGGCAATGAGGTATAAAAGTAATGATAGGTTCTACATTAGTGTTTACAATAACTTGCACACATGCGGTGTCCAACATCATTCCAGTCATAATTCACACGCCTCTGCCCAGATAATTGGTGAGTTCATGAAAGGTAAATATTTAATGGGAAAAGGTCCAACCACAAAAGCTGTCAGGGAGTCCCTTAACAATAATTTCGGTTGTAAGGTTAGCTACTGGAAGTGTCTTAGGGGCTGTCAATTTGCAAAAGCTTTGACACGGGGAACACATGAGAAAGGTATTGAAATTCTTGATGCTTATGCTTATATGGTTAGGAGTAAGAATCGAGGAACCAAGACAGATTTGAGGCTTTCTAGCACAGGAAAGTTCTTGTATTTTTTTCTCTCTTATGGAGCGTGGATAAGGGGATTTACTTATGTGAGAAAAGTCCTAGCCGTTGACGGTACACATTTGTCTGGCGAGTATGGAGGGGTGTTGTTGTCTGCTGTTGCTCAGGATGCAATCAGTCACGTATTCCCTATTGCTTTTTGTGTTGTAGACAAAGAGTGTGATGCCTCATATGAGTATTTTTTTCGAACAATTACGCAGCATAGTTTCGGATAGTGAAGAGTTGTGCATTATTTCGGATAGACATCCGAGCATCTCGAAGATGGTTGCCCAAGTATTTCCTTCTGCACACTATGGAGTTTGCATGTGGCACCTTGGTGAAAGCATCCGAACAAAGTTTCAGTTTGGAATCAGTCTTCATAAATACTACACTAAAGCAAAGGCATACAGGGTAGAGGAGTTCACTGATGCTATGAATGAGACCAGGACTATTGATTGGAGGGTAGCGGATTATCTTGAAAATGTTGTTGGCTATCATAGATGGAGCATATTATATTTCCCAGGAAACAGGTAAACTATAATAACAAGGTCTGATATTACTGTCATGCTTTCAATATGTTCCAAACGTCACACATGGCGTTCCGAACATATCATTTATGTGCAGAACATTATTAGAAAATTTTATTTTCTAACGATGTTCCGAGCTCCTTATTATCAGTCTGAACTTGTGCTTCATGTTAGGAACATCATGAATGTTCCGCACTTCTTATTCCTATATCTGCACTTGTGCTTTATGTTAGGAACATCTTTTGATTATTATAATATTTATTCTTTTTAATAGGTTTCAAGTTATGACATCAAAAATAGTTGAGTCCATTAATTCCATGCTGAAGGAGCAAAGAGAATACCCCATTGCTACCCTCTTGAAGGATATAGGTAGGAACTTTGCGAAAAAATTCCACACTAGGTCTATGAAGTTAATCAACCACCCAAATTTATGCGTCCCAGATATTGAAATAAAAATAAGAAAGAATAAAGAAGTGGAAGACAAGCTAGTTGTCAACAGGAAGAAAACTTATGGTTTCGAAATCATTAGTCCAGGGTATGAGGCAGAAGTTGATCTATATAAGAGGACATGTACATGTAGGGAGTTTGATCTTGATCAGTTACCTTGTGTATATGCTATGGCAACAATTAGGGGGTTGCATAGCGATGAATATGGAAGTAGAGTGTATGAATACAATTCTTTATATTACAAAACACAAGCATACATCATTGCCTATGCAGAGCCTGTCAATGCAGTACCTCCTTAAAATCATGGGTCATCCCTGCTGAAGAGATAATTTATCCAGTGCCTCTGCCCCCAAAGCCGAAGAACCATGGAAGGAGAAGGGTTAACCGGATTCAATCTATTAAGGAACGTCTTCCAAAGAGGAGAAATAAATGTGGCAACTGCAAGAGATATGGTCACAAGAAAACTACATGCCCCGTTGTTCGTAGTGGAACTGAGGCTACAAGTCAGCCTACAAATTGAGTTTGTGAATTGGACGAAGCATCGTCCTCATTATAATTTTGATTATTTGGATTATTTGGATTTCTATTTGTATTGCATAATGGACTTTTCGTCCTACTTGTATAATTTATATTGTGTACATATTTGCTTTACGTCAGTCTTAATTTATGTTGTGCACATATTTTCTCATTGTTCGCAACACATCTAGTGTTGTTTAGGATATTACAAATGATGTTCCGAACGATGTCAAGGCATGTGAAAGCTTGTGAGGTCTTCATTTCACAATTCATAGTCGTAGCATTTACCAAGTGCTACCTTCGTGATGATGTTCGAAACATCTTGTCAAGGATATTATATTATAATTTTATACGTGATGTTCCGAACAAGCCACTCAAAATTTAAAAGACACAAACGGCTAAAATACAAGTTGCTGCAACAGTCACGTCAAAACACATGCACACTTGTAAATATGCGTCCCTTCATTTGCTTCGGCTATTGAAAAGGCGTGAACTAGAAATTAAAAGTCACTACAAAACATCTATAAATACCTCCTTGATGAACTAAATTCAAAATTCATAGTCTTCGCATTAACCAAGTATTATGTTCAGATTCTAGTGATCACCAGTTTCTATATTAAGGAAGAACAAGTTGAGGTATTGAATTTTTTCATATTTTCAACGTTTTCCTAAAACAATTTCAAAATCTAATCTGTTTATATTTTCTTAAACATAACTCCACTTTGGTTCTTTTTTAAATTTTAAACAACTTTTCATGCAGATGACTAATAATGCATTTAACGATCCATGGAATAAGTGCCACCGAGTTCGAGAGCCTCCAAACAAGTCGCTTCCTACAAGACTGCTAGACGTGCATTTTGAAGTGGTTGACATCAAGGAGGTAGCAGATAATTGTGAGAGGTCCATTCAAACACTCGAGACAAAACCTGAGCAGATGCAATTGCAGTTAGATCGGATTGAGAGGGTTTCACAAAATCACTTCGGTGGAGGCAAAAACAATAACGAAGACGCTATTATATATTAATTGTTTAAGTAGTTGTACTGTTTATGAATATGCTTTTGTTATATCTTTTCAATTAATATTATTATGAAGGTCTTTAATTAGTACTGTTAAATTGTCTCCAAACCATCGTATTTGCTTATAGTTCGCAACACATCAACTGTTGTTTAGGATATTACAATACGAGGTTCCAAACGACAACTTGTTCTACTCCATTTCTGGAAAAGTTAATAAATTCATACACTAAGTTCAGAACATATACAATGTGTTCCAACACTAAACTGTATGTTCGGAACGCAACTGGTATGTTCCAAGTATAAATGATGATCATTAAGACTATACAAGACCAAATTTCCCGAATAGAGTGGTAAATGATGTTCATTTTAACTAGAAAGGACCAATTATACTTGTTAGATTGACAAATGATGATGATTATCACTAGAAATGACCCACTAGAATTGTAAAAGTGACAAATGATGCTCATTTCGCTTAAAAGGACCAAATATAGTTGGTAGACAGAGAAATGATGACAATTATCAGTAGTAATGACCAATTATACTTGTTAAAGTTATAAATGTTGACAATTATCAGTAGTGATGACCAATTATACTTGTAAAAGTGACGAGTGATGATCATCTATCGTAGGGTTGTTTCAAACAACCTATTGATGTTCGTCGCATTATACGGTCGTTCGGATCGCACAATTTTAATGTTGCTATCTTCATCGTATGATGTACATATACTCTAGTTCCGAACATCAAATAGATGTTTGTCACATTTTATGTGTCGTTCCGAGCGCCATGTTAGAGTAGTTTCTATCTTCATCATACTTTTTCACAATTAGAGTAGTTAGCGTGACAAATTATGATGATTATATGACTATAAGTGACCAATTACACTTATAAGAGTGATAAATTCATCAACTTTCATCACAAAGACCACTTAGAGTAGTTTGTGTGACAAATAATGATCACTATCGCTATAAATGACCAATTATACTTGTTATAGGGAGAAATGATGATCATTATGAGTAGAAATGACCCACTATACTTGTTAGAGTGACAAATGATGATCATTGTGAGTAGAAATTACCCGCTATACTTGTTAGACTAACAAATGATGATCATTGTAACTAGAAATGACTCACTATACTTGTTAGAGTGAGAAATGATGATCATTACGACGAGAAATGACCCACTATACTTGTAAGAGTGACAAATGATGATCAAACAAATAAGAAATGGCCCACTATACTTGTTAGAGTGACAAATGATGATCATTATACCTACAAATGACCCACTATACTTGTTAGACTGACAAATGATGATCATTGTAACTAGAAATGGCCAATTAGAGTTGTTAGAGTGACAAATGATGATCAATATGATAAGAAATGACCACTATACTTGTTAGAGAGACAAATGATGATTATTATACCTACAAATGACCCACTATACTTGTTAGAGTGACAAATAATGATCATTGTGACTAGAAATGACCAATTAGAGTTGTTAGAGTGACAAATGATGATCAATATGATAAGAAATGACCCACTATACTTGGAAGAGTGACAAATGATTATCACTATCACTATAAATGACCAATTATACTTGTTACAGGGAGAAATGATGATCCATACATATAGTCTTGTTTCGAACATCGAGTAGATGTTTGTCACATGTTATGTGATGTTCCGCGCGCGGTGTTCTATTGTTTCTATCTTCATCATACTTTTCACAGTTAGAGTAGTTAGAGTGAAAAATTATGATCATTATATCACTATAAGTGAGTGACCAATTATACTTTTAAGAGTGATAAATTCATCAACTTCCATCACAAAAAACACTTTAGAGTAGTTAGACTTAGAATTGATGATCATTGTTACTACAAATGGCCAATTACACTTGTAAAAGTTACAAGTGATGATCATTGTCACATGATAATTAAAGGGGGATGATCATTATCACTCTAAATTACCAAGTATACTTGTTAGAGTGACAAATGATGATCCATCTATCTCTGTTGTTTCGAACATGCTGTTGATGTTTGTCACATGAACATCATGTTTGGAGAGCCCTTTTCCGATATTTCTATCTTCATCGTATAGTTTTTGAAAATGTTCAAAACAAATAGCGATATGATTGAAATATGTAGTGTGTCGTGCGGAACGACTTAGGTTACAATGGTAATTTACAGGACAAAATAACAAGTTTAAATGAAATTTCTTGATCATTAGTATACAAAACATAACAATTGAAAATAAATAGAACCTAAACTATGAACCAACACTTGATCCAAGTACAGATTATGAGAACAATTAGCACCACAACTAGCAGTACTCTAATACCCAATTTTTTCCGCCATAACCGTGCCTCTTTCCTCTCTTCTTCAACAGCTTTCAACTTCTTAAGTAGACCCCATATTACTCTCTTCGCTTGATCTGGCATCTCTTCATCATGCCATCGACCATATTTGCATCCGTAAAACCTCCTTCCTGGATTTAGTTGAGTCCACGATGTTTTTAGCTTCGCATAATCTCCACATCGACAAAATGGTACTACACTGCCACTATTAACGGATCGACTAGACATTTTAATCTGGATGTTTGATTTAATTTTGTAAACTGGTTTTATAAATAATGAACTGATATATAATGTGTTGGGTGGTATATTTTATTCCCGTTGGTAAATAAATATTGTTCACGCGCCCAATGTAATAATTTATCATGAGTTTGGGCTAGATCGACATGATGTTCGGAACATCTTGTAAAGGATAGGTTACGCAAATTATACTTATGTACAGTGACGTTCCAAACAATACATTCAAAAATTGAAATTCAAAACGGCTACAATAGAAGTTGCAAATACCAATACAGCTATCAGCTACAGTAGGTTGCAGGTAGGTAGCAGCTAGGTTGCAATGATGTTCGAAACATCTTTTCAAGGATACGTTACACGAATTATACTTATATAGGCTGACGTTTCGAACTACCAGTTCAAAATTTGAAATACAGAAATGGCTATAATACAAGTTGCTCAAATACCAATACACCAAATGACTACAAACGTTTCGGTTGCCTCTCTTTACTTCTATAAATACCTATCAATTCAAAGCATTTCAATCCACATTCATCAACTTAGAATTCAAACCATTTCAATCCACATTAATCAACTAACACTTCAAACCATTCATCATCAAAAATGGCACGTCAACCATGAACAAGAGGTGGCTCCATGGCCAGAGGAGCCTCCATGACTAGAGGAGCCTCCACCTCGAGGCAAAACACTGTTGTTGCATTATCAGTTTCAAACGAACCACAAACTGAAAGGGCTATTGACATATTGGAACAGCTAAGGGCAGAAGTGTGGGGTTGGAAGTTCCAACTCGAGGGCTTCCTACATGGCTACAAAAAGGACGTCAAAAAGATGACGAAGGAAATACGAAGGATGAAAAGAATGCTCAAAGAGGTACTTGCTGATAAGGCGATGCATTACCTTGACTTCTACTCCTCTCCTTCACGCTAGATTTGGATGTTCCTATTAATGTTTATTATATAATTTCTTTTTGAATGTTTATCATCTAGTTTCTTTTGTTAGAATGCTATTATAACTAGCATTCCTTTTGTAAAGCACTGAAAATGATGTGCAGTTTCTCTATTTGAATGCTAATATAACTAGCATTCTTTTTGTAAAGCTCTACAATGATGATCAATGAAAAATATGTTTGCCTAGTTGATACTGGGCAAAATACGTGGAAGCTAAAGACGATATGAAAATGCGGAAGCTAAAACAAGATAGGCGATATCTAACAAGATATCGAGATAAAAGAATAACGAAGCTTGAAACGATTACCTAAGTAGCACCAAGGAACTTGTCTCGATACACCCCGGGTGAATGTCAAGAATCACCTGCGCCAAGGAACGAGACGAGACTCACACGAAGGTCCAAGTAGCAACGAAGAACGATGTTTCGTTACACCCCGAACGATTGGAAACAATCACCTACGCTAAGCAACTACCCTCAAGAGGCACCCGGCTCTTGCAAATAGAATGATCAAAGAGGTTTCGATGTTCAACTTGGAATCCACCAAGTGAAATCATGCCCGCTCGGGTTCTTCATTGAGATTCACTCAAGAAATCATCATTCTACATTCAAGGTTTGCTAAAATAATGAAATGGCTAAGTGTTCTATTTATAGAACTTTCTAAGACTAAAGTGAAATGACTAAAATAGCCCTCAACTTAGTTAGAACATTATACAACATTTGAGGGCAAAATAGAAAGTTCACAACAAAAACTAGCTTCTTCAGCGTCATGGGCAGAGTGCCCCAAAAGGAGGCGGAGCCCCTAAGCCTTGGCATTCTTGGGCAGCCTCCTGAGGTAGGCGGAGCGCCCCACTGGTGGGCGGAGCGCCCAGTTGGGCAGCCTCTTGGGTGGAGCGCCCCACTGGTAGGCGGAGCGCCCAGTTGTTCATGGGTTTGGGCGGACCGCCTAGGCCTTGGGCGGATCGCCTGGGTGCCTGGGTGGCGCGCTTAAGGGCTTATCTTCTTGATACTTCTCTGGATCGCTCCTAAAGCCCTTGGCTTCCCGTCCTTTGCATCCTTCAAGCTTGGCACTCGTTGATTGGAGTCTTGGCTCGATTTGCCCCGTATCATCCTCCCCTTCTTGAGAAGATTTCGTCCTTAAAATCAAGGCGTCACCATTCATGGCATCTTCATCTCCTCGAGTTGCCCAATGCTCTCCTCCCTTGTTCTTCTTGAACGCCACTTTGGAATAGGCTTCTTCCAAGTTCTCCCTTGCCTTAGCATAGAACCTAGGGCCTACAAGCAATGACAAGCAAAACCAAAAACTCCTACTCCAAAAGTAGGTTAGTGCAAGTAGTGTGGAAGACACACTCTTATGGTAAATCCAAGTATCAATAATGATGAAAAAGCTCACGTCTCCCAAGGAAACGATAAGTACTTGACTTAGCAAAGAAATGCACTCAACACAAGAACGAGCAAAAAGATCATTAGGACACGGAATATGCAAAATTAATTTATCGATAATCCTACGATCCTTAAGCTCATTACCAACACACCAAACCTTCAATGCAATACCTTCACAATGTGGTAAAATGGTTTTGGCATGTTCCATTCTCAAAGTGTGGTTAACATATGGGATGGGATAGGCCAAATAATTCAATTCACAATTAGTATCAAATACCCCCACTCCCCTTCTTAAAAGCTCTCATACTCACACTAAGAGATACCTCCTCACCCCTAATTTCATCCTCAAGACAACCCCTCTCACAAGGTAAGCTCTCAAGGAAGGCATTAATAATGGCCTCTTCACCATCATAACCTGAACCAACAAAAGTAGGGTCACTAAAAGAATCATCCACCTCACTCGAAGCTTCAAACAAAGAGTTGTCTATGGGATCAAATCCCTCACACCACGGAGGTTCCAACTCATTCCCAACTCTAGCTTGATACAACTCACCACCACAAATAAGGATGCCCTCAAACAATGGAAATGTAAAAGCATGCACCTCAATTTCATGGTCAAGCAAAAGCATAGTATCATAGCTAGGTTCATCACCCGCACTTGAGGATTCATCGAATATATTTCGATCCATCTCATCCACTAGGGACTCCTCAAGGTCACTATTTTCCCCACTACAACACATAGGTCCACCAAAGGCAATTAAATCAATAAGGGCATGATCTAACAACTCATCTTCCCCTTTATCAAAAATTGGTGGTGTGTCATAACAAGGCTCACAAGTATAGTCAACTACTATTTCCTCACCAAAGAGAGGTTCATTGAATATCGAGCTCACATCATGATGTGGCTTATTAATTTTCTCAACTAATGGTTCACATGCACACACAAGTTGACTAATCGACTCTACGCTAGTTGCAATTTCATGAAATGCATTACAAGTACCAATAGCATTGAGTCTTCACAAGACAAGGAATGATCATGCTAATAGGGAGGTGAAGAAACACTTACATTTGAGTAGCTCCCGTGAGTACTCACATCGCTTGAAGTGTCGCGTTCAATCCCTCCTTCATGAGGCTCACAATGAAGGTCTTCATTTCCTTGTATTCCGTCCAAGGCAAACGGTTGAGGCTCAAATAGCTTGCCTCCAAGAGTACCTACCCAAAAGCTATAGCAAAAAGAAGAAGATAACATATGGTTAGGACAAAGGGTGTCCTCACTCTCAATTTATTTTTCCTCTCCTCTTCTTTCTTTTAATTCGCTCTCATGTGCAGGTGCATGGGGATGAGGTCTAAGAATGTCATCACCTCATTCACCTCCCCCAACTCCCTCATTTGCCATTGGTTGGCTCATAGGAGTAGTATACTTACTCCTAGAGTGAGTAGTTACATCTACTTAGGGATTGCCCAAGTTGTGGGGAATGCCCACTTGTTGGGGAATGCCCAACGGTTGGGGAATGCCCAACTTTCCTTCACTAATGCCTTCTCCAGCATCTTTTGGACACTCGGGGTCCATTCCTCTTTGAGTCTATCAAGCCTCGAGCTTATGGATCTCACCTCGGCCAAGAGGTAGGCCACAGTGCTTACCGGGACCTTAATGGTATCGTATACGTCTCCAGCCATGTACCTACAAAAGTTAAAGACAAGAGAAAGAGGTTAGAGTAAAAACCTCACTCGCTCCCTCACCTTTGCAATGTCACTCGGGTACGCTCGATTTAGTGGGTGGTAGGATCACTCAAGCTTGATTTCAAAGGCTTCCTCATAGTTGAACAACCAACTCAATAACCACTCAAGTCACACGAACCAAATACTCTTCGGGGTGAGTGGAAATGAGGTGACTCTACGGACAAACGGAAGGCTTCCTCGTAGTTGAACAACCAACTCAATAACCACTCAAGTCATACGAACCAAATACTCTTCGGGGTGAGTGGAATTGATGTGACTCTATGGACGAACGGCTATATAAGTGAGCACTTTAGCCAAAAATGTTCTATGAGTCTTCTTTGAATTTTCAATCACGACCACGCACGAGGATCCTAAAAACTCAATGAACTAGTACTAAATAAGTAGGAGAAATACTCAAGAAGTACTAGCCGGAAGCAATACAAGAAAAGGAAGACCGAAAACCTAGGAAACAACTACCCGAAACAAGTTTCATTGGGGGGCGGTCCGCCCCAAATGGGAGGCGCTCCGCCTGGAAATTGCAACATTCTGGGCAGCAGTCTGGGTGGGCGCTCCGCCCAGGCTTGGCTTTCATCTTCTCCAAGAACGGGTTTTGGTGTTTTTGCACCCAAAAGTCCAACGTTTTCAAGTTGTTTCTCAAATCAAAGGATACCCAAAGTTGTTTTCAACTATAGCAAACAATCCCCAATGATTTATATCAACAAACAACCATCACCAAGATCGAATCAAGCTATCGAAGCAAAAAATTTCAAAGTTTCAAGAATTTTGGGTTTTCAAAATTTCGATCTTCAATCCGTAACACCAAAACACGTTATAAGTATACCAAATCAATGGGTTAACAATATAGAACAATCCCCGATACTTTTTAACGCTTGGAGAATCAAATCCAACCCGATCTATGAATTTTTTTGGAGTTTTCAAGTTTTTGAATTTTTTTGTTTTTCTTCAAATTTCAAGAACAAAAAACACCATGAGTACAACAATAAGAACAAGACCGAGGATTCGTAAGAACGAAGCCTAGCCGTGCTCTGATACCAACTGATACGGGGCAAAATGCGCGGAAGCTAAAGACGATATGAAAATGCGGAAGCTAAAACAAGATAGGCGATATCTAACAAGATATCGAGATAAAAGCAAGACGAAGCTTGAAACGATTACCTAAGTAGCACCGAGGAACTTGTCTCGATACACCCCGGGTGAATGTCAAGAATCACCTACGCCAAGGAACGAGACGAGACTCACACGAAGGTCCAAATAGCAACGAAGAACGATGTTTCGTTACACCCCGAACGATTAGCAAGAATCACCTACGCTAAGCAACTACCCTCAAGAGGCACCCGGCTCTTGCAAATAGAATGATCAAAGAGGTTTCGATGTTCAACTTGTAATCCACCAAGTGAAATCATGCCCGCTCACGGGTTCTTCATTGAGATTCACTCGAGAAATCATCATTCTACATTCAAGGTTCGCTAAAATAATGAAATGGCTAAGTGTTCTACTTATAGAACTTTCTAAGACTAAAGTTAAATGACTAAAATAGCCCTCAACTTAGTTAGAATATTATACAATATTTGAGGGCAAAATAGGAAGTTCACAATAAAAACTAGCTTCTTCAGCATCATGGGCGGAGCACCCCAAAAGGAGGTGGAGCGCCTAAGCCTTGGCATTCTTGGGCAGCCTCCTGAGGCAGGCGGAGCGCCCCACTGGTGGGCGGAGCGCCCAGTTGGGCAGCCTCTTTGGCGGAGCGCCCAGTTGTTCATGGGTTTGGGCGGACCGCCTAGGCTTTGGGCGGACCGCCTGGGTGCCTGGGTGGCGCGCCTAAGGGCTTATCTTCTTGATACTTCTCCAGATCGCTCCTAAAGCCCTTGGCTTCCCGTCCTTTGCATCCTTCAAGCTTGACACTCGTTGATTGGAGTCTTGGCTCGATTTGTCCCGTATCACTAGTTCCTTTAAATAAGTGTGTAGTCCATTAAGAGCATCTATATGTTCAGAACATCTTGCCTACGTTCAAAAAGTTACTCTGTCGTTCTGGAACATAAACAACCTTTATACAATGAGATATTCATGTTAGGAACATCAAAGTTACACGCGGAACACTAGTTTCTCGTTCTGAACAAATGCTGAACAATTTATATGCTCTGTTCATTTTCTAAAAAACTAATCCATCTATAATTAAATAAGCACAATATACCGAACGACATTTAAATGTTCCGAACTTCATGTTAAAATCTAAAAGGCACAATGGTTACAATTAGAAGTTGCACTCGTTTGAGTAGTACATAACGGTTACGAGTTTCGTCAAAAGTCACTTTCCATAAAACCATTCCCAACAAACTCGTGGATTGCCACTTTACTCTTATAAATACCCAACAGTCACACATTGATTCCACACATTTTAAAATGCCTCATCGTCCAAGAACAAGGGGAGCACCGATAAGAGGAGCATCGAGTTCAAGATGGCCTAGAGTTCCTTCCTCGAGTTCACATTCAGATTCTTGAAATTCGAACGATGGCTTGGACCAACTAAGGTGTGAAGTGTGGAAATGAAAATTCAAATTCGAAGAATTATTCCATGATTATAGAATGGACATAAGAAGGATGAAGAGAATGCTTAAAGGGCTGCTTGCTGAAAAGGGAATTGATTATGTCTCGTACTCCACACCACCAGGAACACCACCACAAGCTCCGCAACATGCACCCTAAGTTCGATTGGTTATGTTTATTTTAGTTATAATTTTATATGTTTATTATGTTATTGTGCCGTTTGTGTCTCGATATAATATGTATTTTGCATTTTCTAAAGAACAATAGTGGAGGAGTTGAATGACATTGGTAACATCAGTGGTTATATTAAGCAACGACTTATCGTTCCAGAACGAAATAATATTGTTCCAGGGTAAACTTAAATAAATGCTGCAGATGTTTGGAACATCCCATTGTTTTTCAGGAACAATAATATGTCGTTCTGGAGCTTATGTAATAATCGTTTAAATTTTACTATGTCATTTTCTGTTAAATGCTGAACAACTGACCAATATATTTGAATGTTTGTTTTAATTGCGACTAATTAAGCTATCCTTTTAAGCACAACAAAAGCTATTACTTGGCTAAGAAAATAAAAGTCATCCATACCTAATTACATAACAAAAATAAAAGTTAAAAGATTATCCAAATATTACATATACCCAAATCAAGGCTTCCTTTTGCCGTCAAAAATACTAACGGCTAAACATGGCCTCCACTGATCAGCCACATTGTCACAAATTTTGTCCATGGGAGTGTTTGTAATGAGATGCTCAATGTACATCAACGCGAACACTCCACATGATTTCGTTGTTAGATTTTGTGGACAAAGTGATCTTGGTACTCTCTCAAACGACCACATGTCTCCTTCCTTACACTTCGGATCCAAGTCTTTGAATAGCTTAGAATTTCTGACACAGATCGGGAACATGTAGAGAATGGGGACAATTATTGGCAAGAAGTGTTCATCATCATTACAACCATGATTGCAATCATACACCCAAACCTTCGCTTCAACCATGTCAAACACCAACGTCATGTAGTGATCATCGTTGATGTTAAAGACGGCGAAGATCCTCTTAGCACCAGCCCAACACCTACCCCTGGGTAGGGTAGCCTTCCATCTGCATACTTAAGATGATCATCATCAAACTGATACGACTTCAACGTCAGATCAAGCGGTACCTTATTATCTTGCGCTTCTACTTCCAGTTGGTAGTAGCATTTTTTCATGTTTGTCAAGAATTCCATATCAAAAATGAGGTCACTTTGATCGTAATGATAGGGGTAATTCAAATGCCTCTCCTGCATCATTGTCATCACAGCTTCAACATACTGCAGAACATATAAGAGACAAAAATAAATTGGGGTATAAGTGAGTGAAGGAAAGGTATGTCTTTCCGAACATCTCCCCATGTTCGGAACGACTGTGTGATGTTCTAGAAATCTATGAGAAGCTAGAAATTCTTGAGTTGTTCCAAGCATAAGAACGATGTTCCAAACTCAGTTAGTATGTTCCCTACAACGATGTGAAGTTCAGAAAATAATTCAAAAATAAACTTACAATGTCCCACAGCCACTTAGTCTTGTTCATCAGCTCTTTGAAATCTTGGAAATTCATCGGCAATCCAAGAAAAAAATCTCTTTGTTTCTTCCACTTTCTGATAAATGTGTTCAAAGCTTCCACTTTTTTCCGCTTCAATGGCTTATAAATATCCACTTGAAGCCTCGGATCAACTTCTTCCTGCTTCTTCTTCTCTTATGTTTGTGGTGATTTCACAGCCTTTGCATGTTTTATAATTATTTTGTTCTTCAACTGCTCAATCTTCTCCTGCATGGCCGCCATCTCCATCTCCATGCCTTTACGCCAATCGTTGCAATCTTTGCAATTTCAACTGCTACATTTAGAGATGCCGAATCCATCTCCACCAGAAGAATCACCTTTGATTTGCTCAGAAGCCACAATATTTGTCTCATAAGGCATGATGTGTTCCTCATAAGCCACGATCTTTCGCTCATAAGCCAAAATCTTTTGCTCCATTGCTTCCCTCCATCCGCTGCATTCATCACATTTGCAGCATCTGCAATTGGAGCTCCTCTTCCCTGTACCTACTTCGGTGATACCAGCAACTTCAAACTCACCAGCAACTTCATCACCATCAGCTTTGTTTCCAATGTCAATATTTACATCTTGCAGGCCACCAATTCTCTCTTCATTATATTCACCATCACTTCCAAACATCATCGCTTCTACTCCTTCCATAGCTTTAATTTCTATCACTTGCGTTGGAGGGGTTGCAGGATTGTTCTTGAAGATACAAATTGTAGTGCCACCAACAAGACCAACGCTCAAAGCATCCACAAACACTTTACAAAAATGATCTATTGTGTCATCCTTAGAGTCTTCAAATGGCACAAGGTCTAGAAAGAAATCCATCTCCAGCTCATCATTAGTAGGAATGAGGAAAGGGTGAACAACCTGTTAACATACTCCACAACATTAAATAAATATCAACTAAATTTTAAATTGCTTTTCAAGTTGTTTGGAACAAAGTGATGTTGTTCGAAAACATCAAGTCGTGATGTTCCGAACATCGATGACTAAAGCAGTTGATAGTGCTTCATGTAGATGTTCCGAACATCAATTAGAAATATCTCAGCAAACACGAAGTTGTTTCAAACATTATAACATATATGGAAAAAGGAATACTTACAGGAACATCATGTTGCTCAAACAACCTGTCCGTATCTCTTTCACAAATTTCAGTAAGCCTGTTTATGATCCTTGGCATTGTTTTTTCTTTTAGAGAATACTTTGGCCTTAAGGCAGGTATAGCTTCATGAGCCCAGGCCATGAATACCCATGGAAAGTCATAAAGATTATAAGTCTGTCTTCCTTCTGCACCAGGTTCCATTAGCTTGATCAGATATTCCATTGTTAATTCAAAACTCATCCTACCCCAAGGATCATGCTGGAATGCCTCAAGATCGACGGACAAGCACACCACCCATTCCTCTATTCCATATTTGGAATCCCTCGCACAAAGAATAGTATGAACAAACCAAGCCATGCACAGATTTAAATACCACTTCTTGGGACAGGTTCCAGAACATACCAACTCAAGCAAGTCACCAGACTTCACAGCTTGAGAGTGAGTTATGAGGGTGACTCCCCCACCTTCTTCTTCCCCCCCCCCCCCCCCTTCCCCTTCCGCTTCCCACTCCCCTTCTCCTCCTTTTCCTTCTTCTCCTTCTCCTCCTTTTCCTTTTTATCTTTCTCCTTCTGCTTCCTCTTCTTCTCCTTGAAATAATCGACAACAAACTTTCTTAATTCCTTCCCCTTTTCATTCATTTTTTCCATGTACTGTTTACTTGGATAGGCACCACAGTTTAGACCTGTCATTAGTGCAAACTCGGATAGGCCAAAACGTGTTGGCAATCCATTGAAGGATATCCAAACCTCTTTCTGCTTCTTGCAAATAATCCTTCGCATAAGGAGGTTATTCACCAACTTGGTGCCAAACAGTGGATATTCCGGTAATTGCAAGAAAGGACCGAAACAACTATGGGCAAAATCCCTTTCTTACCTGCAATTTTTTCAGAACCTCCTTGAACTGTATCATACCCCTAGCCAATGAAGAACGAACAGTAATCTTCCCATTAAAAGGTTCATTATTGGTCAGGAAGGTCTTGAAAAGACCCTCAACGTTACTCTTAAAAATAACATGACCAACGTCTT
This sequence comes from Petunia x hybrida, assembly GCA_037355625.1. Classification (NCBI taxonomy): domain Eukaryota; kingdom Viridiplantae; phylum Streptophyta; class Magnoliopsida; order Solanales; family Solanaceae; genus Petunia; species Petunia x hybrida. Next base: position 550,758 of record JBBBVM010000676.1, read on the forward strand.
CATACTACATATATTTTTAGCATAAAATTAATAAAATGAATCACAATGATAGTAAATCACATTAAAGGAAAAACAGAAATGTTCGGAACATGTTTATGCTTAGGTTCTGAACGACAGTAGCAATCGTTTGGAACATCACGTAATGTGTTCAGAACGAGAGCTACAAGCCTTAATGCTGATGTTGGGAAAATATATATGTCGTGTAGAACATCAACATAATCGTTCCGAATAATCACGAGTTTCAATTCAACTATCACCTGGTCTTCCTCCAGGTTCGATCCAGATGTTCCTTCAGCAGTTTCCTTCTCTTCACCTGCTTCCTCTTCAACATTTCCACCTGCATTATTTACAGCTTCCCCATCTATTTTAACTCTTTTTACACGATCCTTCAAAAAGTTGCTTTTTAAAATTACATCCTCCGCCTTTCTTCTACTTCTTTTACTGCTTCTTGGACTCTCCCCTGTCTTATCTGCTTCCCCCTCTACTTCTTCTCCTTTTTCTCTACTTAAATCATCAGCTTCTTCATTTTGTTTTACCACCATCTTCCTCTTCCTTTTCACGATCACCATCTTCCTCTCCAGTCCTCAAAAAATCACCTTTTAACAGTTCATCAATACCGGTGTCATCTAAATCCACCCTTCTTTCACCCTCATCTGCAGCCCTCTCCAAATCCTCCCCACCTTTACTTAGAACGTAACTTCGTGCTGGACTTTGGCTTTCCTCTTGTTTATCACCTTTGTTTCGTGGACCTACTACTTCTCCTTGGCAATCGTCACTCTCCAAAACTAATTTTCTTTTAGTTGTTCTAGTTGTTCTTGGGCATTTAGGAGTAGGTTCTAAATCTGTAGGAGTACGTTCCGAATCTGAAGTAGTAAGCTTCTCAGGTTTCTTCTTCAGCGAAGGGCCCTTTCTTTTAGAAATTTCCTTCTTGGGAGTCTTTGTAGGCTGCTTCCTCTCCTCATCTTCATCTTTTAATGTTAAATTTCTCGGTCGTAAATTTACCATTTTTCTGCAAAGCAAAACAAGAGGATACAAAATTTAGTTACAGAAAATCATGAACATCCAATGAGATGTTTAGAACCTCATATGAACTGTTCTGAAGCTACTATGGTGTTCGGAACATCAAGACACATAACAGCAATAACTTCAATTTGCAACTAAATAAACCAGCGTTGGTTCACAGAAAACCCACAAATCGTCACAATTTAACCAAAAAATGTAAAAAGCCTAAAAATTTCAGTTGAACATCGAAAATTCCCTTTGTAGTTCGAAACTACTTTACCCATTAAAACACATAATGCCATTCAATTTCAACACAATATTATACTTTTTGTACAAAAATAAACACCCAAAGCATCGTTAATCACTGTCGAAGAAGAAATTAAAAAAATACCTAGGCTCGAGATTTACACCACAGTTTAAATGATCATGACATTGTTTACCTTTTATATTTAATACTTTTTGTTGTATTGCTGGTCGGATTCCTTGAAAACCACAGAGAAGTTGAGAGTATTTGGTTTAAATTTGGCGTGCAAAAGGAGATGAAGTGAAGAAGTTGAAGAAGCCATGCGGGGGAGGGGGGGAGGGGGAGGGGGGAGGGGAGGTTATGTATGTTTTTCCTAATGTTTGAAATCATTATTATGTATGTTTTAAGAAAAATCCTCAAGTTTCAAAAGTGTTAATTTGGTCCGTGATTAGTCTTAATCAGACTTAGAAAAAAAAGAAAATGAAAAAGAAAAGGCGAGACCCTTTTCTGCCAAAAAAGACTTGCGGAGTTCTGGAACGGCACATCTCACTAGTTACTGTTCATCGGCAACACTATTCATCTTATTTAATTACTCATATTTTTTTGTTGTTATATGGATTTCACTAAAATATTTAATTTAAGAAATATTTGCTACATTAATTTATATCCATATAAGTTATATCATACTATATTCTTAAAATCTTTTATTTTATTATGTCAGATTTCTACATAATAATATGGCTAAGAATAAAATGAAAATTGTTAAATTGAAGAGTTTTGATATAATAAATGTGTCAAGATTTTCGTAAAATACTACAAAAAAGTGTTTTATAATGAGGAAGAGATGAATATTTCTTTTTTCGTATGATGCCTCAAAGCTGGATGGGCACAACTACTTTCTTTTAATTGTTAATCAAAGTTTAAGAATGAAACCTCTTTTTTGACGTGGATATGTTAGAATTTTATACTGAAACAAATTATAGCATGTTTCAGTTCAACTAGTGATACTAATCCTATATAATATCGTTACAAGCAAATGTCACTGGTACAAGCTTTTATCCCATTTATTAGATAGAGCAATGAAGGTTTATGACCATGGATGAAGGAATGGAAGGAGTTATTAGTGGGCGAGAGATGGTGGTTGTAAGAAATATGGTGGAAAGAATAAGATCCGTGCCCTCAAACACGGTTTGGTATGAGATAAATTGAGTACAACGCTCATGATGTTTGATCATCCTTGTTAGGGGGCTGCCGTTAATTAATAGAATGCAATGGCCCTCGTATCAGGTTTAAGAAAGAAAGAAACTCATTGTTTTTAACCTCCTACTCCCACTGTCCCATTTTGTTTATTATAGTTACTGTTTCGACAGTCAAACTTCTTAAATTTGACTGTAGATTAGGATATAAAATTTTTAAATTTTTTTAAATAAAATTTACATATTTGAAAACTACATGAAAAGCACTGTTGATGTTGGGCGTATATCTTATGTCTCGGCATTGATTTCTTATATCTTTTGTGTTATTTTCAGCATATTATGTGCCCAACAATGTGAGATTTAAATGTAAAATACTAACTTGAGGTGTTTGGGTGTTTTAGGAGCAAATTGAAGGAATTTGGAGCTTGATTTGGACAAGAACAAGGAAGAAGCAATGGGTACAGCGTTGGATGCTTGGCATGCTAGGCTGTATGGACTGGGAAGAGTGCAAATATTGAAGAAATTGAGAAAAGGAGAGCATACAGCCACGGATGCTTGGCATGCTCCGATGTATGCACCGTAAAATAGTCCCAGAGCTACCAGGACTAGCTTAAAATGTGTATTATTAGAATATTTCCAAATATAAAACCCTTGGAAAGTTTTTTCTTATTCTTTGACGTATTTTTGGAGGCAAGAACCATAGTAGAGGCTAGAGAACCAAAATTCATCAATTGTGTTGTAATTCTTCTTCCCTCTTTATTGTTTCATGAATTCTAGATTATTTTGTGAGAAAGCTAACTTGTCTATGAGTAGCTAAACTCTATTATTCTAGGGTTATGGGTTAACCATGAAAGTTGTACTCTGAAGTTGATTGAATTCTATTAAATTATCAGATTGAGTTGTTTATTTAATTCAGCTCTGAATTACTTAATTTCCTGGCCAGTTATTGAGTATTATCCATGAACCTAAGGTTGAACTCGAAAGTGGGAACCGTAGGTTGCAATAGAATTAAATAAAGCGTGTTCTTGAACCCGGGCATCGGGGAATGGTTTCGCGGTTAGGATAGAAATATACCTAACAGTCACGCTTAATCCGTTTACAGGAGAAACACATGCATTCTTGTTAATTCTAATTCCATAGACATATAGGCGTTAGGTTGGCTTGAATAGGCGAGCAGGGTATCGAAAGAGCTCTGTGAGTATAATTAACCCTTTGATTAGCAACTCAGATAAATAAAGTTAGTTCAATTAGCGGATGAGTGCAACTGGATTGGTGATCGTCCCATAATCCTGGAATATTCCCTCTCACTGATATCTAGAACTCTTGAATTGTCTTGCATTCCATTTACTTCTATTACTTTTAGTTAATTAGTTAGTTAAACACAACTTGAAATCTGGTTACACTCTCTTGAACAATACTTGAATTGAAGTTTGTCTAGTTAATAGTTAATCAATAGTCCTCGTGGGAACGATACTTTCTTATCACTTTATTACTTGATCGACCGCGTATACTTGCGTGTGCGTTTGGAGCGACAAGTTTTTGGCGCCGTTGCCGGGGACTAAGATTTAATTAGTTTCTAGATTAGCTTTTATTTGTTATTTGTTCAAGATTAATTTTTGTTTTAGTTGTCTTTGGGTGTTTCAGGTTGTAGCTTGAATGCGAAGGAGCAAGAGTGGTGATAAACTCTACACTTTTGACCCGGAACCTGAAAGACTTTTTCACAGGCTAAGGAAGGAAGCCAGACTCAAAGCAAAGCTAGAGAAAGCTCCTATTTTTGAACCTGCAGAGATGGCCGGAAATCAAAACCGCGCGATACTGGATGTGGCCAGACCTACTCTTGATAACACGGCCAAGGCCATTGTGAGGCCCACCATTACTGGTAAATTTGAGCTGAAGGAGAGTATGATCCGACTATTCTAGTCTAATGGTGAGTTCGCGGGACTGTCAAATGAAGATCCTCAGCAGCACATGCAGAACTTTCTGGAGATCAGCGACACTTACAAATATGTTGATGTGTCGGATGAATACATACGGCTGACGATGTTCCCATTCACCTTGCTGGGTGAAGCAAAGAAGTGGCTCTTGGTCCAACCACCGAACTCCATTAACTCTTGGGACGAATTGGCAAAGATGTTTCTAATCAAATTTTTTCCATCGGGCAAAACTGCAAAGATCAGAGGTGAGATAGTGTCATTCAGTCAGAATTCATCAGAGGAGATAGGTGAAGCATGGGAAAGGTTCAAGGAATTGTTGAGAAGCTGCCCACACCATGGTCAATCAAAGAAGGTGTTGGGACATATTTTTGTTGAGGGACTCCAGTCACATAGTAAAATCCTGCTAGATGCTTATTGTGGCGAACCAAGTCTAGAGAAGCAGTATGATGAGCTTGAGATCATTCTTAACAAAATTTCAGAAGGTAGACAGCATTATCATGGTGACTCAGGCAGAGGTAAAACTCTCAAGCTAGGTGGAAAGGTGGAAGTGGATGTACTGACAGCTATGAGAGCTGAAATGGCAGCAATGCAACACACTGTTAAGCAGCAACTTGATGCAGTACTGGTCTAGGTAAGTAAGCCACAACCACCAACTCCACCCCAGGTTCAACAAGTGCAAGCAACTCCATACTGTGATATGTGTGGTGGATCTGATCATATAAGAAATGTTTGCACGGACAACTCAGAGTCTGCATTTTACGTGGGTCAGCAGGGCAGGGGTTTCAACCAAAATGCTCAGTATGGCAACACTTACCCACCTAACTTTCGCAACCACCCTAATTTCTCATGGGGCGGTAATCAAGGCGGACAAGGCAGCAGACAACCTCAAGGTAATACCCAGCAAGTGCAGAATCCACCACAGCAGAAACAGCCTGAAACGTCAAAGATAGAGGCAATGATACAACAACTGGCTGTTGATCTGAATCAGAAAATTTCAACTCTACAGCAGAACTAGGACAGTGCCATTCGCTCTTTAGAAAAACAAATGGGACAGCTTGCAAATAATCAAAATACAAGGCCACTTGGTGCTTTGCCAAGCACTACTGATCCTAATCCTAAGGAACAAGTGCAAGCAGTGTCATTACGAAATGGGAGAGAACTGGAAGAATTGCCAAAGAAGCCAAAGCAGTCTCACCCTGACAAAGGCAGAGAGCCAGAGTCAGTAGTCGAAGTCGAGAAGGAGGCAGAAAAGCAAGAGGCAGTGATTGCTGCTAAACCACCACCTCCCTTTCCTCGAAGGTGGCAAAAGAATCTGCAAGATCCTGCAGTTACAAAGATCTTGGGCATACTCAGTCAGACTAGTATCAATATTCCATTGGTAAATGTGCTCCGGGGAATTACAAAGTATGCTAAGTATATCAAAGACATAGTGTCATCAAAAAGGAAGCTCAATGAATTTGAAACTGTAGCACTTACTGAAGAGTGCACATCCAGAGTTCAGAACAAACTCCCTCAGAAGTTGAAGGATCCAGGTAGTTTCACCATTCCTATCCGTGTTGGCAACGTAGCAGTTGGTAGAGCCCTATGTGATCTGGGGCTAGCATAAATCTTATGCCATTGTCTGTGTGCAACCAACTGGGTCTCGGCACTCCAAAGCCAATAATAGTCTCACTTCAGTTAGCTGATCGGTCTACTACTTATCCTGAGGGGGTGATTGAAGATGTACTGGTTCAGATTGGTCAATTTATTTTGCCCGCTGATTTTGTTATTCTGGACTATGAGGCAGATAAGGAAGTTCCTATCATTTTGGGATGACCTATCTTAGCCACTGGTGATGCTGTGATCCGTGTCCAGAGGGAAAGATGACAATGAAGGTGGATGATCAGGAAGCAGTTTTTAATGTGTACAAGGCTCTAAAAATGCCTAACCATCATGAAGAGTTGTCTATGATCAAAGTGAATGACCCGGAGGAGAAGTCGACTGACCCAACTGATTATGTCAATGATGACTTGCAGCGAGTACTGATGTTGGGAGCAGAAAACTAGTGAAGATGCTGACATGGAGGAGATATTGCAGCTCTTAGACTGTTCTTGTGAATTTATTACTGGGTTTCCCAAGTTTGAGCCTTTAGATAGACCGCTCGGGCCACCACCCAAGCCATCTATTGAAGAGGCGCCCAAGCTTGAGCTCAAACCTTTACCGGCGCATCTTCGGTATGCTTATTTGGGACAATCTGACGCTTTACCTGTGATTATTTCTTCTCTGTTGTCTGACTTACAGGTAGAAAAGCTATTGAGAGTGCTACGAGAGCATAAGAGTGCTATTGGCTGGACCATAGCTGACATCAAGGGAATAAGCCCGGATTTCTGCATGCACAAGATCTTTATGGAGGATGGATACAAGCCAAGTGTGGAGCATCAGCGTCGCCTTAATCCAATCATGAAAGACGTGGTAAAGAAAGAGGTGATTAAATGGTTAGATGCAGGTATAATTTTTCCTATCTCAGACAGCAAGTGGGTAAGTCCAGTGCAATGTGTCCCTAAAAAGGGAGGGATGACAGTGGTGCAGAATGAGAATAATGAACTTATCCCCACAAGAACGGTTACGGGGTGGAGGGTGTGCATTGATTATCGAAAATTGAATAAGGCCACCCGAAAGGATCACTTTCCCCTCCCCTTTATTGATCAGATGTTAGATAGGCTAGCTGGCCAAGAGTACTACTGTTTCCTTGACGGTTACTCTGGCTACAACCAAATATGGATTGCTCCCGAAGATCAGGAGAAAACTACTTTTACATGCCCTTACGGTACCTATGCCTATAGGAGGATGCCGTTCGGGCTATGTAATGCACCTGCGACTTTTCAAAGGTGTATGATGGCTATTTTCACCGATGTGGTGGAAAAGTTTGTCGAAGTGTTCATGGATGACTTTTCTGTCTTCAGATCTTCTTTTGATGCTTATCTAACTAACCTTAGTCTAGTGCTTGCTAGGTGTGAAGAAACTAACCTTGTTTTAAATTGGGAAAAGTGCCATTTCATGGTTCGTGAAAGTATAGTTTTGGGACACAAGGTGTCGAGTGCTGGAATTGAGGTTGACAAGGCGAAGGTGGAGGCGGTTGAAAAATTACCCCCACCCACGTCTGTGAAGGGAGTCCGAAGTTTTCTCGGATATGCTGGCTTCTATAGGAGGTTTATTAAAGATTTTTCTAAGATTTCTACTCCTTTGTGTAGGTTACTTGAGAAAGAAGCAGCATTTGTGTTCGATGAAGCCTGTCTGAGGGCCTTTAATGAGCTTAAAGAGAAATTGGTCTCTGCGCCAATAATAGTGGCTCCTGATTGGACTGCACCATTTGAATTAATGTGTGATGCTAGCGATGTCGCTATTGGTGCAGTCCTGGGCAAAGGAGGAACAAGGTGTTCCATTCCATTTACTACGCCAGCAAAACTCTTAATCCTGCCCAATTGAATTACATAGTTACTGAAAAGAGTTGTTGGCAGTAGTGTATGCCTTTGATAAGTTTCGGGCATACTTTGTTGGAACTAGGGGTGTCAAATGGGTGGGTTGGGTTAAATTATAGCAGGTTAAATGGGTTGAATAAATTAATGGGCGGGTTATTGACTCGCCCAAAGTTTACTTGGGTTAAGATGGGCGAGTCAAAATGGGCTAAAAAATGGGTCAATGCCCAACCCGCCCAACTTAAACCCAATTTTAAACCAAGCATACCTAACTTTCCACATGACAAATCTCGACAGACAAGGCTCATTAAGTTTCAATACCACAACAAACTTAATTAAAAGTAGTAAATCCAGAAATAGTCATTTAATATATAACTTTGTTGAAATTTAACCTCCAACATCTTTTACCAAAAAAAATAGGTAAATAACATCTTTACTAGATTTCATTTCAGAATATGCTCTATAACCAAAACTCAGAAAAGTGACAAAAACCACAAGAATTGTTTTTGTACCAAACGAGATATCAGAAACTATTTTTGCTCCTCTTCCTTTGGCAATGTAAAGGCCTATGTGATGCATCAATTCCTGTAACAGCAAATGTAGCAAATGATAAGAAAGGAATGAAATTTGTTTCGGTAAAAAGAGGAGCATGTAGAGCTCAACTTTTTGGTGGTAGAATTCAACAGAAATGAATTTGAAAACCATAACCCCCATAGCAAGTGGTTAAAAAGTGGCTGCACACAAAAATAAAAGGATACAAATAATATTGAACTGCTTTGGCTTGTGCTTGGCGGTGGTTGATTATCGAAGTCAAACTCCAAAAAGATGTTTAATTTAGGGGTGTTTTTGTTTTTGTAAAATGGGTCAATGAGGACAAGTTTATGGGCTAACTTTTGGCCCATAATTTTTATGGGTTACTTTGGGCGGGTCAATTATTAGCCCATCATCTAATTAGTTGGGGCCCAACCCATGAAGTTTTGGGCGGGTTGGGCGGGTCCAAAACTTTTGGGTTATAATTGACACCCCTAGTTGGAACCAAAGTTATTGTCTACACAGACCACGCAGCAATCAGGTACTTAATTGATAAAAAGGATGCTAAGCCTCGACTGATTCGTTGGGTGTTGTTGCTGCAGGAATTTGACTTGGAAGTCCGAGACCGTAAGGGAACGGAAAATCAAGTAGCTGACCACCTATCTAGGTTGGAGAACCACAAGCATGTGGGCGAGGGAGGGTTGATCAGAGAAACCTTCCCGGATGAGCAACTTTTTGCCATCACCAATCACTCGGACCCATGGTATGCTGATTATGTCAACTATTTGGTAAGTGAGGCAGTGCCACCACATCTGACTGTAGAAGGTAAGCGTCGGTTCTTTCATGATGTGAGATTTTATGTTTGGGATGAGCCGTTTTTGTTTAGAGTGTGTGCAGATCAGCTGGTGAGAAGATGCATTCCTGAGGAAGAGACGGAGGCTGTTCTGCAAGAGTGCCATGCATCTCCTTATGGGGGTCATCATGGTGGTGATAGAACAGCCGCCAAAGTACTTCAGTATTGTTTCTATTGGCCAACACTGTTCAAAGACGCTCACGCTTTTGTAAAGAAGTGTGATCGGTGTCAAAGGACCGGCACAATCACCAGGAAGCAAGAGATGCCTCTACAAGGCATTCTAGAGGTGGAGATTTTTGATGTGTGGGGGATCGACTTCATGGGTCCCTTCCCCTCGTCGAATGGTCACAAGTACGTTTTACTGGCAGTGGATTACGTGTCCAAATGGGTAGAGGTCGTTGCTCTTCCTACTATTAATGCGAAAGTGGTGGTGAGTTTCGTCAAGAAGAACATTTTCACCAGGTTCGGAACTCCGCGGGCTTTGATTAGTGATGAAGGTACACACTTCTGTAATAAGTTGTTAAACAACCTTCTAGCTAAATACGGGGTCAGGCATAAGGCCGCCACCGCTTATCATCCGCAAACTAGTGGACAGGCTGAGGTATCTAATAGAGAGGTGAAGCAAATTCTTGAGAAAACTGTCAGTGCGAATAGGAAGGATTGGGCTACCAAGCTCGATGATGCACTCTGGGCGTATAGGACAGCTTATAAGACCCCAATTGGGACTTCACCGTACAAGCTGGTATATGGGAAAGCGTGCCACTTGCCAGTCGAGCTTGAGCACAAAGCCTATTGGGCGATATAAGAAGCTAAATTTTGATATGGGCTTGGCGGGTGAGAAAATATTGTTGCAACGCAATGAACTTGATGAGTTTAGGTTGCACGCGTATGAAAACGCCAAGTTATATAAGGAGAAGACTAAGCGGTGGCATGATAAGCGGATTCAGCATCGTCACTTTGAGCCGGGCCAACAAGTTCTTTTATTTAACTCCACGTTGAAGCTCTTCCCTGGTAAGCTCAAGTCGAGGTGGTCTGGTCCGTTTGAAATTGTTATGGTGATGCCCATGGAGCGATTACATTGCGAGCCCCGGGCTCGGATAAGTTGTTTCTAGTGAATGGGCAAAGAGTGAAGCGATATTGGGGAGGTGATGTCGATAGGCTTAAATCCACCATTTCTTTGGTCGACCCTTGAAAGAGGGTTGTACTCGTCGTGCCGCGACGTTAAATCAAGCGCTTCATGGGAGGCAACCCATGTTTTATCGTTTTTAGAGTTAGTTAGTTCGCATTGTCATTTAAAACAAAATAAAACAAAATAAAAAATAAAAAAAAAATTGAAAAGAACAAAAATAGAATGGATTCTTGATGTGTTTAACGTGTTTGTGTAGTGTTTTTACAGGATACCGAGGCTCGAAATCAGTTGGATCAATGAAATAGCCGGTCTCGGACAACAAAATGGAGCAAAGAAAGAAAGGAAACTGTTTTGAAGCCAGCACAGCCTTGCATGCGTCGCATGCTTGGCTGTGCCCAGTTGTTCGTTTGAAAAAAATATAGGAACCAAGGCAGTGTTGTGGGCTGGAAACCGCAGCCACTGTTTTCAAGTTTAGCTCCCACACAGCGAGGCATGCGTCTCACGCTGCACTGTGTGGGCTGCGATTTTGTTTTGAAATTTTTTGTTGTGGGACAGTATTGTGAGGTGAAAACGTGCTCCCCTGTATGCTGGTAAGTATTTAACATTCCTTATACTATTTGAACACACACACACACGACACAAAACAAAGAACAGAACACGGAAAGAACAGAAAAAAAACGGGAACGAAAGAAAACTGGGAAAAGCTCACGGCTGAATCTTCTTGGTTGCTTTCAATCTCTCAGGTATGATTTCTTCTCCTCTCTCTTGTGCTTCTCTCTCATCCCTGAAGCTACCCGCACTGTGGTCGTGCTAGAATTTTTCCCATCTCCCTCTTCCCTTAGGTTTAGCTTTTACTTAAAGTTGTGATGAAACCATGCTAAAACTTGGTTCTTTTTTATTGGTATTTGCTGTGGGGGGTGCGGTGAGTCACCATGATGAGTATAAACGTAAGCTCCCAGAGTTGGGAGGTCCAAACATTAACAAAAAGTGCATGCACAAGCTGTCCAATTTACTGCACATAAGGTGTTTGATAAAATTCTCCAATGAACAATTTGAGGTATTTGGTGAAGTCTGAGTAGCCAAATCAATTAGGGGGCATAAGTTGAACATATATTAGTTAGAATTAGGACATGGGGGCTGATTTTAAAGTGTTGTCTTATGAACAACACTCAATGCACTTTATTCCTACACTAGAAGTGTGTTTTGCACTTTACTTGAGCGAGCCATTGCCCCGTTGTGCAATTCACGGGCTGTTTTTATTGCTTTGCTTAAAATAATATTGCTCCATATTTTTGAGATGAAGTAGCGCATAAGTGTGGGGTGTGGAAACCCCGTTTGCACACTTTGTTGAATTTAACCTTAAGAATATTATTGAATGAAGAAGTGCGCGTCGAGGGAAGTCTGAGTACCTCGCGAATGTTACAATGAGCGTACTATGAGCACAACTTGATTACTGTAGATTACACTTGAGCTTTAAGTGTTGGGTGCGTGCGCACCAATGAGAAGTAGACAACTAGCTTGAATTGGCTTAGTTTCTAGCTACTTTAAAGAGCTCGGGAATAACTCATTGACTAATTTCACATTGTTTGAATGCAGGTATTCTATTATTAAATGGCGATTGCAAAGCAAACATCCAATAGTGGTGGAAGCGGGGACGGTGGCCAACCACCACGAAATCAACCTGAGGGCAAGGATAAAAGGGAGCAACGCTCAAAGAAGAAACAAGATACACCTGCTCCGGATATGATCATTCCCGCCTCTCAGGTAACCACGGGCAAGAGGAAATCAACCAGTGCTAAGGAAAAGCCCGTGGTGATCCGTGAAGGTGGTGCTTCTAGACCACCGGCCAAGAAAAAGAGAGCAGTTCAGGGCAAGGGAAAGAAACCAATAGAGCAGGATGATGAGGATGATGATGCTGAGGAGGAGTACACTTCTATTCCAGAGCCTGAGGGCATTCCCTCTACTAGTGGCCCGATTGACAGGGCATTGTGGGAGGACACCTTTGAGAGCAAGAGTGCATATTTGGCATATCAGTGGATCCTTAAGAAGCAGATTACACAGGAAAGACCACTGAACTATCATGCGTGTGAGAAGGCGTGCCCGACTATTCTGGAGGATGTTAAAGATAGGAAGTGGGACAGATTTATGCAGGGTCCCACGGGCAAGGGCAATGTTACTGCTGTTCAGGAGCTATATGCGAACTGGGAGAACCCGAGGAGCAGCATAGTGCGGGTTCGAGATGTTGATGTTGATATTTCTGCCCGAGCCATTAATGCACATTACAGGGTGACTGAAGTGGCAATGGATGAGTATAAGAAGATGCTAGCAGAGCCCGATTTTGCAGATGTCATTTAGGTACTGTGTGACCCACCAGCTGTTCTGGATGATCGTGAATCTTCGAAGCCTGCGTGGTTGCACAACACGCAGAGAAAATATGCCACTTTACCCAAGCGGTTTATGTCGAGGGAGAGTCGATCTTGGCTCAATTGGGTGTCTAACAGGATCATGATGCGTGAGCGGGTGCTTCTTATTTATGCTCTGATGAATGGAATAGTTCTGAACTTGGGTGAGCTTATGTACGAGCAGATGATACGGACTCGTAAGGAGAAGACATTGAAGCTGTATTTTGTGCACACTTTGATAGCTTTGATGAGAAAGCACAGGGTGCCCTTCTATACGGAGGATGATCTTTTGGAGGTGCCCACTGCTCATGACATCACTTCAGTGCTTGACCCGGTCGCGGCCAAAGCAGATAAGAGAAATATATCAGAGCGACTTGTGGGCTTTAAAGCTGAGCTAGCTAAGCTGAGAGAGGCGCAGCAGGCAGAGCTGACCCAGTTGAGACAGGAGCAGCAGGCAGAGCTGACCCAGTTGAGACAGGAGTAGGCAGCGTGAGATACCCTGATGCAGAGCACACTGGCAGAGATCCTTGCCGCTATTCAGAGTCCCAGAGTGACGCGTTCCATTGGCGTCCAGACTGATGCAGGGTCCAGTGAGGAGGTTGTGGATTTGAGTGCTACTGATGGCACTGCTGCAGAGCCAGCTCCGGCTACTGCACTACTATGGAGGGGTCGCTGATTGATGCGATGGATGCAGCTGGCACTACCTTGTTGGATCCCTCCACTGCTCAGACTGCTGGTTCAGACCGGTCTGCAGCACCTCCAGACTCTGCGGTTTGAGGGAGCTTTCTTGATACCCACTCTTGTTATTATTTTTGTATTTGTGCAGTGGGGACCATGCACTATTTTAAGTGTGGGGTGGGGTATCATGATTTGTACTTGTATATTTGTACTGCATTTAATTTTTTTTAGATTAGTGGCATAATCCTTGGGTTTTCTTCAAGCCACGGTTCTTTCCCGAGGATGCCTTTTGTTTTGAACCGGGTGTTTTTAGATAAAAATGAAAAAAAAAATAGATGTTTAAATACAAAAAAAATTAGGAAATAGGAGTAGCTAAGTGGTAAGGACCTGTGCCTTCTCTGTGAATTGTTTGATACTGACATATTTAGTCCTTTACATGCGAGTTAAACTTCCCTAAAGCTTTTTTGTGTGAGTTATATATTGGATTGATAGTCAGTCTTGTTAGTGACACGTCGGCTCAAGTTTCTGACTCTGAGTGCTGACCGAATAGCATGACTTGCCTCGCTTGTTTTTGTTAGGTGTTGGAATTGCCCCGCCTTGAGTAGGTCATGTGCCATGAGTGGTGAGGTGCTTTTCTTTATTCTCGTGCTTGCACTATTGGTCTAGAACTTGCCCGCGTGTGTTCAAAGCGAAATCCTAGGTTTGCTCTAGTCGGGAGATGATACAGGCTTTCTTTGATAAACCTTTCTTTTGCAACCTTGATTAGCCTACCCGTTCATATATATCCTTTGTAACTCTGTTTGAGCCTATTAGTTCTTTGTTGACACCCACATTACAAGCCTATTCCCTTTGTTCTTAATTACCTTCTTTTTGAACCCGTACTCCTTAGAGCACTTTAATTGAAAATATTGTTGTTAGTGGAGTTGTGGTTGTTGGAAATTGATGGCTTTTGAGTGGAGTCAATAAGAATAAATTGTGATGGTATTTTTGAGGAAAAGTACATTGGCAAGGTTGAGGAAAAGATTGACAAGTGTTGAAAAAAAAAGAAAAAGAAAAAAAATCAAAAGTGAGAAAAAAAAAAAATAAAAAGAAAGCAAAAGAAAAAAATTCTCAATCCTTGCTAGTGTTGTGCACATTGAAAGAAAAAAAATACTTAAAGGGAGGGAAGTGTTTGAGTTGATGTTCGGATGGTAGCTCGGTTGTTATTGCGAAGAGTTGAGCTATAAAAAGTGGAAGTGATGTATTAAAGTGCTTAGGGAGGTAGTCATTTAACCATTACCCGTCCTTTGGCCTACATTACAATCCTTAAAGTCCTAGTTAATCCCGAATAGGAGCGAGCCTACATTAGTGGAGTCCTACACTACGGGCAAGCCTATGGTACTATTGTGTGGCACTTGAGATTCTTTTGAGTGTGAGCGAATTCTTCCTATCTTGAAAGTCCCTTATAATTCAGTTGATATATTTTTGTGTGATTGGGACTAGACTTTGATTGGTGAGGGCACATGGATTATGAGAGGTTGGAGCTTTTATTAGGCCCTAATCCTGAGCGAGTGGACATGTCGTAAGTAAGTTGGTGTGAAGAGTCGTTTCTTGAGGCTTGGTTGTTGCTACTTGACTGCTTGATAATCCTTGTTTTCTAAAAGTGTGGTGTGCAAATATGGGGAGTTGTGTGCTTGTATATCTAGTGGCTAATTGTTGGTATCAACCTATTTCATAGGTGCGATTCCTTGAAGTTCTTGAGTTGGGTAGTTAAGACCTATTGAGTATAAGTGTGTTGGGTTCGTTTGTTCGGGGACGAACAAAGTTTAAGTGTGGGGTGTTGATGTTGGGCGTATATCTTATGTCTCGGCATTGATATCTTATATCTTTTGTGTTATTTTCAGCGTATCATGTGCCCAACAATGTGAGATTTAAATGTAAAATGCTAACTTGAGGTGTTCGGGTGTTTTAGGAGCAAATTGAAGGAATTTGGAGCTTGATTTGGACAAGAACAAGGAAGAAGCAATGGGTACAGCTTTGGATGCTTGGCATGCTAGGCTGTATGGACTGGGAAGAGTGCAAATATTGAAGAAATTGAGAAAAGGAGCGCATACAGCCACAGATGCTTGGCATGCTCCGGTGTATGCGCCGTAAAATAGTCCCAGAGCTACCAGGACTAGCTTAAAACGTGTATTATTAGAATATTTCGAAATATAAAACCCTTGGAACGTTTTTTCTTATTCTTTGACGTATTTTTAGAGGCAAGAACCATAGTAGAGGCTAGAGAACCAAGATTCATCAATTGAGTTGTAATTCTTCTACCCTCTTTATTGTTTCATGAATTCTAGATTATTTTGTGAGAAAGTTAACTTGTCTATGAGTAGCTAAACTCTATTATTCTAGGGTTATGGGTTAACCATGAAAGTTGTACTCTGAAGTTGATTGAATTCTATTAAATTATCAGATTGAGTTGTTTATTTAATTCAGCTCTGAATTACTTAATTTCCTGGCCAGTTATTGAGTATTATCCATGAACCTAAGGTTGAACTCGAAAGTGGGAACTGTAGGTTGCAATAGAATTAAATAAAGCGTGTCCTTGAACCCGGGCATCGGGGAATGGTTTCGCGGTTTAGGATAGAAATATACCTAACAGTCACGCTTAATCCGTTTACAGGAGAAACACATGCATTCTTGTTCATTCTAATTCCATAGACATATAGGGGTTAGGTTGGCTTGAATAGGCGAGCAGGGTATCGAAAGAGCTCTATGAGTATAATTAACCCTTTGATTAGCAGCTCAGATAAATAAAGTTAGTTCAATTAGCGGATGAGTGCAACTGGATTGGTGATCGTCCCATAATCCTGGAATATTCCCTCTCACTGATATCTAGAACTCTTGAATTGTCTTGCATTCCATTTACTTCTATTACTTTTAGTTAATTAGTTAATTAAACACAACTTGAAATCTGGTTAAACTCTCTTGAACAATACTTGAATTGAAGTTTGTCTAGTTAATAGTTAATCAATAGTCCTCGTGGGAACGATACTTTCTTATCACTTTATTACTTGATCGACCGCGTATACTTGCGTGTGCGTTTGGAGCGACAACTGTAATAAATTACAACTCAAAATATTTAAAAGATATATATAAAGATTATGGGCAAAGATAAAGTCGTTTGACTCTCGAAATCCGAACTATGATAAAAAAAATGGGACGGAGGGAGTATTAGCCTTCATCTAGATCTGTTCTAGGTCCTATCCTAATTGAGGACTCTTTTAAAAGCCGTTTGGCCATACAAAAAGTTTCCTTTTTTAAATTTTTTTCCTAAAAACTATTTGTCCATGAAAACTTGTGAGTATGTTTTTTTGATAACTTTTTGAAAAAATTCTTTTTCAATAAAGTTTGTCGTCTACTGACAAACCTTCAATTTTTTTAAAGTAAAATGCATGTCTTAATATAATTTCAACTATCAAATATAATTTCAACTATCAAATATAATTTTCAAGTCAACTTCGTAGACTCTTTTACTAAATACTTTTTGGTTTTTATGGTCAAACAGGCTCTTAATCTGAAACGACCTTGTATAGTCGTTTCGAGAGTTAGAACTCTGATTAGCGTGTCGATATTTTTAAAATCTTCGTAAGGCCATTAGGACCTGCTTGTAAAATTTGAACTACTTCGGACTTCGTTTGGTAGGTATCAGAAGAAGGTTTCAGTTACCGTTGTCGGTAAATCTTAAAAAGAGGTTTTCGAGCTAGATTTTGGCGAATGAGCTCTGATTCAAAATTCGAAAGTGTCGTTATGTTCGTATGGTCATTGTGACCTGTGCGAACTTTCGGAAGTAAATTCCAAAGTCGTTCGGATAGTTTCCGCTAAAAACTCGAAAATAGAGAATTTGATCTCTTTCCGTTTAATTCGCATCTTGAGTTTCGAGAATTCGATTCGAGATCCGTCTTAGCGAGTACGTCACATAAATTTTGTACAACTTGCTTGAGAAATTTGAGATCATTCCGAGCTTCGCAAGGTCCCATTTTAATTTTACTCGCAGCAGCAAGTTTTTTTTTCAAAAAAAAAAGGAAAGAAAAACAAAAAGATAATGGAATTTGAGGCGGTAGCCTAAAGTTTCAACGATACCACGAACAGAAGCAAGGGAACAAACAGAGAACGCTGTGAAAGAAAAAATAAAGTCAAGAAAGAGAGAAAAAAAGAAAGAGTTGAAGAAAAATAGAATTTTCACCCTAAAACATCCAGGTAATGATGTTAATTCGTTATTTCAGTTTAGTACGTGTGTTTGAATATATTTTAACGGTAGAAATCGGGATATTAGACATCGTTCTAATAAGTTAAATTGATAGTTTAAAGGGTTAATTGTACCCCGATAATGGAACTGATTATATATTCGAATTCAGAGATTATGGGCAACCTATAAATATAATTTGTTACTCCCTCTGTCCCAATTTATATGGCACCCTTTCTTTTTGTTTGTCCCGAAAAGAATGACACGTTTCTTTATTTGACAACTATTTAATGCATCATATCTATTTTACACTTGTTGGGCTCTACATACTTTTAAAACTACCAACAACTTTTTTATTACTCAAATCTTCTCTTTCTTACTTTTTCAAGGGTAAAATTAAAACTTTATAAGGTCAACATCTATTTTCTTAAACTTCGTGTCCGGTCAAATGGTGCTATATAAATGGGACGGAGGGAGTAAGAGCTTGGTTATGTGATTTTGAACCATATATAGGCCTGAACTGCGTATTTCCTGTGCGAATCGGGTGTCGGGTTCCTCATCAGAATGTTCTAAAATGTAAGGAATGAAGCCTTTATTTAGCCTTATTTGATTTATTTTTCTACTTATTGAATAAAGAGGGATCGTTTGGCAGCGAATCCAAAGGACAAAGCGGTTGTGGAGTAGCAGCGCTAACTTTGGAATAAGGTAAGTGATTATATCCATTTCTTTGACGGCCTTTGGCCTTATGGATATTCTATTCACGCGTTCTTTACGTGAATAGCTGCCGACAGAGCGTACTTATTATGCTACATCCTTAAAACACATTCACATATATTATGTTTTCTAGTTATGGGCTGCTATGTCATATACTGAATGCAGGAGTATTTCGCCCCAGCTTTATATTATCTCGGGTGTAGGAGTATTCCGCTCTTATGTCATATACTGAGTATAGGAGTATTCCGCCTCATCTTTATATTGTATTGGGTGCAGGTGTATTCCGCTCCAGGAGCAGGAGTATTCTGCTCCAGTTGGTTATTAGATTGTATTCCCCTCAAATGCAGGAGTATTCCGCTTCGGGACGGAATTATGGGTACATGTGACCCCATTGTATCATACTGTATTCATTCCATTTCATTGCACCGGTTGTTGGGTATTGTGTGATTATAGTGCGATGTTTTGTGTATGTGTCATGTATTTCTGATTGTTGATATGTTCGGGATACCTATAGGTTCTGTCTATCTTAGGTCACTGGTTGTTTACGAGTTTATGGTTCCATAAGTATTTCCAGCTATTATCTGGCTCTGTCCTTTTATAGTTGAAATAAGGTGAATTTGGTTTATCTATTTTTCAGCATATCTGCTTCTTTGAGGTGGCTAGCCAGCCCCCACTTACTGAGTCCTTTCGACTCACTATTGTTCCTTGTCTATTTATTTTATTTCGGCAAGTTCTGATCCAGGACCAAGTTCGTCGTTCGATTGAGGAAAGGAGGCGATTACAGCTGTCAGGGTGATCCAACTCTTGTCCAGACAGGCCACCAGTGCTAGTTTTATTTTAGTAATCTAGTTTTGCTCTCCTTCAGGAGGCGTATGTATTCTGTTGTACTATTAGATGTCTAGTCTGGATAGCCATAAACCTAGGATGTTGGGTAGTCAGCTGTAATTTTTTTTGTACAGCTTAGAGGTATCAGTATGTCTGTGCTTTTTCTTTTTAAGTCTTGTTCTTATTTATGAGTTGGAATTTATATTTATTTTCCTGATTCAGTTGGTAAGAGTTTACCAGACGGGTCTAGGGGAGGATGTCGGTACCCGCACGACCTAACTAGAAATTCGAGTCGTGTCATAATCATTAAATAAACATTTTGAGTTGAAGCTTTGATAGTGAGAACCTTCTAATAGGGAGCCTTATTTCTATTAATAATGCTTACGAAGAAAAGTTAAATTAATTAAATACGATTGTTTCAAATAAAATGGTGGTAAATAGCCTACCATTAAGATTACTTCTTCTGTGTCACGTTATGTGTTATAGTATTAAGAAGAAATGAAGACTTTGAGTCTTATGCTCTAAAATAATTCATAGAAATTTATGTAGTTATAAATCATTTCATTAAGAGTGAAATTATAATTTTAAAATTAAATCAGGCTCATGACCTGAAGACTACAGGTTCGAATTCTGTAACCGCCTAATTCATTTGAGGCCCGGCCTCAAGATTTGAGATTTCGTAAGTAACTCAGTGACTACTTTCTAAGAAGGGCTTGGAAGAAGAAAATGAAATAGAAACAACTAATTATTTTCAAATTTAGATAAATATTTACTAGTTTTCATTTAAAAAAAAGTACTTAAAAATATTTTATAAACTGAAACAAAGGCCATAATTTATTAGATGGTACATACCCTTCAACTATTATCTACATGTCTTCATTTTCAATCTTACGTAAAGTTGTCATAGGCCCCGTTTGGGTGGGCTTATTTTTAGTAGCTTAAAAGTAAAAAGTTATTTATAAGTCATTTTTGAGAAGTTAGGAAATCTTAACTTCTTACTTTTAACTTCTTTTACGCACAAAAATACTTATAAGTACTCTATTTTTTTAATTACCAAACACCCACTTTTTACTTAAATGTACAAATATACTTTCAAGTAACTTTTTAAGCTTACCCAAACGGGCTCATAAATAGAAAATGCTTAACAAGACTTTTGGGGCACCACTGACCACTCTCGACTAATCTCAAAAAAAGACAGGAGAAGGTAATAGCAGTAGTTATTGTAAACTTTCACGTCTGTTTTTCCTTGTGAGAGAGGGTGAGGGTATGTCTTGCGCTTCTCAATGCCGGAGAACGTCAATCAAATCAGCCAAATAACATAATCATTGCTTTGCCAGTTCGTATTTGATGTTTGTGTCAAACTTTGTAGACTTAGAGCCTGTTTGGGTGGGTTTATAAGCAGCTTATTTTAAGTAGCTTATAAGTCAAAAAGTGACTTAAAAACTACTTATGACTTATAAGCCCAAAAATTTTTAAGTTACCAAACATATATTAATCTGTTTATTAGCTTATAAGCCATTTTTAAGCTCACCCAAACGGGCTCTTACTTTTCCAATATGATAGAACCTACCATACCATCCTTGGCGTACCAATGCTATTAGGGGTGTTTATCGGTCGGTTCGGTTCGGTTTTGCATCTTATCGGTTTAGACTATCGGTTTTCGGTTTTTAAAAGTGCTAAACCAATAACCGAACCAGTAAGCTATCGGTTATCGGTTTTTGGGTTATCGGTTTTAGGTTCTTATCGGTTCGGTTTTCGGTTTAACCATTAAGAAACTTAGGCCTAACAAGTGTAAAAAAAAACCTCTTAAACGATTGCATCCAATACAAAATCGGTTTTATTTTCACAGCGAATTCAAATGCCTCTTATAGCATTCGCCATATTCAAAAAAGCAACAAACAATAGATTCAAATATACTTCATTATTCTATAAACTAATGTAGGAGGCAAGGAGTGAAATAGTAAATCAGTGGTTGAAATGGATGGGGAGACTTGAAAGTTACACAAGTAAAGAAGACTAGAGTTTGAGGATTCCAAGTTCCAACTAATAGTAGTAATTAAGTATACTACTTTTATGCACATAAGCGCAATATAGTAAATTTGAAAACCTTATTGGGTTATCGGTTTAACCAATAAGAAAATGTACAAAACCGACAACCGAACCGATAACCCAATAAAAAAAATATGCAAACCGTTAAATAACCAATAACCCGATAACCCAATATTTATAAACCATTAACATTTTATCGGTTCGATTTATCGATTTAAACCGAAAAATGAACAGCCCTAAATGCTATACTTACTCGATAGTCGAGACTCATTAAGCAGGCATTTAGACATAGAATTGGTTTAAGGTTAAAAATGATTTAAAATTTCACATTGTATTTGGACATATAATTTATTTTATAGAAATTAAACTTTCATGAGTGGAAAAAAATTCACCTAAAACTAGCTCAAACTGGTCTGAACAAATTTTTGAGTTTCGAAAGACATACCTTCAAAGAAAGCCCAAAAAATCATCACATTGTGTGAATAAATAATGTTATTAAATTTCTTTTTAAACAATTAAATAATTTTTATGGATAAGCGGCTTTTTATTGGTGGGTGAACAGTAGATGAAATAACAGAGGGTGCAAGTAGTCATGTCTTTTTTATTTTTTTCCTAGAGTTTAAACATGAAAGATAATTTGTATCTGAAAATATTTGCTTTTAAAATTATAGAATTATTTCATTAAAAGATTTACGTTACAGAAAATATTTGCTTTTAAAATTATAGAATTATTTCATTAAAAGATTTACGTTGTTACAGTTCGAGCGAGCGAGCCGAGCCTGAGCCGAGCTTAACTGAGCCCGAGCCGAACCGAGCTTTAAACATACCGAGCCGAGTCCGAGCCCGTGCCCGAGCTCAACCAAGCTTTGCTAGAGTTTGACCGAGCCCGAACCGACTTTTTTTCTTGTGTCCCCATACTTAATAATATAAAAAATAATATTTAAATTGTCCTTTTGATCATAATCATAGATAAGGATAAAAGTACAAGTTTATCAATGTTAACTATTGCACTAAAATATTAAATAACAAGTAGACTTCTAATTTTTTTTTGGTAATTAAGCCTAATGAATGGAAGTTGTTGAGTTAAATATTTTGAAGAATGACAAACGAAAGACTTAGTGGAGAACCTAGTCCTTAAAGAGAAGGGCACGACTGATCGAAAAGAGTTTGTAGAATGCAAATCTATGCAGAACTAGGAGTAGTGGCGCGTAGACTTATGCGCATCCTAGTCAGGAAAAAGAAGTTGTGATGTGGCTGTCTTATTGAAGTGTGAATAAGAGTTGGTGCTGAACAAGGAGAGTATCACAGGAAATCTTGACTTGCCATATTTACAAGGTTTCCTAGTGAAACACTACTAGGGTTACGAAGCCCATATAAAAGCAAGTATTTGAGGCAGCCGATCTCAGTTATTCACTACGAAAGTTGAGAGCAAACAAAAGGCAATTCAATAATTCTTGAAGTGACTTAACTGTGACGACAACCTTTGAAGATCTTGGAGCATAATTGGCAAACTGATTAGGTTCTTTATTGTAGTTGTCTCAGTGTACGTATTAATAGTTTTTACCTATCTGCTTATTATAGAAGCCATTGTAATAGGTGAACTTCTGAGTGATTACTTTGTAAAGCTAGAGTTTAGCTTTGTGAGTTGTTAGGGTCTAGAGTGAAGCCCCTTGGTTACAGAGTTTGTAATCCAAAACTTAATCTTTGTGTTAGTGGAAGTGTTTATCAAAATCCCAGAGTGCGGGTCGTGGTTTTTCTCCCTTAAGCAAGGAGTTTTCCATGTAAAAATACTGTGTCGTTTGATTACTCTTTCAGAGCGATATAACAAGTGGTATCAGAGCGGGTCTTCTCGTCGTCAGGTTAACACCTTGAGAAGGATCTAATCATGAGTGCACCACCTACAATCACTGAAGGGCAGTCCGTGCTAAGGCCACCTCAATTCAATGGGCAATATTATGCCTGGTGGAAAAGCAGAATGGAGAACTACATCTGTGCTGAGGATTATCAATTATGGATAATCGTATCTGAAGGGAATCTAGTCCCTACTAAGACAGTTGGTGAAGGAGATGTTGCTCATACTGAACCATAGGAAAGATCTGAGTATAATGATGATGACTACAAGATGATAGAAAAGAATCACGAGGCTAAGAAGCTTGTAATCTGCGGACTAGGTCCTGAGGAGTTCAACAAGGCCTCATCATACAAGACTGCTAAAGAAATATGGGATGCCCTAGAAGTCGCTCATGAAGGAACCACTGAAGTCAAGGACTCAAAGAGAAGAATGCTGAAAAGACAATTCGAGTTGTTCACTATGGGTGAAAAGGAGTCTATTCAGGATATGATGACTAGGCTAACCATTATCACAAATGAGATGAGATCTCTAGACATGGAGCTCCCAGAAGTCGAAATGGTGGATAAAGTGCTGAATGTTCTTTATGGCGCTTGGGAACTAAAGATGACTGCTATTATTGAGTCAAAACCACTGAAATCTATCAAGTTAGAGGAACTAGTGGGCTGTCTGAAGACTCATGAGATGATGAAGGAGTCGAAGAACAAGCCAGGACCCAAGAAGGAAAAGACCTTTGCTCTTGAGGCAACCGATGAACCTGAAGTAGACTTGCAAACTGTTGAATCAGCTATGGTTAGTTCACTTAGACAACAGTTCAATCTTGGAAAGCTCAAAGGGTTCAAGAAGAACACAAAAGACAACTCTAGAAGAAAGAACATAGTCGATAGTCCAGACTACTCAGGCTATTTCAAGTGTTTCAAGAAGGATCATGCAGTGATGGACTGTCCCATATGGGAAGTTTAGTGGATGAAGAACAGAGCAAAATGGAGAAGGAGAAGGACACTTCCAAAGACAAGGACAAGGACAAAAAGAAGTCTAGGCGTCCTCCAAACATCAGAGCTGGAAGAAAAAAGAAGAAGGAAGGATTCTATGCAACTTGGGGACCAACTGATAGTGAATCTGATGAAGGAAAAGAGTCAGATAATGAATCACCACTAGCACTGATGGGGTTAACAGATGAAAGCTCAAAAGAGGCTGGATAGTTTTGAAATCGGAGAAGGAAGAAATCCCTTCAGGCCTCCATTGTTTGAAGGGCGCAACTACAAGAGATGGAAAAGAGAGATGAAAGTATTTCTCCATGCTATGGACTACAGTCTCTGGTTGATTGTGAAGAGAGGACCCCATGTACCTGTGAAGAGAGCTGCAAATGGATCTTTAGTCCTAAAACTAGTAGAAGAATTGGATCCACAAGACTTGGATCGGCTTCAAGCAAATGCCAAAGCTATGCTCACACTTAAAAAAGGAATGACTTTTGATGTTCTGGCAAAGATAATAGAATGAAAATCTGCTAAGGAAATTTGGGAGAAATTGAAGGAGATCTACAATGGAGAGAGTCAGAAAAAGGAAGCTGCTCTCATGGCAACCGATGGAGAAGAAGGCGCTCACTCAGCTGAGGTATGTCTCTCTGAACTAAAAGAAAATTTGCATACACACTCACCTGACAATCTGATACTGATAACTGCCACTTTAATTGAGGGTTATGAAAAGGTAAAGTCTGAGAAAGATCAATTGTCTGATGTTGTGATTGACTTAAAAACTAGATGCAAGAACCTTGAAGAAGCAAATGCTGAATTTGAAGAAACTAATGCTTTTCTAAAGGGACAGGCTCTTATATCTAACTCTAAGGTCTCAGAACTTGAACTTGAGTTAAATAAGATGAAGAATGTAAATGGTAAGCAAGTGATCAGTGAGGTTCAAAATTTTCTCGAGAAAGAGCTTAAAAGGACAAATGAGATTCTTTGTCAGGAAACTGAAAAGAACAGAGTTTTTAGAGAAAAGGTTGAAAAGGCTGACTATGAGCTTACCAAATTAACTAAATGGAACAAATCTTCAGAGACAATGAATTGGGTTCTTGAAAACCAGGTCAAAGGAAAGAAAGGTCTGGGTTTAGGAAACCATTGCCTCCTTACAATCCCAAAAGCAAATATGTAGGTCTGCTTGCAACATGCTTTGCAACTTCTGTGGTAATACAGGTCACTTGAAAGAAACTTGCATGAAAATGAGTAAGGCTAAAACTAGGAACAAAAAATTTGCTTTACCTGACTGGGCTAAGAAGGACTTAATTCATCAATTTTCTCATAAGAAGGGACCCAAGTTTGTCTGGGTTCCTAAATCTTACCTGATCTATTTTGCAGGCTGGAGTGAGAGTGAACAACCCAAGCTTGATTCTAGATAGTGGGTGTTCAAGGCATATGACAGGAGACAGAAAAAATTTTCTCTCACTCGCAGCATTCAAGGAGGCAGTGTAGCCTTCGGAGGAGGAAAGAGTGGTCAGATTATTGGCACATGAAAAGTTGGGAGATCACTGGATCATGCTATTGAAAACGTATAGTGTGTTGATGGTCTCAGACATAACCTACTGAGCATCTCTCAACTATGTGACAGAGGAAATGAAGTTAGCTTCTCATCGGTGGGATGCACTATGAAGTACCTACAGAGTGGAGAAATAGTCATGGAAGTAAAAAGGGTGAACAATGTATACAAGGCGTCGCTGGGATCACTTCCTGAAAACAATTTGAATTGTCTGAATGTTCAAGAGAGTGACTCACAACTATGTCACAAAAGGTTGGGACACGCTAGTCTTTCTCAGCTCAACAAGCTTGTATCGAAGGAGCTTGTTCGTGGTTTGCCTACTAAGAAGTTCGAAGATATTAAGATGTGCGATGCTTGTGTCAGGGGGAAACATGTAAGATCATCCTTTAAGTCGAAGAAAGTGGTCAGTACCTCAAAACCACTTGAGTCGGTACATATGGACCTATGTGGACCGATGAGGGTCAGAAGCAGAGGAGGAAAGAGGTTTGTGCTCATGATAGTGATGATTATTCAAGATGCACATGGACTCTATTCCTTGCCTCCAAGGATGAAGCCTTTGATAGCTTCAGAGAGTGGGCCGGTATTGTGCAGAAAAGGTTAAGTCTGGAGCTGGTAAGCATCAGATCTGACCATGGCACCGAATTTGAAAATGCAAAATTTTCTGAGTACTGCTTCAAGAATAGTATTGACCACAATTTCCCTGCACCAAGAACTCCATAGCAAAATAGAGTTGTTGAAAGGAAGAACAGATCCTTGGAGGATATGGCAAGAACCATGTTGTTGTCTAGTGGTCTAGTAAGAAACTTCTGGGCTGAAGCAGTGAATACAGCTTGCTACCTGTTAAACGGATGTTCTATAAAAGCAATCCTCAACAAAACTCCGTATAAGCTACTCAGAGGAAGGAAGCCCAATATTGCTCACTTGAGACCATTTGGATGCAGATGTTTTGTACACAATAATGGCAAGGAGCCTCTTGGGAAGTTTGATGCAAAAAGTGATGAAGCTATCTTTCTGGGATATTCTACTCAAAGCAAGGCATATAAAGTGTTCAACAAAAGAACTCAAACTGTAGAAGAGAGCATGCATGTAGTATTTGATGAGTCAGATAAGGTAGTGGCTGAGAAGGAAGGAGATGATCAAGCTATAGGTCTTGCTCGAGAAGACTCTGCTGAAGGCACAGAGAATCCAGAGGAAAAAAAAGAACTCGGTGAAGCAGATGGAGAACTGACTCAGGGGAACAAGGAGTCAACATGTCAGGGGGAACAACTAATCAAGATGACGAATAAAGTGAAGAGGAAGGACTCACTAACAACGTAGCAGCAGGCTATTCTCATCAGATTCAGCAAAGACCCTGGAAACATTAGAGCTCACATCCTTTGGAAAATGTGCTATCTGAACTGAATACAGGGATTATGACCAGGTCAGCCTTGAAAAACTTCTGTGCATTCTTTGCCTTCCTATCTGCTATGGAACCAAAGAATGTCAAGGAAGCTCTTGAGGACCCAGACTGGGTGATAGCAATACAGGAAGAGCTACACCAATTTAAAAGGAGCAAAGTATGGCACTTGATTCCTAGACCAAAAGACAGATCAATTATTGGAACTAAGTGGGTGTTCAGAAACAAACTGGATGAACATGGCATAGTTACCAGGAACACAACCAGGTTGGTAGTTCAAGGTTACAGCCAAGAATAAGGAATTGATTATGATGAAACCTTTGCACCAGTGGCTAGAATGGAGTCCATAAGAATGCTGATTGCTTTTGCTACCTACATGGAAATCACATTGTATCAGATGGATGTGAAAAGTGCATTCTTAAATGGTTATCTGAATGAGGAAGTGTATGTCATACAGCCTCCTGGGTTTGTAAACAGTGACTTTCCAGATCATGTGTATAAACTGGAAAAGGCCCTCTATGGGTTTATCTGAATGGGGAAGTGTATGTCATACAGCCTCCTGGGTTTGTAAACAGTGACTTTCCAGATCATATGTATAAACTGGACAAGGCCCTCTATGGGTTGAAGCAAGCCCCCAGAGCTTGGTATGAAACATTGTCAGGCTTTCTGCTAAAGAATGGTTTCTCAAGAGGAAGAATTGACAATACTCTGTTCCTGAAGAAAAAGGGACAAGATCTATTGGTGGTACAAGTTTACGTTGATGACACCTTTTTTGGTGCAACTGATTAAGAATTGTGCAAGAAATTTGCTGACTTGATGGGTAGTGAGTTCGAAATGAGCATGATGGGAGAACTGAATTTCTTCCTGGGATTATAGATCAAACAAACTCTTGAAGGAACAATGATCCATCAGCAAAAGTATGTCAAGGATTGCTGAAGAAGTTTAATATGGAAGGAGCTAAGGAAATGACTACTCCTATTGCGCCTGGAACAAAGCTGGATATGGACGAACTTGGTCCTTCCACAAATGAGACCAAATATAGAGGAATCATTGGTTCTCTCCTCTATCTTACTGCCAGTCGTCCAGATATCGTCTACAGTGTAGGACTCTGTGCAAGATTTCAATTTAAACCCAAGGAGTCTCACCCGACTGCTGTCAAGAGAATATTGAGATACTTGAAAGGGGCTTAAGACTTATGTCTATGGTACCCCAGAGGTGGTACATTTGAGTTAATTGGTTTTGCAGATGCAGATTATGCAGGGCATTTGGTGGATAGAAAGAGCACTTCAGGAATGGCACATTTCCTTGGTCCCTGTCTAGTTGCTGAGGCTAAGTATGTTGCTGTTGCATCTTGTTGTTCTCAGTTGTTGTGGATTAAACAACAACTGGAGGACTTTGGAATTAAATGTGGATCTGTGCCTATTTGCTGTGATAATACAAGTGATGTGAACATTACCAAGAACCCAGTCCAATACAAGAGAACCAAGCATATTGATATTAGACATAATTTTTTGAGAGATAATGTGGAAAAAGGTCTAATAACTATGAATTCATGCAGGACTAAAGGCCAAATTGCTGACATCTTCACCAAAGCTTTGAACAAAGTGCAGTTTGAGAGGTACAGGTTGGAGTTGAGGATGACCAAAATACATGGATGACCCAGCACCTAATTCCCAAGATTTTGGTTAGTTAAGTGTTCTCTTATTCTGTTTTTGAATTTTGTTACTATAGTCCAGTCTAAAATTATACTGTTGTAAGTATACATG
This sequence comes from Petunia x hybrida, assembly GCA_037355625.1. NCBI lineage: Eukaryota > Viridiplantae > Streptophyta > Magnoliopsida > Solanales > Solanaceae > Petunia > Petunia x hybrida. The sequence goes on from JBBBVM010000676.1 coordinate 579,529, forward strand.
TTTAATTAAGCCTACAATGCATTATCTAATGAGTTCCCACTGAAGAGCCTACTAAGTAAAAGGAGGAACCACGAACATAACAAGGAATCATGTCCAGATACGACTATGTGGCTAATTTTGTTAAGTACACGTAACTGCAACATAATTGTTCTAGACGTGCATCACAAAATTTCCTTTTATGTGTAACCGCCCTATATCCTTGGACACATTCATTATCAGTTACATGTTTAAAATTCAAATCTACCCCCACTTGACATATAAGCTTTAATGAAAATCCCTCCATAACCGTCACATCATCTGATTTCCCGGTTCCCCAAACACTCAAAAGTTGTTCTACTTTATCCGCCATTATTATAAACCCTTCCCAATATTCTTCATAACAAATCCCTCTGTACACTTCTCTCTTCACAAATCCTCAAAAAAAAAAAAAAAAAAAAACCTTCATCTCCAAAACTTCCCAAAATCTCCAACCATATCTCAAGCTCAATCTTCTTCAACTTCACCCACAAAGACTTCAGAAACCCAAACCTCATAGAAACCTTCAAAGAAACCTAAAGCAAGTTCTACCACTTTGGCTGAAAGAATCGTAAAAGCTAGGGAAAAGTTTCAAAAGAGGGTTGGAAAGAAAGCACCTAAGAAATCTACTCCTAAATCAACTGCTTCGACTGTTCCACCTGCTGTCGTCGATTCACAATCTGCAGAGGTAAGACCTAACTTGACTCAAACTAATACTACTGTTCTTGAATCTGTTGTAAGCCCTAGGAAGTTGAACACAGAAACCTTAGTAACAGGGACAGATGAGATTGTAAAATCTGTTAGTGTAGTGGAGTCAGGTAGTGAAATTGATAGGGGGAAAGCTGTAAAGAAGGATGAGGAAAATCTTGAAAGAAAAACTGTTGAACCTAGGGTAGAAGGTGATGTCACTAGCATGGCTCTAGGCATAGCTAGTGTAGATGCTGTGAAAACTGTGCTTGAAAAGTTCAATGCTGAAGAGGTGGTAGAATCTCTAAAGGACCCAGTCGACAAACCTAGTTTGAAGGCTGTTTCCTCAGAGAAAGGGTGTATAAGGGAAGAGGTGAGTGGTCCAGTTGGTGGTGGACCAAGTTCTGCTGAAGCTGGCAAGGAAACTGAGAAAGAACCTATTATTTCCTCAGTTCCCATGGCAACTGATGATGCAGAACTGGAATGGACAGATTCTGAACCCCAAAAAGGAAGAAGAGGTAGTGAAAGAAAATGTGGAGTCCAGAAAGTCTGAGGGAATCCCAAAGAAAAATGTCAAAAAAAAGTTTGGAGAAGAAGATGAGAAGATAGAAGAGGAGGAAGAAGAGGAGGTAGTATTTATGAGTGAAACAAAACCAAAGAATGAGAAGAAAAGAAGGTTGATGAAGGGGGGAAAAGATGTAGGAAAAAGTAAGTTGGTAGATGAGAGTGATGATGAGGAAGATTCACAGTCTGAATTAGAGAGTGTGCAGGAGCCTGTGGTTCCTAGAAAAGTGGCTACAAGGTCAGCACTTAAACAACAAATAGTAACTCTTGAGAAATTTGCTGAACAGAAGAAATTGACTAAAGAGGTAGAAAAGGAAAAACAACCGCTCGGAGACAAAGAAAGCAGTGCTGAGGATGGGGACTTTATGGACCCATATGACTCAGATTCTGAAACTTCTGAGGACTCAAAAAGGAAGAAAGAAAAAAGAGAAGAAGTAGACAGCGGTGCCTTCTTGGCTAAGCATCAAGAAAAAAAGAGAAGAAGTAGATAGGGGTGCCTTCTTTGATAAGCATCAAGTGCTGCTTGGGAATGTATAGAGTGATCTGGATGAGCCCAGTATGAGACCTTTGGTGGAGAAGGTGAATGTTCAGAGGTGGACCAAGCTGTTTTCTAGAGAGGGTGGTTGCTTGTTTGCTGAACGAGGGAGTTCTATGTGAAGTGCCATGTAGCTGGGAGGAGACTATACTCTGAGGTTGGAGGTATCGAGATTGAATTTGGAAGAGAAGAATTAGGATTGATCTTAGATGTGAAGTTGAAGTGGCCCAAGAGAATAGATGGCGTTACTCCTCTAGAGGTAACCAAGAAGTTCTATGGTAATCCAAGACTCAGGAAGGAAAGAAATATGGAGAAAAAGCAGATGGAGCATGCTTATCAGTTACTCTTTCAGTTTGTGAACACGTTCTTGTTCCCAAGAGGTGAAAGAAATAGTGAGGCTTGTGCACTTGATTTGACATACATGGATCTGCTGGATAAAGGTGTGAAAATCAACCTGCCTGGGCTGATCATATGGCACATTAAGAGGATTGCAAACACTGACAAGAAGGGTCATTCTCTTGTGCATTCATATATATTGCATCAGGTATTTGATCACTTTGGAGTGCATCTCAAGAATGGGAAGAAGGCTGCTCATCATCAGATGTTTGGCATGCATGTTTTGAAGACATGTGACTTCTTCAAGGATAAGAGAGCATATAAACGTCCTATGCAGGTTAAAATGGAGAAAGTTGATGAGAGTGAGGAGTTTGGATCAGATGAAGCTGTAGCAGCTATGAAGGAACTGGAGCAGCATCTGTTGGAGCTGAATGAGGAAAATGAGAAGCTGAAGAACCAGCTAAAGTTGAAGGATCAAGAAATTGATCGCTTGACCATCGAGTGTAACATGCATCAGGCTGAGTTGGTAGTTGAGAGAGCCAAAAATACCAAGAACCTGGATGCACTCATCAAGCACTTCAAACTTTAAGCCCTGTCTGTCTGGTCCTTTGTCCAAACTCTTTCCCTATCCCTCCTTTATGATGCACATTTAAGACAAATTTATGTTTTGGTCCGTACTTAATTAGGCAATATATGTTGTGCCCTAGAAAGTTGGTTTTGAATTGCTTGTTCTGTTTTTGTGGGTTCATCTATATAACTGTTGGTTCTGTTTGGGCCCTTGGATATATTCATTGTGTTCTTATGTAACTTGTTGCCTTGCGCTATAGTCTGGACTGTACTAACTTGTTCTTGCAGGATTTTAGAATCTTTCGATGATGCCAAAAGGGGGAAGAAGGAAATGTTGTGGGGATGTTTGTGACCTGACTCATCTGTTTTAAATTTCTTTCAACTGTTTTTGTTATTTGTGTCTTGGTGTTTGCATGCGCAGGTTCTTAGGCAACATTTGTTTGTCATCATCAAAAAGGAGGAATTTGTTGAGTTAAATATTTTGAAGAATGACAAACGATAGACTTAGTGGAGAACCTAGTCCTTGAGCAGAAAGGCACGACTGATCGAAAAGATTTCGTGGAATGCAAATCCATGCAGAACTAAGAGTTGTGGCGCGTAGACTTATGCGCATCCTAGTCAGCAAAAAGAAGTTATGCAGTGGTTGTCTTATTGAAGTGTGAACAAGAGTTGGTGCTGAACATGGAGAGTATCACAGGAAATCTTGACGTGCTATATTTATAAGGTTTCCTAGTGAAACACTATTAAGGTTACGAAGCACAAATAAAAATAAGTATTTGAGGCAGCCGATCTCAGTTATTCACTACGAGTGTTGAGAGAAAACAAAATGCAATTCAATAATTCTTGAAGTGACTTAACTATAACGACAACCTTTGAAGAGCTTAGAGCATTATTGGCAAACTGATTAGGTTCTTTATTGTAGTTGTCTCAGTGTACGTATTAATAGTTTTTTCCTATCTGCTTATTGTAGAAGCCATTGTAATAGGTGAACTTTTGAGTGATTACTTTGTAAAGTTAGAGTTTAGCTTTATGAGTTGTTAAGGTCTAGAGTGTAGCCCCTTGGTCACAGAGTTTGTAATCTAAAACTTGCTCTTTGTGTTAATGGAAGTGTTTATCCGAATCCCAGAGTGTGGGTCGTAGTTTTTCTCCCTTGAGCAAGGAGTTGTACACGTAAAAATACCGTGTTGTTTGATTACTGTTTTACCTTTAGTTTGTGTGAGTACTGATTGTAACTGATGTACAAGAACTGAGTTCTTGTACCCAAGAGTCATGTTCTTCGTCGAAATTTGAGGACACTATTGTTGACACCCAATTTTGTCACTCGTTTTTCATTAATTTGGTTGTATTTAACGTAAAAGTGCAAGGCTGACTGTTTAAGCAAATTTGCATTAGAAAATATGCATTTACGTGTGTTATCACCTATTGATACATTATATATTTTAATTGTGATTATATTATTTGCATCATTCGGGCTTTTTGTTAAACTGTGACTATTTGCGTAATTTACTGCATAAATAAAGTTTCATAATTATTTGTAACAATTTAAATATATTTAACTTAATTCAACCCCAATTATTTCATTTCTCTTCTTCTATATATAATTTATGTATATTTTTATCCGGCACCTTTAAATTAAATATTGGTCTAATTAAAAATATTCAGTCCAAATTCTATACCGTCTATTTCATTTTCTTATAATTTGTCATATCCCTTTCTAAGGTATTACTTTGAACCAAGACAAAGGGTTGTCTAGCTACACTCTTTACATGTTGGCAAATATCTCTTTCACAGTAAAGGAAAAAGAGTCATCTCTCTCATATCACCATCAAATCCCCAACGTCCGCAAAGTGATCCCCATTATCAGCTCAAATCACCCTCTGATTACTCCCAATCTCTTCCATATATTGAGAAGATTCCTAACGGCCCTTATTTAAAAAAATTTTGATTATATACTCCATCATATTCTTCACTCACACACACATTTATCAACAGAAAAACAGCTACACACGCCTCCACCGTCAGTAGTGGAGACACAGCGATACAAACACAGAAACACAGCATCACCTACCCCCCAGACCCCAGCTATGCAATACACACACACACTGTAAAACAAGATACAACTATCATCTCCTTCTTCACTCTCACTCCTTACACATACATATCAATATACACACACACTGACAAATACACCCACGACCCAACTCTCTCAACGCCACCGACATTACATACACACCCATAAGAACAGATATACAAAGATCGGAAAGAGAGAAGCATAGGGAGACTTGAAACAGATCGGGACAGTGGGGGAAGACCCATCACCAAAAACCCATCATCACCGGTGGCGGCATCGTTTATCAGAAAGCCCATCACCGTGTAGATCTGTTTCTCCTCTGTGGCCTCTGTCTGTTCGGTCATTTGCTGAAATTCGAACGGCGTTGTGGAGTCTGCAGCGATGCCACCGGAAATCGCGTCGGCGTCGCTCCTCCACATCTTGTCTGGTCGTTTGAGAACTTGGTCCAATATGGTTCCAGATCTTTGCTTTAGTTTTGCCCTGATCTGTCGTTTGTTTGGAAATTGCTCTATCCCGTTTTAAACTTGAGTTGTTCTTGAGATCTGCTTATTTTTTGCTCTCTCGTTGATTTGCTCTATCACTGCTGGTCATCATCTTTTAGAATTTTGCAGTGCTTCTAGCCGTTGGATGTGCCTGGTTGTGCACTGATCTGGATCGTTATTTGGTTAAACTTTGCCTATGAAATTATGGGTCTTGAGGCACTTGTATTGGCTATAGACAGATATTTCACTATATTAACTGGATCAAATGCAACACTGTTTATTAGCCTATGAAAATACACACTTATTTGAGGCTTACTTGCACTGATATTGTACACCATTCGGCCAATGATGTTTGGAGGCCAATACAAGTCGCGTCCCGTATTTACCGTCCCTTATGTGTCCCAAAAACAAACAAAAAAGACGATGACGAGAATATACATACAATGTTGCAAAAACAAACGAGATAGGCAATGGGATCCGCACTTGGCATGGCAACACGACCGGCCGGCGTGTTTGCGGCTGTGATGGTGTTTTTAACCCCCTATCACCCAATCTGAGCATAAACTTTTACAAAATTTATTTTTTCCTTTATAATTATTATTTTTATTATTATTACTATCATTGTTATTTTTATTTTTATTATTATTCTTAATCTTATTACTATTATTATTATTATTATTGGTTTTTTTTATATTGTATTAATTATCGTACTAATATTTTTTTAACATTTCTTTTGCGAGGTACATCTCGGCGAAACTCGCTAACAACCACTTTATCGCAGAAGACAAGCCTTTAAAAATTGCTATTGCATTTTCTTATTATTTTATTTATTTGGCCTTTATTAATTTTATTTTATATATTTGGCATCCTAACTGATTTATTTTATTTGCAAGGTATTTTCGGATGGAGTTTTGAAGTCCATAGCGAATATCGAATATTGATTTATCTATGCAATTATTTGTATTCTAACCGTATATTATAGTGTAAATTATTTTACTTACTTTTAATATATTATTCGAATTCCTATTATATAGTCCAGCCGGTAACTATACTTGGTGGAATCTGAGAGGTACCTAACACCTTCCTCTTGGGTTAATTTGAACCCTTACTCAGAATTTTTGGTTCGTAGATCAAGTTCGGAGTTAACACTAAAATTAGCTAGAAACAAAGTAGGTGCCCTAATACGCCCAGTTAAAAAATATGTTAGGTGGCGACTCCAACTCTTTACCCGTGAGTTACCCAATAAGTCGAACCCTATTTCGAACTTTAACGGGTTCGGGAAAAAGTGGGTGTCGACAGAATGGCGACTCCGCTGGGGAAATCAAGGTTCTAACCATAACGGACTTTAAATTGAGATTCTTTACTTGCTTTGTTTACTTGCCATTTATTTCGATACTAACTTTTCTTCGTTTCCTTTTTTACAGGATTGAGGTTTATTTTGAATTTTCAAATTTTGGTGCTTTATTCTTTAATTGCTCGGTTATACTCACTTCACAGTTGTTTATGTCACTCGCACTTCCTCCACTCCTGAAAAGCTTTACACTTGCACACACCATAAACGGTTACGTGAATCTTACGGTCGTTTCACTCTCAAAAAACCCTTTAGAGTAAATGGTTTGGAATCTAGTTGGTCTGTGGTACAACCAACAATTCTAAATGTTCCAACCCCTTGGTTGTCTGCCTATGGGAACCATGTCCTTGTCTAGTAAACCCACTCTTTGAAGGTTTTTACGACGCGTCCCATACGTCAACTATTTTCAAAATCTTCCATAAAATTGCTAAATCTTTTTCTTTAAAATAATTTCACTTCATGATTCTTTTCTCATTTTTAATATTGTCTAGTTTCTATTAATCCTATTTTTCGAAACTAACGTGTTTGTTTTGTTTTTCTTTTTCATTATCCTTTTAAAAATCATTTTGGGAAATACTTCAATATGTGCATCCTTTTACAATACTTAAACATTTTTAGAAACATGAGCATTTCTTTCAAAAAACTGGTGTATTTTAAAATTTGTGCATATCACGCATATCTTCCGCCACTCCTGGCAACTTTCTAAATCATGCATTGAAAATACAGTGGTCACAACCACCTCCTCCCTCATAGAAATTTCTTACGGGGAATGACTTGGAATCTATTTGGTCCGAGATGTTCCCGCTCCTGAGTTGTCTGCTTAGGAGGATAAAAAAACTCGGTCTAGCTAACTCCATTCCTTAGTAGCAACGGCAAGAGTCATGCATCATGACATATCATTGGTCGACTTGTTCTCAAGTCCAAGAGACCAACTTGTTCAAACGGTCCGAACAGGTTTTTTAACCCCCAAAGAATGTTGGATATGATTTATTTGCATTTTCTTAAAGGGTTGAATGTGCAGAATATGGACCGTTTATCGGCATTGTTCAGCATTCAGTGCCATTCAAAGGCATAAAAATTACCTAATAGGTGTCAAAAGCCCAAATAAAATCGGAAATAATTGTTTATTCATAAACAATCGGAATTATTCTGTATTCAACATCATTCAAAGGCACAAAGGTTATCCAATAGGCGTCAAAAGCCCAAATCGAATAAGAAATGATTGTTTATTCATAAACAGTCGAAATTATTATGTATTCAATGCCATTCAAAGGCATGAAAGTAACCTAAGAGGCATTAAAAGCCTAAATTGAATCAGAGACGACTGTTTATTCCCAAAGGATTGGAATCATTCTGTATTCAATGTTATTCAAAGGCTTAAATGGTAACCGAAGAGGCATTAAAAGCCTAATTTGAAGCAGAAATGACCGCTTGATAGGTGGGATGACACATAACGCACATTTATCCTTTGAGCATTATATAAAGACTTGACATCCTTGGCATGTCAAAAGTCCATTAACAACTTTCGCCTAAAGTGTCTAAAAGGTTCTCAACCCACAACGACACATCTCTTCATATCCTATGTTGCATTGTTTTCAAAAGCTTATGCCACACATTGATCATTTTGTTCACAATAAAGCGAATCTTAGGTATTTTTCTTCTCCCTTTTCCTATCATCCTTCACCTTTTCAGAAAGATCATGGCAAATAGAACATTTGACATGGTTGCTGAAATCCATCAGTTTCTCAGAGATTGGTGGGGGAACCTAAGCATAGATCAACAAGATCGAGTTAAAGTAGTGTTGGGGAATATGATTTCACTAATGGAGCACACGGCAATGAAAGGGATAGTAGAAGCATCAGTACACTATTGGGATGCAGACCGAGCAGTTTTTCACTTTGGGAGTGTAGAGTTGACACCATTACTGGAAGAAATATGCAGGTTAACTCAATTACCATTTGAAAGTGAAGAAATCTTGATGCCTAAGAACATTACACCCAAAGAGTTCTTCGAAATAGTAGGTTTAAGCCAGAATTATGCACTGACAGTATAAGGCAGTCGGGAATTTTTCTGACTTCCCTCTACATCAAATTTGGGTATGGAGAAGCATTTCAAGAATGTGAAGACTATTTCAGCATTAACCAGGCAGAGTGGCAAGAGCAGAAGGTACTTACTTTTGTCACTAGCGTTTTAGGGACTGTCATGTTTCCAAAACACAAAGGACGAGTTGATGTTCACATGGTATCAATTGTCGATGCCTTACTCAAGGACTTCAATAAGAAATACACTTTGGTACCGATGATTGTTGCAGAAATGTACCGAGCTTTAGAAAGATGCAAGAAGGGTGCTAGCTTTTTCGAGGGTTACAATTTGCTTCTACAAATTTGGATAATGGAACATTTGCAAAGGATGAACAACACGGACCAAACCTTCCACTCCATACCAAGAGAAAACTACATCTTGACTCATACCGCCCGCATGGACAACGCTTTCGAGAAATAGGACCAGCCAACAACTGCCATAGGCTGGCACCACAGGCTTTCTCAGTTGACATCTGAAAACATACAATGGATGTTTGATTACTTTCCCAGGACAGCAGTAATCGCACGATCCGAAAGGAGCTTCATTTCTCATCTTAGTGGGCTTTAGAGGAGTTTACCCATATACTTCTTTAAGGGCACTTAGACAAGCAGGGTTAAAGCAAATTGTACCCCAAATTGAAGACATCAGAAGTTTCAAAGAAAATATTTTCGGAAGAGTGATACTGTTCAAAGACAAGATATTAGAACTTTGGAAAGAAAGAAAACAAATGGAAACCGAGACTATTGGACGAGACAGATTAGACGCAGGCTATGATGAAGACTATCCAGACTGGCTTAGGAAAGACATAGCAAGCGCAGTTCAACCAAGAACAACGACAAAGAGGAAAAGAAATGTTGAGGAGTTGGAAATCGGGTACAAGAGGCTACGTAAACAACTGGTGAGGGCACAAGAGAAAATAGCAAAGAAACAAAGTTTGGCCGAAGCAAAGAACAAAGAAAAAAGCAAATGGCACAGTAAGGCAGAACTCCTGACAAAACGCATAGAGTCTATCGGTGTATGGGCTGGCGAAGGAATGAACGATGTGACTGATAAAGGAATAGAGGACAAAGGAAGTAAGGCTTGGGAAATGTTGAAAAACTTCACATTTGACATATCCCGACTCTTAACTGATGCAGACAACATCATTTTTCAAGGAGACTCATCAGAGGCAAGCTTGTCCGAGGGAGACTCGTCCGAAGAAGAAGAAGAAGAAGAAGAAGAATCTTCTGAGGATGGATCAGCATGAAAGATGTTAACCTGGCTATGATCTAATCTCCTAGCAATGTTTTCCACTTTTTGCACTATTTCCATATCAGCCAGTGTAACAAAAGATCCAATAAATGAAATATTCTCTTTTAGACTCCGCATTTTGTAGCAAATGAAATGATACATGTGGCACAAAAAGCCTTCCAAATCATCATGCATAAAGCGGTCATTTACATCATAGGATACATTTTTCTTTTCTAGGTGTGCATTACATGGATTTGCTTGATTGCTCTAGGTCTCTTTCTACCTAAGTCAATCCCTTCCCAAATCTAATCTCCTACCAAGGCACCTCATCTCCCTACTCTATACCCAAAGCCTGATGTCAGAAATCTTTCGCATGTTCTGATAATTCCCTATTCCTTACCAACTCAAAAAGCTATTATCCAAAGGTTGGTTTAAGTTGAACTCCAAGGTAGAAGATATGGTTAAGCAAAGTGTACTTGTCAATGATTTGTCAAAAAATAAGAAAAATTTATTACAGCAAACATTGTGCACATGGAGCAGAATATTGGCGGAGCAAGAGATATGTTGGTCAAACTCAAAAACACACATGACTTACCATAATACCTTTTGACACAAAATCTGAGGATTATTTTGTTGCTCCAGTCCACATTGTAATACATTGAAGGCAATCCAGAGCATTTTCAAACCGGCACCTATTCATGGTCGAAAAGGCGTTAAAAGGTTATCATAAGGAAGTGAGAAACGAGGGGGACCCACTTGAGGATATAAAGGTTTATGCATAACAACCAAAATTAGCAGGCTGATTCAATTTGGATAAGAATGCAAAGGCGCAGTGACAAAGATTCCATTATATAACGGAGCCAGAAACTCTTGTTGAGTATTGGAAGCGTATCCCTACCAACTAGTTAGTGCAGGACGAGATGATGAACTCAAGATGAAGCTATTTGAGACACTTTCAAGACCATTAATTGATTTGATACAAAAACAGGGGCAGCCATATTTCTTGGAGCAATTTTGGTCGAAAGCTTTATTTGTCTAAATTTTCATGACAACAACTACATTGAGAAAGGAATACAATATGACCAACCTCTAAAACATCTTGACTGAAGCAGCCATCTAAGAATATACATGATACACCGGGATCGATCTCTTGGCAACAAAATCTACCTGGCAAGCAAAAGTTGAGGCAATGATTGAATTGCAGCATTTGGTTGACAAGTATGAAAGACATCAAGTATCTCTCTCAAAGACACACGGGTATCATGACACATAAATTTGCAAGAAAAAATGATAAATGCATAAGGTCTTGGGCCAACCTCCCTTTCTGTCACACAAATACAACATATTCCTTACACAACCTCTTTATTACTTTTCATTGACATTCAACTCTTCATCTCCTGCTTAAACAAGCATCAGTTGTTTGACCAAATCCTTGCCTTGACTGGTACATAAAGCACTTAGGCAATCTCTTGTGATATCTATGCGTTCTATCACAATCTCCAAATTCAAGTACTAATCGATCACCCGCGGTCTAGGCATTCTCTTAGGCTTTACGTGTTGTTTTACATAAAATCTTTGCTAATATGCTCATATAGTTTTCGCATTTTATCACTTTATTACGGTTGCTTTGCGCTTGAACACCAAAAGTTAGTCAAAGAATCTGTATTAAGAAGAGCCGAAGTGGCAAACCAAGCTGAGAACATTTTCCTATAGAACAAAGTCTTTCAAACCACCAGCATATGACACCGAGAAAACCCAGACAATCTTAATTCCACTCCCATACAACTTACAGTATGGACAAACAAAATCAGTTGACACCGTACCCGCACAAGAGTCACAACAAAGAAAGCCAATCACTATACAACCGAAGTTGACAAAACTTACAACCTCACACTACACCCAACTCACACAATAAACAAGCCCCCCCCCCCCCCCCCCCCCCCTCTGTCAAGACTTTTAGCAATAACCTTATCAGGCTCAATACAATCAAGGACGGACGAAAGGTCAAAACCTCACACCTTTACTCCTTTAGTTCAATTAAAAGATATTGCAACCAACAAACGAACTACTCCCTAGATACCCAAAATTCGATCCAACAAAGATCTACACTCATCACTCAAACATTCAATAATATGACATCACAAAATACCCAATACTGAAACACAAAATTCAGAGTCTGATTGACAAAGGCAAGACAATGATTAGAACCAACAAATGGAACTTGCAACTCTCAAATGACAAATGCATTTTCTATACAAACCAATCCATCAAAGATAGCTCCGTGACTTTTCAAAAGAAAAGCACGAAATAAGAAGACACCCCGTCACAACCCAAGATAAATACAATTTTAAACAACCTCCAAATCCAGCAAAATCCAAACACCAAACCTCAGTCTAAGTATGCAAGTACCCACATAATCAGAGTCATCGAGATACCCAATCGTCACACTAAAAGACGAATGCAGATTCAAGCCAATACATTGGTGTTCAGTACAATGCAACCACTTTGTTTCGACTAATGAATCTTTCTTTGACAGCAGATCTTTCAGCACAAAAACAAAATTCGCAGGCAATCACAACAGACATGATAGCACTTCAGCCACGTCAGGCTTAAAATATGACGACTAGCTACGTCAGGCTTATAATATGATGAATAGCCACGTCAGGCTTAAAATATAACGACTAGCCATGTTAGGCTTAAAATATGACGATCAACCACGTAAGGCTTAAAATATGACGATCAACCACGTCAGGCTTAAAATATGACGACCAGCCTCGTCGGGCTTAGAATATGATGATTAGCCTCGTCAGACTTAGAATATGATGACTAGCCTCGTCAAGCTTATAGTATGATGATCAACCTCGTCAGGCTTAGAATATGACGATCAACCCTGTCCAGCTTAAAATAGGACGAACTCATATATTCTTTATTTTGCAGGCAATAGGCTCGTCCGCCTTAAAATTGGACATACACATATGTTTTGTTTTTGCAGGCAATAAACTGGGGCAGAATTTTTGAGGACCCCCCTCAAAAATTCCAAAAGACGCAAGCTGACACTGAGGCAGAATTTTGAGGTTGAACCTCAAAATTCACCAAATGCCCAGATAGGCAATAAGTATAACAATCAGGATAACAATATTCTAGGCAATCCTACATGCACAGTAACATTATTGTATATTTTTAGCACTTCACTTTACTTTTTGTTCGCAGGGTACACAGCCCGACAGGACAGGCACTTTACTTTTTGTTCGCACGGTACACAGCCCGACGCGACAAGCACTTTACTTTTTGTTCGCATGGTACACGGTCCAACTCGACATGCACTTTACTTTTTCTTCGCAGGGTACACAGCCCGACGCGATAGGTACTTTACTTTTTGTTCGCGGGGTACACAGCCCGACGCGACAGACACTTTACCTTTTTGTTCGCAGGGTACACAGCCCGACACAACAGGCACTTTATTTTTGTTCACAGGGTACACAGTCTGACGCAACAGGCACTTTACTTTTTGTTCGCAGGGTACACAGCCCGACGCGATAGGCAAACATCTCACAACGAGAGGCAGTAGCATTAGGTTCTCATTACGAGGAGGCAGTAGTAGTAAGTTCTCATTACGAGGAGGTCGTAGCAGTGCTGACGAGCACATAGGTCTCTTTACGAGAGGCACTGGCAAGACGATCCAATGACAGAAAATCTACCTTATGTTTATAAATGTAATCTGCGACAAGCTCACCTTCGGTGCAAGGCCAGAAATTGGAACACATTGATTCTGCTCATTCCCGTCCTTCGCTTTTTATTGCAGGAAGCAGCGTGATAGTGTTCTAGGGTATACAGCCCGGCACGACAAGCAATTATCTCCTGACAAGAGGTGCTTAGCATCTCCGGATGAGCAAATAAATATCCCCAGAGGAGAGGCATATATTTGCTAAGCACTCAAAGCACCTGAAAATAGACTAGACAACTATGTAACAAAGGAGAGCTCAGCTCAACAGGGAGTTTACTTTATCTTTATTTCTATTTCGCACTTATCTTGATTTTGGCTGCAGGGCAATCTCCGACGTCCCGACAAATCCCGCGCCATTTCCTATACTCTCATACTTGCTCCCTAAAAAAATCACTACCCCTCACGAAAATGGTGCGACCCTAAAACCTCAAATGCATACTATGCACCGTTCTGGAACTCCATTTGAGAAGCTTAATCCTTTCGACAGTTCCTTTGCTATACCCACAAACTATCTATTTTACCGAGTCCCAAAGCGCTCAAGTCTAAATTTCCATACTCACACATATAATCTGCCTAATCTTTCATAACAATTTAGGATGTCATTTTACATTTCCTTCCAACTAATACCTACTTTGTCTATTCAAGCTCATCTGCGTCAATCGTGCGTGTTTTCGTGCTCAATCGTGCCCATCTATTTGACTCGTACGCATTTATAAAACTCGCTCCTCAAATGTTTCCTAGCTCAGTCAAGGCAATATTGAAGACGAGATTACTCATTTATCGAGATGAGGTGGAAGCTATGTACATATAAACTCCTCTTTATGGGTGTGTAGCGCGCCACATTTTCATAACTAGGATAATTATAAGCCTCCTTTCCCACACTCGATCTATTGATGTTATCTCATCTTTGCTAGTGCCTTTGTCTCATTCTTCATTTATCTTGCCAAAAGGCAAAGCATATATGAATCTAAACTTTACATACTTGGATAAGTTTTGTCGTTACATCATGCACCATAAACATCTCACACAACATGCCATTTTAGAACTACACACGGCCTGATTCTCGTGAAACCCGAGATATGTAGGCAATTCAGAGACTTGGGTTCGGCCGAAAACACCTCAAAACTCTCATTTTCCCTTTCCACCATTTCGCCTGTCATTCGTGACAAAATTGGCTACTCCGTCAACTATCTTTGCCCAAAGATTCTTTCATCATCTCCGGACAAATAAGGGCAGCTGTTGACACCCAATTTTATCCCTCCTTTTTCATTAATTCGGCTATATTTAACGTACAAGTGCAAGGTTGACCATTTAAGCAAATTTGCATTAGAAAGCATGCATTTACGTGTGATATCACCTATTTATACATTATATATTTTTAATTGTGATTATATTATTTGCATCATTTAGACTATTTGTTAAACTGTGACTATTTGCGTAATTTATTGCATAAATAAAGTCTAATAATTAGTTGTAACTATATATATATATATTTAACTTAATTCGACCCCAATTATTTCATTTCTCTTCTTCTATATATAATTTATGTATATTTTTATCCGGCACCTTTAAATTAAATATTGGTCTAATTAAAACTATTCAGTCCAAATTCTATGCTGTCTATTTCATTTCCTTATAATTTGTCATATCCCTTTCTAAGGTATTACTTTGAACCAAGACAAAGGGTTTTCTAGCTACACTCCTTACATGTTGGCAAATATCTCTTTCACAGTAAAGGAAAAAGAGTCATCTCTCTCATATCACCATCAAATCCCCAACATCCGCAAAGTGATCCCCATTATCAGCTCAAATCACCATCTGATTACTCCCAATCTCTTCCATATATTGAGAAGATTCCTAACGACCCTTATTTAAAAAAAAATTGATTATATACTCCATCATATTCTTCACTCACACACACACTTATCAACAGAAAAACAACTACACACGCCTCCACCGTCAGTAGTGGAGACACAGCGATACAAACACGGAAACACAGCATCACCTACCCCCCAGACCCCAGCTATACAATACACACACACACACACACAGTAAAACAAGATACAACTATCATCTCCTTCTTCACTCTCACTCCTTACACATATATATCGATATACACACACACTAATAAATACACCCACGACCAAATTCTCTCAACGCCACCGACATTACATACACACCCATAAGAACAGATATACAAAGATCGGAAAGAGAGAAGCATAGGGAGACTTGAAACAGATCGGGACAGTGGGGGAACACCCATCACCAAAAACCCATCATCACCAGTGACGGCATCGTTTATCAGAAAGCCCATCACCGTGGAGATCTGTTTCTCCTCTGTCGCCTCTGTCCGTTCGGTCATTTGCTGAAATTCGAAGGGCGTTGTGGAGTCTGCAGTGATGCCACCGGAAATCGCCTCGGCATCGCTCCTCCACCTCTTGTCTGGTCGTTTGAGAACTTGGTCCAATATGGTTCCAGATCTTTACTTTAGTTTTGCCCTGATCTGTCGTTTGTTTGGAAATTGCTCTATCCCGTTTTAAACTTGAGTTGTTCTTGAGATCTGCTTATTTTTTGCTCTCTCGTTGATTTGCTCTATCACTGCTGGTCATCATCTTTAAGAATTTTGCAGTGCTTCTAGCCGTTGGATGTGCCTGCTTTTGCACTGATCTGGATCGTTATTTGGTTAAACTTTGCCTATGAAATTATGGGTCTTGAGGCACTTGTATTGGCTATAGACAGATATTTCACTATATTAACTGGATCAAATGCAACACTGTTTATTAGCCTATGAAAATACACACTTATTTGAGGCTTACTTGCACTGATATTGAACGGATACTACACCATTCGGCTAATGACGTTTGGAGGCCAATACAAGTCCCGTCCCGTATTTACCGTCCCTTATGTATCCCGAAAACAAACAAAAAAGGCTATGACGATAATATACGTACAATGTTGCAAAAACAAACGAGATAGGCAATGGGACCCGCACTTGACATGGCAACTCGACCGGCCGGTGTGTTTGCAGCCGTGATGGTATCCTTAACCCCCTATCACCCAATCTGAGCATAAACTTTACAAAATTTATTTTTTCCTTTATTATTATTGTTATTATTATTATTATTACTATCATTGTTATTTTAATTATTATTCTTAATCTTATTACTATTATTATTATTATTATTATTATTATTTTATATTGTACTAATTATCGTACTAATCTGGTTTTAACATTTTTTTGCGAGGTATATCTCGGCGAAACTCGCTAAAAACCATGTTGTTGGAGAAGACAAGCCTTTAAAAATTGCTATAGCATTTCCTTATTATTTTATTTGTTTGGCCTTTTTTAATTTTATTTTATATATTTGGCATACTAAATGATTTGTTTTATTTGCAAGGTATATTCGGATGGAGTCTTGAAGTCCATGGCGAATATCGAATATTGATTTATCTATGCAATTATTTGTATTCAAACCGTATATTATAGTAGAAATTATTTTACTTGCTTTTAATTTATTATTCGAATCCCAATTATATAGTCCGACCGGTAACCACACTTGGTGGAATCTGAGAGCTGCCTAACACCTTCCTCTTGGGTTAATTTGAACCCTTACTCAGAATTTTCGGTTCGTAGATCAAGTTCGGAGTTAACATTAAAATTGGCTAGAAACAAAATAGGCGCCCTAATACGGCCAGTTAAAAATATGTTAGGTGGCGACTCCAACTCTTTACCCATGAGTTACCCAATAAGTCGAGCCCTATTTCGAACTTTAAGGGGTTCGGAGAAAAATGGGTGTCGACAACTATTCAACCCCCCCCCCCTCCTCTTCTAGTGTCCCTATAACAGAAGTTATATTTTAAAGAAAAAGCTACACGATTAATCAAGCTAATCGTGTCGAGCCGAGCTTGATCGAGCTTTACCCGAGTAGAGCCGAGCCGAGCCGAGCCGAGCTGAGTCAAACTTTAAATGAGACCGAGTCGAGCCGAGCTAAAAGGCAATCGAGCCGAGCCGAGCTCTGAGCCGGATCAGCTCTATGCCCAGTCCTGTGCAATACAAATGAGTTAATTCATCTTTCTATAGTTACGCTTGTTTAACCTAGATACGATTTTAGGCCAATTAACAATTAAATTTATATTTGCGGAGTCACGGTCAATAGTTGAGATTAATTATCCGTACGAAGAATTAAATAATAGTAATATAGAATGCTAAAAGTAAAGCATAAATCGAAATAAAGAGAGGCAAACGTATCGTATCCTTCGTCTCCGGGGAGAGTTGGTCGATATCCACCACACTTGAGATAATCAAATGCTAGAGCAATAATTTGAATCTAAACAGAGTATATGTCTGAGCGCAAGAGAGAGAGTATTTTTATTTATAGAATATGCAGGAAGTAAAGTTGTTACAATTGGTAAAGGTAGATGCTATTTATAGGCATAGAAGATGCCTGTTGAGATTGTAGTAGCCGTTGGGTGAGGAACCGCTCGGATAAAAAACCGCTAGGCGTCTTATCCAGAAAGGTTGTAACCGCTTGGTGACTGTTTGATGAATGATCGCCTCCCATAATGCTGGTAACTGCTTGTTCAAATTATGCTGACTGTTGATACATCCTGTAACTTCCTGGGGTCTGCCCGTGGGAAGTGTCTGTCCGGTGAATGTCTGTCCGGCAAATGTCTGTCCGGTGACACGTCAGCTCATGCCACATGGACGGCACGTGTCACCCGCTAAAGTCCAGTCAGTTTTTATCCAATACAGATAGTCCCCGCACTTCTCGGGCAGAGTATCTGTCCGAGGAGTGGATGAGAATTTTGGCGGGAGTTTTTGCAAACTTTTTGTTTTCATATGATGTAATTTTGATGACGCAGGGTTTTTATCAGATAGGTGACAAGCCCTTAAGACGTGTGCATTAAATACACCGTATGGAAAAGTAATTACAGCTGCACGTCTGCAAAACCGCAGTCTACTCTGAAAGGACTACTGTGTTCCCCGAGGGTAAAAAGCAATAATTTTAACCGTCTCTTCCACGTGCGCACGTCACTTGTTGACTGCGAGGTGACCGCTGCTCTTCAGGATAATGATGGCGCTACAAAGTGTTGATTAGCCCTATCCCTTTTATCGACGGCCAGATCTGAGTGTTGGTTATCTGATAACCTCCACGTGTTTTTGCGAGAAATTGGAGATCTGCACCCTGATTCCTATAAATAGGGATCTACTTGACGAGAAACCTTTTACCCACTCTTATTCCTCCTGTGCTATTCCTTGAAAACCCTTGAACCAACTTCTTGAGCTTCTCTTGATAACTTCATCCTTTACTTAAAATCATGGCTTCAAGATCCAGAAGAAATCAGAATATCGATGTTGCTAGTAGTCGTCGGCCAACCCTAGGCCGCGGGCTACCCAGGCCACTGCTATGGAAATAATCCCCAAGAAATGGGGTGAACTTGAGGCAGATTGCAACATCAAGTCCTTCAATAACAAGGAAGGTGATACGCGCAATTGGCTTGCGTATAGGTTTAAATCGGGGATCACGAAGGAGGTGATCTCGCACGTCAGAGTAGACTGTGACTGGGGTGACGAAATTCCCCTCTTGCTGGTTTCTGAAGGCGAGAACATTACCTCTCACCAGGCTGGGTGGACAGCCATTGGCACCTATCCTTTCACAGTGGGATGTAGGCTGCCTTTGCACCCAGTGCTGGAGAGACTTTGCAGAGAGTATCTTCTCTGCCCGGGGCAGTTGAGTCCTAGTGTCTACAGGATAGTCACACTCCTAGACTGGTTTGCGGCCGAAACTGACCAGTCTTTTGACTATAAACACTTCATTTCTTTGTATAGCGTCCAGATTTTCAAGGACGGCTACGTGAACGTCAGAATGCGCGGGAGCAAGGGCTTGGTGCGCAGCTCCGAGGATACCGGTGACCGAGGTTGGGTGCACCGGTACCTGTTCGTGCATTCCTCAGCCTTGACTTTCGACGACAAGGCGCACCTTCCAGAAGTCTGGAATAAAACACGTAAGTCCCCGAGTTTTTTGTGTGTATATTTCGTCTTTCCTTCTTCTTCTGACCTTCATTAAAACTTCCTTGTGCAGCGACCAAGCAACCCTACGACAAATTCATAACTATAGATGAACTGACGGCGTGGGTTGAGCCGATTCTAGCGAGATTTGAACCAGAGAAGAGAGAGTGGTCGCACTTTGCTTCTCTCAAGAGTTTGACCGTAAAAAACCACGGTGAGGATACTTCTATCCTTTTGATAGCCCTTTCTTCTTGAACCCTTCTTACGCCTGACCATTTTTCCTCTGTTACAGGTTTGGGTACTTCAGGAGGCTTTTTCCCTGCTCCCCCTCAGGACAGACCTACTGAGCCTGTCGCCGACCCCATTGCTAAAGCTGAGGCTATACTGGCTTCGGCCGGCGCTTTGCGCAGTAGGGAGGGAGGTGAGGAACTTCTGTCAGAGGGGTTGAGCCCTTTGAAGAAGAAGAGGAAGAGCCACGGCCAGGGCGGAGCGCGGAAGAAATCTGCTCGTAAAGCTTCCGCTGCTACTGGGCAGCCCTCGTCGGCTGGTGGCGATCCTTCTGCTAGAGCAAGTGTCCCGGAGCCCATGGAGACGGGCACTGAAGTTACTGCTGAAGTCCCTGAGTCCGTACGGGGAGAAGGTCCGGCCCAGGAAGTTATCCACCTGTCGGATACCGATGTTGAGGTAGATGTTCCCCTTACGCGGAGGCCTCATCTCCGCAGTGACAGGAGAAGGGCCGAGGAGGAGGCCGCCCGATCTCCGCCGAGGAGTCCCCGAGTTGGTGACGGGGAGGGGGCAGGTCCTTCTCGCGCGGACAAGGGCAAAAGGAAAGTTGGCGAAGAAGAAGAACAAGAAGAAGAAGAAGAAGAAGTGAGAGAGGGAGCAAGAGGAGAAGCCGGGGGAGAGGCTTCCCAAGAAAGCGACCAAGGTCCTCGTGTTTTCCGTTTTGAGGATCTGGAAAACGTGGCCCCTGAGGGAGCAATCCCTGTTGTTCTTCGTGATTGTGAGACCATAGATCAGGAGGTGGAAGGTGATTCAAACCTTTCTTCGTCAAGGTTTGTTTGGCGATCAGCTATTGCGGGGCGGACAGAGCTAAGTGACATAAAGGGGGTTCTTTATAAGTTTGGGCCAAATTATCCCTCAAAACAGGCTAGGGAACCCAAGCTCTGTGAAAGGAAACACACCCTGAGACTTGCTCCTGATGTCAATTTTGTGGCCAGACCGCGCAGTTTGGTTAAAGCAGTTTCTTCGCTCATCGGTCCCCGAGAAGAGTGGGTGCTAAGAGATTTATCCGATGAAGAACTGGCCTGCCAAATTGCTTCTGATTCCGCCCGGGTAAGCTTTTCCTTCTTTGTTGTTTTTTTTTTTTAGAAGCAATTGTTAGCCTCGGATTTGTAACCATGATTTGCTTCGTTTCTCAGTCAAGCATGCTGGCCGCTGAAATCATGTTCCGCTCCCGGCTGAACAATGCCAATCAAGTAGTAGAGGTGAAGAAGGCATTGCTTGAGGCTCTGAAGGATAACAAGACCTTGATCGAGCAGTGTGGTTTCCTTGGTGGGGAAGTTAACCGGTTAACAGATGTTAACAATAATCGCCTTGAGCAGATCAATGCTCTCACCAGGGAAAAGGACCGTCTTTCTGAAGAGAAAGAGGGGTTCGCACGCTCTATTCAGGGTTTGGAGAGACTTCTTGAGGAATGCCACAATTGTCTGAACAGTGCTAACGACGAGCGTGCAACTCTTGAACTGAACCTGCAGAGGGCAAACGACGAATCAACCAGGGCCCGCTCCGAGCTTCAAGCTGCCAAAGACCAGGTCGCCCAATTGATGGGCGCTCAGGCCGTTTTGACCAAGGATCTGGCAAACTTGCGTGACCAATCAGAGATTAAGGCCAAACTCTTGGCCCTTGAGGCCAAACGCACGTTGCTTGCACAGATCCGGGCTGGGCAGGTTGATGTCGAAGAGATGTTGCAGTCGACGAAGAACGTTGTTCGAAGGATACAACAAGCGCTGGGTCTCTCTCCTGAAGAGTCGGATGGCGATGAAGATGATGATGAAGATGAAGAATTGGGGAGTGACGACAGGACTGGCGGAGCTGGTGCGCTGAGTCCCGGTCACGACCTTTCAAGTTGATATTTTTTTTTTTTTGAACTGATGTATTTTTGTTCTGTCTGGCAAGAGCCGGACTTCGTTGTTGGGTGGACAGAAGTCTAACAAAGACTCTCTGGTCCTTGGCCGGTTTGTTTGGCCTGTTGAACACTCTATGAAATTCTGTCAGCCGTACTCGGCGTTTTATTACTTCATAGTTGTAATGTATATATGCCATTTTGGACCCATTCAGTGACTATGTTTAGGTTTGAATTCTCGATCCTTTGGTATGCATATATTTTGGCTTTCGTGCCTTATAATTGGGAACTGCTTTTCTTGAACTTTGAACTTTATTAAGTTCGTACTTCCAAAAGTCTGCCCGAATGTTTCTAACTTACCCTTTGATCGAGTAAAAGTCGTAAGTTGTAGGTAGTTTGAACGAGTTGTGGTCGTTTAGAGTTTTGGCCAAACCCTTGCCCTATGCATATAACTTTGCTTATTGCTTTGATAATTGAAAGTTGTTTCATGGCTTTGTAGGTTGGCTCTGGCCGAATTGTTAGCCTTGTGAGCGACTCCTCTTATTTTCGTGGAAGCCTTGTCACATAAGGGTTTTGTTTTGTGAACGACTTCTCTTATTTGCCGTGGAAGTCTTGTCACGCAAATTGAAAAATTTGCTGCCTTTAGATAAGGTCTTATGCCTGTATTAAGGTCTTTTGCCTGTTCTAAGGTCTTTTGCCTGTACTAAGGTCTTTTGCCTGTACTAAGGCCTTTCTTGGCCTATGGGGCCCTCACCACCCCCTTTGTTTTCATGTTGGAGCACGTAAAGTGACAAGATGAAAAGAGTTTTCGGTGAATTATAAATAGAACACATATAACCAAACGAGGAGTGTGTCCGTTGTGGGATTCGAACCCACAGCCGCGAAGTTGAAGAACTTCGAGCTCTACCAGTTGAGCTAAACGGATCTGGCCTTGTTCAGACCGTTAGTACCATTTAGGAAGGATGTATAACAAAAAGTAAAAACTTTTTTGTAAAGATAAAAGTAAGAACTTGTATGTAAGGATAAAAGTAAGAACTTTTATGCAAAGATAGAAAAGGTAAGCGTAGAGTGACTAACCGTCCTTGTCACCTAGAAGTGATACCTTTTGAGATGAATTACATTCCAGCTGTTCGGAACGATTGAGCCGTCCGATCGTGCCAAGCGATAAGATCCCTTGCAGGCTGAAGCGATTACTTTGTAGGGTCCTTCCCAATTAGGGCCAAGCTTCCCCGAATTCGTCTCTTGCGTGCTCTGGGAAACTTTTCTGAGTACAAAGTCCCCGACTTGGAAGCTTCGTACGTGCAGTCCCCGATTGTAGTACTTCTCGACTCGTTCTTTTTGCGCAACTACTCATACGGGGGCCAATTCTCTGCGTTCTTCAAGGAGATCCAATTCTTCGGATAGATTAACTGAGTTCGATTCTTCAGTGGCATGCGCATATCGCAGACTGGGCTCCCCTATCTCGACTGGGATCAGAGTGTCTGCACCATATACCAAAGAGTAGGGAGTTTCCCCGGTACTCATTTTTACTGTGGTGCGGTAAGCCCACAATACTCCAGGTAGTTCTTCAACCCAACATCCCTTCGCTTGCTCGAGGCGTTTTTTAAGAGATTCCACGATGATTTTGTTGGTATATTCGGCCTGTCCGTTGGCGACGGGGGTGATATGGAGAAGAGGTGATTCTCTTAATGTGCAAATCATCGAGGAACCTAGTCACTTTCTGGCCGACAAACTGCGGCCCATTGTCCATGACTATTTCCTTAGGTGCTCCAAAGCGACATATGACAAAGCGCCAGAGAAAGTCAATGACTTCTGTTTGTCGTACCTTTGAGTACGCTGCTGCTTTAACCCACTTTGTGAAATAATCCGTGATGATCAGCAAGAAACGCATTCCCCTTGGTGCCGTGGGAAGAGGACCAACGATGTCTATTCCCCACTTCATGAAAGGCCACGGAGAGATGATTGAATGCAACGGATCGGCTGGCTGATGGAGAAGATGGGCAAACCTCTGGTATTTGTCACATTTCCTGACAAATTCATTTGCATCCTTTTCCATTTTATCCCAATAATATCCTGCGCGTATCAGTTTCCGAGTTAACGCCTTACCACCAGAGTGGTTTCCGCAACAACCTTCGTGGACCTCTCTCATCACATAATTAGTCTGATTCGGCCCAAGACATTTCGCGAGGGGTCCTGCGAACATCCTTCGGTACAGCTCGCCATTGAGAATGGTGTACCGGGCTGCTTTTATTCAGAGTTTACGAGCAGCCTTTGCATCTGTAGGGAGAGTCCCGTGGATGAGATAATTTGTTATCTCATTCCTCCAGTCCCAGGTAGTGCTGATGGTGTTGACTTCGAATTTCTCCCTATCCATGGTTGTGTAGAGGAGTTGAACAATAGCCGAAGAGCTAGCCGCCCCTATTTCTGCAACCGATCCCATGTTTGCAAGAGCATCGGCTTCGTGATTCTCTTATCGTGGGATTTGAATTGCTTCCTAGTTGTCGAACTGCGCCAGGAGTTCCTTTACTTGGCCGAGGTATGCCAACATCCTGGGTTCTCGTGCGACGAAACCCCCATTGATCTGATTGATCACCAGTTGAGAGTCGCTTTTCAGCTTGACTATGGTTGCCCCATAGCTCCGTGCCAATTCTAGTCCTGCAATAACGGCCTCATATTCGGCCTCATTGTTAGTAATGAAGGGGCATTTGATAGCTTGCCTTACCGTCTCTCCAGATGGAGCAACGAGGACCAACCCGAGTCCTGATCCCTTCACGCTCGAAGAGCCGTCTGTGTGGAGGACCCAGGTACCCAGAGCCTGCCCTGCATAGAGAATGGCCTCTTTCTCTGCTTCAGGATATACATTCATACTGAAATCTGCCACGAAGTCTGCTAAGACTTGTGACTTTATCGCTACCCTGGGCTGATAAGTAATATCGAATTCGGATAACTCTATAGCCCATTTTACCAATCTCCCCGAAAATTCTGGCTTGTGCAGGACATTTCGTAAAGGAAAAGTAGTAACTACAACTATAGAATGACTTTGAAAGTATGGGCGTAATTTCCGGGCGGCGGTTACTAGGGCTAATGCTAATTTTTCTAAAGGTTGATAGCGAGTTTCTACATCAATTAAAGCTTTGCTAACATAGTAGATAGGAAGTTGTTTACCTTTTTCTTCCCGAACTAGTACCGCGCTTACCGATGATTCTGAGACTGCCAGGTAGATTAGTAGCTGCTCCCCTTCCACGGGTGTGGTAAGTAGTGGAGGATTAGATAGATATTTCTTCAGATCCTTCAATGCCTGCTGACATTCGGGAGTCCATTCGAACTCCTTATTTTGCTTTAAGACATCGAAGAAACTTTTGCAACGATCAGATGACCGGGAGATAAATCTTCGTAGAGCTGCTACTCTCCCCGTCAGTCTCATGACCTCTTTCTTATCGCGAAGTACATCTGGGATTGATTCAATAGCCTTAATCTGAGCGGGATTGACTTCAATGCCTCGCTGAGAAACGATGAACCCCAGAAATTTTCCCGATCCAACTCCGAAAGCGCATTTCTCTGGATTCAATTTCATGTTGTATTGATCCAGAATTCGGAAAGCCTCTTTCAGATGGGTCAGATGGTCTTCTGTCGGTTTGGATTTTATCAGCATATCGTCAATGTGCACTTCCATGGTCTTTTCGATGTGATCATGGAACATTCGATTGACTAGACGCTGGTAGGTCGCACCTGCATTTTTTATTCCAAATGGCATAACTTTATAGCAATACGTACCTCGACAGGTTATGAACGCCGTCATTTCCTGGTCCTCAGGGTCCATCAGTATCTGGTTGTATCCGGAATACGCGTCGAGGAAGGTTAATACTTCGTGTCCGGCCGTTGCATCGATCAGCTGGTCTATCCGGGGAAGAGGGTACGAGTCCTTCGGACAGGCTTTGTTCAGATCTGTGAAGTCAATGCAGACTCGCCACTTGCCGTTCTTTTTAGGTACGACAACCACGTTTGCTAGCCAGTTTGGGTATTTGACCTCACGTACCGATCCGATCTTCAACAGCCGGTCAACCTCATCATTGATTATCTGATTCCGGAAAGCTCCTTACTGGCGCGTCTTCTGTTTTACCGGGCGGTGGTACGGATCGACGTGCAACCTGTGAGTAATGATGCCAGGAGAAATACCTGTCATGTCTGCATGGGACCAGGCGAATGTTGTATGCCGCTCCTTGAGGAACAGCAGGATGTCTCCCAGCATACGTTCGCCCAATTCAGTTCCCAGGTACACCTTTCACTCTGGCATATCGGCGAACAGTTCTTCAGGTTCCAGGGCTTCTACTGTTGGCATGTGGTTTTCCTTTTCATCCATTTTGGTGATGAATTCCGGGACGTCGTATTTAATCTCCTCAGGTGCAGCATCCGGTCCCGGGTGCTGTAATTGCTATTTGCTCTCCTCGGGTAGTTTAAGGGCTACCGAGTAACAATCTCGTGCAGTGCGTTGTTCTCCTCGGACTTCACGTATCCCCCATTCGGATGGGAACTTCACCAGTTGGTGGTAGGTGGAAGGGACGGCTTGCATGTCGTGGATCCAAGGTCTGCCTAAAATGATGTTGTAGGCTAGATCCGCATCGACAACATGAAAGGTCGTCTCCTTTGCTACCCCATCGGCCAAAGTAGTCAAGGTGATCTCTCCGAGCGTCTTTTCGCTTGAATTGTTGAAGCCGGAAAGAACCCGAGAGATCGGCACAATCTTATCCGCTAGTTGTGTTTCACTCACGACCCGTGCCTGGATGATATTCGCAGAGCTATCCGCATCAACGAGCACTCTCTTCACGTCGAACTCCGCCACGCGTAACGTTATGACTAATGCATCAGCGTGTGGAAACTGCAGTCCATCAGTGTCGGACTCTTCAAAGGTGATTACTGCTTCTGACCGGGGTCGCTTGTTGTTGGTAATGGACACCTTTGCGTATTTCTTTGCTGTGAAGGTAACCGCATCTACCTCGATTCCACCCGAAATAACGTTGACCGTTTGTTTCGGAGAGGATGCTCGTGGTGGACCAGGTTTGCTTTGCTGAGCCTTTGCGTGAGTTTGCTTTCCTTTCTCCGTCAGGAATTCCTTCAAGAATCCCTGTTTCAATAAATGAGCAATCTCGTACCTTAAGGCTTTGTAGTCTTCGGTAGTGTGCCCATGGTCACGGTGGAACTCGCAATATACATCTTGATTTCTTTTGCTGGGATCAGTCTTCATGTCTTTCGGCCACCGGACCTTTTCTCCCATGTTCTTGAGTACTACCACAACCTCCGCTATTTCAACGTTGAAGCTTGGCAGGTTTGGGATTCCGTGAGAGCTTGACTCGGAATTCTCCCTTCGGGACAGCCCTCTGTTGCTGTTGCTGTTGCGGTTGCGCCCTTTGGAACTGTTACGCGATTGGTCGGGGTACGGCTCATACCGTGTACCTGACCTCTCCATTTCTGCTTTTCCGCCGGATCCGCTGCTGCGAGCCTGAGGTCTTCCCCGAGCACCTGTTCCGATCAGTTTATCCTCATCGATACGTACCTTAGAGTTGTAACGATTGTAGACGTCTGACCAACTGGCTGCCGGGAACTCGCGAAGAGACTCGTAGAGTCTTCGTGTGGCCTCTGAACTCCTGACGTCCAAGCTGTTGGTGAATGCGATTGCTGCCCATCTGTCGGGTACTTTGGGGAGCATCATACGTTCTCTCTGGAACCACATATTTGCGAAGTGACTCGTCAGATCTTTGCTTGATTTCAAAGATGTCTTCTACTCGGGTCTCCGTCTTCTGAGCACCCGTGTGTGCCTTCACGAACAGTTCAGCCATTTCTGCGAAGGATCCAATAGAGTTTGGTGGCAACATTGAATACCATCGCAGGGCTCCGTCTGCCAGGGTCTCCACGAACTTCTTCAATTGCACAGACTCGATCTCCTCATCGGTGAGATCACTGGCCTTTATGAAATTACTGAACATCATGAGATGATCGTTAGGATCAGATGTTCCGCGATACCTTGGAATGTTCGGCATTTTGAACGTCGTAGGTATCGCCTTTGGGGCTGCCTCCTTCTTCCAGGGCCGCTGTGAGTAACGCTGGACGTCAACTTTCTTCAGCGTGGGTGGGGCGCCTAGTATCTGATCGATTCTCTCGTGGAGAGACTTTTGAAGTGCCTCTTGGCTTTCCTTGAATTGTCTGGTAAGATTTTCTACGACAAGGCTCATGTCCGTAGGTGCAGTAGACTCTACGTTCGGGTTCTGATTTACCTGAGTCGCTGGATCTGCAGAACCGTTACCGTTGTTGAGCTCTTCTTCTCGCCTTGAAGTATGGGAAGATGGTGCATTGGCATTAGGTGCTGCTGCATCGGCCCTCGCAGTTGAAGGATTGCTTGCCCGGAGAGAAGTTAGTGCTTCGTTGATTCCCTGGTTTATTTCTGTCTGCTGCTGCATAAAATCATGAAGAGTTCTTTGCAGGTTCCCTTGGTCAGGGGAGAGACTCCTATGTCGTCGTCTCCTTGGTGGAGTAGTGCTCTGAGAGCGTCCACGCCGATTTTGCCTGACCGGTCCTTGGGCAGACTGTTGTTGCTCGTCGGACGAATAGTCGGGAGAATATCTAGGAGATTCAGGGGAATAATTGGGACCGCGTGAAGGGGTGTTTACCTGTTGTCCACCCACAATGGTTTGTTGGGGACTATTATCTGCCATGTTAGTTATGAAGCAAGAAGATAAATAGAGATAGATATAATATCGAAGGTAGACTTTTTTAACCTACGAAAGCTATTGACCGGCTCCCACTGTGGTCGCCAAATTGTTTAACCTAGATCCGATTTTAGGACAATTAACAATTAAATTTATATTTGCGGAGTCACGGTCAATAGTTGAAATTAATTATCCGTACGAAGAATTAAATAATAGTAATATAGAATGCTAAAAGTAAAGCATAAATCGAAATAAAGAGAGGCAAACGTATCGTATCCTTCGTCTCCGGGGAGAGTTGGTTGATATCCACCACACTTGAGATAATCAAATGCTAGAGCAATAATTTGAATGTAAACAGAGTATATGTCTGAGCACAAGAGAGAGAGTATTTTTATTTATAGAATATGCAGGAAGTAAAAAGTTGTTACAATTGGTAAAGGTAGATGCTATTTATAGGCATAGAAGATGCCTGTTGAGATTGTAGTAGACGTTGGGTGAGGAACCGCTCGGATAAATAACCGCTAGGCGTCTTATCCAGAAAGGTTGTAACCGCTTGGTGACCGTTTGATGAATGATCGCATCCCATAATGCTGGTAACTGCTTGTTCAAATTATGCTGACTGTTGATACATCCTGTAACTTCCTGGGGTCTGCCAGTGGGAAGTGTCTGTCCGGTGAATGTCTGTCCGGCAAATGTCTGTCCGGTGACACGTCAGCTCATGCCACGTGGACGACACGTGTCACCCGCTAAAGTGTCAATTTTTATCCAATACAACGCTATTATCCAGAATTAACAAATTAAAGAGGGGTCAATTAATTATTAAGAAATGTTAGAACGAACCACTAGCACTATACAACTAGATTAAGCAATTGACGCACCTTGAAGGGTTTACATGTGAGCTGCATGCTAATAGAAAAAGAAGACTAAATAAATATATAGTGTCAAGTGCCAATGTTTAATGCTATTTTTCGTGGTAATTAAACTCTATATTACGACATTTTATATTTATCTAGACTACCCAAACATTTTTAAAGAAAAGCCAGGTACGTAAGTGGTAACGTCATATGGCAAAGAAATACGAGCTTTTTATATTTACATAATTTTTATTTATAAAAGTTCTATCAAGTAATAAAGGCATTAAAATGACTAAAAATAAGTTGGAAGGCCCAAGTACTGGGGCAAGCTAAAAAAGAAGCATGCTCAACAAAATATCAAATTTTAGCCTTTCTATTGGCTATTACATTATCTTTCAGTTGGTGATGATATTACTAAAACAGATTTTATCAGAGGATGCTATCAGTCCATATGTTCGATAATTATGTCACTAAGATTATTGTAATTTTCTAAGCATAATCAGTCTCGATAAAGTTCATTCTGAATACTCTAATATTATAATTTTTTTCTCTTTGAATATTCAAATTAAACATAATCACTTATGGTCCATAATGTCTTTTGCTCATTAGTTTAAAGCTTATATTAAAAATGGAAAGGAGGAAAAGGATTATCCAGTATATTATAAAATGTTTAAAGTGGTCAATTGCTTGGCTAAGACGATATAGATGAAGACGGAAGAATATCCTTTTGATACTACAATGACACTTCCAACAACTTCCCCAAGTAAGCCGGGTGCATCGGCTAAAAGACCCCTGCAATGAAGGAAATACAGGGAATAACCCTCAAGTCTTGAAAATTGGGTATATAACCCTTTAATTGCTTAGTGACCATTTAACACTAATGATCTTACCCAAGTTCTCTAGTCTCAAACCCCCAGCCCCCAAGTTACAAAAACTACACTTTGGTCTACTATATAAACAATTATTATTTACCTAAAATAGCAAAAAACAATTAAATCTTCCCACCAAAATCCCTAGACCCCCAGTTGGCTTCTTCTTCCCTCCAAGCTTTCCCGCCCAGAACCACCTGCGCCTTCAATGGCTGTTTGAGCTTCGTTTTTTGCTCCATTTCTCCCATCAAGAACTGCCTCATCTCGATCTATAACTGTTTTATCTTTTGGAACCCGTTTTTCTTGAAATTTCTTGTTGCGGCTGTAACGTCTCGATGCGAGTAATGTGGATGGAAATCTGAGGTGAATTGGTCTGGGCTTCCGTCTTTGCACATACATCCTTTCATTTCTTCAACTGGTAAGAAGTTCAAGCTGTTTTTTATTCGTTCGCCATTGTTGCAGAACTGCTGCATTATTTCATCGACCATCGACCACATTTGGTTGATCATCGACTTCGTTGAAGTAGATGGGGGATTTCGTAGTAGTAGGTGCTGACTTTATGGGTGAATGGATTGAGACCCCAAAATGCTGGAATTGGCAATCTAGGACAAAGACAACAATCCCTATTGCATTAAATGTGGAATGTACCTACGATCAGTTAATTGACAAATTAATCGATCGCGGCAACTTAACGCGCCATCGCAGCGAGGTTTCAATTAGCTATGTTTTTAGTGCTACTCCTACGAGGGGTAAGGTGGCTCCTTCTTTTATAAGGAATGATAATGATTTGCATATCTATATGCTCGATGTTGGAAATAATGGTAGCAGGCCTATTTTAAAGATATTTGTTGCCGAGAGCTCTCAAGCAGACTCAAATACTGCCACTAATGGTGCAGCTGATTCTGCAAGACCACCACGACCACCACTATTCAATGAGAGTGCGGGTGATCATGGCAGTGATGCTGGAGTTGGTGATACTGCTGGTGATATGGATAGTGAAGAAGAAAATGCTATTGAAGATCCAGAGGTTGGAGAACCCGCTGTAAATGGGAGCAACTGTGTTGCCGAATCTGCTCCCACTCAAGGCAGCAACTTGGGTGATGTGGTTGATGATTGCACAGGTTTTCATACTGGGAAAACCTTCGATACCAAGAAGAGCCTGGTTGTGGCTTTGAAGATGGGTTCAATGAAGAAGCCATTCACATTCAAAACAAAGAAGAGTACTAAATCCCTGTATGTCGTGGCATGTGTAGAAGCGCGCTGCAGGTGGATGGTGCGCGCCATGAAGTATGTTAATTCCAACAGGTTTGTGATCACCAAATACTTTAAAGAGCACACATGTGGGGTGCAACATCTACCAAGCCATCATCCACATGCTTCAGCGGATGTCATCGGAGAATATTTCAAGAACAGGTTTATTGAAGGCAAAGGGTTGACGACAAAAGATATCAAGAGCGCTTTGGATCAACAATTGAATAGTAAGGTAAGTTATTGGAAGTGCTGGAAAGGAAGAGAAATTGCAAAGGCTTTAGTTAGGGGCAGTCTGGAGCACAGTTACGCAATTTTAGATGCGTACAGTTTTGTGTTGGAAAGCCTAAATCCTGGCAGCAAGACTGGGTTAAGGGTTGATGAATAGGGGAGGTTCAAGTATTTTTTTGTAGCTTACGGAGCCTGGGTTAGAGGGTTTACATATATGAGGAAGGTGATATCAGTCGATGGGACATATTTATCGTCCACCTACGGCGGTGTTTTATTGACCGCTGTCGCGCAGGACACGGAGAACCACATTTATCCATTGGCTTTCTGTGTGGTAGACAAGGAGTGCGATAGCTCATGGCAATTCTTTTTTGAACAGCTGGCGCACGTAGTCCCCAATACACCGGACCTGTGCATAATTTCTGATCGCGCCAAGGCCATAGCAAATGGGATTAGAAGGGTGTATACCTTAGCATCTCATGGTTGTTGCACCAAGCACCTTGCTGAGAACATGCGCGTAAGGTTCAAGTGTGGATCATTTTTGAAGGATTATTACACCGCTGCGAAGGCGTACCGTTTTGAAGTGTTCAGCGATGCTTTTAACCAGCTCGCGTCAAAATGCCCTGCCGCAGCTGCTTGTCTTAAGGATGAAGTGGGCTTCCATAGGTGGACGAGAGAATTTTTTCCAGGAAACAGGTATGATGTAATGACGACAAACCTTTCCGAGTCCCTCAACGCAATGTTCAAGGACGAGAGAGAATACCCCATCCTGGGACTGTGCAATGCTATTACTCACAGGTTTACTGAAAAGTTCAATGAGAGGCGTGAGGAGATGAAGAAACACAACACCATTTTGGTGCCCAGTGCTGAAACAAAATTGAATCAGAATATGCTTGAAGGAAACAAATTGATTGCTTATCATGCAGGCGGGAACGTGGAAGTACCGAAGTACATTGTGGTTGGAGATGGCCTATCCCACACTGTCAATCTTCATTTCAGAACGTGTACATGCAGGGAGTTTGACCTGGACAAGATACCATGCAAGCATGCGTTTGCAGTGTTAAGGATAAGGTATGGAGATGAATATGGTGCTAGCGCGTACCATTACACTTGTCCAATGCCACCGGAGCAAGAATGGATGGTTCCTCCAGAGGTAGTTCATAGAAGAATTCTTCTGCCGATGGTCGATCCCAAAAAGGGTAGAAGGAGACTTAATCATTTTCCCTCAGTTGGTGAAACTTTTTTCTCAAGGAAGAGGCAAAATAGATGTTCAAACTGCAAGAGAAGTGGCCATAAGAGGACAACCTGCCCTGCTTTGGTACGAGGTTGATAATCAACCTTGCAATTTTGATTTGGTGTATTAGCTTAAGTTGTGATAATTTGGTGTGTTTAAGTAGTGTTAGATGTGGTTGTCTTAATTTGGTACTGTGTTATTTGTTGGAACAATTTGAACTGATTGTAATAGTTTCGTTAATGTATTTTATTTCTATTTTAAGTGTCTTGTATAAGAATGACTATTATTTGAGTTCAGCAAATGCTGGACATGTTTACAACCAGTTGAGTATTTACATTTTCGATTAATAGACAATATATGGGTTGATTATTGAAAAAAAAATAACGTAGATTAATTGACCCAATGCAGTTGATAAAGTGATTGAACGCATTTAATACATGCGTGCGCCCCGTCATTGAAAGCATCCGGAATTGGGTTAAACGAAGTGGCGGTTCATAATTGCCACTTGAAACGATGAGACTCGAAGTGGCTGTTCATAACTGCCACTTGAAACGATGAGACTTTTCTTTTTCTGGGAACACCAAAGGTTGCATCGATTTGGAGCCTATAAATAGAGGCATTAGATCCAACAATCCACAACACAACTCAAGAATCACTCTCATCTTATAATGGCAAGAGCTCCAGGAAGTGCCACCAGAAACAACAACAATGGCAATGTCACTCTCAGGAACAACGACCCAGAGGTGCTGCTGATCCGTGCTGACATAGACAGGCTTATCCGCCTCCTGTGTGAAGATCGCAGGAGGCAGGAGATGAACATCCGCCGTACTGCTAGGATGTTGAGGGTGCTCATGGAACGAGCAGGGGAGGATCTGGACAACTACATCACCCCTCCCCCCTCCCTTCATAATAATTAGTTTTTTTTAATTTTTAAATGTAAAAAGAAAAGAGTTTTCATTATGATTGCTCTTTTCTTTAAAAATACTATATATGAAAAGCCCCCTGGGTTATTATTATATCTGATTGTGCATTTAATTTCTCGTTCAATTTCCCGCTCCCCCATTTTTTTGCGTATTCTTGATGAACTGTCCATACTCCATTTTGGTGTATAATCAACCAACACCAAGTAGATAAATCGATAGATAGGTTCGCAAAAATGAAAATAATCAGAAAATGACCAAAAACAAAAATATAAATAGAAAATGATAAAAGATAAAAGTAAAGTAATAAATTACGATAATAATATTTACTGGAAAATGTAAATAAAATAAATATTAAGTAATACGAAAAATATTTAAGTAATGGGAGAATTTTCTGAAGTCGGGACTTGACTGGACAAAGGTAATCGACTATTAACCAAATCAACCCCGAAAGGGTTGATTATCGACCTAGTGTAATTTCAAATAAAATCAAAAAAAAATCATGACTAAAATGTGTTGTTACACCATATGTGATGGTATATGGACCCCATTCGACTATTAACCAACTGTCTGTACTCCATTTTGGTATATAATCATCCAACACCAAGTAGATAAATCGATAGATAGGTTCACAAAAATGGAAATAATCAGAAAATGACCAAAAACAAAAATATAAATAGAAAAAGATAAAAGTAAAGTAATAAATTACGATAATAATATTTACTGAAAAATGTAAATAAAATAAATATTAAGTAATTCGAAAAATATTTAAGTAATGGGAGAATTTTCTGAAGTCGGGACTTGACTGGACAAAGGTAATCGATTATTAACCAAATCAACCCCGAAAGGGTTGATTATCGACCTAGTGTAATTTCAAATAAAATCAAAAAAATTAGTGTTATGACTAAAATGTGTTGTTACACCATATGTGATGGTATATGGACCCCATTTGAGTATTATTGACCAATTTAATACATTATAACAACTCATTGATGCCTACAAGGGAAAATCTCATGTATATATAAGCCTACTATGTCTATTCTTGTGAAGCAATGCCTTAGTGTTATGACTAAAATGTGTTGTTACACCATATGTGATGGTATATGGACCTCATTTGAGTATTATTGACCAATTTAATACATTATAACAACTCATTGATGCCTACAAGGGAAAATCTCATGTATATATAAGCCTACTATGTATGTTCTTGTTAAGCAATGCCTTAGTGTTATGACTCATATGTGTTGTTACACCATATGTGATGGTATATGGACCCCATTTGAGTATTATTGACCAATTTAATACATTATAACAACTCATTGATGCCTACAAGGGAAAATCTCATGTATATATAAGCCTACTATGTCTATTCTTGTTAAGCAATGCCTTAGTGTTATGACTCATATGTGTTGTTACACCATATGTGATGGTATATGGACCCCATTTGAGTATTATTGATCAATTTAATACATTATAACAACTAATTGATGCCTACAAGGGAAAATCTCATGTATATATAAGCCTACTATGTCTATTCTTGTTAAGCAATGCCTTAGTGTTATGACTCATATGTCTTGTTACACCATATGTGATGGTATATGGACCCCATTTGAGTATTATTGACCACTTAATACATTATAACAACTCATTGATGCCTACAAGGGAAAATCTCATGTATATATAAGCCTACTATGTCTATTCTTGTTAAGCAATGCCTTAGTGTTATGACTCATATGTCTTGTTACACCATATGTGATGGTATATGGACCCCATTTGAGTATTATTGACCAATTTAATACATTATAACAACTCATTGATGCCTACAAGGGAAAATCTCATGTATATATAAGCCTACTATGTCTATTCTTGTTAAGCAATGCCTTAGTGTTATGACTCATATGTGTTGTTACACCATATGTGATGGTATATGGACCCCATTTGAGTATTATTGACCACTTTAATACATTATAACAACTCATTGATGCCTACAAGGGAAAATCTCATGTATATATAAGCCTACTATGTCTATTCTTGTTAAGCCTACTAATTTCTATTCTTGGATTCGAGAATAATTCCATATGTTAATTTTCAAGATACAAAGTTGATTATCGACTACTATATATGTCAATTATCCCTAAACCCAAACCCCCAACCCCAAATCCCCAAACCCCGAACCCAAACACGGAACACGTCACGCCCCTGGTCACGTGGCTTAGGTAAAAGTCAAAAACTTTGAGGGAAAAATGGAGCCCAAATTTCACGCCTCACTTAAACATTAACTTTAATATTTTAAAATAAATCCCCAAATATATAAAAGCTGATTTAACGATTCCCCAAACAATTTCTAGAGAACCCCAATTTACCCCAATTTCTAACCTAACCCACCCAATTCTTCAAAACCTTCTCTTTCACGACCCCTCTTTCACCAGCTGAAAAATCAAACAACTCAAAGAACATCATGAGTGAAGATTCGTCCAGCTCCAACGCAGCAGCGGATGCCGATATCTGTTTCTGAGGCAAAAGCACGAAGCTGAGGACATCCCGCACTAATACAAACCCTGGCCGCAGATTTTGGAGTTGTAAAACTCCAAAGGTGTGTTACTCATACATTATAGTTCTGTTTTTGCTTTTGATTATTTGTTAATGTACTAATTTTTTCTTGGGTTTTGTTAAATAATGCAGTCAAGTGGTGGGTGCGACTACTTTCGGTGGTTTGATAGTGGACCACTGCCTGTAGCAGCATCGAGTGTGATTGGGAATCTGGTTAGAAAGCTTAAGGATACCGAAGACAACTGTGTTTTACTGAGACAACTACTGAGTGAATGTGAAGAGCAGAATAGTTTTCTGAAAATCATGCTGAGAGATGCTGAAATGAAGTTGAAAGAAGCTGAGAAGAAGAAGGAAGAAGCTGAGCAGAAGAGTCATCGACTGAAGGTGTTAATTAAGTCGATGGTAGCTGGTTGTGTTATCTGCTCCGTTTTTAAATGGATCTCCTATTAGTTCGCTTCTTTTAGTATGTGTATTATTTTGACAGTGTGTAAATTTTGTTCATAATCCGGATATGTGTATTATTATTTTGATGCAGTGTAAACATAAGGTCAATCGTTTGGCCGTTTTTGTATAAAGGCCAATACCTTGGCCGTTTTTGTATAAAGGCCAATAACTTGGCTGTTTTTGTATAAACTTAAGGCCAATAATTTGGCTGTTTTTGTATAAAAGCATCGATATTGTAATGTAGTCGGGAAAGCTCTGTTTTGTTTTTGTTATAAAAGCTTCGTTATTGTTTGAGTTGCGAGCACATAAGGAGAAACATGTTATTAGTTGCATACCATAATTGAAACATTGAACAATGAATGAAATGAGTTCTCTCCTAACAAGTACCCTGCATTAATAAACCCATAGTTCATGTCCAAAAACAAGGTCAGTCACCATACACTTGTCTATGACTAACCAGGAGATAACCAGAGATAACCATAATAGAATATACTAGACTGTCATCAATAGAATATACCTTAACAAGTTTAAAGTTAACCATCAACTACTGTCATAAACTACTAGTTCAACATTCAACTTATACAAAACCAGGAAACCAATCATTAATACTGAACCCGTCAAACATTATCTGTTCCAATATTCTCTGAAGGAAACTGAACATTCAGACTTGCAAGAACTTCATTCACAGCAACATTAGCTTCATCCACATGAAATGCCACTTGTGTCTCGCGATTTTCTTCAACAATCTCTTCATTTCTAGCTTCTTCAACAATCTCTGCATTGTCTCCTTCTTCAGACATCTCTTCATCGACCTCATCAACTTTAGCTTCATTTCTGGCTTCTGCAGCATCTGCAGTCATCTCTTCATCTGCTCCATGAACTTGAGCATCATGGAAAACCTCTTCTTCTTCATCGACTGCCGCATTTTTTTCTCTCACATCTTCATTCTTCTCTTCATCATTATTCCCTTCATTCACTACAACTAAAAGGAAATACTTAGAAACTGACAAAAATAATCAAATTATCATTAAAATGAATATAGATACCTTTCTTTTTCCTCTTCACAAGCTTCCTTTGCTTGAACAGCTTCCTCTTCATCAAGTTCCTGGACTTTGTTTTCCTTTCACTGTTCACCTTCTTCTCTTTCAACAATTTTAAAATCTCCTCACTCACCTCCAACATTCTTGTCAGAACACCTTGCACATGCCCACAGTGCCTGCAAGTTCCCCTGCTACCACCATCAACACCATCACCAACACCAGCACCAGCACCACCATCATCACCATCATCAACATCATCAACCCTATCTTCCTGGCTTTCAGTTTTGTGCATTTCATCAGCATACTCCTCCAGAATGTACTTAATCCCAGTGACCCCCTCCAGCATAGCCCTTACCCTGTCCAATGCAGGATCCTCGACCTCATCAGCATGAGGAGAGACAAATTTTTTGCAACCCTCAACTTCTTGCACTGTTGGGATCAAGAAAGGGTGCAAAACCTGTCATCAAATGATAAAATAATTAATAAATGAATTAATCATTAAATGATAACGTAATTAATAAATTGAATAGGTACATACCTGTCTGGCTCCTTGATGGCCTGCATCAGCATCTCCCACATTTCTTCTTGTGTGCTGCCACCTCAGCATCCTTGGGATTGGCAAGGGGGACTGTTCAGATTTCCCAGCATTACGGCCAACCAAGGGCACAGCCTCATATATCCATGCCTGTCATGAATGCCACAGTCACATTACTTATGTTTTCACACAATCATTCTTAATAAAACTGGAAAATAAAATAATAATACTTACAAGGAAGGCCCATGGGAATCCAAACAGTGCATAACCAGCAGTTTTACCCTCTACATGCTGTCGATGAGTCTTCGCAAAATCCACTTTATTGTAGAGGTAGTCCACTGTCAGGTCATAACAAAGCCTGCCCCAGGGGTACTTGCTGAAAAAGTCCAGGTTATCCACACATTGGATCCACCATTTCTCAATATTTTTAGTTTTGTCCCTGGCCATCAGGACAGTATGGAGGAACCACAGGAGAGCCAACTTCAGCTTCTCTTCCTTAGAGAACTGTCTCTACTCCATCAAGTACAGTAGATTTTCTGCCCTCACATCCCCACCACCACAGACCTTCTCTAGAAATCCTTCACCATTTGCCAAGCACTTGGCCTTCAATTTGGTATCTGGCTCTTGACAACAGTTTAAGCCAGTCATCAAGTAGAACTCCCTCAAGCCAAAACAGACTGGCCTACCATCTATTAAGAACCACATCTCATGCTTTTTCTTGGACTGTCTAATAGTCCTCAAAAGCACTGAGTGCACCAACTGACCATTGAAGGTCCAGCTCTCAGAAAGGTTTAAGAAATCCCCAAAAACTGATCTCCTAAACATCTTTTCAAGACCCATTTTTGCCAGCGTGGTCTTGAAGTCATTAAATTTTTTCACTGAAGATCTCACAGAGATCTTTGTATTAAATGATTCAAACCTGGACAACCAGGTTTTGAACCTAAAGGTACTGACATCAATGTCAATCACCTTCTGTGGAATGCTTAATCTGTCAAGAGGATGCACATCCTCTTCATCATCCTCATCTCCCTCTTTATCAACTCCATCATCTGCTCCATCATCCCTCTCACCAGCCTGATCCCTAGCAACCCCTATATCAACTCCATCATCCCTATCACCAGCCTGATCCTCCTCTCCAGCACTCTTCCTACTTGCCTCCCCAGAATCATCCTCATCCTCATCATCATCAATCACAACAGTTTTTCCTCTTCTTTTTGCTGCAGCAGCAGCACTACTACCAACTCCATCTTCAGCTTGAAATCTGTCTATCTTATCAAAGGTATCAGCAGATGCACCTTTTGAACTCAAGTTGTCACCCACCTCTGTTTGACCACCACCAACATCTTTATCAGTTGATGTGGCATCACTGTCATCATGTTCTTCCTCCACCCTTCTTCTTTTGCATTTGACAAAATCTGTGGGGATGTTCGAAGACACCCAAGCTTCTTGTGCTGCTTTGCGCATGGACCACCTACGCGTACCTATATTTTTTTCCTTAGCTTTCTTCTCTTCTAAAAGCTCCGCTCTACGCTCTTCCCAAGTTCGCGGACCTTTTCCTTTCGGAACGACGTGCTTTACCCTAGGCATTTAATCACCTAAACACAACACAGTTTTACAACAAAAGTTAAAGAAAAAACCCCCAATAATTACACCTACACAAACCACATTTTAATACGAAAGTTAAGAAAAACCCCAAAAATTAAACCGTAAACCAGAATCGAAAATTGCGTAGAAATCGGTAAAATAACAACACCCATTGCCCTAAATCAAGATGTAAAGATGCAGAATAGCCATTAATCGTAGAAAATACAAAGTTAAATTTCAAATAAAAATCCTAACAAAATCTCGATGCGTACCTGTTTATGTTGTTCGTCGATAATGTGCTTAACCCACAGAGATCCTTTAAATAACTCCAAAAAGACACTCACAGCAGTTGAAGTCGTGCAGGCAGTTGATAGAGAGAAAATAGGAGAAGTTGAGAGTGAAAATTGGAATGGAACGCAGTGGTGTATGATCAACCAAACAGAGAAGATGTAGTATCCGTTATTGTTTAAATTACCCGGGTACTTTTTTTTATTTCAAAAAGAGTTCACAAATTTTTTTTTATGTTTTGCACCCTAAGGAATTATTGTTTTGCACCCACAAGTTTCTAAGATTACTAATTCAGTCCTTGGTCCCCACTTAAACCCACTTAAGTTTTTCTCTCTCCAAAAATAAGTCAAACAGAAATGGAAAGGTTAAACTTTTTATTAACACTTTGAGGGGTCTTTTAGCTAATTCTTCTCAACTAAGCCTTCTCTTTGGGTTTCTCGATTGTGGAAACAAAATGGAATAAATATTTCTAAAGAGAAATACATAAGTTACCTATGGACTTATCACGAAAAACCAGTTAGACCACTAAGGAGCTATTTGGCCATAAATGAGTTTCACTTTAAAAAAATAAAAGTAAAAAACTTGTTTGGTCATAATAAATTATGGCTTTTTTATATTTTCAAATATCAAAAGGTAAATTTTCAAGTTTTTCTCCGGTCACAAACTTCAACTTATTTGGAAGGTTTGTCTATGTTTGGAATAGCTGAACATAACCTTTAACATTTTTTTAAAAAGTTTATTTTCTAAAAGAGGGAACTAAGAACCAATTATTTTAATCACAGGAATTGCATTTGCATCTATACCAAACTTATTTGTTTATAAGGAAGCCAACAAGAAATGAAATGGTCCAACAAAATAGGGAGAATGGACACTTGTGAGCAATAAAGAATGGACATACAAAACATCGTTATACTAATTTATACTCCAGTTACATCGTTTTAGCCAATAAGACAAAAAGAAATCGTTTAAATATTTTGTAATTGAGCACTCAGCTGATCAAACTGCCTATAAGTACTCCTTTTTTCTTACAAAGTGCCAAAAAAGAACTTGCCTTGTTCTGTTCTCATTCTCCATAACCTTCTTCCCTTGTTTCCTTTTTTGTTCATATTACTGTTATTCACGTAAAACATACATATATAGAGAGAGGGGCAAAGGAAAAATTAAAAAGTAATGGAGGAAGAAAGAAGATCAAGATTTAAGAGGATATGTGTATTCTGTGGAAGTAGTTCTGGGAAGAAAAATAGCTATCAAGAAGCTGCTATTGAGTTGGGTAAAGAACTGGTATAGCTATTTAAACCTTGTTCTTTTTCTAGTTGTTCCATTTTCTATGTATTTCCAAGCATATACTAGTTTTGTGCATTTCTTGGAAAAAAAATAATGATTTTTAAGCTATCTTACTTTCCAAATATGCTTTGACTCCCTTTTTAATCTAGTTAAAAGAACTACGCAAAGCCACTTGCGAAAGGCTAAGAGATATGTAGCTTAAATCAAGAACCGATACTTATAACTTTGTTCTTTTTAGTTTCTTTCCTTTTTTTCCTTTTTAGTCCGCCCTATGTACATATTATTGTACGCTTTTTGTCCAGCTGATTTTCACATTTCTTTTCTCAGTGTTTTATCTATTTGGCACGATAGAGAACAAAAACATAAGGGTTCGGGTTTTTGGTCCTGTGGCAAGTGCGCATCTTGTGACATATGGACTAGACATCCGTTACATTACATGTTTAATTAACCTACCGCAAAGGTTGGTGCTAAAATAGAGAAGGATATCAAATTTTTATTGACCGAGTTTCAAATTATGTGTTACTGTTCTCGTGTGTTCTCGTGTTTATGGGTTATTAAAATGAAAATGGCATGCTGGTAGGATATGGGGGTGGTGAAAGAATGGAGGAGAAAAAAATGATTACTGTAGCCTATTTTTAATTTAAGCTGTCATCTTGCATGATCTTAGGTTTTAATTAATGGGTTCAGTGCTTAAAAATTCCTGTCTTCCCATAGGGAACAGAACGTGCCATGTTGCGATCATGACTCCTTTTAAGTGTGTTTTATATTGGAATATATTTCCCTTCCTTCCAATTTATGAAAATATATGCACATGCATGGGCAATTATTGAAATGCTACTCTTTGGCACGTCTCTAGAACTGGTTTTCTGGGAAGCTTTTAGTTTTAAATTTTTATTCAATTTAATGCTGTGTAGTTTGATGTCATGTTTACTATGTATAGTATACTTACAATTTTGAAGAATAAAACTGAACGGGGTAGTAAATTTTTTTGATGTAATGATTATCGGTAATTAATGTTTTGGTGTTTTCTATGTGTGTGTGATATTGAAGGTAGAGAGAAGGATTGATTTAGTGTATGGAGGAGGAAGCATCGGTCTGATGGGTCTTGTTTCTCAGGCTGTTCATGATGGTGGCCGCCATGTCCTAGGGTAAATCATCTCCTGTCTCTACTTTTACATTTATGCATTGAGTAGAGTTAAGTTTTATGCGCCGGGTAGTGTAGAGTTTAAGTTTTATGCACTAACATTACGAATGATATATTAATATTTTTGAACACCATCACGAATGATATATTAATGTTTTTGAACACCATCAGGTTAATGTACTTGTAATAACGGTGATAACTTATAATAAATGGTAAATATGGTTAAGTAATCGCTTATAACAAACATGGCATGGTAACTTGGAAAGACTAATTATAAACACACTGGCAGTGTATAACTCTTTGTACTGTCATGAACGATTTAAGTATCAAAATAGTCTCTTAATGTTAAGATTTTAGGACTTTACTAAACTTTTCATATCTCAATGCAAATGGCTTCTTGAACATAAGCAAAAGCCTACAGGCGCATATTCATTCGTGGGAACAAATGGCCGATCTTTTACAATTGAATCTGTCTCTCCCTTTTTAGACTTTTGGCACACTGAAATTGCAATTACTTTCGTTTTCTTTTATGACATTTTACTATGCATGTTATTACTTTGTTCTATCTTGGTCACTGTTATTAACCTAATGTATGTTTACTGTTGCAGAGTTATTCCAAAGACACTCATGCCTACAGAGGTACTTACTCAGAAAAAACTTTGAAATAAAATTGCGCTTGGCCTTCATAATTTCCCTATCCATGAATTTATCTTCCCAGAATATTGTATTATTGTGGAGTTCATCAAACTACAAATATAATGTTACGTTTAAATTATTTTTTCTTTTGCACTTATGCTTGCGTTCATTTCATTCTAAGCCATGCTAAAACATCAATTGTGGTACTGAATGTTCTTACAGTTAACTGGTGAAACTATTGGAGAAGTGAGAGCAGTGTCTGGTATGCACCAAAGGAAGGCTGAAATGGCCCGGCAAGCTGATGCTTTCATTGCCCTCCCTGGTAAATCATCACAAATCAATTTATATTGTCAGTGAATTAAAGTTAAACTCGACATGAAATTACATCTCTTTCCGATGATGAGATGATATTAGCCTCGACTTCTTAATCATCGGAGTTTTGCTTTCTCCATTTTCAGGTGGTTATGGAACCCTTGAAGAACTTCTTGAAGTCATCACATGGGCTCAGCTTGGAATCCACAAAAAACCAGTGAGAATTCTGCACTTCTTTACGGATTACTCTTTAATTATATAGGATTATGCATCAGAATACTTACTTAAATATAAAGTGCTTGAACTAAATATACTTAGTGTGGAAATAATGGTGGTATGTCTTGACTAAGGTTTAAACGAGACATTCTCATGGACACTTTTAAGCATGTACTCCC
Organism: Petunia x hybrida; assembly: GCA_037355625.1. Lineage (NCBI taxonomy): Eukaryota > Viridiplantae > Streptophyta > Magnoliopsida > Solanales > Solanaceae > Petunia > Petunia x hybrida. Next base: position 623,574 of record JBBBVM010000676.1, read on the forward strand.
CCATCTCAAATTATTTGTACTCTTCTTTTTTACACGCCCCCTAAGAAATCATTAATGAAGGAGATTATTGACTATTTTATCCTTATTTAATCTTAATTTGTCTCTTCATTTTTACACGCCCCTTAAGAAATCATTAATGAGGGAAGATTATTGACTATTTTACTTTTATTTAATTTTTATTGGTATTTGAACAATTATAATATTAACCAATAAGTGAGATCTTTGTGGTCTTCAAGACATTTACTACTATGGGTAAAATGGGAAAAAAATAAAAAATTCTACCTTAAAATCCTAATTGGATAAATATTTTGAGACAACTATTTTTAGAGAGAAGGACAAATAATTTGAGAGGGAGGAAGTACTATTCGAGTAGTAATAAGTATGACAATTTTATTGTTTAATGACGCAAAGCTTGAAACCAAAGCTCCCTTTAATTTTAAAGAAATCGAGGAATTAATGAAAATTTTGCTTGTAAAAATGGCAATAGGTTGAATTTTATCCATTGACCAAAATCATTCTTCATGTCATCATTCTCCAAAGAGGCGTCTAATCATTCTCTTCTACCTTCTATTAGCTACAATTGTGTTAACAATATTTCTAACTTTTAAGGTTTTTACTTATGCCATTGCATTTGAATTATTAGACACTTGATAGCACCGAACAAACAGAAGAAATTTACATCTTAGACATTATGTTTTACCTTTTTCACGACATTAACTTATTTTAGAGTGTCTTTACATACCTAAAGAATTATTCCTGGTAGGATTGTTCATTCAAGTCAACTATCCTTATCAAAAATTAACTGGAAAAGTTATCAATGCACATGGTCCTAATTAATATTGGTTCACATGGAAAAATTAATCAAGATTTGCAGTTTCTAATCACCGTCATGCTTCTTGCTCCTGTTTGAATGACAAGCTAAGAAAGAGTTTCTCAAGCATTAGAATGAAAATTTTACTTTATATACGTTAACTATGCAGGTGGGGCTGTTAAATGTTGATGGTTACTACAGTTCCTTATTGTCATTTATTGATAAGGCTGTTGATGAAGGCTTTGTCTCTCCAACTGCGCGTCGTATAATCGTGTCTGCTCCAACAGCTAAAGAGTTGATCAAAGAACTTGAGGTATGAATATATGTACAGTGTTACACTCATTTTTTCCTCCAAAATGAAAAGTTGCAAAAAGAAAAAGATAATGATCTGATTTTTTCTTGGCTTATTATTGTTTTTTTTTCAGGAACATGTACCAGAGAGGGATGAAATTATATCGAAATTGATATGGGAGGAAGAAGTCCAAACATTTAATTATACACCCGAATCTGTTGTCCCTACGTAGAAATACCTGGACGTTAATCTCTTTTTTGGTTCTTCTTTTGCATGATTGTTTTTTGTTTATTTGGGTTGCAGTAATTTCAGCAGAATAAAGGCGTTTGGTTGGAAAATTGGTTGAAAGTTTTTTTTTTGTCCCTATCAGCTTTCAAAATTTGTTTGTTTTGTGAAAAAAAAAAAAAAAGTCTTTTAACTTTTGAAAAAATTTCAACTTCTTTTGTAGTTTTCCAGTTTTTGAAAGAAGTTTATTGTTTCTAAAGTTAAAAACATAAGTTACCTTTTGGTCGAAAAGTTTTTGCAAACAAATTTGGTACCAATTATCACGAAAAAAAAAAAAAGAATCTTTCAACAAGCCAGACGCCTTAATCTGTTGTTGACCTAGAATCTGATCTCTTTAGAAAAGTTTCATATACATATATCTTGGAAGAAAAGAAGAAAAATATCAGCTTTTTGTGGATCGATCTGTAGCGGTCCATTTTGTTCGGGCATTATGGTTTTGTCTATATGTATACTGCTATTGTATGTCCTTTTGTAATGCCATTGGTGATAGTAAATGTATTATATTAACTATTAAATTAATCTAAAGGAAAAAGGAATTGATCTCGAGGTTCTTTCGTTTCTTCTTTTGTTTAGTAAAGCACTTGCACGATGCTAGAAGTGCAAGTAAAATACATATATACAGCCAATTAACTCTCTATCATGACATCATATAGGCAGATGACATAGCTTGTTATGAAAAGTATATACTACTCCATAGCTTAACATGACAAATCGATGCCAAAAATAACTAAACCGTTACATTCTAAAATATTATTATAGGGGTTGTAATAGAGGATGTTAAAGAAATGTTCGATAAACGAAATGGTAGCACTACTATCAATTCAAGGTCACAAAACACCACAGGACCATTTTTAACTCATTACGGCTTGTTCGACTTTGAAAGAAAGAAGATCAATGTAAAATAACTTTACTCCATTTTCCCTCCAACATTCCATTAGCCTTCCGTTAGTAATTAATTGAGCATGTTTCCATAAATTATGATGGGGTAAGGGATTATTTCCTCCAGTCTTAATGTGTTGAGTTTAAATTCTATGTACAGTTGATGTATTTACTTTTTTATACCATCAAATAAATTAAAGGATAATCATAGTAACACTAGCTATAACTAAGATCTAGGAAAGTAAATATTAAAGACAAGTAGAGTCCTAATTGTACTTTGACCAAATTAATTACTACTATTTCCTTTTTCGGGTAAAAATCAACTTTATTTCCTTTGCCAAAGTTAAATCCTGTAATGGTTTCAATGATTTGTTGCCCAAACATGATCATTTCTTTTAATTGTTTTTCTATGGTTCTTTTCAATAAGATCTATCGTCTGTGAACTTTTTTTTTTTTGGTCAAAATACGATATATTATATAAATATTAAGGGATGCCAGCAACAGGCATAACTGCCTGTTGTGCATCATAGTTGCCAAGAGAGGCCAAAATATTACATGCTTCTAAAGAAAGATGTCTAGGGTACAGGCACCCTTCATAGTCATTTGAATACATAGATATAAGATTAGTAGTAGTAGGTTCAACAAGAACTATTTGAGAGGTAGCCTGGCTATGATCACGTCCCATTTTTGCTAGTTGGTCCGCCACCTTGTTTCCCTCTCTAAAACAGTGTCTAAGCTCCACCGATTCCATTGATTCCATCAATTTTCTGCAGTCACCAAGTAAAGCACAAGTGTTAGTGTCATTCTCTTTGAAATTAGCAACAATTTCTGAGGAATCAGTTTCTATTATAATATAGTTCAAGTGGCGATCTTTAATAATATTAAGACCGTGCCATAGAGCTAAAAGTTCCACATTGGTAGAATGGATTGAGAAAATATGGTTAAAGAATCCTAATACCCAATCACCTTTATAATTGCGAATAACACCACCCGTACCCCCCTTGTCCCCTTTACTAGCTCCATCTATGTTTAGTTTAAGGAAGCCTCTAGGAGGGGGATGCCATTTGATATTTAAGGTAATAGGGAGGGTTCGACCAGGATGTTTGAGGGTTATGAGGTTATATTCCATTGTACGTTTATGAATATGGTTGAAAGACACCTCATTGGAGAGGTTATTGTGATGATTATTGTTGCGATTGATCCAGATGTTCCAAAGAAGGAATGGGAAGAAGGTGGACCAGGAATATTGATTGTGAGTAAAAAGGATATTGTGATTGTAGATCCAGTCTAGCCAGTGGTACGATTGGATAGGGAGGTGATGGGGATTGATGTGGAGTTTGGTCCAAACGTCTTTGACTTGCTTGCAGAAGAGAAAGATATGAGGGATGCTTTCATCTTCATTGGGGCATGAGGGACATTTGGGATTTATATTGATACCAATATGGTGAAGATAGGTTCTCGATGGGAGTCTGTCGTGATAGCATAGCCAGAGAAAGTATTTGATTTTATTTAGGGTTTTGAGGGTCCAGATCCAATTGAAATCTTTGTGAGGACCGGAATGATTATTATCAATAATAGCTCTAACGGATTTGGTAGAGAATAGACCATTACTGGAGGGCTTCCAGTAGGGTTGATCCTTGGCAGTAGAGAGGGTGGGAAGGTGGGTACTCTCGATAGTTCTTCTAATGTCTTCAGGAAAGTTAAAAGATATTTGGGTTAGATTCCAGTTTCCTCTAAGGTTTAAGTCGCTAATAGAGAAGTTTTCTTCTTCTCTTGTAAGAGGGCCATGAATTAGAGATCGAATAGGAGTATCTTTAATCCATTCCGAATGCCAGAAGTTTATAGACTTGCCATTGCCTATCTGCCAAGAGGTAGCAGATTTACAAAGATCGAGGCCCGTAATGATGTTTCTCCAGGTACCTTTGTAGGAGGCTTTAGTGGTCAATGAGTTTGTATGGGCGTTAAAATTTGTATATTTTGCAATGAGCAGCTTGGCCCACAGAGAGTTAGGATCCGATAGGAGGCGCCAAGCTAGATTTGATAGGAAAGCTAAGTTTTTTGATTCTGCCTTGATAATACCCAAACCTCCTTTGGATTTTGGGAGGGATATGGTCGTCCAATTCAACAGATGGATTCTAGATTTCTCGTTGGTTGAACCCCATATAAAATTTCTTTGAATGCGGTCAATAGAGTGGCAAACTTTTTTAGGAAGTTTGTAGATTTGCATAATGTGATTTGGAAGGGAATTGAGAGTTGCTTTTGCTAGGGTGGTTCTCCCGGCCATGTTGAGAAGCTTTGTTTTCCAATTTGTTAAGCGGTTATTCATAGAGTCAATGATAAACTGGAAATCCTTTGCTTTGGGAGTTTTGTCCAGGATTGGAAATCCCAAGTATTTGCCAAAGGAGAGAGATTGTTTGATGTTGAGCTTTGTTGAGATAATATCTCTAATCGTAGGGTCACAATTGTTAGAGAAAATGATTTTCGATTTGGCGTAATTTATCCTTTGGCCTGATTGGTTGCAAAAAGATTTCAAAGTATGTGCGACGGAGTCACAATTTTTGCTATCAGCCTTACAGAAAAAAGTGAGATCATCTGCAAAGAAGAGGTGGGACAAGGTAGGTCAATCTCTCGAAATCTTAATGGGGTCCCAATTTCCTTGAGTCACTTCGCTATTGATATTTCTAGTGAGCATTTCAAGGCAGAGAATAAAAATATAAGGAGATATGGGATCACCTTGACGAATACCTCTCGTTGGGTAGAAAAAATTTGTTTTTTTTCCATTTATAAGGATGGAGATGGAAGAGGATGAAAGACAAGACATTATGAGCTTAACGATGTTTATAGGAAATTGAAAGAATTCCAATGTTTTGAGGATGAAGCTCCATTCAATACGATCAAAGGCTTTTTCAAGGTCAATTTTTATGATCATATAGGCTGTTCTACCTTTCTTGAGTTTGAAAGTTTTAACAACCTCTTGAATGATAAGGGCACTATCTGACGTTCGTCTGTTTTTTAGGAAGCTGCTTTGACAAGGACTAATGATAGAGTTTAGGAAAGGCTTGATTCGGTTGGCAACAATTTTAGTAATGGTTTTATAAATAGTGTTGCACAAGCCTATGGGTCTAAAATTCTTGATGCAATTTGCATTGGGAAATTTAGGAATAAGACAGAGGAAGGTTTCATTTAAGTAGGGAGGCATAATGCCAGAGTTGAAGATATCATGGCATTGATTTAAAAAGATGGGCCTACGATGTGCCAATATTTTGTAAAAAAGAAAGGTTGGAGGCCGTCCGGTCCAGGAGCTTTGAAAGGCTTAAAAGATTTGAGAGTAGAATATATTTCAAAATTAGTGATGGGGGCATTAAGTCTCTCAAGGTCCTTGTGAGTGAAGGAAGTCGTGTTAGGATTTCCATGGATACGATAGGAAAAAATTTCATCCGTTGTGAAAAGGTTTTGAAAATAATTCATAATATGCATTTCAATGTCATTTTGATTGAAAAGAATAGTATCATTGTCATCTTTGATGAAAGCTATTCTATTGGTTCTACGACGGTTGAGGGTCGATATATGAAAAAATCTCGTATTAGCATCGCCGTCGTCTAGCCAATTTATCCTAGACTTCATTTTCCAAAAATCTTCTTCATCTCTCAGAATATTGTTAAATTCAAATTGAAGATGGGATTCTAAGTTGTGGAGGAAGAGACTGGTAGGATATTTGGGGGATTTTTGGATCCCATTTAGCCGAGCTAGAATGTTTCTCTTCCTTTGAAAGATATTGCCAAAATATTCTAGGTTCCAAGCAGTAACCTTGTGTTGGAATATTTTAGTGCAGCTATGGAAATCACTATTAAGGTCCCAGGCAGCAGCTACAACGTTTATAAGGTCGGGGTGATTACACCACATTTTCTCAAACCGAAAGGTTTTAGGCTAGAGCTAATGTTGTGATGGTGTAATTGAATTAAGAGGGGAGAATGATCAGAGTGGGTGCGAGGTAAGTGAGTAACTAAAATATCCGGGAAAAGTTGAATCATAGTATCATTTGAAAAACATCTATCTAATCTCTCCAAAATAATTTTACCAGGTTTTTGTTTGTTTGTCCAAGTATATTTGCTACCCTTAAAACCTAGGTCTTGAAGATGACAGTAATTCATACAGTCTCTAAAAGCGTTAGCTCTATTCGGTCTAATACTTCTCCCACCCCACTTATCATCAGAACTCATGATCTCATTGAAGTCTCCACCCATAAGCCATGGCATTTTATATGAATCATAGAGGCTCATAATATTATTCCATAATGCTAAACGTTCAGTGAAAGAATTACTTGCATAAATGGCAGAAAATAAAAAAGGTTGGGATATAGAAAATACCTTCACCATGGCATGGATTTCCTGTTCACTTATACGAACATCATCAACAGAAATTAAATTAGTGTGCCACAAAATAACAATTCCTCCAGACCTAGGACCTGTAGGGCTTTGAATCATTCCAGAAAAATTAAAGGCATCCCTAAGAGCAGTGTGATCATTAATATGAGTTTCCAGCAGGACAACCAAACAGGGACGATGACGATCTAGAGAAGATCGAAAATTACGCCTAAAGTTTGCATTGTTAGCTCCTCTTACGTTCCAGATCATAATATAGTTAGCCCTATTCATAGGTAAATTAGGGTTTGGGGGTGGTATGTCTTGGTTCATCCCCTGAGGGTTCACATTGGCCCTTAGCGTAGGGTTCCATATTATGGCATATTTGGCCACTGTTAGGTTCGCAGGGAACCTCAAGTCCATCGAGCACTTTGTGAGGGACAGTGGACAATAAAGAAGACAAGTTTTTTCGACTGTTTCTTTGAATAACATGATTGTTATCTCTCGCAGGCTTGAGAATATGACCTGATGGTCCATTTGCATCTCGTTTTGATTTTGCTCTTGCAGGATGACCTCCTCTGCTGGTTCTGGATTGTTGTGATCTTGCATGTTCACTGGAGGTTGCTCCTGATGAGGGACATTCATTTCCTCTTGTTGTGCCTGAAAGTGTTGGTGTGGCATCTGCTCCATGTTGACTTGAGGTGGCCACTGGTAGAAAATTGGTGGTTGGGGATTTGCCTCCATCGGATGATAGAAAGGCAGATTCATCAAGTGCTGCGCAATAGGGTCTAGGTGATTCTGAGGTCCTAGAGGATTCAATACATTGTTGGTCATGTGAAAATTCATGTAACTTTGAGCAGCCATTTGCATTGCTTCCGTAAAGGCACGTGCCAAGAATTGGGAGTTTTGAATCGCTACTACCACTGGCTGGTTGTTGAAATTGAAATGAAACATGAGAGCTCTCCCTCTCATCGAGTGTTCGAGCCAAGAAGTGGGAAGTGCATTCTCCTGTTGGGGCATGGAGAAGAGGAGAGGAGGAAGTGGTGGATTGTTCTGTGGGAGTGCATTGTTTGGTGCTAGTGGTGGTGGATGAGGATCCATGCGTAAAGCTTGAGGTGTTCGAAGAAGTAAACGGTATTGAGTTCCTTGCAGGCGAATTGTTCTCCTTTGGTGATTTAAAGGAATTCTCGGCATCATTAAGATGGGTAAGAGGAGAGGTTTTAGTGTCTTGTGAAGTGGACTTTGGTGTTAGATTATAGGTTGATTTATCTATGTCCATAGTAGTAGGGTGGCTGAGCGTGGGGGAGGGAGTAAATGCATGCGAATTGATTGGTGAGGTGTCAGGTGGAGAACATATGGAATGTTCATCATTAGGGAGAGGAGAGGGATTGGTTAAAAGATCCGGTGAAGCAGAGAAAGTGGTAGAGGATTGGTCAGTGGGTTTCATGCTAGCAGAAGGAAGATTTTTTTTCCTTATTTTCTATAGGGTAATGCAATGATTGAGAATCATTTGGAGGAGAAGAGGGGCAACTGACACTTGGCATTGTCGAAATCTCATTGGTTGCATGGGGTAATTTAACATTTTTTAAAGGGGGCTCATGATTATCTAAGTCATTATTTAAAATATTAAAAACATTATAACTTTCCTTAGGTTGTAACGATTTAGTTTTATTCTGCTTAATGATAGAATTCTTAGACTTGTAGAAGAAATTTTGGGTAGTGAGATATTTCCCACTTTTGGCATCAAAAATTTTAGCATTCAAAGTAGCCGGCGCATTTAAGTTTGCCTGATCTAAAGGAGGTTCAGACATACCTGGATTGATGCGGTTTCTCCTTCTAGGGAACTTAACTGTTTTCCATGCTTCCTTTATGTGAGGATCTGGACTTAATGTGGAGCCTGGAGTAGTTAATATTGCATCATTTATTGCTGAGGGAGAGGCAACTGCTTTACCTTTGTCATAATTGCACATGGAGTTTGTGTGACCCAATCTCCCACATAGTTGACATAGTATATTTTCACCTTCATAAATGATTGCTTGTTTGTGGTTTCCAATTTGAATGGATGTCTTCACCGGAGTGTCTAAAGGAACTTCTACACAGAGACGCGCGTATCTGCCTCTAAGAGTAGATGAGGTGCAAGCATCCACCTTTAAAAGTTTGCCAATCTTTGATCCAATCTTAGTGAGGATTTGCATGTCGTAGAACTCAGTTGGGAGTTCTGGTAATCTTAGCCAAATGGCCGAGTATGTGATCTTTGCCAGTGATGCAACAAAGTTTGGTACCCATCGTTTAACAGATAAGAAGAATCCATTGATGAACCATGGACCAAATTGTAAAGCTTTAACTAGGTTTTCCTCCTTTAGAAACTTGACAATGTAGTAATCAGCTCCCAAATCAATTAATGAAAAAACTTCCGTTGGTTTCCATAATTGGATCAATTTGGTTTTTAAGTATTGATGACTAACACGTTTACCAAACATTTTAATAATAACTGAAAATTTCCAAGGCTGGTAGAGTCTTTCCATTTCTAGACTTGAGAGAGGAATGATATCTTCATGGTTTAAATGGTTTGAATGAGGTTCATTAATAATTGAAGAGTTGTCAAACACAGTCATGGAATTTTTTTCATGTAGAGGAACTGTTGAGATTAACATTTCTTGGAAAGTGGCCTTAGTGGCTTGGGATGAAATTTTATCTGGAGGTTTTGGTGGAGGATCGATGTCAACTTTTGATTCTAGATCAATTTCCATGGAGGATGAGCAAAAAGGTTAAGTTGAGTAGTTAAGTTGAGTTTAGAGAGATGGCAGAGCTTCTCTCACTAAAATGACTATCGTCTGTGAACTTATTAATACTTCTATGCCTCAAATCTGCATTTCCGTCATTTTTCACGACACTATGAATGGCGTGAATCCATTACTACACATTGCATTTGTTAGTTCCGGTGAACTTCTCTTTACATAGATAGCGAAGCTTCAAAGTCGAGCTTCAAGAATTCTACGCCACTAATTTCATAATTTCCTTTTCTTTCTAATTGAGAAGCATTTAAGATCTCATATGATAGATAAAAATTTGTATCAATATTGTAAGGTCCATTAAGTGTTACAATTAGATTAAGTGTTACAATTAGGTTAAGCAGATCAGAAGATATGCTGGATAGAAAGATAGTCAAGAAAGAAAACATGGAAGGAGTGATTAATTTGAAGGAGATAATCCAATTAATTAGTCGAATGGTTTTGGAGGAGATAGTGCAGATAATGATTTATTTTAGAAGGGAAAAAAAGAAAAAAAAATGGAAAAGAGTGGGTAACCTGCAACAGCAAATAAAGTTTACCTGATGGTGTAAAAAATTTTGTACACCAACGATGCATAGAACTTAACTTCTATTATATTCTATTTTTGGATTTTAATATACAAGTAGAAGTTTATGTCTAACTCCCGCACAATACGATCTTAATTATATCTAAATATGTAATACCCTTTCCATTTGTGCTGTGCATAAACCCTGGAGTATTTCACGTGATCTATATTCTTAAAACGAGTCGTTATTAATGTGTAAAACATGGAGAAAACATCATCATATTTCCTATCCTTTATCTAAATCTGATCATTTCTACTTTAGAGGTAGTTGGTTCGTCATTCATCAGCTTTTGATAATTTATTTCAAAACAGAGTGATTCATCAGATTCAATTATTAGTACTATGTATTAGCCTAATAGATACTGAATATTTCTTCATGTTGAATACGGAGGACGGTGAGGCAGCAGAAATATTGCTAACTTAGATCACTAACAGAAAAATAATACAATCTATTTCAACGACGAAAACGAAAGGTTACAACACAAGTTGCATGCTTTATATTAATTTATTATGAAAAGATAATTTATAGCTTCATCATTTGTTAGGTGACTCGAGAACCATTTGGAATATGACATGATCAATTCTTTGAAGATTAGTAGTGCTATTGAATGCAAACTATCTCGATCAAATAATTACTCCAAAATATGTAGATGGGGGAGCTACACACTAGCCAAGTGGAACATTCTAATAGAAATATTATTCTCCAATAATATACTTAGACAAGTGGTTATAGACCAGGTCTTCTTCCAATTATATATGTGGTCATGCATAATGAGCTAAAACATATCCTAATACCATTTGTTAGGGACAAAGAATTTTACGTGTAATAACTAGGAGTATCACAATCAATTGCCATGTGATGTAACATGTCCACAAACTAACTGCTAAAGAGAAAAACGGAAACAACACTACTAGGATAATCCGTAAAATCAAAAAGAGTCGTGTAGATTCTTTTTAATGACCGAGAAATCTTCGAGGGTTAGTAATGCACGATTTGAAATTTAGATAGATAATGATTCTACCCCTCTACCCTTCTCAACTTAGTTACCAGGCTGCTTCCTTTTTTTTTCGCAGCACGGTTGAACAAGTGATGTGTCTAACTCACGCGTCACAAACTACGCTCGTAACACTAGCCAAAGCCCTGAGGGAAGAGTTGTCAGATAGCTTTACCAAGCAGCTTCATGAAATTAAAAATTTGCAGAACTTGTTGAAGTGATGCAAAGGAATGATATATTTCTTGAACTAGCTTATTGAATTATGATCTAATTGTAGATCAGATGGACTAAGTAATGTTTAGGTAGTGGCTTTCAACGGCAGGATATATGAGTGTAAATATCTTATTCTCAGAAATGCCAAAATTCAACCAGTACCTCCGAAAAATGTTACAGAAAAGTACTGTCTCCAGCCTCTCTAAACGACAAATTAGATAAAACAATTGCAGGCATCACCTCATATGGATGCAAAGTATTCTTTGCTACCCTTGGGGTCAGGCTTCATGGATTTCTCCCCTGGCTTCCATCCAGCTGGGCACACCTCATCTGGATTGTCCTGAACGTATTGCAATGCCTGTTTTTGGAACCGAAAGCAATTATAAGAACAAGTCTTGTACTTCGGTTCACATTGTGTCATACAAAACACAATGTGTTAAACCATAAAATACAATGTTCTGATTTATACCTGAAGAGTTCTCAATGTTTCATCAACACTCCGGCCAATTGCAAGATTGTTGATGGTTGAATGCTGAATAACTCCTTCCTTGTCAATGATGAAAAGTCCTCTCAATGCAATTCCCTGAAACAACACCAGAAAAGATCGTGAAGCTGACTCAATCCGCACCAAGAATGTATGCCACTAGAAAGGGGGGAAAGCATTTCAAATGAAAAGCAATATTTAATCACTTTTTATTTCCTTTCTGGGAGGTAGAACCCATTCTAACAGGGATGTACATGGAGGATGAGACAAGTCTACGGCAAGATATCACTAGATTTCATCTCGAGAAAAACAACTCCAAACGTATCTTTGATAGTGCTTTCCATAAGCCTCTTAAACTGGTGGCAAAACCTAGAAGTCACTATAATTTCCATGATGTTCGCAACCACCGAGAAAGAAAAATTGCATATACCTTCTAATCAAATAAAGTATAAGAACGAGGTGAAGGACAGCATGTGCTCTGAGGAGAACAATCTATAAAACTAATCATGCTATTGCAAATTAAGGTATAAAAGCAGAAAAAAGTGTAGTTAAGAAGACATCAATAACACACATTCTGTCTAGATAGCCTTGACCCCAATTTTTAGTATCCATATTTACTGTCAAGTTTCTGACACCACGCTTTTCTTTTTGGGTCCAAGAAAAGTATTAAATAGAAGTCATCAGTCTATTAACTAAAAGTCCATTATCACACCCTTGTGCATGTGAACTAGAAAGCTAACTTCATTCCATGATTGATTTATATGCATAAATACAACTCCGTGTCTCCGTCCTTGCATCCAAGTACATTTATCCGTAATTTAACACTTCACTGGAATTTTATCTAGTAGTTCACAAAACGTAAATGATTCAGGACAGAGAATCCCAACCAATATCGACCCATATTACTCTATCAAAGCTAAAAAGCCGCTAACAGCAACAACATACCTCAGCGGGAATCAGCACATTGTATGATTTTGAAATTGACTTGGTAACATCAGAAACTAATGGATAATTCAGATCACCTAGCCCACCAGACTTTCTATCAGTTTGGACCCAGGCAAGGTGAGAGAACTGCAAGAGCAACAGCACAAAAACAGTAATATACGATTAGAAAAGGTTACGCTCATGTGACCAAAGAACAAAATTACTCAAGATTACAGCTAAATGATTGTAACAAGTCAATGTTGAGGCGACGGAAGAAATTTAGGTAAGTTAGGAGCTTATCAAAGAGTAGAAGAATATACTGAAAGAGAAATGTCATACATACAACCAAAAAACAGACTTCAAACAATTTATTTTCTTATATGGGAGTGTACTGGAACTTTTAAACACCTTTTTAGTATGTAAAAAACACTACTCTATAATTTCATTTTTGGATAAGTGTAATGCTATTTGTTTACGAGAGTTTCACAACAGACTCCTCCAACATTCAAAATCAAAATTACAAAATTCAACGAGTCACTTCAATATTAATTTGATTCATTCATCTAGCTATTTCAGCGACTACAGAAAAAAGTGACAGAAAAAGGTTAAGAAATTCAACTGCTCCACAAAAACATCCTTCCAGTCCAACAGTTAAGATGTTATTAAGTGGAACCTTGCGAGTCCAAAGTTCCACTTTGGGCATTGGCCTTGCTTGGCCAGGGATTTTTTTACTCAATTATGTCTTACTCGTCTCCAGGTAAAGTCAATCTGAACCTCGAGAATTGGGTGAGTTGAGCATAACTTAGCTCCCAGCCAACTTGGCTTAGTGCGTGGCTCGACCTAGATATATTATGTCACTGCAATCCTATATTCAATTATTCTTTCTGCCAATTGTTTGACTTTTCATAATTCTATTCTCTTTGTTACAATAATTACTTTCATAAGTATGGTTTTCTTCTTTTAGTTCTGGAGATGAAGTTTGTTCTTTTATCTTTAAAATAATGGTTTTTGTGTTGACATTTCTTTAAATAGACTTCTATTAGCTTTAGTCGTTTTAAGTGATTCTCTAACTTTAGATCCTTCTACCCATCCAGTCTATGTCACTAACTCCTATTTTGTTTGTTGTATGGTCTAAATTTTCTAAAATTTTCAACAAAACGTCAGAAGAATGTTTCAGAGTTTCATGGGTATGAAGGAAGCTTATTCTAGTTTCACATGCATGGCAGAAACTTACAGTTCTTGAAACACACAGATTTAAGATAATTATAGAGTCAAGTTCCTTTATCTAGACTGACACATGTGAACTTTTCCACCATTCCAGCAGAAACATTCACCTCTGAACCATGATTTGCATCAGCAAATCCTCATTATTGATTAGGGCATTCAGAATACTAAGACTGCTAACACTGACTCTGGCTCGTACACACATTGGAATATTTTAAGAGACGATAAGACTGCATGCATGCCAACACGGGCCTATCAGATAGGGAAAACAAAGATATATCCCAGATTACCATTAGAATAACTCTATGAACAACCCTCCCTCACCCCCAAAAAAAAAAACCCTCCCTCACCCCCAAAAAAAAAAACCCTCCCTCACCCCTGTAATGCAACAGAAAATAGTGATGAGGAACCCTTTGTCCATGTCTATATACTCTATTAAAATAAACTAGACATAGAATGGTTCTAGCTAAAAGTCGTACCATCACAAAAACGCAGAGCTGGAAACAAGTGTGAGAGGCATAATAGTGCAGAAGAACAATGCAATAAGAGAAACAATTCACACAAAAATACCCATTTTAAAGGCAACAGCAATTACATTATCATATTAACTGAAGTACATGAAATGCAGAAACTGACACCACTGGGCACAGACCTACAAGTAAAAACTTCTAACCTCGAAAGAAAATTTTGAAGGAAAGAAAAACCTACCACACTGTCTACAGAAACACCCAATATTTCTGTGTTCAGCTTCTCAAATTCTGCATAACGGTCACTGAAAGCAGTGATCTCTACAGTACAAGGAACAAAAATTTACATCAGAAAATCACAATCAGCTATCATAATCAGTGCAAATTCACTAGAATAAAGTGATATATGCAGAAGGAGAGATTTGAGGTGCCAACTGACCTGTAGGGCAAACAAATGTGAAGTCAAGTGGGTAGAAAAAGAGAATCACGTACTTCTTCCCAATGTACTCGGAGAGTTTAACCTACAGAAAAAGAAATATTCTAAATGCAAACAGCAAAACCAATCCATATCCAAGTAGAGTCATTCAGTTCCTAAAGTGGGTAAATGAAAGAGAAGTCCAAGGACAATAATATCTCAGACTTCATATAACCTAAAATGAGAAGCACATTCTGGTATAACTAAACTCTATGCTTTCTTTATCCTAATTTCCACCAGCAATTGCAATCAAATGAAACTTTTCAGAAAACTACCACTACTATATTGGTTCAAGCTGAAAATCCAACAAGAAAATTATTGATATTGACTTTAAGACAAAGGCAAGTTGCATCATTCTGTGCCACATGTTTCATTATCATTACTGTCATTAATAAAAAATTGATACAAAGAGATATAAGAGAAGTAACTATAGCATTTGAGACCACGTATAGATACGTGTTACTGACTTAAACCTCGAGGAAGGTTTCTAAAGAAGGACCTTAATCTTTTGTCACAGAAAAACGTATTATTCAGAAATTTCAAACGATTAGAAGAGACTGATCCTTATTATCATTTGAATGAGAGAAAATAGAAAAGCAGAAAATAGATACTTTATGACAACTAAAAAAAGGAAAAAGGAAAATATCCCCAAAAGAGTAACAAGAACCATTTGCACTAATATAATACCTTGATGAATTCCTGGTCAAAAACTGCCTCAGCCTCAAAGTCTGGTGCTGTATTTCCAACAAGGGGAAGTTCACTCTATTGGGGAAAAAAAATACATGAAACAACATTAGAGAGATGGGCCCTAATCCACAAACAAGAATAAAACACTTGTAAGAGGTTTTATTGGCAGCTATTCAGGATTGTCTAATTTGCAAGGGGGCTTAGAACCTTTTACCAAAAAAAAAACCCTAATTTAAATGTATCTTTCATTTGATATGATATATCCATGCCGAACAGGAATGAATGCAGGGCACAACGCTCAAATTCTATATCACACACTAAAGTTAGCAAAAAGAAGCTCAATGTCGGGATTGAACTACTGCATTAGCTAAACCGTATATGTATTTTAAAGAATCCACAAAATATGTATAATAAGTAGATATCAAAACCATTAAATCAAATGAGTAGTGGTAGAATGCCGAACTCGAACCCCTAAAGTTCAAATCTTGGATTTGCCTTTAGCTAGGCATACCCACGCTGATTACTTAGACACATTCGTATCATACTTAGAGCTCACGGATTAGCCGTGGACAGAAACTATAACCTTTTCGCCAGAACTAAACTGAACACATTTTGGAATATACTCAGATTAGCAACTGAAAATAAAGACATTTAAAGAACTCGAACGCATGAAGTTCAAATCTTGGATCCGCTCTAGTTAGACACACGCACAACAGATACTTGAACACACCGGTATCATACATTGAGCTCACATTGTTGCCATGGACACAAACTACAACTTTTTTGCCAGAATTAGACTGAACACATTTCACAATATTCACAAAAAAAGGTGAAAATAAAGACATTTAGTAAACTCCTAATTTCTTAGACAAAAAGCAAATAATCTAGTAAGTTTAAGTGAACATAAATAATGAAATGGGTTTGAATAGATATAGAACATTCATATAAACAACCCCATCTAAGAGTTTAAGTTGTATGCACTGTCAGTGAAAAAATATTTACACAATCAGGTCAGTTATAAGGCAAGTGTAAATCTAATCATAACCATTAATTGGTAATCTAATATAATTAGTAAGTAACCTGCTATGACACGCTAAAATAATAATCTTTACACTGACAGTGTATATAACTTACTGAGGCGCGGACAACGAAACCGCGACGTTGTGATTGAGCAACACGAGAAGAACAAGAGAGGGAAGGAGTTACTCTCGAAACAAATGGCTTGCAATTGCGGAGTCCATTAAAAGAAGAAGGAATTGGAGGGGAGTGAGCAGCTTTAGTGGTAGAAGAAAGAAGGGTTGTTGAAGAAACAGAGCAAGCCATTTTGGGATAAGAAGTGTTATGAATGGACTATAGAGAAAAGGGTTGGTTCATTACATATTTATCTATTGCATTTGTAGGGTTAGGTGGATAAGTAGGTTTGATAGTGTGTGGAAGGGTTTTGACCTTTCGTGAGATTGAATCTTTACATTTTTGGATCTCATCTAGATCTATTGGTTCCATGAAGTTAGGATATAGGACAAAATTGTGGGGCCATATTAGTTAAAATGTTTTATAAAAATTGTCCTCCAAATGTGTCGAAACTTTTCATTTTATAAAGGGATGAAAATCATTTACACCCCTGAACTTTGCTTTAAAAATCAAACTCCCTCCTTAATTATGAGAAATTGTCATTCTCCCCCCTTTATCTCAATTAACTTTTAACAATACCCACTTTACCCTTTTGATTATCATACCTTTATATTGTTATTCTTTTATTATTTGATATCTTATTTTATGCTATGGGCTTATCTATATAATGAATAAATACTGTTTTTAAATGAAACAATAGTGAGAAATGACAATCAAGCGTATAAGTAATGATGTTCAATATAATAAATGAGCAAAATAAAAAAGCTACGATATATATATAATTTATTTGTAGCAGTATTTTTATTAATTAAAATAAAAATTAAAATATTAATCTATTACACGATAAAAATTAAAATGAAGTGTCCTTCATAAGGATATTATTAATGTATACAACACAAAAAAAAATTAAAAATGTCAGTTGATTCTATAACAAATTTCAAAATATTATCTATTTACACTTTAAATGAATTTTAAATTAAAATTTATATTTTATTTTCTAGTCAAAACTGAAAACTCAAAAATCTATACAGATGCTAGAAATAAGAGATTAAATTTTTAAACAAATAGAGACACCCTCCCTCACCATATAAGTATATGTATCCTACCCACACGTTGAGAGAGAGAGAATACATACATACTTGATGCACTTAAAACTAAAAAAAAGAATCATGTAATTAAAATAGTGGTAGATTTTGTAAATAAATTCATATTATCCTATTTATTATACTAATGAACATAAATTAGTATGATAAAATAAAATATTATCTTTAATTATAGGTAAAACATCTTTGTTAAAATATTTATATATAAAAACTATATATTACATAGATAGGGGATAAAAAAAATATTAAGGACAAATCAGACATTGTGTTGGGTAAAGGGGTGAGATTGACTATTATTCATAGTTGAGGGAGGAGTTTGATTTTTAAAGAAAAGTTCGGGGGTGTAAATGATTTTCACCCTTTTATAAAGTGCTACTCACAATTCAAAAGGTTCATTATTTTTAAAGTTTGAATTCACATAATTGATTAAAGTTGAAAAATCTCAATCATCCTATCCTATCATATTTATTGGTGAATAAAAGAATTACGCTACATGAAAAAAAATAGATTTATAATTTAGAACTCTAAATATGTCAAAACTTTTCAGTTTTGGGTTTACTCAGTCTTTGTATTGGATAAAAACCAAACGTCACAGTTGATTACGACTTTCAGGATTACAAGACGCATGTATGTATTGCTTTTTTGTTTAGCATCTTGTTGATTTTGTATGCTTGCTAGTTGACCTTTCGGTATTATGTTTTATATTTATTTTGTAGGTTGATTCTCAATTTACTAATCTTCATACTTTCCTTAGTAACTCATTCAGTGAGGTTTTTGCTCGCTTCAAGGTATTTATTCTAATGACTTACCTTTTTTATAAATGCATTGTTGTATTCTGTTATTTTTTGTAACTATTTCTTATTTCAACAGGGTGTTAGGAGCAATCCTGTTATGGATGAACATGATAATCGAGCTGGTGATTCTCAATATGGCAGTCCTTTTGAAGGCGGTCCTTCTATGCAACCTACTGATAGTGACGCCAACTTTTTTGTATGTGTGGTTGCTTCTACTCTGTTATTTGTGTATACTTTTCCTAATGTATATAAATGTATTGTTTTGTATACATGGTGTTTCTGATGCTCCATCTTGTGGCCATGGTTCTGAATTTTTGGATCGAACAGCTGGAAAAGTTTACACTCCAGTGCAACATACTGCTACCCCCCACTTAGTAGTAGTGTATGTTTGTGTCTTTATTTTTGGATCGAATCGTTGGAAAAGTCGAACCACTTTTTTTTATATTGATACAGGCTGTTACCCCCCAGAGTTTATAGACAACGTGAACATGCTGGACGCAGAGAGGATGTGCCAGGTATCACTTGTGGAGTACTCGATCATAAGGATTCTACTTATCTTTTATATAATGGACCTAGTTTTTCGATTGGGGATTTTAGTGAAGGCTCTGAATATGTTGATAATGTGGACTATGGAAGTGAAGCTCGGGTGGACAGTGTATGTACTATTTCAGTTTTGTTTTTGTATTTTTGTGTATTTTCTTGTAGTTAAGTGTATTTTCTGTATATTAATGTATTTTTCATATATTTTATATATGGTAGTAGGCTGTTAGTATGGGACCATTAGCTATTCTGAAGCCAGATGGTGATCATTTGCCCAAATTTTCTATTGATCCCAATTTTCCTGATTTTCCTCCGTCTGCATATGATGAGATCGATGTAGCTATAGCAAGAGCTATGTCTATGTGTAAGGCAGTGGTAGATGTCCCAGCTGATAACCAACCTACTCAAAGTGTTGATTCTAAAGATATGGATTCTGACAACCTATTAGAGGATGCCCCAAGTGAAGATACATCTTCTGATGACAACATTCAGCCCGACGCACCAGATCTTGATGGGCAGGAATCCCAGATTGTTTTGGTCTCGAGTGATGGAGATGATGCTGTCACACCTGAGCAGTTGGTTGCACGCATGAGGCATCCAGGGAGGTATGGCTGGGGTCCTTGGGTTCTCAATTTACCAAGACCAAAAATCTTTCAGACAAAACATCCTTTTATTTATAATGTTGATGTTGACGTTGACCAAGATCTGGAAAATGAATTTGTTGCATGGGTTGAGGATGGGATCGAGTCAAGCAATCGAAGGTATATTTCCTTTTATTTGTAATGTTGATGGTATTTTTCCTTTTGTATTCCTTTGTCATGATTTTTTTTGTTTTATTTTTGTCAATCATCAATAAGTCGCTCTATCCAAGAGAAGCTAATCGAATTCCGCAGCCTTTTGCATTATGAGTTGTGAAAGTTGAAAGAAAGGAATGGTTTCGGACGTTGCTGCACAGTGGAGAGACTTTGAATGACCAGGTATGTATTTGTTTGTATATATCTGTATGAATGTGTATCAATTGATTGTTATTTCCTGTATTTCTTTTGTATAAAACTGTATGAACCTGTATATATTTATCTCAATTGTATATTTATATTCCTGATTGTTATGTATATAGTCTTTCTGATAGTGTGTATTTAAAATGTCCAGCACATTGATGTTGTCTTTTACTACTTAAGGAAGAAAGGAAAATATGGTCCTGATGTTTCACGTAAGTTCACCACTACTAATTGCAATTTCAAGAATATGGTTGAGGACATTTTTAAGGCCTATAATGCTAGTAAGAACAATTAGACTGTGGTGTCTAATGATGATCCTATAGCCCAGTATGTTATGGGATTTAGGCTGATAAGAAACACCCATGGGTTAAAGTTGATTATGTTTTAGTCCCATTGCATGTTAAAGAGAAATTTCACTGGGTGTTGGCTGTTGTGGCATTCAAAGAGAGGTGCATTTGGTTGTTTGATTCTATGCGTGGAAGATCTAGTGCTCCTGTGCTTGGACTAGTTCAAAAATTTGTGGTTGTCTTGCCTCTTTACCTATTAGTCACCAGCTTTTATGGTGCGAGGCTTGACATTGATTGGAAGTTAACCCAACTTTCAAAGATAAATCTGCGACAGATCTGTTCTCTATTGTTACAATTACATATCTTACAAAACAAGTTGTTGGATCACTGTATGTATTTTACAAATACATTTTTGTTACTATATCTGTTATACAGTTCTTTTGACTTAAATTTGTTTTTGTTGTGCTTGCAGCGACTGTGGTGTGTACATTGCATCATATGCTGAGTATTTTGCATGTGGATTCGATCAACCACCTGCCGACTTTGATGTTGATATTTACCATAGCAGGTTGGGGACACTACTCTGGCACTATGCAAAAACAAAGCAGAACGAACGTTCCATAAGTGGGGATGAGGTTACAGGAATTCAATTCAAGAAGAAGGGTGGTCCAAAGCGGAGAGAAGTTTATCATTAAGTAGTTTATGTTTAGGTTTAAGTAGTTTTTGGATGTTAAGTAGTTTGAAATGTACTGATGTTTAAGACATCGTTGTTCTATTTTTGTTTCTAAGTTACATCAAGGAATCTGCTTTTGGATGTTTGGTTTTACAATCTGTTAATATAATGACGTTCTATTCCTTTTTTATTCATAGTCTATATAATTTTTATATGTTAATGAAATGAATTTAGCACCCATTTTCACTCATTCAGAACTTAGTTTTTGATAAGGGTGAAGTGTATCCCCCTCCCTTGAGCGGTGTAGATAAACTGTTTCAGTCTATGTTGCACTATTCCGTCTGTGTACCCTAAAACAAAATTGTCTAACATAAATGTCTATTGCACCGAGTGGTGAATGAAATGTATGTGTATGCAGCCTAACATACAGTTTTATATATACTTGAATAAAAATGTATGTCCACACAACCTGACATAGATTTCACACAATTGGGGTTTGCGAATGATGAAGTGTCCGTCGAGTGAGGTAGATAAGTCGTTTTCGATAGCAAATCCGTCCCCACTGCATGCCAATAAAATTCTATGTCCTACCCGAGCGAATTAAGTGTATGTCCATGCAGCCTAACATACATTCTACCCATACTGGACATACACCATTATACAGTTTTATATATACTGGCAACAAAACTGTATGCGCACACTACATGCCATATATTTTACACATATAGACTTATACAAAATACTACAGATCTATACACTTCATACAATTGTATGCCCAACACAACCTGCCATAAAGTATGTCCGCACAACATGACATACATTTCACACATATAGACTTATACAAAATACTACAAATTTCACATAATGGAGGGTTTGGGAATGGTAAAGCGTCCCTCGAGTGAGGTAGATAAGTCGTTTCCGATTGCAAATCTACTGCCGCTGCATGCCAATAAAATTGTATGTCCTACCTGAGCAAGTTAAGGGTATGTCCATGCAGCCTAACGTACATTCTACCCATACTGGACATACACCATTACACAGTTTTATAGATACTGGTAACAAAACTGTATGCCCACACTACATGCCATACATTTCACACATACAGACTTATACAAAATACTACAGATCTATACAAAATACCACAGATTTATTCAAAACAATATTTGAACAGTCTTTTCCAACTAAGCTGAGAAACAGACATTTTGTAGTTCCATGCATTTCAATGTATGAAATTTTATTTTTTCTACACTTGCAATGTAATAATTATGATTGTAATAAATGGTTTTTGTAAATGAGAACAAACAGTATCCACATCTTGTTTAAGTTTCTCTTAGACAGATTTGTGCATGTTGCTCTATTGTGCCCTCCGTGCCCACACAACCCACATGTCATCTTTGTTCTTTTTAGATGCAGTTCCCAAGCTGGCTTGTGTCTGGACTTTTTTGGTCTGTCTGGAGTCCTTTTCCATATTGGGGGGTGAACAACTTCATTAGTAATGTATGTAAGGATGTCCCAAATTCTTTCATCTGGTATTGGATTGGCAGGCACTTGATATGTCTTCAACAGGTAGTCTTTTGTGTAGTATGGGGAGGCATACAGCTCCTCATCCATGCATTTAGATTTCATCATAGCGAATGTGTATGCTTTAGCCATTGTAAAGAATGCTTCATATAGTTTATCTTCAACCCTTTTGAATTTACTTTTCACATTGTTCCAGAGATTCTAAATGCATGCATAGTGTGGAACCATGGGATATACAATGGAGGTTGCTTTCAAGATCCTTTCTTTATGGTCTGAAACAATACACATATCATCCCTTTTACCATATGCTTTTCTAAAATTATCAAAAAACCAATGCCAAGCAGAATCATTCTCTGAATCGACTATAACATACGCTAGAGGGAGGATTCTGCATGTGCATGACCATACAAATTAGAAAGGCCAATCAGCAGAGAATTATACAAATTCATACAGATTTATACACTGGAATTCATATAGATTTAAACTTACCTGCTGCATTCATTGTACTCGTAGCAAGGAATGTCCCCTTATGTGTAGCGGTAAGGAAGCTACCATCAACAATAACAACAATTGGTCTGCAATATTTCCATCCTCTTATTGATGCTAAGCAATCATCATCAGTTTTAACAAAGTCCACAATTTACCCCGGGTTAAATTTCTCCAAAATGTATAAGTAGCTTGGTAACTTGTTGTATGAATCTTTTGGATCACCTCTCATTATTTCCATAGCTATTTCTTTTGATCGCCACGCCTTCGGATCTTTAAATTTGTACTGAATAACCTTCCAATGATTGTTGCAGTTGCTTGTTTGTGGCTGAAAATTCTATTCTTCAGCGAGCAAGAGTGTTCATTGACAAATTTCCTAATTTTGAACAGATTACATGCATTCAAGCTTGAATCCTTAAACTGCCATGTGCAATTCTCCCCAGTGCAAACAGGCAATAACTATACATACATAATATGTCACAAGTTAGCAGTTTACATAAAATCATTATACATGTAGACGAATAATTATACAGATTTTGAGCTTACAATTTTTTACACTGTCATACTCTTAAATATCCAGATTTTTCAATAACATACACTATTATACATTGTACACTCATACATATACAGACTTTTCACAACATAGAGATTTAAGTATAGTGACACAGTGACAAAAAACAGTATACACATATATACAGATTTATACACAAGTAACTTCAGACACAAGTTAGGCAACAGTTTTTGAAGTTTCGTACCATGTTGAGCTTGATCTTTTCACCTTACAGTGAAACTTTTCCCTTAATGCATAGTGTTTCATTGCTTTAACGAGTGTTTTCTTGTTTTGGAAAACCTGCCCCTCGGTAATATCTTTTTGCATAGAATCTGCAATTATAAGTGCACTACAATCTTCAAAGTCTCCAAAGTCTGGGATAGCTATCAATTCTTGTGTATTCTCCTCGACTATTGACTGTATGTTATTACTCTCTACATATTTAGGTGAATCAACTATCCAATTTTCACTATATCCAGCTTTATTGAATGACTTTTCACTCATAGTAATACACAATGGATATCTTCCTAGATCTTTGTTATCCTTTTTACCTCAAAAAATACATTGACTCCCATGTCATTGTGTATTTCCATTGCAGGTCGTGTTGCATCCAACTTGTACATTATTTCTATCCATTTTGTAGTGGTATCAACACGAAGTTGTTTTGCAATTGTAGAGATCAGATCATCAAAAGTACAATCACAGGTTATTAGTATTGCGTCAACACTATAATCAATGTAGTTTCTTGTTGCATCCCATTGTCCTTTGTGTAGGAGAAGTACTCTGACTAATGCCATATTAAACCTGTTTTAAAATTGTTACATAATAGTATTTGCACTGTATGGATCTGTATTGTATGCATCCAGATATGCAGTGCATGAATCTGTATGATAGCATTCAACAATGAAATATTGTATGCAGTTAAATACAGAGTAAATACAATGATATGCAATTAAATGTATTAATTTGTATGCATTTTGAATCCGCAAAGTGACTATGCGTGTATAAATGTGTATGAATTTGTATGCATTTTGAATCTGCGCAGTGACTACGCAATTTGTTACTGGTAATACAAAATTACTAATACAAAATCGAATCACTTAAACAACTGAATCGCTGAAGCTAATACAGAACTGCTAATACATAAATACATAACTTTCAATACTGAATCGTGGAAGCTAATACAGAACTACTAATTCAAAACTGAATCACTAAAACAAATGCAATGTATGTGTATGTCCACGCAACGTATCAATGAAGCGACTATGTAATTGCTACAGAACTGCTAATACAAAAGCAACTGCGCAATTTGCAGAACGTCACAATCGCAATGTGTTTACAGAAAAATCAATGAATCTACAATACGTTTCCAGAACTTCTAATATTTAATCGCAAAATGACATTCTCAAAATCACAACTGCTAATACAAATTCAGAATCGCAAAATCACAAGCAGAATAAACAATTCAAAACTTCTTATAGAAAATCATCCAATTTCAAATTCAAAATGATGAATACAAAATCAGACAATTGCAAATTCAAAACTTCAAACACTTACCCGTAAAATCGATGAATCACGAATGAAAATTGCAAAATCGACATTTGATTTTTTGAATTTGACTGAATCAGAGCTTCAAATTGTTGAACAATAAAAATTGTACGTTGTTTTAGAATTATATTTGAACCTAAGTTTCACAATGTAAACCCTAGTTTTGGAGTGTAATTGAAGGATTTTTTGAGAGAGAGAGTAGTTTACATAGGAAGGAAACTGGAGGTGGGTAAGGAATGAAAGGCAAAATTTTCTGAAATTGCGGGTATTTATAGGTTGTTATATTTTGTATGTATTTGAAAAAAAAAACTATTGTTATTTTTTGTTAAGCCGAATATTGTCGGTATTTTACGTAATTTGGGTATAGGATTGTATATTTGTGTAATTCACCCATTTAAAAATAATCCAAAAACTAGCCAGTATTTCATACTAGCCAATACTTCAATATGAAAACTAGCCAGTATTTCAATACTTTTAGATGAATAGCCAGATTTCAATACTTTTAGATGACTTACTGGGACTTGCTAATATGAAATCACAGTATAATGTATCGGGACTTTCAATATTTTAGTTCAAAAGCCCAGTACAAAATACTTGGGAATTGCTTAATATGAAATCCTATTATAAAATACTTAGACTTTGAAGATTTTAGTTCAAAAGTCTTAGTAACAAATACATGAGTTTTCAAATATGAACCTCCTAAAATTTTCTGGAACTTTAAACTAAACCCCAATAATTTTGGGGTATCATATCTTTTATCCTATTGATTAACCATGCTTTTTCACATTTTTATATTTTATTTTTATTGTTTCCCAACAAAGAAATTTATCGAAAGCTAAAAACGTCTATGTTATCCTGTTTTTCCTTGACTTAAAAGAACCGTAACATGAATTTTCATATCGTTTAGTTTTTGAAACTTAGAATTATGTTTACATACATATTGGTAAATTAGAGCAAAACATTACAAAAAATTAAGTCAGCACGAAAAGTAAAATCATTTCTGATGTAACTCTTATCAAAATTGGAAAAAAATGAAACAAATAGAGCATGGAAAGAAATCATCCAAAACTTTTTTGATCACCTGACAACTCTTTACAATTTTACAAAAACTTCCTTAATGGTGTAATTGTTCCTTTATTGGAGCGTCATAATTTGGCCCAAGCAGCATGAAGGTTATCGTTTAGGCCAGGTTGATCACCACCATTATAATCTTGTATTGTAGCCTCTTATCATATGATTGTTTATTCTTTCTAAATGATCCGGATTAGGGGTGGCTAACGGTCCGGTTTTGACCGGACCGGACCGGATTCGGGCCGGAAAACGGCTCGGACCGGTCCGGACCGGTTGAAACCGGACCGTTGGCCACTAACGGACCCCGATCCCGGTACCGACCCGGTGTAGCGAAAAAAAACCGGGAGAACCGGATAAAAATGAGACCGGAACCGGCCCGGACCGGATCGGAACCGGCCGGACCGGACCGGTCAAAAAATTAAAAAAAAAAAAAGAAAATCTGTCCATTTCTAGCCGTTGGGCAACGGCTCTTTTGACCCATAGCCGTTGTCCAACGGCCAAAAACACCCCTCTACCACCCCATAACCACCCCTAACTATTTTTTTTCTATAAATACCCCATTATTTCATCATATTTTTCACACAAATCTTCCAATTCTCTCTAATTCTCTCAAATTTTCTACAATATTGCTATTGTTCTACTTTGGCTATTTGTTAAAAATTTATAATTTGGCTACTTTATCAAGTTCTATTTGGAGTTTCTATCAAAGTTATATTTGGCTACTTGGTGAAGTTTATAAATATCAAGTATTGGGTTAATTGGAGGCGCTACGTGGTTGAAAATATCAATTTGGCTATTTTTGCAATTTTTCGATTATCAAGTATTCAACTAATTAATTGAAGTGGAGGCTCAAGTTTCAACCTCACCTCAATTATACGGTTATATTTGGTTGGTCGTTCCTACTTCTACTCTTTTATTATTTTTTTGTCATATATATTTATTTTATTTGCTATTATTATGTCTCAACGAGGTTCAATTGGAACTAGTAGTGGGGGGCGGGCACGTGGTCGTAGGGGAAATAGGGGTAAAGAAATTGCTGGTAGTTCTAGTCGGAATACCCACATAGATGATTCTCAATATTATCATGATGTTACCGCTGATACCATACTTGATCACGAAATGTTAGAAACACGATATGGGAATCAAAGCGGGGGGGTTAATTTAGAAGAAACACCTGAATTTCAAGCTAGTCCACCCGAAGTTCAGTCAGACTTGCCTCCTGAACCTCCAACTAGAATACCGGCTAAACGTAAGGAAAGATCTGATGTGTGGGATTTTGCATCAAAGAATGTTGCAGAGCAGACGGCCTCCTGCGGGCTTTGTGATAAGGTGTGGGTTTTTAGAACTGGGGGTAATGAGGGTGGGACGGGTAAACTTAGGGCACACTTAGCGAAGAAACATCCTAAAGAATGGGCAACGCGGGCGGGTGGTATATATTTAGGGACCGAACATGGGGGAGTAGCGCATGATCAATCTTCGGGTACCCAAGCAAGAATTAACCATTTAACAGGAGGGCTTCTTACTTATGATAAACAAAAGGATAGGGAAGAAATGGCTAAACTAGTTGCCCTCGAGGGTTTACCTTATAGTTTTCCTTCTTCTACTGGTTTTGTTCGTTATGTTCAGGCTGTATATAATCCCTCTTTTAGAGGTTTTCCAAGAACTACTGTTAAAAATGATATTATTAAATTTAAGAACGAATATCAGGATTATTTGCGATATATGTTTGATAACTTTGACACTAGAGTATGTCTTACTACGGATATGGGTCGTTCTACTAATGGATGTGATTATATTACTGTGACTTGTCATTGGATAGATCCTGATTGGGTTTTTCAAAAACGTATTATTGCTTATAAAATTGTTGATGAACCACACACGGGAAATTATATTTGTAACAAAGTTTCATCAATTTGTCGTACGTACTTTTTATCTAACAAAGTTTTTAGCATTACGGTAGATAATGCTACAAACAACACAGATGCACTTAAGAACTTGATACCTATTTTGAACCCTCCTTTTCCTGAATTTTTTCATGTTAGGTGTGCATGTCATATTTACAACTTAGTAGTAAGAGATGGTCTTACCTTGTTTAACGACATTATTAAAAAGGTGCAGATAGCTATTACTTATATTTTTAGAAATAAAAACCAAGAAAGAAGACGAGAATGGGAAAGAAAATGTGTAGAATTAGGAATGCCAGTTAGGAGAGTCCCAAAGGAAGTTTGTACTAGGTGGAACACTTTATATGAGTCATTGAAAGTCGCTTATGAATATAGACTGCCTATTTCTCAAATGTATAATAAACATTTTATGGAAATCTATCACCTTAAAGATGAGGATTGGCAAGTTGTTCAACATCTTCTTCAGTTTTTACATAAATTTTATCAAGCTACTTTAGAATTTTCCGGTCAATATTATCCAACTACTCCTACCATGTTATATTATATAGCTGGAATAGCGGAATTATTGAAAATGTATAAACAATATGCAGTTTACTTACCGGCTGTAGAGTTAATGATTGAAAAGTTTAGAAAATATTTTTTTCCAATCCCTCCTCTTTTTTACATTGCTTCTGTGTTGCATCCTGCTTTTAAAATTAAGTTAACTGAACGACTTGTTAGAGAAGTATATGCAAATTTAGAAATTACTCCAGAGGAAATTGCTACTAACAAGTTTCCAAGTGTAGACGAGGCTGTTGCTAAAGTTTATGCAGATACCGTGGCTGTTTTTGCAAAGTATAGAGCTTGGGCAGACACTGCAGAGCCAACGGAACCAATACTATCCACCGGGCAAAGTTCTTCACAGGCAGGAGCAGGAATGCGCACTTTTGGGGGACTTGACGAAAAGTTGCTTTCAGAACAGGACGAGTACGGAGAGGAATACAGCGAGTTCCAAGTGTATTTAATTCAATATCCAAAGAAACTTAACAACTTTGGAACTGCGAATTTGTTGGATTATTGGAAGAATCAAGAATCGCAATTTCCAATTCTTGCAAAAATGGCCCGGGATATATTAACAATTCAAGCTTCATCAGTTGCATCGGAAAGCGCTTTCAGCCAAGGAAGATTTCAAATTGGAGATCACAGATATTCGTTGAGAGAGGAGGCAATGGAGACAGGAGTTTTATTCAGGGATTGGATAAGAGCAGAGCGAAGAAACTTTGGTCTACCAGAACTTACTAAGGAAAGGGGCAGAGCATATATCGATCAAATTTTGAGCGACGGAACAAGTGAAGGGAGTCAAACCGGCAATGAAGAAGAAGAAGAAGACGAAGAACCAGAAGGAGATGATGAACAAGATCAACAACGGCCAGTTCCAAAAGAAAAGCCTACAAGTGTTCTCAAGAAACTAGCTAATATGTTTAAAAGAATGTAATATTCTAAATAAGAATTTTGAATTTACAAGTTTTTGTTTAGATGTAATTTGCACTTCTTATATCTTAAACAATTCAATAAAATTGCTCCAAGTCTTGGAATTCAATCACAACTATTGTCTTCATACTATTTATTTTTAATTTATAGTTTGCGCAAAAAATACTACAATTAATTACTAGTTTGTAAATTAGTTCAAATATTGAATTTTGAACTTAAAGAATTAATTCAAATTTTGAATTTACTAAAATTAATTCAAAGTTTCAAACTTTGAATATTGAACATAACAAATTAATTCAAAACTACAAGTTCAAATTATAAAAAATACTACAAGTTTTTTAATTCTAAGTTTAAACTTTAATATATACAAGTAAAAACTAAATAATATTTTGTTGTAATATTTTTCAAAATTTCCACCATTTTAAATAAAACTCAATGGAAAAACAAAAAAAAAAAAAAAAAAAAAACTTATTTGGGCCGAACTGCCGGACCGGACCGGCATTTTGGCCCAACGGCTCTCTTTCAAATATAGCCGTTGGCCAACGGCCAAAAACGGCTATATTTGCCTATCACCCCCCCTAAACGCCCCCCCATAACCCCCCCAACCTATTTTTATCTATATATACCCTATTATTTCATCATTATATCACACAATTTACCATTTTCTATCAATTTATCTCTCAAATTACTCTCAAAGGCTATTTTCTAAATTTCTTCCAAAATCCAAACAATTATAATGGCTGACAATCAAGCTCCCGCTGCTCCCGCTCCTCATGAACGAAGACGTCGTTCTATAGTGTGGGAACTTATTACGAAAGATACAGAATCTCAGAAAGCTAAATGTAGCATCTGTAACAAAGAGTGGCAAATTTACACTGGACCCAACAATGGAGGGACGGGAAAGTTTAGGCAACACTTAAAAAAAAAAACACAGAACCGAATGGGATATAATAAATGGCTTTATTCCGCGTGATTGAAAATTTGAAGAGATGGCTAAGGGAATATCTATTTCAATTATGTATTTTCGAATTTCTAGTTTATTTAGTATCTTTGTAATTTTTCGATTTCTAGTTTGTTTTGTCATTTCAATTATCTATTTATCATTCAATAAAGGTTTGTTTTGTTTCATAAACTTTACACATATAAAGTAACAAACTAGAAGACGTCGTTCAATTATTTATTTCTCTTTCAATAAACTTTACATTAATAAATTTTAAAATATAATTTACATAATTATTTTGTTAATTTGTTTCATTAAAAAATATAATTTACCTAATTATCACAAATGATGTTTAAATAAATTGTTAAGTTTTTCAAATTTTTAGTTTTATTTGCCTTAAAAAAAAAAAAAAAAAACAAAAAAACCGTTAACCGGCCGGAACCGGACCGGTACCAACCGGCCTAACGGTCGCCGGACCCGGTTTCGATCCGGCTCCAATATTTGAAACCGGTATGGACCGGACCGGTAAGACCGGACTTCCACCGGTTTGAATTTTTTTTGGCCCGGTTCCGGACCGGAACCGGACTCCGGTACCGGTTCCGGACCGGACCGGACCGCTGGCCACCCTTAATCCAGATAGTGTGCTTGGTGGTGCGGGAGGCAATGGCGCTCCGCCTAAATGGTTAATTAGTCTCATCTTTTTGCTGCATGAGATTAAAATTATATGTAAGAGAATATATATAATTAATGTGGAAGAAGTTAGAGAATGATAGTGTGGCCAAACAAGTTAAGTATTGGTCAAATGTTTATTCTGGATGTTACAATCTATACATTACTAAACCTTGCAAATGACCCTCCAACAAAATCGTGTGCGAGCAGGGCCGGCTTAACTATAAAGCAACTAAGGCAATGGCTTGGGGCTCCAACTTTTTTGGGGCCCCATTTTTTTTAACTAAAAATGTACTCCTATATACATTATTTAAAGAAAACCGTAATGTATTAAATTTGAGAAAAACTTTTGGGAAGAAAGTACCATAACATTTTTGAAGGTATGAAAATATTTTTGGTTCAATCGTAAACTTTTGAGATCACTAGATGATGAGAATTCTACAAAATACTATCTTAACCTTGAATTTTCTTTAACAAATAGTAATAGTTATTATGATATTGATAGTTTAGACTTATTTTTAGAAGTGCTAACAGAAATACACGAGAAAAAAATAATCATCTAATCGAAATACTCAATCAAATAAAAAGACAAGATCTTTTCCAAATACACATATTGCTTATAGACTAATATTAATAGTTTCTGTAATTGTTGCCTCAGCAGAAAGAAGTTTTTTAAAATTAAAATTGATAAAATCTTATTTAAGATCAACATTTGTCAAGAGAGATGGAATGTAATAGCTATATCATCAATTGAAAATTAATTATTAGAAAAAATCAACTATAAAACAGCAATCAATGACTTCGCATCTAAAAAATAGAAAAGTATGCTTTAAATAAAAATATATATACGGCGGTGTTCTTTTTTAAAAAAAAAATAAATAAAAATAGGGCCTCTCTGTGAATTTGGCTTTAGGCCCCCAATTTTATTGAGACGGCCCTGTGTGCGTGGTTTCAACCAAAAGGAAATAAAAAAAAAAAACTCACCTCAGCAGACTCCCAGGATAATGAATAGAACTAAAGAAAATATTAACATTCCATTGCATAATCTTCAAAGCTCAATTACAATATATAACCTAGCGAACAAAAACTTCTACAATATCAATACATGCCCTCGTATCAAGAAGTTAAAAGTGCATATCGACAGTAGATCTAGCTAGTATATATTTAGCTTCCACGAAAACTAAAAAATAATTTCCAGACTCATGCACACATAGTTCAATATTATTATCTCCAATATTTTTCACTATTTGTATTTTTATTTTTTTGGAGAACGTGAATTATAAAAGCAATAAGAATTATAAAAATAGAACTCTATAAAGGGAAGATGCAATCAATTCAATGTCTTAACTCCAATAGGTTAGGATATCAATTGTATAAATACAAATTTTAACAACATAGTATAAAGAAGGAGCCAAAGAATACCTATATCATATATCCCCTATTTCCTCATCCTTATCATATGCATTACAGTTATTCCCTCGCTCAAGATTTTTTCGGAGGCTCATCCCACTCTGCAAAGTTCGATCATCAGTTTCAATAGTAGCTTTAAAATTAAATATAGTGTGGTCCTCTAAATTTCATTCCAATTTTCATCAACATGACTATGCGACTCTAAGCCAAACAAAAAGAAGTTGAAATACAATAATTAAAATAACTTAAAAGAATGTCGTGTAAATAAACATATAAAAAAACATAAGATGGGAGAAAATAATCGACTTAACATAAATCTGTAAATCTTCAGAATCAGAACTTCTTTGTCTGATAATAAAAAAGTTACATTTTTAAAGTTACATTTTTATTTATATGAAAAATAAATAAAAATATAGTAATTACCTGCAAAATAGAGACGTAATCAATCATTATTAAACTGCGAGGATTTCGTACTTCTTTGATGATA
Source organism: Petunia x hybrida (assembly GCA_037355625.1). NCBI lineage: Eukaryota > Viridiplantae > Streptophyta > Magnoliopsida > Solanales > Solanaceae > Petunia > Petunia x hybrida. The sequence continues at coordinate 656,610 of JBBBVM010000676.1, forward strand.
TATTTATCGATGAAAGCCAATGAAAAACATGGATGAGAAAAAGCAACAGAGGAGGGATGACATCATCTACTTAATAGAGAACGGTAATCACTTGTAGTTTGATACTGAAGAACGAAAATATGTCAAGTACTTATATATTAGTTACGACCATTAAGAGTCATTATTTATTCAAATATTATCTTAAATCATATTTTATGTGTTATATTAAATTTATATGTATTTTACATAAAATGACACATTCTAATAATGGTATGACTCTGCCACAGAGTTTTAAAAAAACCAAAAATTAACCGAACCGAAGGAAAACTGACATGAATGGGAGGGTTCTGAAAAATCTTATTTTGGTTATGCCCAATAGAGTAACCGAAAAATTGATATGGTATAAATTTCATGAAAAAATTGACCGAACCGAACCGTTGACATCCCTCGTGCTAGGACAGGAAAAAGAAAATATAACGGAAAAAGAAAAAAAATAAAAAATGAAGAATATTGAAAACGGAGAAGGACAAAAGAATAATAAAAGAATGACCAAAAAAAGGAGAAAAAAAATAAAAAATATGAGGAGATAAGTTAATGGGTATAACATGTAAATAATGTATGAGTATTAATATAATAGATAAAACCATGTAAATAAAATAGGATGTATGCGTATTTTTGTAAATCCTCTATTTTTTGAATAAATTATTTGGTATTCAAAATACGGTAAAGTTGGGATTGTAAAAATTTTATTTGCGCCGCGCTAGCTGAAAACTAGCCAGTATTTCAATATTTTTAAATGACTAGTCAGATTTAAAAATCATCCAAAAACTAGCCAGTATTTCAATATATTTAGATGACTAGCTAGATTTAAAAATCATCCAAAAACTAGCCAGTATTTCAATATTTTTAGATGACCACCCAGATTTAAAAAGGAAAATTTACGCGAGTTGAGGCTCTAAACAGCTTAATTACGTAACATAACAATACTTTTCAAAATTTACGTAACATAACAATACTTTTAAATTAATTACAAAACATACCATAAGGGGCAAAACAGGAATTTCCTACTTTTTTTAGCGGGTTTCTATTTTCCCTTAACTTTTCTCCATTTTTCTCTCACAACTATATAGTTTATTCTCTCTTTAACGTTTTATTCTCTTTAATTTCTTCATAGTTATCAATTTAGTGTTTCATCGCCGGTAAATTTTTGCCGGGATTTCTCAAATGTGTGCTTCAATTTGATCAAAATGTCTCAAAAGTCAAATAGTTCACCGTATGATCGTGAAATTCGTATGAAATCGCGTCATAAGAGGAACTCACTAGTTGTTCAGGGAGGTCAACGATGGCGATCAGTTGGAGTTAGTAGTCTCGAAGGTTCGCCGATTGTTCAGGGAGTTCGACGAGGGCGGTCAGTTGGACTTAGTAGTCCTGAAGTTTCGGCGGTTGTTAAATCTGGTAAACGGAAGTTGAGAGATGAGGATAAAGGTAAACGTGTGGTGGATGATGACTTCGTCGATGAAATCGACGCTGATGTTAAGTTGAAAATGACTAAATTTGCCCGGTCTAGAGTTCTCGCACAAAATAAATATTGCTCAGAGGAAACTGTATGTATTATTTTATTTTTTTTGTTTTCATGTTGTATTTTATTGTATATTTGTGTATGTTTTCCTAGTAAATATGTGTACACTATGTATTTTACTGTATTGTTTTGGTTAAATTTGTATATTTTTGTGTAAACTATATATTTTTTGTGTAAATTGTGTATTTTTCTGTATATTTCTATTTGTTTCTCGGCTATTGATGTATAAACCTGTATTCGTTTGTATATTTTATATGTTACTGTTTAAAATAGACATAATATGTGTATTTTTGTGTAAACTGTGTATTTTTCCGTATATTTCTGTATGTTTCTCAGCTATTGATGTATAAACCTGTATTTGCTTGTATATGTTGCATGTTCCTGTTTAAAATAGACATAATATGTATATTTTTGTGTAAACTGTGTGTTGTCTTTATGTGTCTCGAATATTAATGTATAAACCTATGTTTGCTTGTATATTTTGTATGTCCCCTATTTAAAATGTGTCTTCCGTATTTATACAGACTTATTCATGTGCGTACCTATGTATTTAGTTGTATATTTTTTTATGCGTGCTTTTGGTTTGTATGAGAAGTATTTCGTTGTATATTTGTATGTTCTTGCTTATTTATTCTGTAGTTTGTGCTTTTGTGTATGTTTTTTTTTTGTGCCGAAATATGTATTGTTTATACAGTGTGTGTTAAGGGTGACTAACGGCGGTCCGGGACTGGCACCGGAATCCGGTTCCGGTCCGGAACCGGACCAAAAAAAATTGAAAACCGGCGATTAACCAGCCTACCGGTCCGGTCCTATCCTGTTAAAAAAATTGCTACCGGATCGGGACCGGTACCGGCAACCTTTAAGCCGGTCGGTCCGGTCTGGCCGGTTTTAATGGTTATTTTTAATTTTTTTTTTAGCTTTTTTAGGCAAATAAAGTTGAAAATTGAAAAACTTAACAATTTATATAAGTACCATTTGTAATAATTAGGTAAATTATATATTTTAATGAAACAAAATAATTATGTAAATTATATTTTTAAATTTATTAATGTAATGTAAATAAATAAACACTAAACAAACGTTGAATGGAAAAGAAATACATGCAATTTATTTAAAATTCGGGAAATACATAATTCAAATGACAAAAACAAACTAGAAATATAAAAATTACAAAGATACTAAATAAACTAGAAATTCGAAAGTACATAATTGAAATGACATAGAAAATTTCTTAACCATTTCTGCAATTATTACGCAGATATATGCCCCCCACACGACGACTCCATTCGTAATTATGTTGTTTTTCTAAGTGTTGTATAAATTTATGGGTTCCACCCACTAAGCTCCACTCTCTTGCACAAATTCTACATTTAGCTTTGTGATCTTCTCTATTATACTCCATAAATTCCCAAATTTCAGAGCGACATCTTCGTTCAGGACGTTGTGGAGCAGCAGGAATAGCGCGATTAGCGGGAGCTTGATTTCCAGCCATTATAATTTATAATTGTTTGGACTTTGGAAGAAATTTAGAAAATAGCCTTTGAAAGTAATTTGATAGAGAAATTGATAGAAAATGCTAAATTGTGTGATATAATGATGAAATAACAGGGTATATATAGATAAAAATAGGTTGGGGGGTATGAGGGGCGTTTGGGGGGGGGGGGGGGTGATAGGCAAATATAGCCGTTTTGGCCGTTAGCCAACGACTATATTTGAAAGAGAGCCGTTGGCCCAAACTGCCGGCCCGGTCCGGAAGTTGGCCAAATATATATTTTTTTTTGTTTTTTCTTTGTGTTTTATTTAAAGTGGTAGATAATTTGAAAAATATTACAACAAAATATTATCAAGTTTTGACTTATACATATGTTTTGAATGTTTAGTTTATTTCAATGTTTAAAGTTTAAACTTAGAATTAAAAAACTTGTAGTATTTTTTTATACTTTGAACTTTGAAGTAATGAAATTTTTGAAGTGATGATTCAATGTTCAAACTTTTCAATTAATTTGTTAAGTTCAAAATTCAAACTTTGAATTAATTTTAGAAAAATCAAATTTGAACTAATTTACAAACTAGTAATTAATTGTAGTATTTTTGTGCAAACTATAAATTAAAAATAAAAAGTATAAAGACAATAGTTGTGATTGAATTCCAAGACTTGGAGCAATTTTATTGAATTGTTTAAGACATAAGTAGTGCAAACAATACTTGAGGATAGTTGTAGGCTTTTATTTAAAGTGGTGGATAGTGCAAACAATACTTCAAACTTGTAATTTCAAAATTCTTATTTAGAAAATTACATTCTTTTAAACATATTAGCTAGTTTCTTGAGGATAGTTGTAGGCTTTTCTTTAGGAACTGGCCGTTGTTGTTCTTGTTCATCGTATACTTCTGGTTCTTCTACTTCTTCTTCTTCTTCTTCTTCTTCTTCTTCTTCTTCTTCTTCTTCTTCATCTTCTGCTTCTTCTTTTTCATTGCCGGTTTGACTCCCTTCACTTGTTCCGTCGCTCAAATTTTGATCGAGATATGCTTTGCCTTTTTCCTTAGTAAGTTCTAGTAGACCAAAGTTTCTTCGCTCTGCTCTGATCCAATCCCTGAATAAAACTCCTGTCTCCATTGCCTCCTCCTTCAACGAATATCTGTGATCTCCAATTTGAAATCTTCCTTAGCTAAAAGCGCTTTCCGATGCAACTGATGAAGCTTGAATTGTTAATATATCCCGGGCCATGTTTGAAAGAATTGGAAATTGCGATTCTTGATTCTTCCAATAATCCAACAAATTCTTAGTTCCAAAGTTGTTAAGTTTCTTTGGATATTGAATTAAATACACTTGGAACTCGCTGTATTCCTCCTCGTACTCGTCCTGTTCTGAAAGAACTTTTCGTCAAGTCCCCCAAAAGTGCTCATCCCCGCATGTGAAGAACTTTGCCCGGTGGATTGTATTGGTTCCGTTGGTGTAGCAGTGTCTGCCCAAGCTCTATACTTTGCAAAAACAGTCACGGTATCTGCATAAACTTTAGCAATAGCCTCTTCTACACTTGGATACCCATTAGTAGCAATTTCAATAGGAGTAATTTCTAAATTTTCATATATTTCTCTAACAAGTCGTTCAGTTAACTTAATTTTAAAAGCAGGATGCAACACAGAAGCAATGTAAAAAAGAGGAGGAATCGGAAAAAAATATTTTCTAAATTTTTCAATCATTCTCTCTACAGCGGTTTGTAAATTTCATATTGCTTATATAATTTCAATTCCGATATTCCAGCTATATAATATAACATGGTAGGAGTAGTTGGATAATATTGACCGGAAAATTCTAAAGTAGCTTGATAAAATTTTTGTAAAAGCTGAAGAAGATGTTGAACAAGTTGCCAATCCTCATCTTTAAGGTGATAGATTTGCATAAAATTTTTATTATACATTTGAGAAATAGGCACTCTATAGTCATAAGCGACAGTCAATGCATCATATAAAGTGTTCCACCTAGTACAAACTTCCTTTGGGACTCTCCTAATTGGCATTCCTAATTCTGTATATTTTCTTTCCCATTCTCTTCTTCTTTCTTGGTTTTTATTTCTAAAAATATAAGTAATAGCTATTTGCACCTTTGCGATAATGTCGTTAAACAAGTCAAGACCATCTTTTACTACTAAGTTGTAAATATGACAGGCACACCTAACATGAAAAAATTCAGCAAAAGGGGGGTTCAAAATAGGTATCAAGTTCCTAAGTGCATCTGTGTTGTTTGTAGCATTATCTACTGTAATATTAAAAACTTTGTTAGTTAAACAGTACGTACGACAAATTGATGAAACTTTATTACAAATATAATTTCCTGTGTGTGGTTCATCAACAACTTTATAAGCAATAATACATTTTTGAAATACCCAATCAGGATCTATCCAATGAACAGTAACAGTAATATAATCACATTCATTAGTAGAACGACCCATATCTGTAGTAAGACATACTCTAGTGTCAAAGTTATCAAACATATATCACAAATAATCCTGATATTCGTTCTTAAATTTAATAATATCATTTTTAACAGTAGTTCTTGGAAAATCTTTAAAAGAGAGATTATATATAGACTGAACATAACGAACAAAACCAGTAGAAGAAGGAAAACTATAAGGTAAACCTTCGAGGGCAACTAGTTTAGCAATAGCTTCCCTATCCTTTTGTTTATCATAAGTAAGAAGCCCTCCTGTTGTTTGGTTAATTCTTGTTTTGGTACCCGAAGATTCATCATGCGCTACCCTCCCATGTTCGGTCCCTAAATATATACCACCCGCCCGCGTTGACCATTCTTTAGGATGTTTCTTTTGTAAGTGGGCCCTAAGTTTACCCGTCCCACCCTCATTACCCCCAGTTTTAAAAACCCACACATTTTCAAAAATCCCACATGTTGTCGTCTACGCAGCAATATTCTTTGTTGTAAATTCCCACACATCAGATTATTCTAGTAGGGGGTACATGAGGCAAGTCAGACTGAACTTCGGGTGGACTAGCTTGAAATTCAGGTGTTTCTTCTAAATTAACGCCGCTTTGATTCCCATATCGTGTTTCTAACATTTCGTGATCAAGTATATTATCAGCGCTAACATTATGATAATATTGAGAATCATCTATGTGGGTGAACTGACTAGAACTACCAACAATTTCTTTACCCCTATTTCCCCTACGACCACATGCCCGTCCCCCACTACTAGTTCCAATTGAACCTCTTTGAGACATAATAATAGCAAATAAAATAAATATATATGACAAAAAATACTATAAAAGAGTAGAAGTAGGAACGACCAACCAAATATAACCGTATAATTGAGGTGAAGTTGAAACTTGAGCCTCCACTTCAATTAATTAGTTGAATACCTTATAATCGAAAAATTGCAAAAATAGCCAAATTGATATCTCAACAAAGTAGCGCCTCCAATTGACCCAATACTTGATATTTGTAAACTTCACCAAATAGCCAAATATAACTTTGATAGCAACTCCAAATAGAACTTGATAAAGTAGCCAAATTATAAATTTTTAACAAATAGCCAAAGTAGAATAATAGCAATATTGTAGAAAATTTGAGAGAATAAGAGAGAATTGGAAGATTTTTGTGTAAAATATTATCAAATAATGGGGTATGTATAGAAAAAAATAGTTAGGGGTGAATATGGGGTGGTAGAGGGGTCAAAATGGCCGTTTTTGGCCGTTGGACAACGGCTAGGGGGTCAAAAGAGCCGTTGCCAACGGCTAGAAAAATCTGAATTTTCCTTTTTTTTTTTTAATTTTTGGACCGGTCCGGTTCCGGTTCGGTCCGGCCGGTTCCGGTCCAATTTTATACCGGCCCATCCGATTTTTTTGGGTTAAACCGTTTCGGCACCGGGGCTCGGAACCCGTTAGGGACTAACGGTCCGGTCTCAACCGGTCCGAGCCGATTTCCGACCCGAATCCGGCCCGGTCCGGTTGAAACCAGACCGTTTGTCACCCTTAGTGTGTGTGTGTGTTTTTTTTTGTATGCCAGTCTATATTTTTTGCTGTAGGATTTTGTATGTTATTATCGTTCCTATGCCTTTTGCTTTTTTGTTGAATGAATTTGTATATTGTATGCTCTTTTGTATATCCTTATTGTTAATTTTACTTCTTTATTTTGTCCATATATAGGGCTGCAAATTTTATGTTCCTGTAGATATTGTTTCTGTTGTCAATCACTGGACTGCGACAACTCGTTATGAAATTGTTAGCACATTAGAGAATACTTTGACACCTGTTCAGGTGCAATTGTTTAGGTAGACCTGCTTTGGGTACTTCTTGGATCTACCACAAGTTTTTGGTCAATACCAATTAATTCACCACTTGATGTTAAGAGAAATTATATCAGACCGCCCAATGAGTTTACTATTATGGTTAATGGTATGCGGTTGTGCTTTGGCCTAACAGACTTTGCAGTAATAACAGGTTTGAATTGCTTTGGGGATGATATAGTTGTTGCTGATACTACTCCTAATAGGCTTATGTCGAGCTATTTCCCTAATCAGGAAAAGGTGCGTAGGAGTGAGTTAATCAAATGTTTCACTGGTAAGCGTTGGATTGGTGATGAAGATGTCGTGAAGTTGGTTGTTCTGTATTTTCTACATGTGTTTGTGTTATCTACAGACAGTGGTCAGTACATACCTAAGGAACACTTTGATTTGCTTGAATCGGGGGCATATCTTACTTATCCATGGGGAAAATGTTCATTTATGTTATTGCTTGAAACCATTAGCCAAAAGTTATATCCTCATTTGAAATTTTATGGTATTGGTGGGTTGCCGCTTGCAGTACAAGTTTGGTTTTATGAATGTGGTTCGGTGGTTGATCGCAAAGTTGCTACTCGTGTTGGTAACTTAACTCCTAGGATTCTCAATTGGAAAGTTATTATCAATCAACCTAGGTTTAGCAAGCTGTCCAAAGGAATGTTTATTCGCACAAGAGCTGAGGTAAAAAATTGTTACATTTACTTTTATTTGTGTTTTTTTTTTGCATGTATTTGTTTGCCTTTGTACACATTTTGTTAACAATTATTGTGTGGTTTATTTTTTGTAGTTTGTGTTTACCAATATTGTTCCAACTCCTGATGAGGTACATAAATTCAACTTGCCTCCTTTGGATGATGCTGTTGTCGTTGTAAATAAGCCCCTTCCTAAACAAAGTGTCCCAACTCGACTGCCTGCTTCTGCGTCTATACCCATCCCCTCTAAAAAAATGCAGCATCAGAAACAACCTGTTTATGCGTCCCAACATGTGCATCTAAGTGATGTTGTGGCTTAGTTACAGCAGTTGACTACTAACTTTCAGGATTACAAGACGCATGTATGTATTGCTTTTATGCTTAGCATATTGTTGATTTTGTATGCTTGCAATTTCACCTTTCTGTATTTTATTTTATATTTATTTTGTAGGTTGATTCTCAATTTACTAATCTTCATACTTTCCTTAGTAACTCATTCAGTGAGGTTTTTGCTCGCTTCAAGGTATTTATTCTAATGACTTACCTTTTTTATAAATGCATTGTTGTATTCTGTTATTTTTTGTAACTATTTCTTATTTCAACAGGGTGTTAGAAGCAGCCCTGTTGTGGATGAACATGATAATCGAGCTGGTGATTCTCAATATGGCAGTCCTTTTGAAGGCGGTCCTTCTATGCAACCTAGTGATAGTGACTCCAACTTTTTTGTATGTGTGGTTGCTTCTGTTCTTTTATTTATGTATACTTTTCCTAATGTATACAAATGTATTGTTTTGTATACATGGTGTTTCCGATGCTCCATCTATTGGCCATGGTTCTGAATTTTTGGATTGAACCGCTGGAAAAGTTTGCACTCCAGTGCAACATACTGCTACCCCACTTAGTAGTAGTGTATGTTTTTTTGTCTTTATTTTTGATATTTTTGGATCGAATCGTTGGAAAAGTCGAACCACTTTTTCTTCTTGATACAGGCTGTTGCCCCCGGAGTTTATAGACAGCGTGAACATGCTGGACGCAGAGAGGATGTGCCAAGTATCGTTTGTGGAGTACTCGATCAGAAGGATTCTACTTATCTTCTATATGATGGACCAAGTTTTTCGATTGGGGATTTTAGTGAAGGCTCTAAATATGTTGACAATGTGGACTATGGAAGTGAAGCTCGGGTGGACAGTGTGTGTACTATTTTATTTTATTTTTTTGTATTTTTGTGTATTTCCTTGTAGTTAAGTGTATTTTCTGTATATTAATGTATTTTTCATATATTTTATATATTGTAGCAGGTTGTTAGTATGTGACCATTAGCTATTCTAAAGCCAGATGGTGATCATTTGTCCAAATTTTCTATTGATCCCAATTTTCCTGATTTTCCTCCGTCTGCGTATGATAAGATCGATGTAGTTATCGCAAGAGCTATGTCTATGTGTAAGGCAGTGGTAGATGTCCCGGCTGATAACCAACCTACTCAAAGTGTTGATTCTAAAGATATGGATTCTGAGAACCTATTAGAGGATGCCCCAAGTGAAGATACATCTTCTGATGACAACGGTCACCCCGACGCACCAGATCTTGATGGGCAGGAATCCCAGATTGTTTTGGTCTTGAGTGATGGATATGATGCTGTCACACCTGAGTAGTTGGTTGCACGCATGAGGCATCCAGGGAGGTATGACAGGTCTGCTTGGGTTCTCAATTCACCGGGACCAAAAATATTTCTGACAAAACATCCTTTTATTTATAATGTTGATGTTGACATTGACCAAGATCTGGAAAATGCATTTGTTGCATGGGTTGAGGATGGGATCGAGTCAAGCAATCGAAGGTATTTTTCCTTTTATTTGTAATGTTGATGGTATTTTTCCTTTTGTATTCCTTTTTCATGATTTTTTTTTTGTTTTATTTTTGTCAATCATTAGGAAGTCGCTCTATCTAAGAGAAGCTAATCGAATTCCGCAGCGTTTTGCATTAGGAATTGTGAAAGTTGAAAGAAAGGAATGGTTTCGGACGTTGCTGCACAGTGGAGGGACTTTGAATGACCAGGTATGTATTTGTTTGTATATATCTGTATGAATGTGTATCAATTGATTGTTATTTTCCTATATTTCTTTTGTATAAAACTATATGAACCTCTATATATTTATCTCAATTTTATATTTATATTCCTGATTGTTATGTATACAGTCTTTCTGATAGTGTGTATTTAAAAGGTCCAGCACATTGATGTTGTCTTTTACTATTTGAGGAAGAAAGAAAAATATGGTCCTGATGTTTCACGTAAGTTCACCACTACTGATTGCAATTTCAAGAATATGGTTGAGGACGTTTTTAAGGCCTACAAAGCTAGTAAGAACAATTCGACTGTGGTGTCTAATGATGATCCTATAGCCCATTATGTTATGGGATTTAGGGTTATTGGATACACCCCATGGGTTAACGTTGATTATGTTTTAGTCCCATTGCATGTTAAAGAGAAATTTCACAGGGTGTTGGCTGTTGTGGCATTCAAAGAGAGGTGCATTTGGTTGTTTGATTCTATGCGTGGAAGATCTAGTGCTCCTGTGCTTGGTCTAGTTCAAAATTGGCCGTTGTTTTGCCTCTTTACCTATTAGTCACCAGCTTTTATGGTGCGATGCTTGACATTGATTGGAAGTTAAACCCAGCTTTCAAAGATAAATCTGCAACATATCCGTTCTCCATTGTTACAATTACAGATCTTCCAAAACAAGCTGTTGGATCACTGTATGTATTTTACAAATACATTTTTGTTACTATATCTGTTATGCAGTTCTTTTGACTTAAATTTATTTTTGTTGTGTTTGCAGCGACTGTGGTGTGTACATTGCAGCATATGCTGAGTATTTTATATGTGGATTCGATCAACCACCTGCCGACTTTGATGTTGATATTTACCATAGCAGGTTGGGGACACTACTCTGGCACTATGAAAAAACAAAGCAGAACGAACGTTCCATAAGTGGGGATGAGGTTACAGGAATTCAATTCAAGAAGAAGGGTGGTCCAAAGCGGAGAGAAGTTTATCATTAAGTAGTTTATGTTTAGGTTTAAGTAGTTTTTGGATGTTAAGTAGTTTGAAATGTACTGATGTTTAAGACATCGTTGTTCTATTTTTGTTTCTAAGTTACATCAAGGAATCTGCTTTTGGATGTTTGGTTTTACAATCTGTTAATATAATGACGTTCTATTCCTTTTTTATTCATAGTCTATATAATTTTTATATGTTAATGAAATGAATTTAGCACCCATTTTCACTCATTCAGAACTTAGTTTTTAATAAGGGTGAAGTGTATCCCCCCTTGAGCGGTGTAGATAAGTTGTTTCAGTCTGTGTTGTACTATTCCGTCTGTGTACCCCAAAATAAAATTATCTAACGTACGTGTCTTTTGCACCGAGTGGTGAATAAAATGTATGGGTAAGTTTTTGTTGTTTTGAACAAAGTATGCCCTTTTGGTATACTGTATACTCTTCTGGTATACCCTTTCGTGTTTAGATCTAACTGTGCGATGCTACCGAGTAAATAAATATTTTCTTTTTTGTTGTTTGAAAAAAGTATACCCTACAGTATATATACTTGAATAACAATGTATGTCCACACAACCTGACATAAATTTCACACAATGGGGATTTGGGAATGATGAAGTGTCTGTCGAGTGAGGTAGATAAGTCGTTTCTGATAGCAAATCCGTCCCCACTTCATGCCAGTAAAATTATATGTCCTACCCGAGCAAATTAAGTTTATGTCCATGCAGCCTAACATACATTCTACCCATAATGGACATACACCATTATACAGTTTTATATATTTTGGCAACAAAACTGTATGCCCACATTACATGCCATACATTTTACACATACAGACTATACAAAATACTACAGATCTATACACTTCACACAATTGTATGCCCACACAACCTGCCATAAAGTATGTCCGCAACATGACATACATTTCACACATATAGACTTATACGAAATACTACAAATTTCACACAATGGGGGGGGGGGGGGTTTGGGAATGGTGAAGCGTCCCTCGAGTGAGGTAGGTAAGTCGTTTCCGATAGCAAATCTGTTGCCATTGCATGCCAATAAAATTGTATGTCCTACCCGAGCGAGTTAAGTGTATGTTAATGCAGCCTTACATACATTCTACCCATACTGGACATACATCATTATACAGTTTTATACATACTGGCAACAAAACTGTATGCCCACACTATATGCCATACATTTCACACATGCAGACTTATATAAAATACTACAGATCTATACAAAACACCACAGATTTATTCAAAACAATATTTGAACAGTCTTTTCCAACTAAGCTGAGAAATATACATTTTGTAGTTCCATGCATTTCAATGTATGAAATTTTATTTTGTTTCTACACTTGCAATGTAATAATTGTGATTGTAATAAATGATTTCTGTAAATGAGAACAAACAGTATCCACATCTTGTTTCAGTTTCTCTAAGGCAAATTTGTGCATGTTGCTCGATTGTGCCCTCCGTGCCCACACAGCCCACATGTCGTCTTTGTTCTTTTTGGATGCAGTTCCCAAGCTGGCTTGTGTCTGCACTTTTTTAATCTGCCTGGAATCCTTCTCCATATTGGGGGGTGCACAACTTCATTAGTAATGTATGTAAAGATGTCCCAATTGCTTTCATCTGGTATTGGATTGACAGGCATTTGATATGTCTTCAACATGTAGTCTTTTGTGTAGTATGGGGAGGCATACAGCTCCTCATCCATGCATTTAGATTTCATCACAGCGACTGCATGTGCACATGGTAGCTCATCGATTTGGAACCTTCTACAGCAGCATGTTCGGTTTTTCAATGACACAAAAATTTCTTTTCCCCATGCTAAACTGAATATGAATAAGCTGATGAAGTCTTTGCCTGTAATATATGAACTTTTTGAGAATTAGCTACATTATATAGTCTACAGCGCTACAATATATACTATACATACGCATTACTACACAGTTCTACAAAAATATACAGAATACCTTGTATGCAGTTAAATACAAAGTAAATTAGATTAGTTATCGCCCATATTGTAGTTTTTTAGCTACTGGAGCAACGTTAGTGCAGAATTATTCAAATATATACACCAGACATACATACTTCATAAATTTTTGAAACTAAACTACAAAAAAGCGTTACCGTCATCTCGAGTGCCAAGGTTCGATATTTATCCAGAATATCGTTATATTTTTCACCCAACTTTGTGAATGTATTCTCTGCACCTTCCCTGTTGCGATTGTTCCAGAGTTCAACTTTTTGTTACACCCCGTATATTCAAAGTGAGGTATATTCTTCTAATGACATGTTAAGAATGATTCAAGTGAATTTAAAGTCATAATATGACCATATATAATGTTTATATTTTGAATATAAATTTTGAAAAATATCGGATTTAAGTTGCGGAAAAACCGACAAATTAATTGTCTTGTAACGAAGCTTTTTCAGCAATTAATTACGTGCAATATATGAGGTCTTTTGGGGATATATAATATACCAAATTGAAGGTCTTGGAGTTTAGTTTCCAACACTTTTGACGGTTTATTCATACAACATATGGATAAAAAGATATGAGCATCAGAAGTTAAGCCAGAAAAAGGGACATAAGCGCAAAAGAGGGCTAAAAATAAAATGTTTTAGTATAAAAGAGAAATACCTTCTCTTTCTCGACATTTTCCTGAAACCTCACGATGTAAACAGCTCTTTCTTGAGTTTGAAACAAATTTTTGTGATTTCGAAGAAACAACATCAATCTTAACTCGAAATTGAAGACGGATTGCGTTAAAACGCTCTACGCGATTGAGGTAACGTTATGATACCTTCAATTTCGTCTATAGCTTGAGTTTTAGAATTACTTCATGGCTAAGTAAAGTGCCTAAATGCTGTATTATAGCTTTTTTAAGCTTTAGAATGTGTGGAATTCAAAGGAAACAATGTTTAGAAGCAAGAAACATCAAAGATATGTAAGACTAAACATTTCTTTTGGCAAAGCATGTATCTTGTAGCTTTTGAAATTTTTCTTAGTTCCAAACATGGTTTTTCTTGTTGGTTACTTGTATATAATAAAGGGAACCTTGTATATACTTAATTTGGTACTAAAATCCAAGGTGAAAGACGTCCAAATCAGCAACACAAAACGTTTTAAAATCTGGAAAATTATTTTGATCTTGGACAGTTGTTAGTATATTGATCATAACTCCTTGTAAAAAATTGATATTTAGATTATTTAAGAATCCACAGATCCCTATATATATATATATATATATATATATGTCTTATATATAACTTTCATGAGACCATGAAGTCTATATCTTTGATCTACACTCTGAAAATTAGGTCGAAAGGCAGGACAGTGGTGCTGTCCAGACATTCTATCTACAGATTTGTTATGTCATCCAGTCGTCTCATCTTGTTCTCCATTTAACATGTTTATGTTATCAGTTTATCCGGGCATCCATTCCCGTGTGTAGTATAGTGTTGGTTCTATTTTTGCGGATAATCCAATCTCAAGGAAAACTTTGCCGAAAATTTTATGGAAATTCAAAGAGTTGGACAAATTCTGAGTTCTAGGTTGTGTCTATAATTCTATCCAGAGTTTACTTCTCATTCTTTTGAGTCCATATCTACTGTTGCCACATGTGTTATGCCTCATACATGCTTATACTTATATTGTGATCATGTTATGTGTGATTTGGAGTCCCCCATAGAGGCTGGACATTGGACAAACAGTTCGATCGCGTGGGTATCAGGTTCCTAATTGGATTACCCTAAGATGTGGGGAATGAAGCCTTTAGCCTTATTTGATATCGTTTTCTGCTTATTGAATACAACAGGATCGTTTGGCAGTGAATCCAAAGGATAAAGCGGTTGTTGAGTAACTGAGCTAACTTTGTAACAAGGTAAGTGTTTATATCCATTTCTTTGGAGGCCCTTTGCCTTGTGGATATTCTACCATGTGTTCATTGCGTGTGTAGCTGCCGAGAGGCATACTCATTACGCCTTAGCTTTGAATTTACATTGTATATTATATTTTATGCCCTGTTGTTGGTATTACATTGAGCATATGAGCATTGCACTATGGTTTTGAGCATTGTATATACTTCCCGGTTGGCAATGAGAGTCCCGCACCGGTGAAGGGTCATTATTACATATACTTCCCGGTAATCGATGAGAGTCCCGAGCCGATGAAGGGTCATTATTGTATATACTTCCTGGTAATCGATGAGAATCCCGAGCCGGTGTAGGGTAATCATTGCATATACTTCCCGGTAATCGATGAGAGTCCCGAGTCGGTGAAGGATCATTATTGCATATATCTCCTGGTAGACGATGAGAGTCCCGCGCCGGAGATAGGTATCAGGCATATGTGACTGCATTGCATTGTACCACATTCATACCATCTCATTGCACCGCATACTGACTATTGTGTGTACTGTGTTGTGTTTTATATATCCGGTATGTATACTATATCGTGGACATATCTCAGTTTTCCTATATATTTTTGGCTCGTATTCTGGGTTGTGGGGATCGGGTTGCACGCCGCAATGGTATAAATATATGGATCGAGTTGCACACTGCAACATGATGTAATTCTGATTGTTGATGTGTTCGGGATACCTATATGTTTTGGTTATCTTACGTTCCTGGTTGTTGATGAGTTTGTCATTCCATACGTGTTTCTAGTTATTATCTAGCTCTGCCTTTTATAATTTAAATAAGAGGAATTTTGTTTATCTGTTTCTCCTCCCTGGCTAGCTATCCTATTCTTTGAGGTGGCTAGTCTGCCCCCACTTATTGAGTCCTTTTGACTCACCCTTGTTTATTGTTTATTTCTTGTCTATCTATTTCATTTCGGCAGGTTCGCTCCAGGATTGAGTTCGCCACGTTGTGCAGGAGCGAAGACGACTTCAGCTGTCAGGGTGAGCCAGCTTTTATTCCGAATGGCCACCAGCTTATTGGTTATTATTTCAGTTGCATTTCGCTCCCTTCATGAGGTATCTGTCTTCTTTTGTACTCTTAGATGTCTAGTCTGGATAGCCCTAAACCTAGTATGTTGGGTAGTCAGCTGTAATTCCTTTTGTATAGCTTAGAGGTATCAGTATGTCTGGGTTTTTGTTTTAAGTCTTGTCCTTATTTGTGAATTGTTATATTTATTTTCCGAATTAAATTAGTAAAGGTTCACCCGACAGGTCATGGGGAGGATGTCGGGTGCCCGTACGGCCTAACCGGATTCCGGGTCGTGTAACTTTTGCTCTCATGGACTCCATAAAGGCTGACACATGCATATCTCTTGCACTCTTACTAGCCGTATTTAATGACTAAGCAATATTTGAAGTCATTATCCAGCCAGGACGGACAGTTGCATGAGCCCTAGCCCACTTTTGATAGCCAGGTATGTTTTGATCCGCTTGTCCATCTTTGCCACTTCTTTCATTTTTTATCAAACTCCTTAATTGTGTATGCTTTAGCCATTGTAAAGAATGCTTCATATAGTTTGTCTTCAACCTCTTTGGATTTACTTTTCACATTGTTCCAGAGATTCTAAATGCATGCATAGTGTGGAACCATGGGATATACAATGGAGGTTGCTTTCAAGATGCTTTCTTTACGGTCTGAAACAATACACATATCATCCCTTTTACCATATGCTTTTCTAAAATTATCAACAAAAAAAAAAACCCATGCAGAATTATTCTCTGAATCGACTATAACATACGCTAGAGGGAGGATTCTGCATGTGCATGACCATACAAATTAGAAAGGCCAATCAGCAGAGAATTATACAAATTCATACAGATTTATACACTGGAATTCATATAGATTTAAACTTACCTGCTGCATCCATTGTACTCGCAGCAAGGAATGTCCCCTTATGTGTAGCTGTAAGGAAGCTGACACGACCCGGATTTCGACTAGGCCGTGCGGGCACCCGACATCCTCCCCTAGACCCGTCGGGCAAACCCTTACCAATTAAATTAGGAAAATAAATTTAACAATTCATAAATAAGGACAAGACTTAAAACAAAAATACAGACATACTGATAACTCTAAGCTGTACAAAAAAAATTACAGCTGACTAACCATCATACTTGGTTTAGGGCTATCCAGACTAGACATCTAAGAGTAAAAAAGAAGACAAATACCTCCTGAAGGGAGCAAAATGCAGCTGAAATAATAACCAATAAACTGGTGGCCATCCGAAATAAAAGTTGGCTCACCTTGACAGCTGAAGTTGTCTTCGCTCCTTCACAACGTGGCAAACTCAATCCTGGAGCGAACCTGCCGAAACGAAATAGATAGACAAGAAACAAACAACAAACAAGGGTGAGTCAAAAAGACTCAATAAGTGGGACAGACTAGCCACTTCAAGGAATAGGATAGCTAGCCAGTGAGAAAGGAAACAGATAGTCTAAATTCCCCTTATTTAAATTATAAAAAGGCAGAGCCAGATAATAACCGGAAAAACGTATGAAACCATAAACTCAACCAGGAATACGAGCCATAAACATATCAACAAATAAACAATGCACGTATAAGCAGAACAATAGTTATGTACCACAAGTCTATACAATGGTATGAAAAGAATTGAAATGAAATGAAATCTGATGCAAAAGGTCACATGTTCCCGTGATCCCATCTCGAAGCGGAATACTCCTGTATTCGAGGGGAATCCAATCTGATAACCAACTGGAGCGGAATACTCCTGCTGTTGGGGCGGAATACTCCTGCACCCGCTATAATATAAACCAGAGGCGGAATACTCCTGCACTCTCTTGGGGCGGAATACTCCTGCACCCGATATAATGTAAAGCTGAGGCGGAATACTCCTGCACTCTCCTGGGGCGGAATCCTCCTACCCTCAATATGATACAATGGAGCGGAATACTCCTACCCTCAATATGACACAATGGAGCGGAATACTCCTGCTCCTGGGGCGGAATACTCCTACCCTCAATATGACACAATGGAGCGGAATACTCCTGCTCCTAGGGCGGAATACTCCTGCTCCTGGGGAAGAATACTTCTGCACCCAATATGATATGCAATGTAATGCGTATGAATGACATATAATGCATATGAATGCAATGTGATGCAATAATAACCCTTCACCGGCGCGGGACTCCCATCGATAGCCGGGAAGTAGATGCCAACTCACAGCCATAGTACAATGCTCAGATCCTCAATGCAACACCAACAACAGGGCATAACATATAATATAAATTGTAAATCCAAAGCTAAGGCGTAATGATTACGCCTATCGGCAGCTACACACGTAAGGAACATGTGGTAGAAAATCCACGAGGCCAGGTGCCTCCAAAGAAATGGATATAAACACTTACCTCGTTCCAAGTTAACACTGCTACCCAATAACCGCTTTATCCTTTTGGATTTATTGCCAAACGATCCCACTGTGTTCGATAAGCAGAAAAGTATATCACATAAAGCTAAAGGCTTCATTCCTTATATCTTAGAACAATCCAGGTAGGAACCTGATACCCTATTCGCATATGCAATACGTAGGTCAGGCCTATGCACAGGGTTTAAGGTCACATAACCAAACCCTAAATAAATTATATTTATAAGTTGCCCATAACTCACTGAGTACGAATATATAATCAATTCCATTATCGGGGTCCATTTGACCCTTTAAACTGTTAATTGAACTTATTAAAACGATGTCGAATAATCCAAATTTTACCGTTAAAATATATTCAAACACACGTAATAAACTCAAATAATATATTAGGATCATTACCTGTATATTTTGGGGTAAAAATTCTATCTTTTCTCCGGCTCTTTTCTCATTTTCTGGCATTTTTTAAGATAATTTTCTCTACTTCGTTTCTAATGTTTTCTGTTCTTGCTAAGGACTTAGCATATATGCTAAGTCCACCGCCATCAGCTCACCTTTAATTTCTTTCCTTGTTTTTTCTTTTTCCTTTTTTTTTAAATTTTTTTTCTTTTTATTTTTGCGACGAAAATTAAAATGGTACCCTACGATATTAATAATTCCAACTTTTGCATACAAGTTATACAAAATATATGTAACATACTCGCGAAGGCGGATCTCAAATCGGACTCCCGAAACTCAAGGTGCGAATTTAAATGAAAAAAGTTAAATTATTTAACTTTCGGCATTTTAGCGGAAACTAGCCGAACAACATCGAAATTCACTTTCGAAAGTTCACAAAAGTCACAAATAATCATACGAATCTAACGGCGCTTTCGGATTTCGAATCGGAGCTCATTCGCCAAAACCGAGCTCTAAAATCTCTTTTTAATATTTATCAATAATAAAACCGAAACCTTCTTCCGATGCCTACCAAACGAGGTCTGATTTAGCTCAAATTTTACAGACAGGTCCTAATGGATATTATGAATATTTTAAAATTATCAGCACGCCAATCGGAGTCCTAACTTCCGAAACGACTAACCGAGGTCGTTTCAGAAGCTACCATCAACAACAACAATTGGTCTGCAATATTTCCATCCTTTTATTGATGCTTTAAGTGCCACATAGGCATATGAGAAGCAATCATCGCCAGTTTTAACAAAGTCTACAATTGACCTCGGGTTAAATTTCTCCAAAATGTATAAGTAGCTTGGTAACTTGTTGTATGAATCTTTTGGATCACCTCTCATTATTTCCATAGCTATTTTCTTTGATCGCCACGCCTTCATATAGGGAAGCTCCACACCGAATTGTTTGTGAATGTCTTCAATTATCTCCTTTGGTTTGTAAGTTGCCTTCGGATCTTTAAATTTGTACTGGATAACCTCCCAATGATTATTGCAGTTGCTTGTTTGAGGCTGAAAATTCTGTTCTTCAGCGGGCAAGAGTATTCATTGACAAATTTCTTAATTTTGAACAGATTAGATGCATTAAAGCTTGAAGCCTTAAACGGCCAAGTGCAATTCTCCCCAGTGAAAATCAGTCAATAGCTATACATACATAAGATGTCACAAGTTAGCAGTTTACATAAAACTATTATACATGTAGATGAATAATTATACAGATCTTAAGCTTACAATTTTTTACACTGTCATCCTCTTAAATATACAGATTTTTCAATAACATACACTATTATACATTGTACACTCATACATATACAGACTTTTCACAACATAGAGATTTAAGTATAGTGACACAGTGACAAAAAACAGTATACACATATATACAGATTTATACACAAGTAACTTCAGACACAAGTTAGGCAACAGTTTTTGAAGTTTCGTACCATGTTGAGCTTGATCTTTTCACCTTAGAGTGAAACTTTTTCCTTAATGCACCGTGCTTCATTGCTTTGACGAGTGTTTTCTTGTCTTGGAAAACCTGCCCCTCGGTAATTTCTTTTTGCATAGAATCTGCAATTATAAGTGCACTACAATCTTCAAAGTCTCCAAAGTCTGGGATAGCTATCAATTCTTGTGTATTCTCCTCGGCAATTGACTATATGTTATTACTCTCTACATATTCAAGTGAATCAACTATACAATTTTCACTATATCCAGCTTTATTGAATGACTTTTCACTCATAGTAATACACAATGGATATCTTCCTAGATCTTGTTGTCCTTTTTTACCTCAAAAAACACTTTGACTCCCATGTCATTGTGTATTTCCATTGTAGGTCGTGTTGCATCCACCTTGTACCTTATTTCTATTCGTTTTGTAGTGGTATCAATACGAAGTTGCTTTGCAATTGTAGAGATCAGATCATCAAAAGTACAATCACAGGTTATTAGTATTGCGTCAACACTATAATCAATGTAGTTTCTTGTTGCATCCCATTGTCTTTTGTGTAGGAGAAATACTGTGACTGATGCCATATTAGACATGTTTTAAAATTGTTACATAACTTTAGTATTTGCATTGTATGGATCTGTATTAATTTGTATGCATCCAGATATGCAGTGCATGAATCTGTATGATAGCATTCAACAATGACATATTGTATGCAAATAAATACAGAGTAAATACAATGACATGTAATTAAATGTATTAATTTGTATGCATTTTGAATCCGCAAAGTGACTATGCCTGTATAAATGTGTATGAATTTGTATGCATGTATGAATTTGTATGCATTTTGAATCTGCGCAGTGACTACGCATTTTGTTAATGGAAATACAAAACTACTAATACAAAATCGAATCACTTAAACAACTGAATCGCTGAAGCTAATACATAAATACATAACTTTGAATATTGAATCGCGGAAGCTGATACAGAACTACTAATACAAAACTGAATTACTAAAACAAATGAAATGCATGTGTATGTCCACACAACGTATCAATGAAGCGACTATGTAATTGCTACAGAACTGCTAATACAAAAGCAACTGCGCAATTTAAAGAACGTCACAATCGCAATGTGTTTACAGAAAAATCAATGAATCAACAATATGTTTCCAGAACTTCTAATATTTAACCGCAAAATGACATTCTCAAAATCACAACTGCTAATACAAATTCAGAATCGCAAAATCACAGGCAGAATAAACAATTCAAAACTTCGTATAGAAAATCATCCAATTTCAAATTCAAAACGTCGAATACAAAATCAGACAATTGCAAATTCAAAACATCGATCACTTACCCGTAAAATCGATGAATCAGGAATGAAAATTGCAAAATCGACATTTGATTTTTTGAATTTGACTGAATCAGAGCTTCAAATTGTTGAACAATAACAATTGTACGTTGTTTTAGAATTGTATTTGAACCTAAGTTTCACAATGTAAACCCTAGTTTTGGAGTGTAATTGAAGGATTTTTTTAGAGAGAGTAGTTTACGTAGGAAGGAAACTGGAGGCGGGTAAGGAAAGAAAGGCAAATTTTCTGAAATTGTGGGAATTTATAGGTTGTTATATTTTATATGTATTTGAAAAAAAAAAACTATTGTTATTTTTTGTTAAGCGGAATATTGTCAGTATTTTACGTAATTTGGGTATAGGATAGTATATTTGTGTAACTCACCCATTTAAAAATCATCCAAAAACTAGCCAGTATTTCATATTAGCCAATATTTCAATATGAAAACTAGCCAGTATTTCAATACTTTTAGATGAATAGCCTGATTTCAATACTTTTAGATGACTTACTGGGACTTGCTAATATGAAATCATAGTATAATGTATCGGGACTTTCAATATTTTAGTTCAGAAGTCCAGTACAAAATACTTGGGAATTCTTAGTATGAAATCCTATTATAAAATACTTAGACTTTGAAGATTTTAGTTCAAAAGTCTTAGTAACAAATACATGGGTTTTCAAACATGAACCTCCTAAAATTTCCTGGAACTTTGAACTAAACCCCAATAATTTTGGGGTATCATATCTTTTATCCTATTGATTAACCATGTTTTTTCACATTTTTATATTTTGTTTTTATTGTTTCCCAACAAAGAAATTTATCGGAAGCTAAAAACGTCTATGTTATCTTGTTTTTCCTTGACTTAAAAGAACCGTAACATGAATTCTCATATTGTTTAGTTTTTGAAATTTAGAATTATGTTTACATACATATTGATAAATTAGAGCAAAACATTACAAAAAATTAAGTCAGCATGAAAAGTAAAATCATTTTTGATGTAACACTTATCAAAATTGGAAAAAAAATGAAACAAATAGAGCATGGAAAGAAATCATCCAAAACTGTTTTGATCACCTGACAACTCTTTACAATTTTACAAAAACTTCCTTAGTGGTGTAACTGTTCCTTTATTGGAGCGTCATAATTTGGCCCAAGCAGCATGAAGGTTATTAGGTTGATCACCACCATTACAGTCTTGTATTGTAGCCTCTTATCAGACGATTGTTTATTCCTTCTAAATGATCCGGATAGTGTGCTTGGTGGTGCGGGAGGCAGTGGCGCTCCGCCTAAATGGTTAATTAGTCTCATCTTTTTGCTGTATGAGATTGAAATTATATGTAAGAGAATATATATAACTAATGTGGAAGAAGTTAGAGAATGATAGTGCTGCTGATAGTGTGGCCAAACAAGTTAAGTATTGGTCAAATTTTTATTCTGGATGTTGCAATCTATACATTACTAAATCTTGTAAACGACCCTCCAACAAAATCGTGTGCGAGGTTTCAGCCAAAAGGGGAAAAAAAAAGGAGAACTCACCTCAGCAGACTCCCAGGATAATGAATAGAACTAAAGAAAATATTAATCTTCCATTGCATAATCTTCAAAGCACAATTACAATATATAACCTAGCGAACAAAAACTTCTACAATATCAATACATGCCACTCGATGTGCCTCATATCAAGAAGTTAAAAGTGCAGATCGACAGTAGATCTAGCTAGTATATATTCAGCTTCCACGAAAATGAAAAAATAATCTCAAGACTCATGCACACATAGCTCAATATTATTATCTCCAATATTTTCCACTATTTGTATTTTCATTTTTTGGGAGAACGTGAATTATAAAGCAATAAGAATTATAAAAATAGAACTCTATAAAGGGAAGATGCAATCAATTCAATGTCTATACTCCAATAGATTAGGATATCAATTGTATAAATACAAATTTTAACAACACAGTATAAAGAAGGAGCCAAAGAATACCTATATCATGTATCCCCTATTTCCTAATCCTTATCATATGCATTACAGTTATTCCCTTGCTCAAGATTTTTCCGGAGGCTCATCCCACTCTGCAAAGTTCAATCATCAGTTCCAATAGTAGCTTTAAAATTAAATATAGTGTGGTCCTCTAAATTTCATTCCAATTTTCATCAACATGACTATGCGACTCTAAGCCAAACAAAAAGAAGTTGAAAAAAAATTATTAAAATAACTTAAAAGAATGTCGTGTAAATAAACATATAAAAAAACATCAGATGGGAGAAAATAATCGACTTAACATAAAAAAATCTGTAAATCTTCAGAATCAAAACTTCTTTGTCTGATAATCAAAAAGTTACATTTTTATTTTTATGAAAAATAAATAAAAATATAGTAATTACCTGCAAAATAGAGACGTAATCAATCATTATTAAACTGCGAGGATTTCGTACTCCTTTGATGATATTTATCCATGAGAGCCAATGAAAAACATGGATAAGAAAAAGGAATAGAGGAGGGATGCCATCCTCTGTTATTTCCATCTCCTTCACTTAAATATATACTGTGATGCTCAAAATTTATTTAAATTAAAATTATAAAATCATACTAGTTTGTTAAGAATATGACTCTTTCTTTTAGAAACTCATATTTGGATAGACAGGAATCTAAGATCATATATTATTCTAACTCTAGTAAGTATAAAACTACATATATTATTTAAGATAATGATAAACACTGAAGATAAGTATCTCATATATTCATAAAGAATACGTAACTTTTCAATTCAAAGTCAAAATTAATCATATTAACAAACTATATCCTTTATGAGATTCAGTTTTCAATTAAAACTATTGTCGTTACAATAGTTAAATTTTAAATAAGATAATATAAAATGTAGTTAAATTAAAAACTCCATCACGTATATGCTTCAGGACTTAATATCCTTTATCTCTATTTGCATACCGTTACCTTTGTTAATTTATAATTTAACTTTCATTATAAAAATATTGTAACTACAACCGTTAAATTGAAAATGAGATATAGATAAAGTTGTTTAGTTTAAATTTGTATATATTCTTATATGGAGTTATTTTTAAAATAAATATTCATATTTTAATTTAAGACAATGAATAGATAAAAGTAAACAAAATAATGTAATATAAAATAAGCTTTACTTGAGCTAATGATCGACAATAATAAAAATGAAAAAAAGTCTAACATTGCTATATACACTGAAGGACTATATATAAGAGCTCAAGAAGTTGGAACTCATTCCAACTCAAATTCTATTCAAATTTAATTTTAAAATCATACCAATTATTATGATTAAGTTATTTTTGCAAAATAAATGTATATTTAAATAGATATATGTCAATATATATTTATTCTTATCGTATCTCCTTATAATATATATTATGAAGATATATACTCTACGGATTAAGCAACTCCATGAAAATTACTTGAAATTAATCATCATTTTATCTTTTGAAAATAAATCTTCTGCATAATTCATGTACATACTTATCTTTAAGTTCAAATTTAAAAGCTAACTAACCTAATCCAAAAACTTTATCTTTCAATATATTTATTTAGTTTCAATTAAACACATTTAAATGTAATACTTCATCTTCAATTATCCTTCAATTTGAATTTAAATTAGATATCATTACAGATGTTGTCCTAGTGTCTTATTCTAGACTTTATCCTAAGCGTTCTCTCTTTTTAATAATATATAAAATATAGATGTATAGATAATAGATAATAGATATAGATTGTAAAATTACACTGACCAAAAGGAATTAATATTTTAAATTGATGGTTTTTTGGCTTAGGGAAGAAATCATATGTTATTTATTATGTTATCTTTAATCAATTCTCTAAAATTTGAACTTCAACTTTGTGATCATATTTCAATTTGTACAAATTTGGATGGATAAATTATTTGATTAGAATATTTTTAAAAAATATCTTATCCTTATTATATTTTTTCAGTTTTATTATAGATATAGATGGTTTACTTTTTAATTTGAAATTCAAAAGGATAAAGTTGGTTTAGTTTCAATATCATAGTTATCTTCATTTTAAATTTTAAACATTTATTTTTCAATTTAAAAATTCATCTATCAATTTAAGACATTGGACAAATATTTTGTCCTAATTTTTTTTCTAACTACTCCCCTAACTAATATAACTACTATCCTCTTTTTATATATATCTATATAGCGTACGTGCGTTGCACGTGTCATCTTGCTTAAATAATTAATTATTTTTTGTCATGACAATAAATATAGCATTATTAAAAGAAATAATATAGGCATTTAAAATCTACATACAATTTATTTGTTATACATGATTAAAGATGTTTTTGAAAGATAAACGACTTGAACCATAGCAAAGTACAATCTTTTATGTGTTCTACCTTAATCTTCTTCAATGAAATCAAATATTTGCTTCATAAGTGATTTTCTGAATTTATTTTTAAATAATTATCAACATCTTATAACATATATATAGACACCTATATTGGCATTCTACAGAATATAAATAATTTAAATAGCACAAGCATCGAGAATATATAAAGTGGAGCAGGTTTGTTTTTCTCGGCCTACATAGAAAGAAATATTGATGAATTATATTGCACGTAAAAAAAGAAAATGACTCACATTATATATTAGCAATGAGTGCGAACTTATATACGTACATAAAGATAAATTCATTCCCAAATTTTGATCTTAAAATATTAGTACGATAATCTGCAAAAAATTGAGTTATCAATTGGAGTAATAAGAGTGATTTTCATTTGCAAGTAAAAGATTAAACTAAAAACATTGAAAAAAATTGAAGGATTTGAAGTATACATCTTTAAATATATGAGTTATAGGGCGACAATATTCATCATGTCGATATCTAATAATCTGATAATACTCTTGGTCTCTAGAATGAAACAACTTCTATGAGAAAATATCCTATATCTAGGATACTTGTGAACTAACATTTACCTTCTACTTATTAATTAAAATCAAGGGTTTCCGCTTTCTAGCAAACTCAGTATAGCTTAAAATATTCATCTAATATCCATAACAACAAAGCACAGAATTTAGAGACTCTTGAATCACATCTGAAATAACCAAAGTATCAAAATAGTGTGATAGCACAAAAGGAAAAAGGGTTTGCATATTCTGCTATACAAGCAATCCTAAAGAAAAAGAAACACCCTTCTTCTTCTTGGTTTCGCGGCTTATCTCATATGCTTGCTCCTCTTGATTGGGTATTCTGATTTTTGGACCTAATGTTATAACATGTAATCTCGATATAAGGTTCTCAGTAACTTTTTGCCTTAGGCGGAGGCCAGAAGAGGCTACTAACTGAGAAGATTGATGACATTATTTCTAAAGTAGGAATCTAAATAATTTTTTCTCATTTAAGCCTCAAAATAATATTAATATAATTTACATTCCATTGGCATCACTACTTGAATACATTATGCTAAAACCTACCCGCGACTTCCATCGAACTCTAAAACGACTCATGCTTACCATGGATCTTGTAAGAAAATAAGAGATTCAAATATTACCTAATCATTGTTCTTCAAGCAAAGAATATATATATATTTTTTGAATCATGTCATATTCTGCAACACAAACGAAGATTAATTAAAAAGCTTCACCAAAATCTGAAATCATGCAAGGTAAAAAATAAACTAAAATCTAAAACCATAAAGAGGTAACATGTTATAGCAATTTAATCATACAATGCATATACAAGAATTATTTACGTGAAAGAAAAATATGTTATTACATTGCCCAATCAAGTAAAAATTGCATAAACGAACAAAGATTTAATTATTATAGTGCATATATATATATATATATATATATATATGTAAGAAAATAAAATAAACGAAAAGAAAATATAGAAAAGTTAACATGAGTTCAGAGTGGCAATAATCAATATGCCAACGAAGCTTCTATATAATAGGTGGAATTCAAAGGCTGTTTTTCATGCAAAATTTATATGGCTTTCAAACTAAAGAATATGTAAGACACAATAACGCAGCTAGCAAAAACATTCAACTGGATTTTCTATCCTAATAAAAAAATGATGCGCTTTTGTCTCCTAAAGTATAATTGCATATCTTCGAACTAAAAAAATGAATAAATCAAAATTTAAAGAAAAAATTATAAGTTTTTTTAAATTGGGTACAATAATTCTTTTGCAATATCTATCAACAATAAGAGAACCATTAATTAATATATTAATTAAGAAAAAATCAATGATGTTTTTTACTATTAGTTATATCACTAATTAAGGAAAATTGTAAAGTAAATATTGGAAACTTACCTAAATCATTATGTCAAAAATGTCTGGACATTATTGCAAGTGTCTGCACAGAGAATGAATCAAAGTAAGATGCATATACTTGAGACCGTATAAAAAACTGTATGGAAGTAATAAATGAAAAATAATTCACTTGACGTGAAAACAGTAAGATTATATATAAATAAGAGTTGATTGCCTATATGGTCACTCAACTTTGAGTAATTGGCCACCATGGTCACTTATTTTTGTTTTGTCTTTTTATGGTCACTCAACTTTGGGTAGTTGGCCACCATGGTCACTTATCTTGCTTTGTCTTTCTATGGTCACTCAACTTTATCCAAGTAGCTCCTATGGTCATCCAACATAGAAATCCTAACGTCCATTAAAATTTTGCTAACGTGACAACTACAAAAATATTTTAGAAAATTACATAAATAGAAAAAAAATTAAATTATTTAAGACCAACCCAATTAAATTAAACCCCACCCAAGAGTTCTTGCTTGAGGTGCCCATTTTTTCAATAAATGACTACTTTTTTTTTTTAAGTCTATCAAGAAAACCTTCTTGTAACATATTTTCAAAGTTAATTTTTCACCTAATGAAAATTTGAGCGCGCCCAAATAAAGTTTGCCTCACTTAGCTCATTCACTTACAAATGAAATATAAACATACAAAGACTCATTTTCTTAACTAGCCATGGAATAATCCTAGAGCTTAAGTGAACCAACATGTGTGACCTTTTTATTGCTTAGAGTTGAGAGATAATCCACATACTTCCCTTCAATTTCATTACAAATATTGATCAAAATAATATCATCGGATATTGTAAACCCATTGAAAGCAAAATTTGGTCCCAAGAAGTTAGTTCATCTTGGCAGCGAGTTGGAGTTTCTTTGCCGCATAGTCTTTAAGAAAAATATATGAGAATGCAAAATCTCTTTAACCAGTTTTGCTAAACGAAAACAATATTACTTAAACAAATTGTGAAATACTATATAATAAATTAAAAATTTATGCTACTTCAATAAAAATTTCAGCTTATAGAAAGCGTCAAAGCCACTAATTCATTAAGGCCAAACACTAATTCATTTGGGTGCTCAAATTTTCATTAGGTGAAGAAATTAACGTTGAAAATGCGTTACCAGAAGGCTTTCTTGATAGACTTAAAGAAAAAGGAGTTATTTTTTTGGAAAAATTGGCACCTCAAGCAAGAACTCTTGGGTGGAGTTTAATTTTAATTGGGATGGTCTTAAATAATTTAATTTTTTTCTATTTGTGTAACTTGCCAAAATATTTTTGTAGTTGCCACGTCAGCAAAATTTTAACGGACGCTAGGATTTCTGTGTTGGATGACCATAGGAGCTACTTGGTCAAAGTTGAGTGACCATAGAAAGATAAAGTAAAGATAAGTGACCATGGTGGTCAATTACCCAAAGTTGAATGACCATAGAAAGACGAAGCAAAGATAAGTGTCCATGGTGGCTGATTACCTAAAGTTGAGTGACCATAGAGGCAATCAACTCATATAAATAAGAAGAGCTATAAAGAGTTTTTATCCCCGTGAGATTGGGCACCATAAATCAAATAGCTTAGAAGTTAGAACTCAAGTGATATTAGAAGTCCATAAATATTTGTATTTTGGACAATCTGCTCTCCGATCTATGTTTCTTTCATTCCAATTAAACCAAAATCAGAAGATCTAATATCAAAGTTATACAACTCATGCTTCTTGCACCATTGTACTCGCTATCATAATTAATCCCAACTCAACTGACCATTATTGACTTAAAAGTCTTAAGACTTTCGTTCATCCACGGTTTAATATAAATATATATTAATTTTGACTAATACTTTATTGTATGTCATTCACTTTAAGCATCCAATGTAACTTTGATTTATATTGAGCTTTCACCTTTCTCTCCGGTAAAGTTTAATTGAATAGATACCATGTCATACAAAAATAATCAAATTCAGGTAGCAATATAAAGTTATGAATGTATTAAAGTAAATTTTTATCTTACAACAGCTTTAGCCTCATCCACACATCACAAAGCTCCTGGTTTAGGTTATTAACCTGAAAATAACAAGTAATAACTGATCACTTTTTAAAATAAAAGATGTAAACATAAATTATGATGACTATAACTTTTTTAGAAAATTTATGTAACATATCCCAATTTAATTATATGTTTGTATCTCTCAATCTTCCAATCCTACAACCACTTGGAATTAGAAATAATGCAAAAGACATCACCACAAAGATCTATAAAATGGGAAAATAAAAAAATCATGATAAAAGAAATTCAAAAATTACAAAGAATATGAAATAAAAATAAAGAACAATAAATTAAAACAACTGCATAATATAACCAAAGGAGGTGTAAAGATAACAAATCTAAATTCTAAAATAATCAAATTCAGGTAGCAATATAAAGTTATGGATGTATTAAAGTAAATTTCTATCTTACAATAGCCTTGGCCTCACCCACAAGACACAAAACTCCTGGTTTAGGTTATTAACCTGCAAATAAAAAGTAATAAATGATGTAAACATGAATTATGATGACTACAATTTTTTTTGGAAAATTTATGTAAGCAATCCCAATTTAATTATCTGTTCGTACCTCTCAATCTTCCAATCCTGCAACCACTTGAAATTAGATCTACAAAAAGGAAAAATAAACAAATATCATGAGAAAAAAAATCCAAAATTGCAAAGAATATGAAATAAAAATAATAAGAACAACAAATTAAAGCAACCGCATAATATAACCAAAGGAGGGGTAAAGATAAAAATCCAATTCTACCTAATAGCTTATTTTATAACTATATAAGTAAACAAACAAAATCCAAACCTAAACACGAATGTATCTAGTATTTGTTAGGATTTCAAAAACTACTTGTAAGCCCTATTGTATATTTGACAACTAAAACCTAAACGAAGCTAAATAGATTCGGAAGTTTCAAAAACAACTTATAATACAAACTTTATTTCACATAGAAACTAACTTAAACTTGAGTTTTTGTGGGAACATATTTTTGAAACAAACGCATACGTATCTGGTTCTTCAACAGCCGTAAAATTTGATTGTTTAATAAGACTTGCAAGCAATCTCCTAATTTAAAAGAGACTCTCCTGTCTATTGTACTATATATTAGAAGAAACTTAGCATAGTAGCCTTGAAAGAGTTCGTATTTGAATATGACTGAATTTAGTTCATCACCAAAATACAAAAGTTCTTTGCGGCACAAATTGAGTGAAAATCAAAGTTTAGTATTTGGTTAGCTATATACAATACAATTATTTAATACTAAATTATTTTCTAAAAAAATAAAAATTAATTGTAATTACTATTTTATCCAACTTAAAACCACTTATGAAGGGTAAAAAAGTCGGATGACATTTCACTAAGGCCTTCATGCTTTTATAATAACTAGTTTTAGTGTACGTGCGTTGCATGTGTATTTTACGGGAAAAAATAGTTGTAAATAAATTTTAATAAAGGCATCCCAATGCATGAGATAATTACTTAAATAGAAAAGATGGTACATTGTGCGCATTCAATGAAAGATTGTGATAAGGAGAAAGAATTATGTATTATAGTAATTGACGTCTAGATATATGCAACAATTATTTAAATGAAAACAAATAATGTTACTACATTGATCCAGTTGTTGTATTCATTATAATTTTATATATTCTAAACCTGTAAAAATGAGCAATTTAGTTTAGTCAACCATCTACCTCAATTTCAAATTGGCGCTCTTTCGCATGACATGCTTCTAATTGGAACAATTTGCAATCAACTATACATTCATCATGACCGAAATCGTAAAGACTTTAAAAAGTGGAAAACGTAAAAATAACAAAGAAATATCGTAGTGGCTTTTTTAGGAGAAGTGATCCACGGTTGGTGAAGCTATCATTAAAGAATATAATCTTGATTGTTCTTTGAAAGAATTACTCTGGTATCCAAATCAAATAATAAGTGTTCCTCTCTTTGAAATATCGTCAGCAAGAGTACTTAAGCTCATAAATAACAAAACCTTTAGATTTCAACTTAAGCTGGTCTTTGTCTAGAGAATTTTGAAATCATACATAATATGTAACCAGAGAAATGATCGAGAAATGAGTCTTCTGTGTGATTTCAATTACAGTCCAATGCAATTTTGATCATATCAAATATTAGATAAGAACATAAAAGATTAACATAGCTAAAGTATGCTTAGTAAATTACATTCCAAAAATTGTTCAAAACCCATAGCCCATATTTGATGCATGTTGCTACATATCAGAACTTACCTATTAGCTATTTTTGATAATTCAACTCTGTATGTGATCAGAGAGAAAATTCGTAATTATCTTCGACCTACTAAAAGAAACAATAAATAACTTATGTTGGATGCTCCATAAAATCATCAATGTTCATTAATATTTGCTACATGAACACGGTCAAACTCACAAAGAGTAGTCACATCTTCCTCACATATTTTTGCCCCAGCGAGAAGAAATTGATACGAGGATCAGAACAATGACTACATAAGCAGATTTAGTTAAACACTACAACTTACAAGTCTTATTCAATTAAAGTCTCTTTAAGCAAAGCATTCTAAGAAAATATGAGGAGGAATTGATTACAAATTCAAGAACAAGAAGAATTATATAAACCCAATTTTAAAGAATTTTATATCAAGTATGCAAATATTATTTAGAAATTTTCAGAATCAAACAAATGTTAATGTTATACACAATATATTTCAATTTTAATGAAATGAATAAAACAAATTATAGGTACTAAAAGAGTAATTAATGATATCTGGATTTCCATATGTTAATTTAATTTGTCTAGATGTATAAAATAGATTAGGGGCAAACTCACGACGGATAAGTTTTTTTGACACTTTTAAGAAAGAACTTAATAAAAATATGCAACATGTACATTCCAAAAATTCCTTAAATAAATAACAAAAGTTTAAGAAAATACATTCTTCAAATAAGAAGGAATCAAATATCTCAGTTGCGGTTTGACTTATAAAAGTTGAAAACATCAGTTTAGCTATCAATCTGATCTTCACCTCAAGGCCTAGCAAGTAAGTTTAAAAAGTTGACTTAAGTAAATTTAATTTATACATAAGTAATAATTAAATACTAAGCAAATAATCGCCAAATGAATTAAGAAAGAAGGTGAAAAGTTTACTTACCGAATATATGCTTGAAGTGTTCGCTTCCAGCCAAAAAAAAAAGTTTTTAAACCCTTAGAAATCCATGACTCAAAACTAAACGAGAGGAACAAAAGGTGCAAGATCGTATAAATAACAAGTCAAGAACATAAATAGAGATAAAGAATAAGGAAAAAAAGTAGAAAAATATTAGAGCGCATAAATAGTTCTAGCCAATGTTTAAGACTTACCTAAAGAGCAACCAACCAAAAGTACATTGATAAACACATCTACAATATTAATATTAAAGCATTTACAATTAAACTACGGAGAAAAATACTTTTTAATGCAAATACAAGATTAAGAGACATATACAAAAGAAGAAAACTTACCTGGCATATATGCTTTGAAGGTTGAGATACTTAGACACCAAAAATAGTGACCTGAGAAGTAAAAGGAATCGATTAGTAGTAGATTTGAAAGACAACGAAAAAAATACTCATGTTTTCCTTATTTATATAAGAGGTAAAAGAGATAAAGTGTCCTTGTTCATGGAGAATTAGTAGGATCTTAGATATTCAATACAAGTAGAATACAATACTCCTTAAAAAAAAAAAGATCCCGTAAATATTCAAAGAGTTTCATTTTCTTTCAAATAATGAACGTAACTCAACCAATTTATGTCATATACCAATAGGACTATAATGAATTACTTTACTGTTTGGACATTAATTAGCAGTGATTAGATAGTATATATAACTATTAAAGGTAAATATTGTTTCTTGGACTCTACTACAATAAGGAATTCGTTTACGAAAATTAAATAGATTATATAACTATTAAAGGTAAAAAAAAATATTTTAACCAAGGACAATACTGAGTTGGTGAAGAGAAAAGAATTGAAATGGCGGTGAGAGAATATTTTTGTCAGCGTTTTTTAGAAACACATTATAATAGGAAACAAATACGAGAAGTTTAATTTTGTCTTCGTTTTTTAAGAGACGGATTATGGTAGGAAACAAATTAGGAGAACTTTGGTTAGTATTTTATGGAACTATAATTAAGTCAATAATTTTAAAACTAATTCAGATTGGAAAAATCATTAAATATATCAAATTTACAATTTTATCCAACTTAAAATCACTTACAAAGGGTAAAAAAGTCGAGTGACATTTCACTAAGGCCTTCGTGCTTTTATAATAGTATATAGAGTATAGATATATATATATATATATATATATATAGATTGTATGAAAAAGTGGAAAAAATATTACTGTATTTTTAAATGGTAAAATATACAACTTCCAATCATGATTTCTTCTTTGATTTAATTCAATTTTTGCGTTTGTAGAATATTCAATCAATTTTTTTTATGTAATGGGGAAGAGAGAGAAAATAGAAGTTTTTGTAATGCTAGAAAATATTTATGAGATGTAACTGAATTGCTATAAAATAGGTAATGCATATTTTTACAATGTATTGTATATCTTCTTTTTATATGAATTGTATAAAATATTACGTACTATATTTGTAATGGTGAAATATTAGTATTTGCTTGCAAAGTAGGAGTAGATTCTAACTTTGCATAGTTATTATGTAATAAAACTGCTAAATGGGTCCATCATTAACTCCTAATCCCATACAATAATGAGTTTGATTGATTGGGTGTTTCCAATGCAGTGTTGTCACATTGCAAAACTTGGTTCTCAAACAAACGACCGGTGAGTTGACACGTAATTGGAGGAATCCTAGTTAAGTTCAACTTCTATGTTTTATTTAAATTTAATGGGGGTTGTTCTCTCTTCATAGTCTCCAAATCCTAAATTATGAGAGCAACAGAGAGATTTGGTGAATTACCAGAGCCAATATTGCAGCACATCTTGTCTTTCCTTTTATTCAAAGATGCGGCACGAATGAGTACAATATCTAAGATCTGGAACAATGCATTCAATTCACTCCCCTGTTTAAATTTTGGTGATCAATTTTTCGCTGTGCTACCACGACAATTCCCTAAGCGCTTGGATGTTATGCATCAAACTCTAGCAAATCGGCAAAAGCACAACATCTCCGTACAAAAGTTTTCGCTGGGAACAAGTGTTTCGGAATGGCTACACAATTGGGTTGATGCACTCGTTGTTTGTAATATTAAAGTGTTAAATCTAAAACTACACAGACCCGACTGCGGCAGGGGATACAACAAGTTGCCTGACTCATTATTTAATGCCAAATCACTGACTGTATTAAAATTGGAAGGATTTATCATTCAATTACCTTGTAATCGTATAATAAAGTTTTCATCTTTGCGCGAGTTTCATCTTCATTCTTCGTTTTTGAATGAGGAGTTTGTTCGAGCTCTATGCACAACCTGTAGGAATTTAGAGGTTTTTTATTTGTGGAGCGTTGATGGACTTTCCTGTATACAAGTTGGTCAAACTTTATCTAAACTGAAAAAGTTATCATTCCTTAATAGTTGTGATGTCCAATTGGTTGATATTAGAGCAACTAATATTGAAGACCTTTGGATCCACCCCTCACACTATGATGCGGCGGATATAAAGGTAGTTAACATTACTGCTTGCAAAGCCCTTAAATGTTTGGACCTAAAAGCTGTTGTCATGACTGAAAAACAGCAGTCTTGTCTTATTGCGAGATGTTGAAGACGTTGAAGATCTCAAGCGTCCATCTCAAACAGCTGAATGTAATCTATTGTCCTAATATGGTTGCTGTTGAGTTAGACACTCCTAATTTAATAAGGTTCTCCTATAATTGCTATTCATTGCCAGCACTGAAACTGAAAGCGTCAGGTCTATTGGAAGCCAATATCTCCTTTGAGGAATCAGGATTGACCCCTGACGGTGATTGGTACTCTAAGATCATGAAATTTCTTGATAACTTCAATCATTCCATGTCTATTAAATTAACATGCAATAACGACAAGGTATTTATGTCCCACATATTTTTAGTTACATTAGTTGAAGAAGAAGCTAGTTATTGTTATAGATTTCTCATAATTAATTGTTTCTTTTGTTGCTGATACAGGCGTTAGTTATACCAAAAGACATGAGAGAAAACTTGCTTCCTCCCCTTTATGGTACTAACTTTATGCAAGTAAACCTTGTATGTCGGTTGATAAATTATTCAGTTGTCGACCTTCTTGATAGTATGTTTTGGTTTTCTCCTCAACTGGACACCCTGTCGTATTTTGACCCCGACTTGAAGACCCTAAAGGTAATATGTTTATCTCTCAATGCACTGACTTTGTACAAGAACCAAGGTTCCCTTGCTCCTTTTTTGTTTTATGTAAGGTTTTTCTTGCAATTATTTCCCCTTTTACATGCCTTTTCATTCTTTGTTTAGCTACAACATGTAAAATTTTAAATTTAGTGACAAACCAACACAAGACTGCACTTACCTGTTAACAAGCCATTTCAACTCTTTTCAGGAATAACCGAGGTTCTAAAATTCTTCTTAGCCCCTTAAAGTAGTTTCAAAAACTCTTTTTGCCACTGTATATGTGGAATTATTGGCTTTATTCAGTGGATAATTGTTATCTGCTCATGCTTTCGATCATACAAATTGCATGTGAACATTAAGACAAGTGTTGGCCATTGGATAGATAGGAAATTATATATATGAAGCTGGTCAGCTTACATAAATATGGTGTAAAACCAAGGGATTAGCTGATAAAACAAGGAAAGCAGGGAAAAAAGATTGTACGTGCTGATGATTGACAATTGCACCTCAATATTGTTGTCATGATTTCATTCTTCATAACTTTATTCCAGTTGTGCATTGTCAACACTAACCAACTTCTCTTGTTTCACAGTTTATATATGAAGATGGATTACATGAAGTTGAGAAGAAGCGTTGTTGTACATCTCAACCTTGGGAATGCTGGAGGCATAAATTAAAGCAAGTTGAAATTCACAACTTTGGATGTATGGAAAAAAAGGGGGAGTTAAGAAAGTATTTTTCCACAAGCAGTGATATCTCGGAGATAATTGAGGTTCCCCCAGTTGAGTTCAAGCATCCATATAAGTAAATGTACTTTATACATAAGTTTCCATTGTTCTGCAATGCGGTTGTAGTTGTATCTTTTCAAATGAATTTTTCATTTAGAAGATATTTGTTCTTCTGGTTGGATGATGTACTACGAACAGGTTGTGTACTCTTTCAAGATAAGCATTTCTTTTTTTCTGCTCCTATTGCTTTTCGTAGCTAACTTGATGTCTTGAACTACTAAACAAGAGAATTTAAATTTTGGCCCTAAGTCTTTTAACTTCCCTCCTGATAGAAATTTTGAGATCAATTATAAGGCCTCTGGAGTTTTTGAGTAACCGTCAAGGAGAGAAGTCATTTTCAGATAGATTTTCACATGAAGCTGACTTGAAAGCTATAAGAAAGGGCAAAAAGATGGGGGGAAGAACCATGGATTAATGACGGTGTTGGATTTTAGAACAGTTCATTTTTAGTGTAACATCGTGGGCTTATAAGCCAAAAGTTGCTTATAAGCTATTTTTGAGAAGTTGGGATTTTCTAACTTCTCACTTTTTGCTTATTTTAAGCACAAAAGTGCTTATAAGCACACTACTTTTCTGAGTTACCAAACACTCAAACAACATATATGTGCTTATAAGCTACTTTTAAGCTCACCCAAACAGGCTCTTAGTTCCTTTATCAGTTTACTCCTAGCGTTGGCAAGAAAGCAGTGAAAGCTTGCGGTCCCCTGTCATTTGATGTTTCAACTTTGCCTTTTGTATGGTACTTAGCGAATAGCATGGAATTATGGTGAATATAGACAAGGGGGCCCCTCTCTCTCTCTCTCGTATGATGATTATTACAGAACGAGGACACGAGCAATTGTTTTTTCGCTCTATTGGAGTTGAATAAAGGCTTGACCTTGCCTTGCTGCAGGAAGCTTCTGTCTTTATCCTCCACTTATGTAAACAATTCAGGTAATTTACTGAGTCTATGACTTGGAATTTATTTTCTTAAGATTATATCAATGCTTCCTATTCACATGAATGGTTTCCGTTAAATCTGTAACAGGACATGATGTTAATGGAATAGCATAAAATTTGATATAACTAGTATACTTCGGACCTATCAGCAACAATGCCATTCATTGTCAACATATACTGGAAAAATGAAATAGACCATTAAAGTTTCAGTTTTCAAATTTTAACATACTCAAATGTTGTATGGAATATTCATTATTTGGTAGTTGCAGCTAAACTCAAGGATGTTCCCCTCTCATTCCTTCTGGTAAGTGGTAACCAGCTGCTGTAGAATTTTCATATGGCCTTAGATTTGAAAATTGATTGCTGATTGTTATGTGATCAACTGTGTAGTTTAAAGGGTAACTCTAGAGCCTACTCAAATAGATGGTTTCGGTTAAATCTGTCAGGACATGATCTAGTACCTATACTAGTGGGAGGTTACAAGTACCTGAGGATATTTAGTCTAAGTGCACACATGTTGACCTGTAAAGCACTTTTCGAAGAAAAGAAGGGTTGATGAACTATAATTGGGTACTACTTCTTTGTGTGCTGACATGTTGAGGTTGTCAATTCATACAGTTTATCTGTCTTTTGGAAATTAGTAATGACGGTCTGTTTTATGGTAGTCTAACTTAATCCCTTGCGCCATACATATATTGATGGTAACTTGATGCTGGTTGATGTTTATTTTTGTTTCAGTTCTCAATATAGAGAACACAGATATGGCAAGGGGAAAATTTGGCCACAGCTTAAGTATTAACTCTTGGTGTGCTGCTGTCTTTGCTCTTACAATTTAGCAGTTTCCCTATTCTCTTCCAGAAAATGAAGATATTTCATTGGTATATGCCTTTTAACTTGTGAAGGAAGAAAAAGTTCATGTCTTTCTGAAATTGCACTATGATGCCTTTATCTATTAACTACTAAAGTTATTCTTTAGTGCGAATAACACCAAAAGCCTTGCTTGGTTTTCAACCAGCGAGGCAATAATCAAAAGAGCGAGCAGAAAGCTTTTTCTTGCTTGAGAGTGTTTTAGAATGTGTAAGCGTGTAGTGATTACCACTACTAACACTCAATTGACGAGATTACACAACCAAAGACCAAATAGGAACAGCTCTTTGATTATAGTGAAATGATAAACAAGGTTACAATGGATGGATAAAGATAAACAATAGTGAAAACATTAAAGGATAATTAGGAAGGGGATGAGAGGATACAGAGAGATTAGAGATGAGAAGCTTAGAAGACACTGGGATGAGAGAATAGACTTTGCGCCTAAGCACATACACAATTCGCATACTCCTACTGTTCCTTCATGACATTGTTTATCAATTTGGATTCCAAACATATTCACTTGTGGATGAATTTTCCAATCTGTTCCAGTTGGCCCGAGATGTAGAATCCACAGTTGATCAGAACAGGACCGGAAACACTTGGAACCTGAACTTTAGAAGTTATGTTCAAGATTGGGAAGTAGATGATCTACTGAACTTACTTGCAAAACTTGACAGCTGCATCCTAAGTGAGCAATCTGAAGATAGAATGGTTTGGAGGAATCTAAAAACATTCTCTGTCAGAGAATGTTACAAACACCTGTGTGCTCAAAATGTAGTGATAGACCTTTGGCCTTCGAAATTAATTTGGAGAACCATGCTGCCGTTAAAAGTCATTTGCTTTAGCTGGACAGCCCTTGATGATGCATGTTTAACCCAGGACAACCTCAATAGCAGAAATATTCAAGTAGTGAATCGGTGCTACATGTGTATGGCAAACTTTGAAAGTACTAGTCACCTTTTTGTCCGGTGGCTGCTGATATTTGGAACATGTTTCTTTCTATTTTCGGG
This sequence comes from Petunia x hybrida, assembly GCA_037355625.1. Taxonomy (NCBI): domain Eukaryota; kingdom Viridiplantae; phylum Streptophyta; class Magnoliopsida; order Solanales; family Solanaceae; genus Petunia; species Petunia x hybrida. The sequence goes on from JBBBVM010000676.1 coordinate 696,609, forward strand.
CTAAGCTGGGTCGTGCCACGATCAATTAAAGATGCATATGAGTGTTGGAATTTCCTTGACCATTGCTTCTTTAACGATCATTCGAGCAGCTATATTCTTGATAATCATGACAATTTGGAGTCCACACGGATCAAGAGTACGAGTAGTTGTGAAACCAATATGACTCGGTGTTGCTCCAGTTTGTGAATATTTTTTTGCCAGTACTTTAGAGTGCCTAGTGAACCTGTTATCAACCAATTAAAACCTTGGCCATGAATAAACTGCTCTGCTACTACTAGTTCACACTAGTAGAAAAATGCGATTTAGGACGGACTATACGGAGGGCTAGCCGTCCCTAAACGTGATTTACGGACGGCTAGCCGTCTCTAACCCTCCATCCGAAAATTGCTCGACGTTAAACACTTGCCGTCCCTATTACAGACGACCTTAGGGACGGCTAGCCCTACTTATGGCTGTGTAATATTTAATATATTTTATCTCTTAGGGACGACTGCCCGTCCCTGAATTGAATTTCGTAAATAGCTTAGCCGTCCCTAACTCATAGTTTCTGGAATTTTTTTCCCAAATAGGGAGGGGTACCCGTCCCTAAGTTTAGAATTTTGGTTTGTTACATACGGCTAGCCGTCGCTAGTTTTGCATAACCTGCACAATAAATGTTAAAAACCAGATACAAGCCTTCTCAAAACCAATATATATTCATCAGAAACACAGCTAGATGAACGGATACATCCATCTAGAATACACAAACATTATACTAAAGGCACATTAAACTTGTGTTGAATCCGTCAACAACATAAAGTCCTAACAATATATAAATCTTAGCATACCTAACATAAATTCTCACACCATAACATAAACGGAATAACAACCAAGTGTAGAACATAAACTTACAAACATAAAATCTCACAACACATACGGGATAAAAACCAAGTTTAGAACATAATGTTTTAACAAACAAACCATCTACTCGACTCTATCTGAGTCAGTACCATCCCCGTGTTCCCCTATGTACTTGGCCATTAAGTTTTCCAACTTCTGGATTTTCGCAGTGTTTACGGCTTACACGCGCCTTAGCCTTTCTAACTCTGCAAGCACTTCATCATTGGGAACTTGGGAAGAAGAAGAAGAGGAGCAAGAAGCGGAGATACCTATACAAGATGGTTTCTTGTATTGCTTAGGTCCGAATCCGTAGACCCTTCCTTTGCTGTAGCCACCACTCACTTCAACATACATTGATGTAACTTCTTCAATGGGTTGATGCACTTGTTGTTTGTAATATTAAAGTGTTAAATCTAAAAGTACACAGACCAGATTGCGGCGGGGGATACAACAAGTTGCCTGAGTCAATATTTAATGCCAAATCACTAACTGTATTAAAATTGGAAGCATTTATCATTGGATTACCTTGTAATGGTGTAATAAAGTTTTCATCTTTGCGCGAGTTTCATCTTCAATTTTTGTTTTCGGACGAGGAGTTTGTTCGAACTCTATGCACAATTTGTAGGAATTTAGAGGTTTTGTGTTTGAGGAGCATTGAGGGACTTGCCTGTATACAAGTTGGTGAAACTTTATCTAAACTGAAAAAGGTAACATTCTCTTTTGATTATGATATCCAATTGGTTGATCTTAGAGCAACTAATCTTGAAGACCTTCGGATCCACCACTCATACTATGATGCGGATGTAAAGGCAGTTAACATTACTGCTTGCAAAGCCCGCCCTTAAGTGTTTGTACCTACAAGCTATGGTCATGACTGAAAAACAATTTGAGGAAATGTTTTCCAGCCTACAAAATCTAGAAAAGTTTGACTTGTCTTATTGCGAGACGTTGAAGATCTCAAGTGTCCAGCTCAAACAGCTGAATGTAAACTATTGTCGTAGTATGGTTGCTGTTGAGTTAGACACTCCTAATTTGATAAGGTTCTCGTATAATTGCTATTCATTGCCAGCACTGAAACTGAAAGCGTCAGTTCTATTGGAAGCCAATATCTCCTTTGACGAATCAGGATTGATCACCGTCATGTGATTGGTACTCTAAGATCATGAAATTTCTTGATAACTTCAATCATTCCATGTCTATTGATTTAACATGCGAAAACGACAAGGTATTTATGTCCCACATATTTTTAGTTACATTAGTTGAAGAAGAAGCTAGTTGTTGAATGGATTTCTCATATTTAATTGTTTCTTTTGTTGATGATACAGACGTTAGTTATACCAAAAGACATGAGAGAATACTTGCTTCCTCCCCTTTATGGTACTAACTTTATGGAAGTAAACCTTGGATGTCGGTTGAGAATTATTCGGTTGTCGACCTTTTTGATAGTATGTTTTGGTTTTCTGCTCAACGACACCCTATCGTATTGTGACCCCGAAATAAAGACCCTAAAGGTAATATGGTTAACTTTCAAAGGCACTGACTTTGAAAAAGAACCAAGGTTCCCTTGCTTTTTTTTTTTTTTTTTTTTGGAGAAGGTTTTCTTGCAATTCTTTCCCCTTTTACATCCTTTTCTTTCTTTGTTTAGTTACAAAATGTAGATTTTTAAATTTAGTGACAAACCAACGCAAGACTGCACTTACCTGTTCACAAGTCATTTTAACTCTTTTCGGTTATAGCTGAGGTTCTGAATTTCATCTTAGCCCCTTAAAGTTGTTTCAAAACTCTTTTTGCCACTGTATATGTGGAAATATTGGCTTTATTCAGAGCATAATTGTTATCTGTTCGTGCTTGTATGTGAACATTGACAAGATGTTGGCCATCGGATAGGTAGGAAGTTAAATGAAGCTGGTCAACTTTAATTAAATCTGGTGTAAAACCAAGGGATTAGGTGATAAGACAAGGAAAGCAAGGATAAAAGATTGTACATGCTGATGATTGACAATTGCACCTCAATATTGTTTACATGATTGATTCTTCATAACTTTATTCCGTTGTGCATTGTCAACAATGACTAACTTCTCTTGTTTTACAGTTTATATATGAAGATGGATTACATGAAGTTGAGAAGAAGCCTTGTTGTATATCTCAACCCTGGGAATGTTGGAGGCATAAGTTGAAGCAAGTTGTGTATTGGATAAAAGCTGACTGGACTTGGAAAGGTGACATGTGTCTTTCACGTGGCACGAGCAGACATTTCAACGGACAGACATCCAACGGACAGACATTCATCACGAGCAGACCTAAAGGAGTAATGAACAACTTCAACAGTCAACACGGTCTAAATGAGCAATTATTAACATGATCATCCACGATCAATCTATTAATGGTCATTAAGGCAATCATTACAACTCAGCGGTTATGACTCCAACGGATATGTGACCGGCAGTTACTTATCCAAACGGATCCACACCCAGCGGTTACAAAACCTCAACGGGTGCCTACCAGGCTTATAAATAGCATTCGCCTTAATCGATTGTAGAACAACTTTACTTCCTGTCTACACTATCAATAAGAATACTCTCTCACTCTTGCTCAGATACTCTCTTTGCTCATATTTTGATTACTACTTTAGTTCTTTGATCGTCTGAAGTACGATTGATATCGAAGAACTCTCTCCAAAGACGAGCGATACGATACGGTTACTTAACCTTGTTTCCGTTTATGCTTTGTTTTTATTAGTTAATACTTGCATCTCGTTCTCGTATTATCATCACCTTAGCTCACCGTATAAACTCTTAATCTCAACTATTGATCGTGACTCCGCAAATACAAATTTAATTGTTAATTGGCCTAAAATCGGATCTAGGTTAAACAATTTGGCGACCACAGTAGGAGCCGGTCAATAGCCTTCGTAGGTTGATAGTTTATCTTTGATATTATACCTATTTTTGTCTGTCTTTTTGCTCTATAACTAACATGGCAGAAAGCAACTCTCAACGAACTATCGTAAGTGGAAGTCAGGAAAATACTCGCGTAGCGAATATTTTCGGAGTGAAGCAAGAAACCTGGTGAATCTCTTCGCCAATATATAGATCGCTTCCAGAAGGAACGGGCAGCACTGCCCGAGATGCCAGACAGATGGGCGGTAATCGCATTCACCTACGGTCTGGATATTGGATGCTCCATAGCTACGTGTCGATCGTACGAATCTCTCCGCGAGTCCCCAGCAGTCAGCTGGTCAGACGTCTGTGGCCGTTACACCTCAAGGGTAAATGTCAACGAGCCCGAATGAGAAGACTCTCGGGGAGATTACCCTGACGACTCTTGTCGAAGGGGTAGCGAAGGAAACAACCTTCCATGTTGTCGATGCGGATCTAGCCTACAACACCATTTTGGGTAGACCTTGGATCCACGACATGCAAGTTGTTCCCTCGACTTATCATCAAGTATTGAAGTTCCCATCTGAATGGGGAGTACGTGAGGTCTGAGGAGAGCAACGCTCTGCCCGAGACTACTATTCTGTGGCTCTCAAGTTGCCCGAAGAGAACAAATAGCAATTACAGCGACCGGGGCCAGACATACCACCTGAAGAGGCTAAGTACGAGGTCCCAGAATTCATCACGAAGATGGACGAAAGAGAAAACCACATGCCAACCGTAGAAGCTTTGGAATCCGAAGAACTGTTCGCCGACAAGCCAGAGCGGAAGGTGTACTTGGGAACCGACCTGAACGAGCGCCTACGGGGAGATATCCTCCAATTCCTCAAGGAACGACATACGACATTCGCCTGGTCTCACGCAGATATGACAGGTATTTCTCCTGATATCATTACTCACAGGTTGAACGTTGATCCGTATCACCGCCCGGTGAAACAAAAGACGAGCCAGCAAGGAGCCTTTCGGAACCAAGTCATCAACGACGAGGTCGACCGGCTGCTAAAAGTCGGTTCAGTACGTGAAGTTAAATATCCAGACTGGCTAGCCAACGTGGTTGTCATACCTAAAAAGAACAGCAAATGGCGAGTCTGCATTGACTTCACAGATCTAAACAAAGCCTGCCCGAAGGATTCATATCCTCTCCCCAGGATAGATCAACTGATCGATGCAACGGCCGGACACGAGGTGCTAACCTTCCTCGACGCGTATTCCGGATATAACCAGATATTGATGGATCCTGAAGACCAGGAGAAAACGGCGTTCATAACCTGTCGAGGTACGTATTGTTATAAAGTTATGCCATTTGGATTGAAAAATGCAGGTGCAACCTATCAGCATCTAGTCAATCGAATGTTCCATGACCATATCGGAAAGACTATGGAAGTGTACATCGATGACATGCTGATAAAATCAATACGAGCAGAAGACCATCTGGCACATCTGAAAGAAGCTTTCCGAATCTTGGATCAGTATAACATGAAGCTGAATCCAGAGAAATGCGCTTTCTGAGTCGGATCGGGGAAGTTTCTGGGATTCATTGTTTCTCAGCGTGGCCCTGAAGTCAATCCCGCTCAGATTAAAGCCATTGAATCAATCCCAGATGTATTTCACAATAGGAAAGATGTCATGAAACTGACAGGGAGAGTGGCAGCTCTACGCAGATTCATTTCCCGATCATCTAACCATTGCAAGAGTTTCTTCGATGTCTTAAAGCAGAACAAGGAGTTCGAATGAACTCCTGAATGCCAACAAGCATTGAAGGATCTGAAAAAATATCTATCAAATCCACCACTGCTCTCCACGCCTCAGGAAGGTGAGCAGCTGCTGATTTATTTGGCAGTCTCAGAATCATCGGTAAGCGGTGTGCTGGTTCGGGAAGAAAAAGGTAAACAACTTCCTATCTATTACATTAGCAAAGCTCTAATTGATGCAGAAACACGCTATCAACCTTTAGAAAAACTGGCATTGCCACTAGTAACTGCTGCTCGTAAGTTACGCCCTTATTTTCAAAGTCATTCGATAGCTGTGGTTACAACCTTTCCTTTGCGAAATATTTTGCACAAACCTGAATTCTCAGGAAGGCTGGTAAAATAGGCTATAGAATTTTCTGAATTTGATATCACCTATCAGCCTAGAGTAGTAATAAAGTCACAAGTTCTAGCAAACTTCGTGGCAGACTTCAGAACTAACATATACCCTGAAGCAGAAAGGGAAGCTATTCTTTATGCAGGGTAGGCTCCTGGCACATGGACCCTTCACACAGACGGCTCCTCGAGCGTCAAAGGGTCCGGCCTTGGACTGGTTCTTGTTGCTCCATCCGGCGAGACGGTAAGGCAGGCTATCAAGTGCCCATTTATTACTAACAATGAGGCCGAATATGAGGCCGTTATTGCAGGATTAGAACTAGCCCGAAGTTATGGAGCAACCATCGTCAAACTAGAAAGCGACTCTCAGCTCGTGGTCAATCAAATCAATGGAGATTTCATTGCACGAGAATCCAGGATGCAAGTGTATCTCGCCCAAGTGAAGGAGCTCCTAGCACAGTTTGGCGAATGGGAAGCAGTCCAGATTCCACGGGAAGAGAACCATGAAGCTGATGCTCTTGCAAACATGGGATCAGTGGCAGAGATAGGGGCAGCCAGCTCTTCAGCTGTTGTTCAACTTCTCTACACGACCATGGATAGAGAAAAGTTCGAAGTCAACACCATCAACGCTACTTGGGACTGGCGGAATGAGATAACAAATTATCTTATCCATGGAACTCTACCTGCAGATGCAAAAGCTGCACGCAAACTCCGAGTGAAAGCTGCTCGATATACAATTCTCAACGGCGAGCTTTACCGGAGGATGTTCGCAGGACCTCTCGCAAAATGTCTTGGACCAAGTCAGATTAATTATGTGATGAGAGAAGTCCACGAAGGCTGCTGCGAAAATCATTCCGGGGGCAAAGCATTAACCCGGAAGCTGATTCGTGCAGGTTACTATTGGGACAAAATGGAAAAAGATACGAACGAATTTGTCAAGAAGTGTGACAAGTGCCAGAGGTTCGCCCATCTTCTCCATCAGCTAGCGGAACCACTGCATTCAATAATCTCCCCGTGACCCTTCATGAAATGGGGGATGGACATCGTTGGTCCTCTTCCCACAGCATCAAGGGGGATGTGCTTCCTATTGATCATCACCGACTACTTCACAAAGTGGGTCGAAGCGGCAGCATATTCAAGGATACGACAAACGGAAGTCGTCGACTTCCTCTGGCGTTTTGTAGTATGTCGCTTCGGAGCACCTAAGGAAATAGTCATGGACAACGGCCCGCAATTCATCGGCCAGAAAGTGACTAGGTTCCTCGACGATCTGCACATCAAGAGGATCACTTCCTCCCCATATCATCCTGTTGCAAATGGACAGGCGGAGTCTACCAACAAAATCATCGTTGAATCCCTTAAAAAGCGCCTCGAGCAGGCAAAGGGATGTTGGGTAGAAGAGCTACCTGGAGTACTATGGGCCTATCGCACAACGATAAAAATGAGTACCGGAAAAACTCCTTACTCATTGGTATATGGTGCAGATGCTCTAATCCCAGTTGAAATCGGAGAGCCCAGCTTACGATATACACATGCCACTGAGGAATCAAACTCAGTCAACCTATCCGAAGAGCTGGACCTCCTCGAAGAACGTAGAGAACTAGCTCTTGTACGAGTAGTCGCTCAAAAAGAACGAATTGAGCAATACTACAATCGGGGACTGCGCGTACGAAGCTTCCAAGTCGGGGACTTTGTACTCAGAAAAGTCTCCCAGAGCACACAGGAAACAAATTCAGGGAAGCTTGGTCCTAATTGGGAATGCCCCTACAAAGTAATTGCTTCAGTCGGCAAGGGATCTTATCGTTTGGCACGACCAGACGGCTCCACTGTCCCGAACAGTTGGAATGTGGTTCACATCAAAAGGTATCACTTTTAAGTGGTAAAACGGTTAGTTGTCCTACACTCACCTTTTATATTTACAAAAGTTCTTAATTTTATTATATATTTTCTCTAAATGGTACTAACGGCCTAAATAAGGTCAGATCCGTTTAGTTCAACTGGTAGAGTTCGAAGTTCTTCAACTTCGCGGCTGTGGGTTCGAATCCCACAACGGACACACTCCTCGTTTGGTTATATGTGTTCTATGTGCAACTCACCGAAAACTCTTTTCATGTTATCACTTTACGTGCTCCAACATAAAAACAAGGGGGGTGCTGAGAGGCCCCTGTAGGCCAGATAAGACCTTCATAAAGGCGAAAGACCTTACCAAAAGGCAAATTTTTAAAGTTTTTCAAAAAACTTTTACGTGACAAGGCTTCCACGGCAAATAAGAGGAGTCACTCACAAAACAAAAACCTTTAGGTGACAAGGCTTCCACGGCAAATAAGAGGAGTCACTCACAAAACAAAAACCTTTATGTGACAAGGATTCCACGAAAATAAGAGAAGTCGTTCACAAGGCCAACGACTCGGCCATAGCCAATCTACAAAGCCATGCAACAACTTTCGACTATCAAAACGATAAGCAAAGTTATATGCACAGAGCAATGATTCGACCAAAACTCTAACGACCACGACTCGGTCAGACTACTTACAACTTACGATCTCTTCATAACGAAAGGCTAAGTTCAGGCAGACTTTTGGAGATACGAACTTAATAAAGTTCAAACTTCAGAAAACTCCCAATCATAAGGCACGAAAGCCACAACACATGCAAACAAAAGATCAAGAAGTTCAAACTAAATATAGTCACTGAACAGGTCTAAGTAGCATATATACATTATACTGTAAATTGATAAAATGCCGAAAACGGCTGACAGAAATTTGCAGAGTGTTCAAAGGCCAAACAAACCGGCCATACAAAGGACCAGAAAGTCTCTACTAGACTTCTGTCCACCAACAAACAAGTCCGGCTCTCGCCAGAAAATAAAAAGTACATCAATCAACAGATTGAAAAAGGGCATTATCATTTAGGGCCACGACCAGAACTCGACGCACCAGCTCCGTCAGTCCTGCCATCGTCCCCTGATTCTCTCCGTCGTCTTCGTCTTCATCATCATCGTCGCCTTCAGACTCCTCAGGAGAGAGATTCAATGCTTGCTTTATTCTTCGAACAACGCTCTTTGTTGTTTGCAGCATCTCCTCGACATTAACTTGTCTAGCCTGAATCTGCACGAGAAATGTACGCTTGGCCTCAAAAGCAGCAAGCTTGACTTTGATTTCAGACTGAACACGCAGGTTTGCCAAGTCCTTGGTTAATGCGGTCTGACCACTCATTAATTGAGCGACCTGATCCTTAGCAGCCTGGAGATCAGCCCTGGCTTTAACAGATCCTTCATTAGCTCTCTGCAGATCCATCTCAAGGGATGCTCGATCTTCGATAGCACCGTTCAAAGAATTTCGGCAATCTTCAAGCAATCTCTCTAAACCCTGGGCAGAGCGTGCGAACCCTTCTCTCTCTTCGAGAAGAAGGTCCTTCTCCCTGGTGAGTGCGTTGATTTGCTCAACACGTTCATTGTTGACATCAGTCAACCGGTTAACCTCACCACAAAGGAGACCACACTGCTCTATCAGAGTCTTGTTCTCCTTCAGAGCTTCCAGCAACTCTTTCTTTACTTCAACTACTTGATCGACGTTGTTAAGCCTGCAGCGAAACATGAGCTCGGTAGCCAGTATACTCGACTGAAAAAGCAAAGTAAGTCAGAGTTAGAAGTCCGAGGCTAAAGTTATTCCCAAAACAAAGCGGAAAATACTTACTCGGGCAGAGTCAGCAGCAATCTGGAAGGCTAACTCCTCATCGCTCAGCTCCCTCAGCACCCATTCTTCACGGGGACCGATGAGTGAGGAGACCACCTTAGCCAAGCCGCGTGGCCCAGTGAAGTTAACATCAGGGGCAAGTTTCAAAGTGTGCTTCCTCTCACAGAACTTGGGTTCCCAAGCCTGCTCAGAGGGATAATTTGGTCCAAACTTGTAACGGATCCCCCTGATATCACTCAACTCTGTCCGGCCACCAATAACTGACCGCCAAATGAATCTTGATGAGGAAAGGTTAGAGTCACCTTCCACTCCAGGATTTATTGTCTCGCATTCACGAAGAACAACGGGAGTCGCCCCCTCAGTAGCCACATTCTCTAGGTCCTCGAAACGAAAAACACGAGGACCCTGGCTACCCTCTTGGGAAGCTTTTTCTCTCACTTCCTCTTTCACCTCTTCTTCTTCTTTACCTACTTTTCTCTTCCCCTTGTCTACACGAGAAGGACCTGCCTCCGCCCCGTCATCAACTCGAGGACTCCTCTGCGGAGTACGGACAACCTCCTCCTCGGCCCTTCTTCTGTCACTACGAAGATGAGGCCTTCGCCCAAGAGGAACATCAACTTCGGCCTCAGTGTCCGAAAGATCGATAACCTCCTTGGCTACACCCTCTCCCCGTGTAGACTCAGGGACTCCAGCAGCAGCATCGGCATTCTCTTCTACGGGCTCCAGTACACTGGCCCTAGAAGAAGGATCACCACCAGCCGACGAGCTCTGCCCGGCAGCCGCGGAAGTCTTACGAGCAGACTTCTTCCGCGCTCCGCCCTCGCCCTGGCTCCTTTTCTTTCTCTTCAGGGAGCCCAGTCCATCGGAGAGGAGTTCCTCGCCCCCTCCCTGCTGCGCAGGGCATCCACTGAAGCTAGTATAGCCTCAGCTTCAGCGTCTGGATCAGCAACAGGCTCAGAAGGCCCGTCTTGGAGGGGAGCAGGAAAGAAATCTCCTAAAGTGCCCAAACCTACAAAAAGGAGAAACGGTCAGAGAGAAGAAGTTTCGAAGAGGAAGAACGATCATGAAAGCAGAAATATTCTCACCATGATTTTGTACAACCAAACTCTTTTGAGCGGCAAAATACGCCCATTCTCTCTTCTCAGGAGTAAACTCCTTCAAAATTGGCTCAACCCATGCGGTCAAATCTTCAACAGAAATGAGTCCGTCGTAGGGTTGCTTGGCCGCTACAAAAATTGAACGGAGTTAGAAGACGAGAAGAAGAAAGAGCACAAAGAATTTCAAAAATACTCGGGGACTTACGCTTCTTATTCCAGACTTCTGGAAGATGAGCCTTGTCGTCAAAAGTCAAGGCCGAGGAGCGCACAAACAGATACCGGTGCACCCAGCCTCGGTCACCAGTATCCTCAGAACTGCGCACCAAGCCCTTGCTTCCGCGCATTCTGGCATTTACATAGCCGTCTTTGAAAATTTGTATACTATACAAAGAAATAAAATGCTCATAGCCAAAAGATTGATCGGTTCCTGCCGCGAACCAATCCAAAAGAGTAAATATTCTATATATACTGGGGCTCAGTTGCCCCGGACAGAGGAGATACTCCCTGCAGAGCCTCTCCAGCACAGGATGCAGGGGTAACCTACATCCCACTGTGAAAGGGTAGGTGCACATGGCTGTCCACTCAGCCCTATGGGAAGTAATATTCTCCTCCTCGAAGACCGGCAAGAGGGGAACCTCATCTCCCCAGTGGCAGTCTGTCCTCACTCGTGGGATCACCTCTTTCGTGATCCCAGATTTAAACCTATACGCCGGCCAGTTGCGCGTATCTCCCTCTCTATTATGGAAGGACTTAATATTACAGTCCGCCTCAAGTTCACCCTATTTCTTGGGGATTATTTCTGCAGTAGTAGCGTGAGTAGCCCGGGGCCTGGGAGTGGCCGCCGAGGAACTAGCAGCAATATCAGTGCTTTGATTTTTCCTAGATCTTGAAGTCATGATTTCAGGGAAAATATGAAGATGTTAAGAAGAATTCAAAAGCTAGTTCAAAGGATTTTCAAAGAACAGAACAGAAGAAATAAAGGAAAGTAAAAAGTTTCTCATCAAGCAAACTCCTATTTATAGGAGTGAAGAATCAGCCCCACAGCTTCCTTCAAGACACGTGGAGGTCATCAGAAAAACTACGATCAGATCTGGCCGTCGAAGGAAAGAGTAGAGGTCATCAAAACTTTATAGCACCATCATTATTCTGAAGAGTAGCGGTCACCTCGCAATCAACAGACGACGTGTGCACGTGACTGAAGCGGTTAAAATCATTACTTTTACCTTTGGGGCACGCAATAGTCACTTCAGAATGGCCTGCAGTTCCGCAGACGTGCCAGCTGCAGTTACTTTTTTATACAGCGCATTTAATGCGCACGTCATAAGGGCTTGTCACTTAACTAATAAGGCTCGTACGTCATCAAGATACATCACACGCAGAAAAAAATTTGCAAGAAAGTCCCGCCAAAATTCATATCCACTCCTCGAACAGATACTCTGCTCGAGAAGTGCGGGGACTATCTGTATTGGATAAAAGCTGAATGGACTTGGAAAGGTGACACGTGTCTTCCACGTGGCACGAGCAGACATTTCAACGGACAGACATTCATCACGAGCAGACCTAAAGGAGTTATGAACAACTTCAACAGTCAACACGGTCTAAATGAGCAATTATTAACATGATCATCCACGATCAATCTATTAATGGTCATTAAGGCAATCATTACAACCCAGCGGTTATGACTCCAACGGATATGTGACCGGCAGTTACTTATCCAAACGGATCCACGCCCAGCGGTTACAAAACCCCAACGGATGCCTACCAGGCTTATAAATAGCATTCGCCTTAATCGATTGTAGAACAACTTTACTTCCTGTCTACACTATCAATAAGAATACTCTCTCACTCTTGCTCAGATACTCTCTTTGCTCATATTTTGATTACTACTTTAGTTCTTTGATCGTCTGAAGTACGATAGGTATCGAAGAACTCTCTCCGAAGACGAGCAATACGATACGGTTACTTCTCCTTATTTTCGTTTATGCTTTGTTTTTATTAGTTAATACTTGCATCTCGTTCTCGTATTATCATCACCTTAGCTCACCGTATAAACTCTTAATTTCAACTATTGATCGTGACTCCGCAAATACAAATTTAATTGTTAATTGGCCTAAAATCGGATCTAGGTTAAACAAGTTGAAATGCACAACTTTGGATGTATGAAAAAAAACAGGAGTTAAGAGACTATTTTTTCACAAACAGTGATATCTCGGAGATAATTGAGGTTCCCCCAATTGAGTTTAAGTATCCATCTAAATAAATGTACTTTATACAGAAGTTTCCATTGTTCTTCAATGTGGTTGTTGTTGTATCTTTTCAAATGATTTTTTCATATAGAAGATATTTGTTCGTCAAGTTGGATGATGTACTAGGAATAGGTTGTGTACTCTTTCAAGATAAGCATTTCTTTTCTCTGTTCCTATTGCTTTTCGTAGCTAACTTGATGTCTTAAACTACTAAACAAGAGAATTTAAATTTTGCCCCCAAAGTCTTTTTAACAACTTCCCACCTGATACAAATTTTGAGATCAATTATAAGGCCTCTGCATTTTTTGAGTAGCCGTCAAGGAGAGGTATCATTTTCAGATAGATTTTCATATGAAGGATAAAAAGACGGGGGAAAAAGGAATGGATTAATGACTAGATCAGTTCATTTTTATGGTAATATCTATGACTTATAGTTCCCTTATCAGTTTACTCCAAGCGTTGGCAAGAAAGCAGTAAAAGCTTGTGGTCCTGTCATTTGATGTTTTAACTTTGCCTTTTGTATAGTACTACTTGGCTAGTAGCATGGAATTATCGCTAATATGGACAACGTTGACAATGACAACGGGGCCTCGCTCTCTCATTTGATGATTATTACAGAATTTCACTTCATTTGGAGGTGAATAAAGGCTTGACCTTGCCTTGCTGCAGGAAGCTTCTGTCCTTCTCCACCCCTTATTTAAATTAATTCAGGTAATTTCCTATGACCAACAATTTATTTTCTTGAGATTATTTCAAGGTTTCCTATTCAAATATAAGGTTTTGGAAAAATCTGTATCAGGACATGATCTAGTACCTATACTAGCATGAGGTAACAAGTACCTGGCAAATATTAGTCTAAGTGCGCACAAGTTGATTTGTACACCACTTTTCAAAGAATAGAAGGGTTGATATACTATAATCGGGTATTAATTCTTGGTGTGCTGGCGTTTATGATGTATTGAGGTTGTTAATTCGTACAACCTACCTGCCTTTTGGAAATTAGATTTTGGGTTTGTTGTCGTAGGCTAACTTAATCCCTTGCGTCATACATATATTGATGGTGGTGTAACTGATGCTGGTTGAGATTTATTTTTGTTTCGGTTCTCAAATAAAGAGAACACAGATATGGTGAGAGGAAAATTTGGCCATAGCTTAAGGAAGTATTATCTCTTCGGTCTGCTGCTGTCTTTGCTCTTACAATTTAGCAGTTTCCCTATTTTCTTCCAGAAAATGAAGATACCTTTATTTTGTGACGGAAGAAAAAGTTCATGTCTTTCTGAAACTGCACTATGATGCCTTTATCTATTAGTAACTACTCAAATTAATCTTTAAGTGTGAATAACACCAAAAGCCTTGCTTTGGTTTTTAACCAGTGAGGCAAGAGAGCCAAACAATCAAAAGAGAGCAGAAAGCTTATCCTTGACTGAGAGTGTTTTAGAATGTGCAAGCATGTACTGATTGCCACTACTAACACTCAATTGACGAGATTACACAACCAAAGACCAAATAGGAACAGCTCTTTGATTATAGTGAAATGATAAACAAACTTACAACGGATAGATAAAGATAACCAATAGTGAAAACATTAAAGGATAGATTGGGAAGGGGATGAGAAAATTAGAAGAAACTGGGATGAGAGAATAGACTTTGTGCCTAAGCATATACACAATTCACATACAACTATTGTTCCTTCATGGCACTATTTATCAACCTGGATCCTAAACATATCCAATTAAATTGGTTTTTGCGCTGCTGCTGGCTGAGGCTACTTTCTACTGGACCTCTGCTAATACTCCTTCAAGCACATTCATAACAATACTCCTGCCCTCAATGAGATCCTTGCCCTCAAGGTTTGAGTATAGCAACTCTGTTATCATATTGTTGAACCCTGTGTCTGATATCTTTATCTTGGACCAGAAGTGAAAATTTAGATTCCCGCCTAGGTCATGGAAACCTTGACGAATCACAAGTATCCTACCATATTCTGTTTGTAGTCATTGGCCTCTTTCACAAAAAGCTCATCAACTTCCGCCATAACAAACTTGGAAGCAGCATGTTGTCCAATGTTTAAAGTAAATTGTCGTTTGACTAGCTTGGGGGTCCGCAGTCACCATAAGAAATGTCTGCTCCCTTCCTGTCACTTCTGCCAAACAAGTGTGCAATTCCTGTGCAGTCACATTATGAGTACAGTAGTGGCGAGCAATACTGAAGACTTGTTGCAAAATTGATGTTTGGAAGTTTGCCACTAAATCTCATATGTAACATCAATATGGCACATTCAAGACTAGTTGACGAGTGCAAGCCAAAGCAAGAAGGCTTAGGTCCTTCAATGTTAAGTGGTATTCCTTTAAAAGAATTGTCAGTTTATAAGCTTGCAATTGCATTTGTTATAACCTTTAACACTAACACCTCTGAAGTAGCCAAATACCAATGTCTCACCTTATTTTTCACATGCAATGCTAACAGCAAAACAACTGCAGTTTTATGCAGGACACCTGTGTATATTCTGTCATAAACTCTTAGAACTCCACGAAATATAGTCAGCTTGAATTTCAGAAGATCCTCACTCAACTTTCTAACGCCTCATGGCCACAAACCTCCTAAAGTACAGTACCCCTGTAGAAGTAATTTGATCAAAGCAATGAACAGCCAAAAAATGCGTAATAAGTCAACGGTACTTCTGAGTAACCCAATGATATAAAGTCAGGGCCTCAGGGGCAATGTTCCCTACTATTGATGCCAAAGAGCAAAAAACAAGCTCCATTACATCTACTGTCGCCGTAGGAATAGCCCTTGCTTCTTTAATGATCGTTCGAGCAGCTATATTCTTGATAACCATGACAATTTGAACTCCACACGGATCAAGAGTACTAGTAGTTGCGAACCAATACGACTAGGCGTTCCTCCAGTTTGTGGAAATATGTGAACTTACCAACATATTTTGCCAGTACTTTAAGAGCAAGGAATAAAATTGAATGACCTTTTACAGTGCCTAGTTCACCTGTTATCAACCAATTAAAACCTTGGTCATATAGGCTCTCATAGACAATAGCAGCATGACTAATTATACAAGCTGTTGTCTTCTGAAAATAGGATATTTGGTGCAAAGGCAATAAAAAAAAAGTTAGAAATGAAGGAGTTTGCAGACAAGGGAGTCATGAATTTTGGGGCCTGTATAAATTTCACAAGGAAATGGGGATATTTTTGAAATGAAGAAGTTTTCAAATTAGGAGTATGAATTTTCAAATAAGAGGGAACGATGGTGCAAAGAGTTAGTAAATGTAGGAGAGATGTCAAGAATAAAATGGAAATTGATGATAAAAGGTGGGGAAATGGATTAATACCATGTTGGCCATGGGATAAAGTTAATACATAAATTGTGCATAACTAATAGGTTATACTGAATTTTAATATGGGAACCACACAGAGGATTAAACAATCCAAGTTGTTATGTTACGATTAATTTGTCTAATCTCAGTTATATCTGAATGTATACCCATGTTTTAGTTCATTCTTTGAGCTTTCCTAATTCTGTCCGGGGTATTGTTACACAATCCTTGTCACCATTGCCCGATTCCTCGTCTCATTCTCAATTGCTCATCTTCTCAGTTTTCTATTCCTCGTCAATTGGGTTTTCTGAAATATAATTGTGACAATACCTCATCTCCATGGTCAGCCATAAGCATTAGCGCCAAAAATGAAGCCCAAGTAGTAGCAACAATTATAGGAAAAACCTTTTACCTTCTTAGCTTAGTTAGGTGCTTAGTGGTGAAAGCACTAGAGAAAGAGGTGTGTAACAATAACATGATGGGATCTCACATTTCAGGGAGAGAATAGAAAGTTCCAGTTGAAAGGAAGAATGGACGGAATTTGGGTTTTGCTTTTTGCAGATACATCCTTTTGAATTTAATTTTGTTCCTTAAATTTTTCTAAGTTTTTAGGGATACTCCTAGTTCCTCGCAACAACTTTGTTTGTTCAAATTCTGTGCAATTTTTCCATAAATAAATGGCCAAGTTCCATGCCTCGGTTATAAACTCCAGCAAACTGTTTCATGCTTTGCAACACGTCTTCAAAAGGGTACTATCATAGATGTATGACACACTCTTTATTTTTGGATACCATAATGACAAGTGACAATTTTGCCTCACTATACATGGGTAACCTAAAACAGCAGGAGAAATACTACATCTCATTTGAGTTTAAATTCAAACGGAGCTTCATATATCAACTGACGGCCAACAAGTTCTTGACTAAAGAGCATACCATGACATGAACACATCATCTAAGCTCTCAAAGATTCTCAATGTCGAGATGATAAACCTCAAAAACAAAATCATTTTTTTCCTACTATTCAAGGATATACTATATACCGGAGTAGGAAATGAATGGATGCAAATGCCAATTCACGATTTAAACTTATGGGCTTAGCTTTAAAGGTTTTTAGTGTTGAACATACTGTATTTTATTAATCGTGATTAAAATCTATTATTTTATTAATTTTATATATACATTAAAATGTCGCGTAAAATATATACTCCCTTTGTCCCAATTTAATGCATGAAACTAAACTAAGGCTGTCCACTGGCCCGGCCCGGTCCGGTTCGGTTTCAGCGCGCCTTGGCCGGTCTGGTCCGGTCCGGTCCGGTATAAATATTAAAAAAAAAGGTATATTTACGCCACGTGCCCAAGAAACCAAAAAAATTACTCAAATCTACCCATTTAACTTTGGTTTTCATTCTATGCCCATCCGATCAAAATTAATTACTCACAGTGCCCATTCAGCTAACAATATCACCCATATGCCCATCTAGATTTGTCTCCCACCCTTAAATCCTTTCCTCTTTCTTTGACTTTTCTAAGCTCTGGCTAAAATTTCAATATACTAATTAATTCATTATACTTTGTAGCACCTCTTCTCCTTCCTCATCTTAACTCTTATCTTCTACCATAATATGCGTAAATCTCTTTTCCCAAAGCTAGTGTAGAGTTGATGATCTTCTATTTATCTTTAATTCTTTCTCAAAAAAAAAAAAAAAACCTTACAATTATTTCTATAAATTTTCTTGATATTAGTCAAAGGAAGCAATTAATTTTCCACATTAAGAGTTGGAACAATTTTGATCTTAATTGAGGAAGTATACATTTGGATGAGCAAGTTCAACCTTTATCTTTTGTCTATTTCAGGTATTGTGAATTACTTTTTGCTTGTTTTGTTAGAAAACAAGTGAACTTTTGTTGAAGTTATCTGTTGAAGTTATCAGGATTTGGCTATGGTGTTTACTCCACTGTCTAATATTCTAGATTCGACATGGTAATATGTAAAATTTATTCAAGCAATTTTTGAGGTCATAGATCACCATTTGGACTGTATTCAACTAGTCCTGTTGATTGTGGAAAGGTCCAACCTTTACTTTTTGAGTATTTCAATTGCTGTGAATTGCTTTTTGCTTGTTCTTTTGATGTAAAATAGTGTACTCCAATATTTTTGTTATTACTATATATTTTTAGAGGATAATATATACTTTTATGATATATAGTGTTATTTTTTCTTTGAAGAATGCTATGTTTTAATAAAAGTAGAATCCAATTTTTCATTATCACTGTATACCCTTAGGGGTCGTTTGGTGGGAAAATAAGTTATACATGAATTAGTTATACAGGGATTAGTAATACATGGATTAATAATACAAGGATAAGTTATGTAGGAATTGTTTTTATCATGTGTTTGGTACTTTGTATTAAAAAGTGGTTGTAGATGATATTATTTAATATATGAATTATTTTTAAGTTTTAAATCAATGAGTTTACAATTGTACCCTTGGATATTCAACTCTCATTGGTTTTTAGGAAAAAGACAAAGGTAGTTTTGTCTTTTCATACTTTATCCATGTATAAGCAATACATGGATAAGTTATTCCATGTTGGTGGTGGAATTACTTAATACACCAATTGATGTATTAAGTTATACCATGTATTAGTTATACCAATTTTGAAATGGCAACCAAACATTGTATAAGTCAATACCAATTTCTATACATGGATTATTTATACTTATACACCCTACCAAACATGCTCTTAGAGTATATTGTATACACTTAGAGTATATTGTATACTTTTACAGTACACAATGCTATTTTTACCTTTGAAGAATGATGTACTTTTAAACAGTATACCGCAAATTTTTTTTTTTGTTATCACGGTGTACTTTCAGAGTATATTGTGTAATTTTATAGTATACAATGTTATTCTTCCTTTGAAGAATGCTATATTTTGAAATAATATACTTATATTTTTTTAATCATTGTATACCATTACAATATACCCTTTTGTGTGAGATTCTATCGAACAAATGATTGTTATAGATTTTAATTGTTATAGATAAAATATACCATTTTGGAAAAGTAAATATGTTGTATATGATGTTGCCTTCTGTGATGTGAATCTTTTTCACAAGAGCTTTGTGTTAAAGTTTGCAGGGATGAATTTGTGGTGTTGTGCCTGGCTTTTCAAAATATGAAGTTTTATGTAAAAGATGATGATGGATTACACATTTTGCTCTCAGAGATAGAGCTGCTACAAAATGAAGTTGATAGTTTAAACAAGAAAAACAAAGCTTTGGAAAGTTTAACAGCTTTTATGGATGAGGTTCTTCAAGAACTTCAACAAGCGGTCTCCAGATTTGCATTGCTTTCGTTAATCGAGAAGATATTGTGTTACTTGTACTGCTACATAAGCCTAAGAGTATACATCATTGTATTACTACATAAACATATTTTTCTATTGTATAGTATACAATGTATTTTATTGGTATATTGTTGTATTAAAACTCAATTTAGATACATATTTAATAAAAATATATTCAATAATTAAATAAGAATAGTATGTTATTTTGCATTCATATTTTTGTGCATAATGAGTATCTTGAATAATATAAAAAATTTATATAATATAATCTAGAAGTATATTTTATTGATATTCTTACAAGTATTTTTTATTGTATACTATTTTGGTAAAGTATACTATTTTGATATACTATATACTTTTTTGGTATACCTTTTTGTGTTTGGATGGAAGCGTAATAGAGATTTCGATTTTTATTGTTGTAGAGAAAGTATACCCTTTTGGTATACTGTATACTATTCTGGTATACCCTTTTGTGTTTGGATCCAAGTGTGCGATGCTACCGAGCGAATAAATATTTTAGTTTTTGTTGTTTGAACAAAGTATACCCTTTTGGTATAATGTATACTCTTATGGTATACCCTTTTGTGTTTAGATTCAAGTGTGCGATGCTACCGAGCAAATAAATATTTCAATTTTTGTTGTTTTGAACAAAGGATACCCTTTTGGTATACTGTATACTCTTCTGGTATATCCTTGTGTGTTTGGATCCAAGTGTGCGATGCTACCGAGCGAATAAATATTTTAGTTTTTGTTATTTTGAACAAAGTATACCCTTCTGGTATACTATATACTCTTTTGGTATACCCTTTTGTATTTGGATCCGAGTGTGCGACGCTACCGAGCGAATAAATATTTCAGTTTTTGTTGTTTTGAACAAAGTATACCTTTTTGGTGTACTGTATACTCTTCTGGTATACCCTTTTATGTTTGGATCCATGTGTGCGATGCTACCGAGCGAATAAATATTTCAGCTTTTGTTGTTTTGAACAAAATATACCCTTTTGGTATACTGTATACTCTTATAATATATCCTTTTGTGTTCGAATCGAAGTGTAAAATATTTTAAAAGACATATGTATTTTAATTTTTATTATTTTCAAGGAAGTATATCTTTTTGGTATATTGTATTCTCTTTTGGTATACTCTTTTGTGTTTGGATCAAAGTGTGCCATACTATCGAGCAAATGAGTTTTTAATTATTATTATTTTGAACAGAATAATACCTTTTTGGTATAGTGTATACTCTTTCGGTATACCTTATTATGTTTGGATAAAAGTGTGAGATACTATCGAGCAAATAAAATATTTCAGATTTTGTGTTTGTGAACAAAGTATGCCTGTTTAGAGAAAGAAAAAAAAAGAGTATGATAAGATTATGGAGAAAGAAAATAAATTAAAAATAAAAACATAGGGAGACAAGAATAGTGCTAGAAACAGGAGAAAGAAAATAGAAAGAAGAAATAATAAAAAATAGAAAAAAGAAAAACAAAAACAAGAATAGTGAAAACGGAGAAGGAGATAAAGAATAATAAAAGAATGACAAAAAAAGGGAAGAAAAATAATACAAGATATAAGGAGAGAGAGGAACTTGAGTTCCTTATTTTATGCCTAAAAAAAACAAGGTAATTAGCTGATGGGTATAGAGTGTAAATAAGTTATGGGTATAAATGTAATGGGTAGAGCCATGTAAATAAAATAGGATGTATGTGTATTTTTGTAAATTCCCAAAAAAAAAAAAAAAAAATCGAAATCGGCCCGGTACCGGTCCGGTCTAACGGTGCATTTTCACCATTGTCGGGTCGGAACCGGTACCGGCAAGGGGAGACCGGTCCGGTTCCGGTTCGACCCGGTCCGGTACCGGTTCGGTTCGTGTATTTTATTTTTTACTTAATTTTTTTATTCTTTGAAATAGATTAAAAAAAATATGGTAGCCTAAATAAACAACACAAAACACATATTTTATTCAATAACACGACAATACATTAAGTTGGAAATGCATAATTAAAGACTTAAATACTTAAAATGACATACTAGAAAATAGACTAGAAATTAGAAAAATACATAAATCTTCAACTTCAACGACTCAAGTATCGTGCTCGCGCAGATATATTCCACCACCACGAGCTGCCCATTCGGGGCTATGTTGGTTTTCAAGTGAGTCTTAAACTTTCTCGTCCCTCCATGAAGTGGTCCAGTTGCATAATTCCAAACTTTCTTACAAAGAGTACACTGAGCAATGCCGGTATCATTATTTTTCGTGATAAATTTCCAAACTTCAAATCTTCCAGTTCTTGGGTTGGAGGGACCTTCAGTAGTAGCACCTTGAGCTTGATTAGGAGTATTTGCATTTGCAGCCATTTTGATAGAAAATTTATAAAATAGGGGATGCAAATGAATGTAAGAGAGTAGGAATTTGAAGGAATCTAACCTTGAATCTTCGTTTCAATGGAGGAATCTGTAAAAGTTGTAGGTTTTTTAGGGTTTAGAGATTGTTTGAATGGAGAAAAGGAAGGAGAGAAGGGCAGTTTTGCTAAACCACTGTTATTGAGGGCATTTTGGCAGACCATTGCTTCACGTATCATAGTTTTGCAATTCAGTCGTTTATCTTAATGGAATTTTTACACCACATTCCCATACAAAAAACTTATTTACGGTTTTATGCCCACTGAAAGTTGTTTTACCCCCAATGCACTTTCAGCTAACTTTATTTACATTCCATGCCCATCCACCCCACTTATTTACGGTCCATACCCATTAGCTCAGATTTATAAGTCCCAATGTCCCCTCACACCTCATTTCAAACCCTAACCGTCTAGGTTAGGTATACTATGATTTTTGCTCTACCAACGGGAATCTGCTCCACCCACACAGTGCTACTGCTCCGCCACCGGAAATCTCCTCCAACCACACACCGCCACAGCTCCGCCACCGGGAATCTTCTCCAACCACACACCGCCACTGGAAATCTCCTCCAACCACACACCGCCACAGTTCTGCTACCGGACCTTAACATTGTAGAAGGATACCTTACTAGTGTCATTTCGTAATGTAAAAGTGATGTTTGGATTAAAAAATAAATTCTTTTTTTTTTTTTGGAAAAAGTGATTTTCTGTTTTCTTCCAACAATGGTGGTGCTTTATTTGGATGTGGATGAATCGATTTTCAAGTCTGATTCGAAAAATCAGCCTTGGCTTTGTCAAAAGAGCAAAAAAATAAAATCATTAAACCCCTAGTAATTCTGTGATTAATTTTTTTCTTTCAAAACATACTTTATACAAAAAATGTCTCAACAAATATCATATTCAAGAAAAATACGATATTACATAAAGTAGAAATACTTAATTTTGGAATCCCTTCAATCTCATTAATCTAAGTATAAATCTCGAAACATTTCGTTTTAAGAGAGATAATTATTGAACAAGTGTGTAAAAAAAATTAAATTTGGTTAAGTTGGACACATTGACTGCTGTGTTCTCTATTTCTAGATTGGAAACCTTGTGATAAATTATGTATATCATGCTCTACATCAGCACGTCCTTCCTCCTTTTCAACTACACTTTTAGCTCGTTTGAGTGCTAAAGATATTATCCTATTGCTCAATCTTCTTGTGATCCAACTCAATTTTGGTACTCATCACTAACAGAGGTGTATTTGTATTGTGACAGTTACTTCTATCTCATGAGTTGCTCCAGATGCCAGTACAGTTTACAGCTGCTTGGAGCACCAGGTCTGTCTGAACCTTCTGATACGGCCCCTCTATATGTACCCATTGAGAAATCTCCAAAGAAACCTAAACTGATGGGTGACAATGATTCAGTTGCCATGTGAAAGTAGACAATTTGCATCTTCTATGCATAGGCGCTATCTGAAATCTCACCACTCTTTTTTGTGTTTGAATCAAATCGTGCGATACTACCGAGCGAATAAATATTTCAATTTTTTTTTGTTTTGAACAAAGTATACCAAAAAGTATAACCTTTTGGTATACTATATACTCTTTTTGGTATACCCTTTTGTGTTTGGAAGTATACCCTTTTGTGTTTGGATCAAGGTGTGTAATTCTATCGAGCATATAAATATATCAGTTTTTTTGTTGTTTTGAACAAAGTATACCCTTTTGGTATATTGTATACTCTTTTAGTATACCCTTTTGCGTTTGGATCAAAGTGTGTGATGCCATCGAGCAAATAATATTTCAGTTTTGAACAAAGTATACCCATTTGGTATACTGTATACCCTTTTAGTATACTCTTTTGTGTTTGGATCAAAGTGTGTGATGCCATTGAGCAAATAAATATTTTAAATTTGTGTTGTTTTGAATAAAGTATACCCTTTTGGTATATTGTATACTCTTTTGGTATACCCTTTAGTGTTTGGATCAAAGTGTACCATGCTATCGAGCGAATAAATATTTCAGTTTTGTTATTATGAACAAAGTATATCATTTTGATATACTGTATACTCTTTTGATATAACCTTTTGTGTTTGGATCAAAAGTGTGTGATGACAAATATTTAAGTTTTTGTTGTTTTGGACAAACTATATCCTTTTGCTATACTATATACTCTTTTGGTATACCGTTTTATTTTTGGATCAAAGTGGACGATGCTATTGTGCGAATAAATATTTTAGTTTATGTTGTTTTTAAAAAGTATACCCTTTTGGTATACTATATACTCTTTTGGTATACTCTTTTATTTTTGGATCAAAGTGTGCAATGCTATCGAGGAAATAAATATTTTAGTTTTTGTTATTTTGAACAAAGTATATTCTTTTGATATATTGTATACTTTTTTGGTATATACTTTTGTGTTTGGATTAAAATGTGCGATGTTATCGAGCAAATAAATATTTCAGTTTTTCAAAGTATACGCTTTTGATATGGTGTATACTCTTTTGGTATATCTTGTTATGTTCGGATCAAAGTGCGAAATGTTTATATATATATATACGCTTTTGATATGGTGTATACTCTTTTGGTATATATTGTTATGTTCGGATCAAAGTGCGAAATGTTTATATATATATATATATATATATATATATATATATATATATATATATATATATATATATATATATATATATATATATATATATCATTTTGAAACAAGTATACCTTTTTATTGTATACTCTTTTGGTTATCTTTTTGTGTTAGGACCAATGTGTGTGATGCTATCGAGCAAATAAATATTTTGGTTTTTGTGTTTATGAATAGTATACCTTTTGAGAAAGAAGAAACAAGCCAAAAAAAGTAATTGAGTATAATAAGATTATGGAGAAAAAAAATAAATTAAAAAAAAAGGAAAAAGTTGGGGAGACCTGCAGAAGGAGAAAAGAATACTAATAATAATAAAAGAATGACAAAAAAAGGAAAGAGAAAAAATAATAAAAATATGGGGAGAGAGGGGGACTTGAGTTTCTTGTTTTATGCCTCAAAATAATGAGTAATTAGGTAATAGATATAGGATGTAAATAAATTATGGGTATTAATGTAACAGGTAAAACTATGTAAATAAGATGAAGTGTGTGAGTATTTTTGAAAATC
Source organism: Petunia x hybrida (assembly GCA_037355625.1). Taxonomy (NCBI): domain Eukaryota; kingdom Viridiplantae; phylum Streptophyta; class Magnoliopsida; order Solanales; family Solanaceae; genus Petunia; species Petunia x hybrida. The sequence goes on from JBBBVM010000676.1 coordinate 721,780, forward strand.
TCTCTTTCTTAATTCCCATCACGCCAAAGACACCCCCTAAACCTGAATTTTAATCTCAGCTATCCCCTTGTCCAATGGCCATTAGGTTCAGTTGAAGTTAGGGTTAACTAGTTCAACTCATTAATTGGGGTGTATTTCCTTATAGTAAGTTAATCCGTTAACTATTTTACTAAAATCATTTCTGGAAGATAAGCTTGGATAATGGGGTTTGCCGCCATTAATCTAATCATTTCTGGAAGATAAGCTTGGATAATGAGGTTTGCCGCCATTAATCTTAAACGTATTGCATTGCATAATGTAAAAGTTGTCTTGCTACTTTGTAGGGTGTGATTTATTTGTTAGCCATGTTTTGCCTACAGATTTGATCTTTAATGAGTATAACTCTTTCGAAATTTCTTGGAGATTTGGACATTATTCAAAAATTCAAAATTCAGACTTTAATTCTGGAAACATTTGCTTCTTCGAATTTGAGATGTAACTAGTTATTGTATGTTGTCGAGGCATAGCCATTTAAGAAGAAGTAAAATCAAGTGAGCAGTTAGCGTATTTTCTTATTGTATGTATGATTGCCATTATACCCAAATTAATTGGTTTAACTAGATTGTGCTAGTGTTATTGAGATATAATGGCAACTGAACTTGAATATTATTAGTACAAATTATTGCTTTATTTTGTTTTTGTTAAAATTGGTCATTTGCTAATGCTCATCACTTTCTCCCTTTACATGGATCATTGCATATCTTTAGCGTCATTTCCGAGATCCTATCAATGTTGCTATCAAGGCTTGCCCACGAATTTGCCAATTTCGAATTCTATCTTCTCAACCTCCTCTCATCCCTTTATCCCTTAAAATTCATGTTTATAGAAAATCTCCATAAAATGGTTAGGTGCCCTGTAGATTAATTAATGATTGGTAGAATACTTATTTTATTTATGAATGATATGTGATTGTTAAGATTACCTTGTGGATTCCATATTTCTTTAGAGACACTATCATATTTATGAAATCTGGAACCCTTTTAAATAAATGGTTCGTGTCATCAAAATCCGGAATAATTTTAAAAAATAACTTGATTTTAAATTCTTTAAAATGCAAAGATTTTTCTTTATTTTTTTGGTTCTACTTAGTTTTTGACAGGATTGCATTAGTTTTTGAGAGTCCCGCGCAGGTGATAGTCATGTTATTGAATATACCCTGAGCAGTCGATGTTGTCTACCGCCGGTTTCCCCTGGTTGTCTCCCGCATCGGCTCTTCCGGTAGTCGATGTAGTCCCGCATTGACTCTCCCGTTAGTCGAAGTAGTCCCGAATTGAGGAGAAATTTGGGCACATAGGACCTATTGCATCATATAGCACTCATTCCATTTCATTGCACAAATTGTTATGTGATTTGTGACTATTTGCTTCATGTTATTTCTGCACATATTATCTGCACCTAGTTGTTAACATACTTCTTGTATCTCCCTAGCTAGCTTATCTATCATCCGAGGTAGCTAGCTAGCCCCCACTTACTAAGTTCTTTCAACTCACTTCTGGTTTGTTTCTATTTTTCTATTTAATTCAAAAGATTTCGTACCAGGACTCAGCTCGACGCCCGGTTGATAAGCGCAGACTTTTCAGGTGTCAGTGGTGCGCTCGCTTTTGTCTGTGACGGCCACCAGCCTTAGATTTTTGTTGTTAGACTTATGTTTCCCCTTATGGAGATGTATATATCTTTTGTACTCATAGATATCTGATATGGATAATCTCTATACCTTGTATTTTCGAGTAGCTAGTTGCTTTTCTTGTTAGCAACACATTTTTATATACGTATTTATCAATATACTAAACTTTTATCTGTTTCATTAAGATTTGTAATAGGATAAATGTTAAAATCTTTAGCCTAACTCCTCGGGCATTAAAAAATCCAACCACTTAATAAAAAGAATCCGCCCATGTAAACTCAAAGTTTTGCCATCTTATTTGGATTTTTTACATAAAAGTACAAGTTTTAGAGCTTAATTACCAAACATAGCAACATTTTAGTAAAATTACCCTATATAAAGGAAAATACAAGAAAATTACAAATATAGCAAAAACATAGCAATATTTTTCCATAGCATACCAAACCCTTATATTCTTCCTTCTATTTCCCCCACTATCACTTTTGCTCCTCCAATTTCCCCCTATTTCACTTTTCCTCCCACCATTTCCCCCCAATTTACTTTTACTCCTCTCATTTTCCCTAATTTCACTTTTCCTCGTCCATCCTCAATGTATCACGTTGAATCTCACTATTTCTGCACCGTATCAACTATTTCTGCACCGTATCTACCTCTTTCTGCACCGTATCTCAACTGTTTCTGCACCGTATCTCAACTGTTTCTGCACCGTATCTCAACTGTTTCTGCAGCACCGTATCTCTGTTTTTGCACCGTATCAACTATTTCTGCACAGTATCTCAACTGTTTCTGCATCGTTTCAATTGTTTCTGCAGCACCGTATCTAACTGTTTCTGCACCGTTTCAACTGTTTCTGCAGCACCGTATCTAACTGTTTCTGCACCGTTTCAACTGTTTCTGCAGCACCGTATCTCTGTTTCTGCACCGTTTCAACTGTTTCTGCAGCACCGTTTCTGCACCGTTTCAGCTGTTTCTAACTGTTTCTGCACCGTTTCAACTGTTTCTGCAGCACCGTTTCAACTGTTTCTGCACCGTTTCAGACTGTTTTTCACCGTATCAAACTATTTATAGACTGTATCATACTGTTTCAACACCGTTTCAGGTTGTTTGCACCGTATCTAACTATATATATATTGTATCAAGTTGTTTTTGGACTGTTTCAGCATTATACAAGCTGTTTTATAAAGGAAGCAAGAAATCCAAGCAACTGAGCAAAAATAATTTGATACCAACAACAACAATGAAATACTTGTTTGATACTAATAATTTGATACCAACAACAATGTCACAAAAATCCAAAACAAATGAAAGCAAGAAAAAGAAAGAAAAATGAAATACAAGCAACTGAGCAAAGTCATTTCTTGTTTTTTGTTTACTGATAATGTCGATATCTTCTCTATCTGTATCTTCATTTTCATTTTCATCCGGTAGGTCTCAATTTAATGTGTAATTGAATAGACCAATGACAGAGCTACGGTTGAAGGCACTGAATCATGGTGACGACACTCCGGTGGAAATTGTGGTGACCAGTTTGGTCTGTTCAACATTACGACATGATAAATCACAGTAGCAGAGGTGCGATACCGGTGAATTTTCCGGCTAAAACTCACCGCCACGAGTCCAGCTGTAACCCCTGCCAATGGTGGTGGCGTTTTCCGTCACTGCCCTCCCTCTTTTAGTTCTATATGTCGTGTGTATGTATCGATGGGTATCCCTCTGTTTCACCGCATCTCCACCACTACCGGTGGTGGTGTTCTAATCTGTACTTTCTCACTCTCTATGGTGTATTCATCATCGAAAATTATGACTTTTTCCGGTGCTTCTACGGCAGCAAGTGGACGGCGGGATGTGAGGTGACAGTGGTGGAGGTTGGGGGAACGGGGTGGGAATTTTAGGGTTTGGTTGGTGGAAGTGAGTGAAGGGAGGAGAGTAGGAGTTGTTTGATTTTGAGGATTTTGAGTTTTCCTTTTTTTTATTTGTGTTTGATTGCTGTAAAATGTGCTAAAAAAATATTGCTATGTGTTGTAATTTATAAAATATTGCTATTTTTATGTAATATAGTGTATAAATTTGTATAGATGTGTAAAAATCCCTATTTTTTACAAATATATTGACACATAGAATCACGCATAGCGAAAGCACGGTGAAAATATTTTTAAATTGTTAATTATAGAGCACCAATACATTAGCAAAATTACGAAGAGTTTATCATTCTTCTTGTATTTATTACTAGTTGTTTGTAAAAACAGGTACTCCGTACCAAACAAAAAACAAATCGACAAAAACCAATCTGATGGTTTTAGTTTTAATTGATTTTGTTTCGTTTTAATTATTTAAAAATCGATTAAGTTGGTTCGGGTTTTGTTTAAGCCAAAAACCAACCATACCGAACCATAAGCACTACTAATTATGCATATAAATTTATTTGGTCAAACTTTGAACCCACTTAAAGCAAAAAATGTGTGCAGCTTGGTTGTAAAAGTGGTTCATTTTATTTGAAGGGTCCTAGGTTCGAAACTCTCCAACAACACATAATGCACCTTTTTTTTTTGTTGACTTCTCCATATAGTGAACACACTTGGTGAAAAATTTCTTACAACACATAACACATCTTTTTTTTGTCGTCTTCTTCATATATTGAACTCACTTCGTGAAAATCCCGGCGCCACTACTTGAATTGTATATATTAAAACTTTTTCAGATAAATTTAAACGAATGCAACATATTATATATTCACCGAATAAATTACCTCGTAAATTCTTCAAAGAATTCTTCAAACAGTTGCATCAGGAAATCAACCTCCTCCTGCTCATCAAATTGTAGTACGCTTAAATAATGCCATTATCAAAAAAGAAAAATCTTAATCTATCTGTCTAACCTATCTAATCTATCTATCTGATCTATCTAATCTATCAATCTATATATCTATCAATCAATCAATCAATCAAGCTATCTATACTATATTAAAAACATGAAGACGGTATGAAATATTGATCGAACTTTTTGATGGGATATATATTATTAACCGTGCATTTAGATATAGTATTTACTATAATAATGATATGATTACGAGTCTAAGTGGAAGATTGTTAAGATATACTAACAACCATGCGATTTTAGTTAGATTATTTCTTATTGAACAATTAATTATTCATTCATTAAATATAATAAAATATTATTTATTTAGATCAATTGTGTCATGTGTGTCCTATTGTTTCTAAATAATAAAGAAATGTTCATAATCTAAGATAGAAATTGGAAAAATCCATTGGTATGAATGTAGTACAAGATTATATATAATTTATCTTGATTATGAGAATGATATAGTTCTAACTTATACTGACTATAAACAAACTTTCTAGCTCATCGAATGTAATTACACTCTTAATCTTGATATAACTATTATTAGTGGTGTATATTAATTATTGTCTTGATTTATCAATAGGTGAGGTCCAAAATTTGGGTCAAATAATTCCTCATAAGTTGGATAATGATAGTATGCATTCGCAAAGTGGTAGCTAGTTGATAGAATCCATGTCTCGGTGTAGAGATTGATGACACCCTTTTATGAAAGCTTTTAAGTTTTCATGTTTAAACTTTAAATATGGTTAGTGGATTTTGTATCATGCACATGGAATAAGTTAAGCGGAAGTCTAAAGGATATTTCATTTAGCTCATATATTAAATTGTCACTAATTTAATAATATTGATTGTTGTATGTAATCTTAATGTGGGGACTTACATAAGGTTTTGATGGAAGATACAGAGGAGTACAATTACGAATTTCTAGCGAAAATAATTTGTAATTTATTTTGTGGAAAGGTTAATTCTGGAGAAATAGAATTCATTCCATAATTAGAAGTCTGTTAATTTATTTTGTGACCCCTGTTGTAAACGAAATCAATTAGGACTAGGAGAGAGGTTTCTTCGTGGAAAAGAAATCCTAGATAGTTTTGGAAAATAGGGGATGTAATGCGGGTCTTAACTTACCAATAGCAAAATCATTGTTTGCAGCATTATCAAGAGTTATACTTAAAATTTTGTCACTAATAAAATACGCCTTACAAATATCAGAAACTTCTCTCTTAATAAATGTTCCCGTGTGTGGTTCATCGACAGCGCAATATTCTAAAATTCTTTTTGAGATTTTTACACTCTATACTCATAAAATTTAAAGTATTTATAAGTCATACCCATTAAAATTACACTACCCATAAAACTAAAAGTATTTACCCAACCTACCCATTTATTATTGTATACTTTTGTTATACCTTATAGGTGTATACCTTTAAGGTATACTGCATAAATTATGGTATAAAAGTCTGGAGGACCATTTATTACTGTATACCTTTGTTATACCTTATAAGTTATATGTGTATACGTTTATGGTATACTGCATAAACTATGGTATACAAGTCTGGATGGGTAGAATGGGTAAATAGTTTAGTGGGTAGGTTGAGTAATATTTGAAAGTAGTGGGTAGTGGTTGTAATTATTTTTAATTTTGTGGGTATTTTACCTAGTTAGAATCTATCCAATGACAAGTAAGTGTTAAATACTCATACCCATTAACACCACGACCCAAATCAATAGTAAGACAAACTCTGCAATCAAAGTGATAAAATATATATCGTAAATATTGTCTATATTCATTTTTAAATTTTATAATATCACTTCTAACCGTAGTTTTTGGAAAACCTTGAAAAGATGGATTATATATGGTTTGAATATAACGAACAAAACCTTGACAAGAAGCAAATGTAAAAGGTAAGCACTCTACCGTAATCATTTTTGCCATTTGCTCCCTATCTTTCTTCTTATCATAGTGCATAAACCCCCCGGTCATTGGGTTAATTTCTTGTTGAACTCCACTACCTTGCGATGGAGCCATTCTGTTCCCTGATCGAGTGCCACCCGACCTCTTTTCCCATTCATCCTTATGATGGTTTTCTAAGTGTGTTCTCAACTTCTCGGTTTTAAAATCCCAAACTTTTTTACAAAGATTACATTTAGCGGTCTGAGCTGGAACATTTTTAGTCATAAATTTCCATACATCCGATCTTTCCGGTACAGCTGGTTCTCTACTAGGAGGCATAGGTGGTAATTCAGATTCAGTTTCTTCAGGTTCACCATGAAATTGACTAGTAGGTGTTTCATCATCTAAATTAACCCCTTCGGTATTTTCTTGATATCGTGCATCTAACATATCATTATCTAGTGGTACCTCAAAATCTACATCATGATAAAATTGCGTGTCATCTTCCTGAGTAAAATCATCTAGATGAGAAGGAGCGCTAGAACTACCAATTGGTCTTTTACCTAAAATATGCTAGAAACAATATTGCACAAAAATTAAAATAGATAATAAGAAGTAAGAACGAGTTTACTTGATGTCGTGAACTTAGAATGTAGAACTTAAGAAGTGAAAGTTGAAACTTGACCGGAACCGCACCGAACAATTTTCTACTTCACTCCAAATATTTTTTTGTAATGCAATTTAGCACTTAAACCCTTTTTGCGAGAGCAAATTTGAATTATTTAGCAAATAGATTTTGTAGAAATAAGAGAGATTGAGAGAGATTTAGAGAGAATATTAGAGAAATTGTGAATAAATTGATGAAAAATGGTGGTATTTATATAAAAAAATAAGTTGAGGGGGGGGGGGGGAGGGTATGGGATGCCTAGGGGGGTGGGGGAGCAAAATATGGCCCTTTTTTGTTGTTGGGCTAACGGCTGTGGGTGAAAGAGTCGGTGCCCAACGGCTATTTCTGCACCCCAAGCCCACAGATTTTTCGGTCCGGTCCGGTCCGGTTCCGGTCCAAATCTGTTAGGTCTGGTCGACTCAAATGGGAGTGACGGGTCGCGGGACGAGCCGTGCGGTTTTTTTTTTGTCCGATTTGCGCCGGACCGGACAGGTTGGACAGCCTTAAACTAAACAGCACTGAGAAAATGATAAATCTTATAATACCATAGGAAATTCAGGATGAGAAGTACCTGTCACCGGTGAGAACGACATTAACTATTACAGGAGCTTAACACCTGATAAACAAGACGACTACATTCGTTAGTAGATTTGGCTGTTAAATTTAGGACAAAATGCAGGAAAAAATAAGATCCAAAGTCCTAATACTCTACCAAAAGGGGAAATGTGTAATGCATATATACTTAATTCAAGGATGAAATGACAATTGGATAAAGATTTGATCTCAAACGTAAATAGGTTAGTAATTCCATATTGTTTGATTTAAAACTCTCACTAAATGTCGCTGCTATCATCAATTAATCTACTCTAATTTTTCCTCAAAATAAAGTCAAAACTAAATCTTCCCTAAATTAAAAAATTAAAAATAGTCCATCATCATATCATATTATTATAAAAGTGAGAATCCCTAAAGTAAAAAGTGAAAGACAAAAATATCCCTAAAAATTAAATAACTATAATACTCTTCAAAAGATACTCCCTCCGTCCCAATTTAGTTGATACGTTTAGCTTTTTTACGTCCATTAAGAAAATCATTAAATATGGTGTATATTTTACTATGTTATCCCTATTTAATGTTTGACTATTAACTTTTTTTTAGAATTCTTTTAATTATTAAGGGTATAGTTGGAAAAAATTTGTAAAAAATGTCTTGAAATCCTTAAGTGTCAACTAATTTGGGACAAATGAATCTTGCTAAAGCGTCAACTAATTTGGGATGGAGGGAGTATAATAAACTATTTCTTATAAATTATTACATTAAATATTTGATCATTTTGAGTACCACACCAAGTCACTAAAATTAGATGATGTTTTAATGTGGTTTATCCTGCACTGTTTTCTTGGTTCATAGCTCAAAAAAATTTATTCCTTCATAAACCTATACATTAACTAACTAACTAACTGTTTGTTGATTTAAGAACTTGGAGAATTCATACACTTGCAGTAAATGCTTTGACATAGATCATCGTCTAAATGCATTTATTCATAAGTCTGGTGATGCTTAGCATTGTGAAAAAAAATGATGTAGTGCCTTTTGGCTTAAAACCAAGACTTCTCTTCTTATTCTTAAAGTTTGGAGAACTTAAGGGGTTGCTGTTGACACCCAATTTTGTCCCGAAATATTAATTAATATCTAATTATTTTATAGAAGGTCAATTTAAATTTAAAAGGGGCGAAATAATTGAGTTTTTGAAGAAAGAGGCCAAATTTGCAGAACACAACCCCTATTCTAGCCTATCCCCGCAAAATACATATATTACACATTTTACACACACATAAACCCATCTCCCCAATTCAGTTTTCTCAAAATAAAAAACCCAATTCACCCGACCCGCCTAATCCCTAAACCCAATCGATTTCCCCAGAAATTTCAAACACAGATCAGTCCAAAAAATTCCAGCTTGTCAAAATCGTACCTCTTATCCATTTGGTACCGTTAGAAGGTTCTTTTAGGGATTTCCATTCGAGAACCCTAAAATGGGACTCCTATAAATAGGAGAGGAGAAGAAGTTCATAGAGGCAGCCGTGATAGGGGTGAAAATGGAGGGAGAATATCCGCAGTTCTGAGTTAAGCAGCAGGAAAGAATACACCTAAAAAACATAGAAATTATTTTCGGTATTAGCTTGCATTTTTTTTAAACAGTCAGCGTGATCGCATTATTAGTTTTGGTGGTATCGCTTCTTCGCGAGTCGAGTCAACTACCTTGTTCGAGTCGTTCGAGTCGCGCTTCTTCGATCCTCGCCCTAGCTCGCTGCGTCGCAACAGGTAATATACCTCTCCTCCATTATTTTCAGTTTTAACACCTCTCTATGTTATACATGCTATTTTCAGTATTTGTTGGATGTTTCAGTCCGTATAAAGTGTATAAAGTTTGAATCCTTAGATTGTTTTACATAAAAGTTCTGTTTCCTCCTTTGAATCTGTGTATAGTATTTGGTTTGTTAATAGTTATTATTTTCGAAATTCTTGGTGACTGGAATTTTAGTTAGATGTTTGAGGTATAATGAGTTAGTTTAGTAGGATTAGAAGTTGTTGCTACTCGGTTCAAGCTACTAGTTGAATTTCAAGTTGAGATACATGCCTAAGTTTCTCTGTTTCGTCATGGATAATTTGGTATGATTAACACATCTTGAAAGCTTTGGCAAAACTATTGAAATTAAGAATAGCATTTTGTTTTCTCTATTTCCTTATATGTATACCAAGTAATCCATGTGTTTGAACTTCCATTGGGGTTTAAAGTGTTAGTTTTCTCGCAGTTTTTTTTTTAAAGTTCTGTTAGAGGCAGTGAGGGATCTGATCAGGGAGTTTCCAGTTAGACTATTTGGTTATTTAGTGTGTTTAGCAGGATGTAGGAGAAATTCAGGGGCTGTTTGTGTTAAGTGCATAGGATCAGGGCATGTAGGAGTTCCAGGTTGAGGGTGTTCTGTGGGTTCTGGGTTAGGTTCAGGTTGTTTCCAGGATGATGTAAGAGGTAGCAGCAGGGGTAGTGAGGGGTTTGTAGAGGTGTTTCGGTTTCATAGTTTGTGGGTCATGGAGTTAGTTTCAGGTGGGATGCAGGTTGTTTTAGGAGTTGCTTAGGTTGGATAAGTAGGCTGTTTATTGTGGCATGTAGTTTCAGGGAGCGTAGGTGTTTAAGTGTGTGTGTTTGTGAGGTCATGGAGTTAGAGGCGCTGATTTTCTTTAGTAGAAGTGAGTTGGGAGGTTTATAGTGAGGTTGGTGTTATTTCTGGCTGCTTGAAGGGTGCTTCAGGCCCCTGTTTGCTTGGAATTTTCCGAGAGCCAGTCAAGGGGCATGGCTGGAATCTGTTGATGTCTGGTTCCTGGGGTATTGTTTCCTGGTAGTCTTAGGCAGTTTAGTGTGTGGATGTGTGCTTGGTGTGCATCCAGGAGTAGTTGATAGGTTGGCTCTGTTTGCAGGTTTTAGAAGTGGTTTCTAGGGAGTCGTTAGCAGGGTATTGAGTCCAATGAGGGCTGCAGGTAGTGTGGGATGTTTCTGGGTTATTTTCCAGAAGCTGTGAGGTGTTTTTAGTTGTTTGAGGTAGTTTGATTATATAGATTCAGGAAATTGCGTTCTCATGATTCTTGGGTTATAATTTTGTTAATTGTACCTTTGTTCAAAGTTTGTCATATCAATCCTTGGCTTTGCTTTTATCAAGTCTTTCGGTTAAATTAATGTAAACTGAAAAGGGTAAAATTTAGTTAATAGTGATGAGTTTTACTTGCAATACATGCTTAAGGTTTTGTCATGTAACTGAAACCACTTGGTTTATCTGCAAATAATGTCCAGTTAGATTGTTTGATTGTCCTTGTTTTGGTTTTAAAAGATAAAGGAAACAACACTTGAATTGTTGAAAGTTTCTTGAAGTTACGCCCTTTAATCTTCCAGCAACAATTCATTGCTTGGTTTCTGTATTGGTATGCCCTCATTCATTGTTTTTTGAAGTCTTGAAGCAATTAAATCTTAAGCTAAAATTTGTCATGTCTAGATCCGGTTTGAAACTCCTGGGATGCATTCTGCTTGTTTTGATCTATGTTATGTTTCTCTGGTTGTCTGTGAAGCCTCTAGGCTTATTGAGAGGAAGCAGGGGGTGTATAGATAGTATGAAGGGATGTCCAGGGTATTGTTTTGGTGTCGATGAAGCTTCAGGCTTTAGGTTTCATGTTCTTTCAGTGGTTATGTCCTGGAACATGTTCTTGGTCATGAAGATTGGTTTGAATCTGCTATGATGGTTTAGAAAGTCTTGGTATTGGACCTTGTTTAAGTAAGTTTCATGTTTGAGCTCCTTTTGAGCTAATATCATGTTTACAGTTTGGACCTCTACTCATCTTATGGCCTTTAGATATAAGTTGTTTGGAATAAATTTCAGCAATTCGGTTGAAGGCTCTGTCAAGTTGTTATAGTTTGTCTATGTTTAAGAAATGGTGTTTTCTTGCCTGGCATGTGAACATTCTTAGTGTGGTGGCTGAAATATCATCTTTGCTAGTTTTCTCGACTATATCACACTGTTTCATTTTCTTGGTGAAATCCTTTAAGCTTTGGAGTTTTTGCTTCTTTTAGTTAATTCGTCAATTTCATTCCCTTGTCAATGTATCAATTTATGCTTAAATAACTGCTAATCTTTATCTTGCCACTTTTCTTTGCATAAACACCCCTTGGGACGAGTTCGGGCAAAGCTTAAAATGGGATGGCTTATTGGCATTGGAATTGCATTGGGGTCGAGTCCGGGCTCAAGATTCAGGAAGTGAAGACTTTTTTAAAAAAAAAATGCTTTGTTGAGCCATGTGATGTTTTTGGCTCATGGGCATAAATGTATAAAAATTAAATAAATTCAAGGCTCCCGCGAGTTTTCCAAATTCCCGGGTTCTTCTTCTAAACCTCCTTTTTTCCCATCCTTAGAAATTGCATGTCTATAGGGATTCCTCGTAGATAATTATTTATTTGATTCGTTATGAATGAATGTTTAGTTATTTATTGAGTTATTTTGTGAACATTTTATTTCTTTAGAATCTCCATCTTATTTACGAATTGTGCATCTTTTAGTTAAATAATGCGTGCAATTAAAATTCGAAATTAATAAAAAGTAACTCATTTCTTATCCATGAAAGGGCAACTTCTTTCCGATTAATTGGTTTTCCTATTTTAGCAAAAAATTTATTTATTCATTTATTTATTTTCCTTTCTTTCTTTCTTTTTCAAGTCTAAGTTTATTTAAATTCATATTTCTTTAAAGTATAATTTATTATAATCTTAGATTTTTAATATTAATTTTAAACCATTTTATCGACATATTGAAAGTTAACATTTTGAGCTATTTTGTGAATACCGAAGGATTAACCGTAATTTTTACGGATTTTCGAAAGTGCTTTCAAATCGAAACCTTCTTTCGAAAATAACTGAACCTCTTACTTAGAATCTCTGATAAGACCATTTTCCTTAAAACGGAGTGCTTGCACGCACTATTTAATTAATTGGTTCCTAATTCTCCTAAATTAGGTGGCGACTCCAAAGAAAGCCCTTTGGAGTCCCATTTTGTTGAAATACACCCGAAACTTACCTTTTTCCTAAAGAAAGGATAATTTTTTGGGGTTCTACAGTTGCAATTAATTCCATCCACATAAACCAGATTCATTCACATACATCACGTCTGTAGTAAATGGTCACCACTCTTCATTGGATTGCTTAATTGCTAATGGTGTGAACTTTAAAATAAATCTAACAACGTACTGTTTAATATCATCATTTATGTTGGACGGTTGGATCAACAAAGTTATATAGCATCTTATTGGTCCATTCAATAACATCAACGCAAAGAGTCATAAAAAAAATTATACCAAACATTGTTCACTGAGCAGTTGCGACCAATCAATTTTGGTTCCCTCAAGAATGGTGTAACTGAATTCATGTAATTTGAATCAACTGCATATGAAAAAAAGATTTTATTTTTCTCAAGTGAATTATGGAGAGAAATGATGCAATTGAATATGATGTTTTTTACCTACTGGGGGTAGAGGGGATGAATGAAATCTTGAATGTTTCATTTTTAATTGTTACATACAGCAAGCCAAAAATTGTGAGGTGATTAAAATACTTAAAAAGAATTCTATTAGTGAGGCGATTAAAGTATTTAAGATTATTCTACCTTCTGATAATTGATTAATTATTTTCTCTATATTTATCCTGCTAAAGTATTCAGGGATACTATGGGAGAGAAGCTTGCGGGGACGAAGCCAAGATCGTTGATCCAGCTTAGGAGTTAAAAAGCCTGATAAAGAAGAGCCTAGCGATGTAAAACACTTAAAAGTTAAGAATTTATTTACTTTTGATTAATAGTTCAAAAGATATTAGTTATTTTAGAGTAGAAAATCTGTACTGGTCTGTAAATATTGATCAATGAATATGCATATTTATGCACTACTTACAAGTATATGTGTAGTGATTCTATTATTTAGAGCCAAAGAACTCAAGCCCATGCTTAATCCTATTAATTGCAGCTTTTATGCGTCATTGGAAATACTTTTTAAGGTATGTTTATGTTCAGGTTGTTCTTTTTCTTATATATTGGAATGAAAATCATAGATATGCACATGGAAAAATGTCGCATGTATTTAAATTCATCCGTTAAAGTAAGGAATATCATAACTAGGAATTTGATTTATGCTGCATATTTCATTTCCTACCAATGTCTCTTTTTTTTTAATCGTACTTTCTTCATTTAAGCTGCTTTGCTTTTAATGTCAATTCTGTTCAATTTTGGCTCCTTTTGTTCTTTTATTTGATTCTTAATCTATAATGTACACAATCTTTAATAGTAATACTTTCATTTATGTGATTATTAAAAAAATGAATACCCGAGGTACACCTGCAACACGTGTCTATGTTTGAGATTCTAAATTAATATAAAATTCTTATATTGTTACAATGCACATTAATATGGTTTACAAGTTTATGTGATCTAATAAAGAGTCCACGCGTAACACGCGTGCCCAAAAATTAGTATGATGATAGAGATTAAACAAAGAAATTAAACATTATGAACTACCAAATGCATGATCCATTTAAACTAATTAAACCATCTGTATTGGGTAAAAATCAGCTCACCGTAAATCATCTCGACAACGTGATCTGATAGCAACCAAGCACGCGATGACAAGCTAGAAACCGAAGCAAGTGAGTGAACCGCCGAAGTAAAGCACCGAGGTCGTCACCGAAGGCGAGCCGTAAGCTGAGCTTCGGTGACATTCACCTCGGTCAAATAGCAAGGCTCCATCACCGAGGATATACATTTGAACCTCGGAGGATCGCAGCCCACTACTTCAGCCCACTAACTCCTTCCATTAATGCCAAGAACGTGGGTCTAAGCATGACTGATGGTGGAGAACGTGGGCAAGGCCCCTAGGCCTATAATTAGTACTTCATTTTGTATTGTACGCATTTACAATTACATACATAAACTCTTCCAAATTTTGTACTCGTTGCAATATATTGAAGTCAAGTTACTTTCTCGTATTTGACGCTTATTCTTGGTATTTTACTGACTTTGATACGAAGTTTTGCTTGTATTCCAATCCAAATTCGATTTTGTGATCCTAAACCGATTTAGGCCCATACAAATTGGCACCGTCTGTGGGGATATAAGCGGAAACGCTTTGTTCTAAAGTTCAACGTTCTTTTTTCGTTAAAGCCCATAATTTTTTCGACAACGATATGGCTGACAACAGTAGAGATCTTGATGATCAGACTGACGTTTCATCGAACCAGCAGTCCTCGTCTCCAATGACAACTGAAGCCTTCCAAGCTTTTGTTGTTGCTTCGCTCAAAGCTCTTCAAGAACGGCTGGATGAGCAAGCGCACATCAACGCCGAATTCCGCGCCTCGTTAGAGGCGAGGAACAGTTCTGCACCGAACGGCACCCAGCCTTCGGTTCCAAATGGAGGCATCCCGATCTTCGTTCCTACGGGCGCGATAACAGGGGGACCTCCCAATGGGGCCACGTCTGGGGGTTCGGAAAACCTACCAAGCGCAACGCCACACTTCGGGACGATTCCTACCGTGGCAGAAACTACATCATCGGTCGACGTTTAGAGGTTGGACAGGGAAAT
The DNA here is from genome assembly GCA_037355625.1 of Petunia x hybrida. Classification (NCBI taxonomy): domain Eukaryota; kingdom Viridiplantae; phylum Streptophyta; class Magnoliopsida; order Solanales; family Solanaceae; genus Petunia; species Petunia x hybrida. The sequence goes on from JBBBVM010000676.1 coordinate 737,023, forward strand.
TGAGGCACGCATCGAGGCGCGCGTTGAAGCTTGCATCGAGGCACGCGTAGAAAAGTGCCTCGAGAGCGTACCGGGGATAAAGAAGACCGAAGATGAGCTTGACATAGATCAATACATGGAGTTGCCATTTAAGCCCAAAGCGGCTCCAGCTCCAGCTCCTAAAAACTTCAAATTCAAGTTCTTAAAAAAGTATGATGGGACCACCGATCCCAAAGAGCATGTAAGGGAATACATGGCGATGGTAAAGAGTAATGACTTAACGATAATAGAGATCGAGTCAATGTTCTTAAAGAAGTTTGGCGAATCCTTGGAGAAAGGTACGCTGCGCTGGTACATGTGTCTGCCAGCGGGGTCAATTTCCACCTTCAAGGAAATGACCAATGCCTTCGTTAAGGCCCACACCGGAGCTCAAAAAATTCTCTAGAGGAAGGAGGATATATGCGAGGTCAAGCAACGGCCCAGTGAGCCATTTAAGGAGTTCCTTGAGCGCTTTCATGCTGAGCGCATGGAGCTACCTCGGATGGATGATACCCTAGCCATCATGGCATTTGAAAAGGGTATCAATGTTCGCAATACTGACGCCGCTGTGAAATTGCGAAAAGAGGTTCAACAATACCAAGTTTTAACATGGGAACATCTACACAAACGGGCTTACTCCAAGATCAGGCTGGAGGAGGCTGAGTTTTAAAGCCGAGGTTATAATTACAAAAACTGAGGCGAATCCTCGTATCGTGCCGAGGCGTCGCGAGGTAATCCAAAGGGTAAGTATGAACCATATACCTCCACAAGGCAGCCTGTCAGCTAAAGGTTGGGAAATTCCTTCGGGAACTCATTCACAAGCCCACATATGAGCCAACGGCTCGGAGGAAAGGTTCACTCCAACACGAACCAAAGAAATTCCTCAGGCCCAACTTCTGCTTCAAAGAAAGAACTACCTCGAATCCCTGACTACAATTTTAATATATCGACCTCGGAGCTGGTCAGCGTAGTCAAGGGACTGCCGGGGTAAGAGTACCCAAAGACATGAGAACTCCAGCGGACAAAAGAGACCAAAACTTGCACTATGAGTTCCACGCGGATTATGGCCATCGAACCGAGGGCTTTAAAGCATTGCGTCTCCAGGTGGCTCATTTGTTGAAGAAAGGTGTGTTGGCCGAATTCCTTAATGACAAGGGAAAGGACAACTATTCCAAGAACTGAGGTGATGGACAGCCACCTCGGGCTCTGCCCCTAGAGAGAGTTGTAAACATTATCACCGGGGGGTCAGAGGTGAACGGAGTGAATTTCGCAGCTGCAAAGAAATTCTAAGTTGTCAATCACAATGGAAAAAAGAACTCGAGTTGGGGGCTCGGGTAAAGAGATTGTATTTGACGATGACGATTGTGATGGGATGATGTTCCCTCATCACGATGCCTTGGTCATCATGTTGAGAATCAATGACTCAGATTTCAAGCGAGTCTTGATTGACCCCGGTAGCTCGGTCAATATAATCAGCTACGGTGCCGTTAAGAAGATGTGGCTCAAAGGGGAAGTCGTCTCCAAAGCAACAGTGTTGTTTGGTTTTAAAAACTCCACGGAGAAAATTTTGGGTGAAATTACACTCAAAACGTTTGCTGAAGGAGTTAACAAAGAGACACTGTTTCAAGTATTGCCCGAGGACATTGCATACAATATGATCCTCGGCAGACCATGGATCCATTCCATGGAGGCTGTTCCCTCCACGCTACATCAAGTGATCAAATTCCCTACGCCTTGGGTGGTTCGATCAATAAAGGAAGAGAAACGAGTAGCAAGAGAGTCCCATTCGGCTGCGTTGAGAAGTGGAGTCGCCCCGACCATGCAAAAATAATAGCAACTAATGCGATCGGGGTCAAGCGAGAAGGACCTCCGATGAGAAGTTGAAAAGATCCTGGTGTGCATTCAAGAGCCTCGGAAACCAAAAGCCGAGGACTCGACTATCGAGGAACTAGAGTCATTCACCTTATTGAAGGAATTACCTGAGAGAAAAGTATTTGTCGGCTCGGAGTTGGACCCGGAGTCGAAGAAAGCAATTATTGAAGTTTTAAAGTCCAACAACGATTGCTTCGCTTGGTCACGTTCAGACATGATTGGTATCGATCCGGAGATCATGACCCACAAGCTGAATGTAGACCCAATGTTCACCCCGGTGAAGTAGAAGAAAAGACCTCACGCCGGGGTTAAAAAGAAAGAGATCGAAGATGAAACCACAAAGTTGCAAGAAAATGGTTACATAAGGGAGGTAAAGTACCCCGAATAGTTGGATAATGTGGTCGTCGTACCAAAGAAAAATGGAAAGTGGAGGATGTGCGTAGAATACACTGATTTGAACAAGGCTTGTCCCAAAGACTCCTACCCATTGCCACAAATAGACAGGTTAATAGACTCCACGGCTGGACACAAACTATTAACCTTCTTGGATGCATATTCGGGCTACAACCAGATCCTTATGGTTCTGAAGGACGAAGAAAAAACTTTGTTCATCACTGACCGAGGCACCTTCTGCTATAAGGTGATGCCCTTCGGTTTGAAAAACGCTGGAGCGACGTATCAGAGGTTGGTATGTCGCATGTTCAAAGAGTACATTGGAAAATCTATGGAAGTCCACGTAGATGATATGCTCATCAAGTCAATTCGAATGGAGGATAATCTGAACCACATGAGGGAAGCTTTTGCCGTTCTAAGGCAATATGGCATGAAATTAAATCCTGAGAAGTGTACCTTCGGCGTAGGATCAGGCAAATTATTGGGATTCATTGTCTCAGAACAATGGATCGAAGCAAACCCGGATAAGATCAAAGCCATCGAGGAAATCCTCGAAGAGTTGATCGGGATGAAAGAAGTTCAGCGCTTAACTAGCCGAATCGCTGCCTTGAGTCGATTCATCACAAGGTCCTCGGAGCGATGCTACAAATTCTTCTATGTTTTGAGGAAGAACAATCACTTCGAATGGACACCGGAGTGTAAAAAAGCGCTGAAAGATTTGAAACGCTACCTGGCTAATGCGCCGCTGCTCGCCAAGCCTAAGGATGGTGAAACATTGCTAGTTTACTTGGCCGTTTCCGAGGTGTCAGTCAGCGCGGTGCTGGTTCGGGAGAAAGACGGCAAGAAGCAGCCCATCTATTATGTGAGCAAGACACTCCTCGATGCTGTGACCAGGTACCCACACTTGGAAATACTAGCACTTGCTTTAATTGTTACTGCCCGAAAACTACGACCTTATTTCCAATGTCATCCAATAGCGGTAGTTTCAACCTTCCCCTTGAGAAGTATATTACATAAGCCTGAGTTATTAGGAAGGTTATCAAAATGGGCGGTAGAATTAAGCGAATATGACATCACTTATCAACCCCGAACGGCCATCAAGTCTTAAGTCTTGGCTGATTTCGTAGCTGATTTTAGCGTTGGGATTCTGCCCGAAGCCGAAAAGGAGAGCTCAATATCGAAAGGAATGGCTTCGGGACTGTGGATACTTCAAACCGATGGGGCAACTAATTCCAAGAGTTTGGGATTAGGCATAGTACTGAAAGCACCCACCAAAGAAAAAATCAGGCACTCGGTTCGGTTAAAAAAAGTGACCAACAATGAGGCCGAATACGAAGCAGCCTTGGCAGCCCTGGAGTTGGCTTAAAAAATGGGGGTGGAAAGAATCGAGTTGAGATGCGACTCACAGCTAGTAGTAAATCAAGTGCTCGGTGAATACACGGCTCGAGAGCCCAGGATGCAGCTATTTTTGGACCGAGCACAGTGGATTTTGGCCCAATTCCAAGAGTGGCAAATTAAACAAGTGCCTCGGGAGGAAAATACCGAGGCTGATGCCCTTGCAAACTTGGGTTCGGTGGTCGATGAGACTCACTCCGGGACTGATTCCGTGGTTCGGTTGCTGTCTGCACAAATGAGAGAGATGAAGTTGCAGGTCAACTCGGTGGATCACAAATGGGATTGGCGGAGTAAGTTTATCTCTTACTTGGATTTGGGGTCTGTTTCCCAAGAGAAAAAGGAGGCCAAAAAGTTGAGGACCCAAGTGGCTTCATACCATATGATCGAGGGTAATTTGTACAAGAGGTTATATTGCGGCCCGATGACCAAGTGTTTGGGTCCCGATGAGGCCAGATATATAATGGCCGAGGTGCACGAAGGCGAGTGTGGCAATCACTCAGGGGGAAAGTCTTTGGTGCGCAAGTTACTTAGAGCTGGGTATTATTGGCCCACCATCAGCGCAGATGCAAAGGCCTTCATGTAAAAATGCGATAAGTGCCAACGCCATGCACAGATGATCCATCAACAGGCCGAACCTCTGCATTCGGTCGTGTCACTATGGCCTTTTATGAAGTGGGGGATGGATATTGTTGGCCCTTTACCGAAGGGAAAGGGTGGTGTTCGGTTCATCCTCATATTAACTGATTACTTTACTAAATGGGTGGAAGCAGGAGCTCTCACCGAAGTTAAGCAGAAACAAGTAATCGATTTCATCAAGAAGAACACCATCTATAAGTTTGGTGTCCCTAGGAAAATTGCTTGCGACAATGGTAAACAGTTCATGGGAGCAGCCATCACTGATTTCTTCAAACAATGGGGGATCAAAAGAATTGCTTCGACCCCCATCATCCAAGTGCCAATGGCCATGCGGACAACTGAAAAGAACAGCACCGGTGAGACTCCTTTTTCACTTGCTTATGGTATGGACTCCCTTATCCCCGTGGAGGTGAGCGAACCGGGTCTTCGGTATGCCCACACCACCGAAGACACGAATCAGCAAGCCATGCGCATAGAGTTGGACTTGCTCGAGGAGAAAAGAGAGTTGGCTTTGGTGCGGCTGGTTGCACAAAAAAGGCAGATCGAAGCATATCTCAATAGGAAAGCCAAGCTCAGAGATTTTAAGGTTGGCGATTATGTGCTGAAGTCTACGAACCAATCAACGAATGAAGAAAATAGGGGAAAACTTGTCGCGATTTGGGAAGGACCTTACAGAGTCAAAGCAATTTTTGGGAAAGGATCTTATCAAATTGAAGATCTGCAGGGCACACCCGAACCCTTAAAGCGGTACTACTTCTGAAATCAAGGTAAATATCCCTTGCTCATTTAAAAATTTACCCACAGCCTCAAGCCGAACAACGCTCCAAGGGCTTCGGTCGAAATGTACTAACTTGCTCCTCGTTTCATTTTGCTTGACCTATTCAGGAAGCAGATTAAACGATTTCCCTTGCTCGGGTCTTCATCAAGATTCACACCCGAACACTGGGGGGGAGTAAGAGGGGGAGTTGCAACCGAGGTCGAAAATGCGCCTCCCAACCGAAGTCCATCTATTTGACAACCGGGGACCGACACCCGAGAAATAGATTTAGTACATTGTAATTACGCCCGGTAGTGGCATATTGTTAATTTATTTTTTTGCCCACGGTCTGCTTCGATTTGGCTTCATGTAAAAAGCCGATTTCGGCTTGTTGATACTATCAATGAAATAAACTTGATTCCATATCTCATTGTTTCTATAATTTTGCACTCCGAAGTTGCATTTTAAATGCATCGACTCAAGAACGAGACGTCGTTCTAAGTTTGCATCGGTTCTATTAAGTCTTGCAAGCAACTTATCTATTCTAAGTGTTCGGTGCACGCAAAAACTAACACTTGAGACGAAAGATACTAAGTCATTCCATTGATAAGCCCGAAGGCTGAAAGTATTCACATCAAAAGGACTCAAAGGTCCAAAACATTAGCACAAAAAAGCCCGAAGGCTTACACAAAACCAAAAAAAAAAAAAAAACAAATAGAAGTCTAAGCCTCAGGGGCATCACCTCCCTCCTTGGAACCCCCCTCGGCATCTTCTTCATCATTTTCACCTTCATCGTCGCTTGAGGCCTCACTAGATGGGAGGTCATCAATGATAGCTTGAGCTTTTGCACCCTTTTCCTCGGCTTTGGAAATTTCTTTTTCCAAATTGAGTTCGCCAGCGCGGCACTGTTTAAGCAGCTTCAGCCGAGACTTGATAACAGCCCACTGCTTATCCAAGTCCGCCCTCTTGGCCTTGATCTTGGCCCTGGCCTTACGCTCAGTGACTTCCTCCCAAAGAGCTTCGACCTCAGCCTCACGAGCCGGGAGTTGGGAGATTTCACTCTCCAATCTTTGAAGATGGAGCGTGTGACTTCTCAGCTGCTCATGATGTTTCTTGGCCATCTCCTCAAACTTGCCCCTAGCTTGAGCCATCTCGGCATTAAGTCAGACAACTTCATCATCCAGCCTCGAGCACTCAACTCGAAATCCATCACCAAGGGCTCGGATTTTAGCTTCGGAGGCTGCCTCAGCTTCGTGCAAATCGGACTGGGACTTGGATAATTTAGCTTTCAGCTCGGCTATTTGCGCCCTGAAGCTATCCTTCTGCTTGTTCCAAGCACGAGCCACGCACTGCACCTCCTCCGTCCTCGTAGTCTCGAGCTCAATAGCTCTCAACGATAGGACAAATCCCTGGGAGAAAGTTTATCAAAAATCAGCATGGATGAGCATCCCAAAGAAGAATTGAAATAAAAAAGATCAAAACTTACTCTGAGAGCATTGGCGGCGAGAGTATTGACTAGCTGAGCTGGAGGAAACGGCTGCACAACTTTATCTTCTTCTGGACCGAGCAGGGGCATAAGGCTTAATATATCGCCTTGAGTTCTCGACAACAAATTTGAAGAAGTTGGCACCTCGAGCTTTCGAAAAGACCCAACCGAGGATGAAATCCTCGCTCGTTCAGATTGCGCCCGAACCGCGCCAACTTCAGTTACCCTCTCGGTAGCAGCAGACCCAACCTCTCCAACTTGAGCTTTGCCCCTGGCCTTGGCAACCATTGCCTCGGCTTCTAGCTCCTGATCCTCAAGGTCCACCACCTCGACCGTTCTTCGAATTACCAAGTTCGCGGCAACAGCGTCGTCGGGCTCATCAATCAGCCCCCGGTGCGATTTCGCCACCGCCTCGGGCCTTGGGGAAGCAGCCACTCCGACGCGAGGAGTTACAGAACGAGAGGGTTTCTTGGACCCTCTTTCTCTTCACACCTAAGAATGGCAACATTGATTTCAAGTAAGGCAGCGAAGAAAAATGAAAACCGGCAAAGCAACCGAAGATGACATTTACCTTTTGAGGATCCCTGGCCCAAAGATCCCTTTGAAGTCTTTGAAGGCTGTGATGCCTTCAACTCTTTCAAGTCGCCGACTAAGCCTGCCACCGAAGCCAACTCATCATCTGACTCGTTACCCTCATCGTCCTTCTTTTTGCCTTTGCCTTTCTTCTTCTTGTCTTTCTTCGTGTTAATAGCACGATCTGCCAGGCTGGTAGTTCATAAAACTACCTCTACGGCTGAACTAAGCCGCTATACTGATAATTACCTTCTGAAAAATAACTGCCACCACGCCCTGAACCTTTACAGGATCGTTGCATTTCTCTGGCTAATTGAGATCTAAATGAAATCCCTGCGACTGGGCAGGTGCCTGAGGGCAAGAAGAAGGGCGACTGTCTACTTGCTAGAGTAAGGGAAAACTTCTCAAAGGATAACCAGACTCACGACAGTGATAACACCCTTTTCGCTAAAATAGAAACTGGACAGATTATTGATAACTACAAACAGAAAGTTGAGTCTAATCTCGATGAACTACTAGCGCACTTTGAGAATTACGCTCTACAAGCTGAAATAACCTGGCAGGTGACCTCCCAAAATAATCAGAACTCTTACCTCCAAATGAGGTACCATGGTGCCTACCAGGCCGTAGGATCTCTTGCTTTCTCGCTCTAACTCTTCCCGCTCTAACTTATGGTACGCCTAACACCTCTGAGCAATATAACCAACAACATCAAATAAAGTCCCAACCTCAATTCCTCGAGCCATCTGGGATCTCAAGAAAAAAGAAAGGTCACCAATAAATCTTTGAACACTCTCGGAAGGTTCATGGACTAGTTCTAGTGCATATCCAGCCATCCTGGAGAATTTAATCTCATATTCTGAAACCAGCAGGCTAACTGACAGGCTACCCTATCCAATCCACTTAGACTAGAAACACTTTTCATCTCGCTCGCTACTCAAAAGGAACTTTTCCACGAATCTAGAAGAAAAACCGAACCAAGTTAGCTAATAAGAGAGCGGCCCACCAATTCAAGGCTGGACACTGAAACTAGAAAGAAGAATAATCAACACCATACCGCTCGATATAATCAAGAGCTTGAAGGATACGCTGACATCATTTTATTTATTTTTTTAAAAAAATCACGAGGTTTATCTGATGCATTGCTTAAGAATATCGGAAGGTTCAACCGCGTAAAATAATGCAACCTCTTTGGGCACTCGGACCCAATAATTACCTCCGCTGGCTAACCAGCCAGAACAATTGGTGGCGCAACACATGCTGCATTGGGAACATATTTTACTGCGGCAATATTAAGAACTGGAATAGGAGCTCCCTGAGACCGAACATCTGCATCTGCGGCAACCTGATAAGCTGCCTAGCGAATAATAGTTTTCTTTTTGCGGTTCTGCGTCACCAAGGTTCTCGTGAAGCATCGTAAAGAGCCAAGAATCACATCGCCCTGCTCCCTTGCCCATCGTGAGCTCGTACAGCTGGGACCTCCGTAACTAGATCGTCAGCACGATTAAAAAAAAATCTCGGGGCTTCGTCAGTGCTAGCCCACGCTAGACTACTTCGTCTTGAACTCATACTGTTTGCTGATTTGTCGCACGAGGGTTCACAATTACCACGAAGGAATTAACGAATTAATGAAAATACTTTTGCATCCTAGACCGACGCACGATCAACAAAGAAGGAAGTGAAACTTCCTAAATGCCATCATAGCCTCTCGTAGATAAGTACGGACGTCTACGTACCCATCAGCGAGACTCTACTAGACACTGTCTTAGTCTGGATAGACTCTAAACTGGGCTCTGATACCAACTGACACGACCCAAAATCCGGTTAGGCCGTGCTGGCACCCGACATCCTCCCCTAGACCTGTCAGGCGAACCCTCACTAATTTAATTCGGAAAATAAATATATCAATTCATAAATAAGGACAAGACTTAAAAAAAGTAAACATACTGATACCTCTAAGCTATACAAAAGAAATTACAGCTGACTACCCAACATACTAGGCTTAGGGCTATCCAAACTAGACATCTAAGAGTACAAAAGAAGACAGATAGCTCCTGAAGGGAGCAAAATGAAATTGAAATAATAGCCAATATACTGGTGGCCATCCGGAATAAAAGCTGGCTCACCCTGACAGCTGAAGTCGTCTTCGCTCCTTCATAACGTGGCGAACTCAATCCAGGAGCGAACCTGCCGAAACGAAATAGATAGACAAAAACAAACAACAAACAAGGGTGAGTCAAAAGGACTCAATAAGTGGGGCAGACTAGCCACCTCAAAGAATAGGATAGCTAGCCAGGGACAAAAGAAACAGATAAACAAAATTTCTCTTATTTAAATTATAAAAAGACAGAGTCAGATAATAACCAGAAGCACGTAAGAAACTATAAACTCAACCGAGGATGCGAGCCAGAAACATATCAACAAATAAGCAATGCACATATAAGCAGAACAGTAGTCATGTACCGCAAGTTTACACAATGGTATGAATTGAGATGAAATGAAATGAGGTGTGATGAAATGAAATGAACTGAAATGAAATATGATGCGAAGGGTCACATGTGCCCGTAATCCCATCCCGAAGCGGAATACTCCTGCATTCGAGGGGAATCCAATCTGATAACCAACTGGAGCAGAATACTCCTGCTCCTGGGGTGGAATACTTCTGCACGCGATATAATATAAACCAGAGGCGGAATACTCCTGCACTCTCCTGGGGCGGAATACTCCTGCACCTGATATAATGTAAAGCTGAGGCGGAATACTCCTGCACTCAATATCTGACATAAGAGCGGAATACTCCTGCTCTTGGGGCGGAATACTCCTACCCTCAATATGATACAATGGAGCGGAATACTCCTGCTCCTGGGGCGGAATACTCCTACCCTCAATATGATACAATGGAGCGGAATACTCCTGCTCCTGGGGCGGAATACTCCTACCCTCAATATAATTTAATGGAGCGGAATACACCTGCTCCTGGGGCGGAATACTCCTACCCTCAATATTGTCACGACCCAAAATCAAAATAGGTCGTGAGGGCACCCAACTAACCCTGTCGGGCGAACCCACTTAATTATTAATGAATATTATAAGCTTTTCAATGAAAAATATAAATATCTCAACACCATAGAATAAAATAGAGATAATTCCAACAAGAAAAGGTTTAAGTACTCCCCGAATCATGAACATCTAAGAGTGTCGAATAAGTTATACAACTCCAAAAATTTAGGGAATACATCATAGGAAAATATAAAATATATAGGCGGCCACCACGGACGATGGGTTGGCTCACCACTAATAAAGGAATGCTCCACCTCGGTCAACCACGATGCGCATTGGTAGATGGTGTCGAATCTGTAAGACATAAATAAACCAACAAAGAAAAGGATTGGGGTGAGTCGAGTGACTCAATAAGCGGGGACGGGGCTCCAAGTAAAGTAGCAAGTTACTCACATATGGAAAACAAGACAACTCAAAGATATGGGAAGTAAAGATAAACCACTAACAATCAAGTAATATTCATACTCCATCATCAAGTACCACGAACACTTTCATTATACTCGGAGGGTAAATACATAACCACACCATACCACCATAATATGCACGAAACTACATCGTGCTATGATAATATGTACGGAACTACATCGTACCTCAATAATATGTACGGAACTACATCGTACCTCAATAATATGTACGGAACTACATCGTACCACAATAATATGCACGGAACTACTTCGTGCCACAATTACTTATATATAAGGATATATTATATATAGGGTGTGGAGCAAGTCCACCAAGAAAGAGAAATACACTTACCTCGGTCCGAAGCTCACTAGCTACTCAACAATAGATTTTCCCTTTTCGAATCTCCTCCAAACGTTCTCGCTCTATTAAAGGAACGCAATACAATCAATACCAAGGCTAATGGTTAAACATTACAAACCCTAAGCTAAACGGGTTAAGAAATCAACTTAAAAGTTAACCCCGAGCCGACTTGATCAAATTGCAAAACCAATGACATTTTCGGGTTACCCATAAACTAACGAGTCTACATATATAATCAAGTTCAAAACTTGATACAAATTGGTGGATCAATAGTCAATTTCTTGGTGTATTACTTGGGGTTAAATGTCACTTTCTACTTCTCAAATATCATACTTTAAAGGTAAAATTACACTATAATGCACCCAACAATTAGTTAGATTCATTTAACAAATTAATGATTACTTCTTATTATAATAAGGGAGTACTAGGAATTTTAGTAGCAAATGACATAACTGATGCGATTTGAACAGGACAATACATTTGCTATGGAGATTTCGAAACAGTAACCAATACCAGTGCTATCATATTTGGTTTTCATCCTAATTGAATCAATCATTACCATATGATGATAAAGTGATAAGGCTAAGCATTACAGATATGAAAACTTTTAAAAGTGAAATGGAAAAATGGGAAACTTCAGTAAGAAACTTTTGCTATAAACCATGAAAAACATTGAATAGAATTGCTCATGTATATGCCAAGTTCAGCCGCTGAGATGCCCTCATTTTCCAAGTTAACCTATTTAAGTCATTTTATTTCAACTCCTTTTTAACCTTTTAAGCTTTACAATATGGGCTATAATAGAGAGGTGGGCCTAGCCCACCACTTTTAACTGGTACATTTATGGAGGTCCAACTAGTATAAGAAACTATCCATTTGTCCAAAAGTTATCTAATTAATTTTCTAACTTTTTCTCCAACTCAAATTCAATTAAAATAAATTAATTACTATAAAATATTGGGGTGTTACATTCTCCTCCACTTAAACACAAGTTCGTCCTCGAACTTGATCCATCCAATCACAACCATCTATTTATATACATGAATCCAACACCAACCCATTTACCACTCACGACCAAACTTCATATATACTCAAAATTTGGCTAAGTCCCAAAATTTACAAAAATTTCGCCAGAGTTTCCTTTGTAAATTGGACTATCCAAAAATAATACCTGTCTCAAATACCAACAAATACCATATACAATATATTAAGCCATGCATAGGCATCAAACAAAGCTCAAGATAACCTCAACCGCTCCGACAAGGAGGTAAATCTCAATAATAAATCAAACACACTCCGGCAAGGAGCTAAATCACTCTAATGAATCAAATACTCCGGCAAGGAGATAAATTACTTTAACGAATATAAAAACTCTGACAAGGAGGTAAACATGCTATAACTCACAATTAATAAGAGAAATTTAAATGCATGGACTTTAAAATCTACTTACCTGATGCTTCAAACAAGTGGGGATATCTATCCCGCATACTCGACTCCATCTCCCAAGTATCCTCATCATGCGGACGGTTATGCCATCGCACTTTTACTAACGGAATCTCTTTTGACCTCAACTTTCGCGTGTCTCTTCCTACAATAGCAACTGGAGCTTCTTCATAAGCTAAGTTCACATCCAATTGAACTGGGTCCACCTCTATGACATGAGTGGGATCTCGAACACACTTCCGGAGCATAGAAACATGAAAAACGGGATGAACAGGCATAGACTCTGGCAATGCAAGTCGATAAGCAACCTCCCCAATACGCTTCATAATCTTAAAAGGACCAATGAACCTAGGACTCAACTTGCCCTTCTTCCCAAATCTCTTCACACCCCGCATTGGTGACACCTTCAAGAAAACCATATCACCTTCTTCAAATACCAACTCTCGGCTTCTCTTGTTCGAGTATGATATCTGCCTACTCTGAGCAGTTCAAAGACGATCCTGAATGATACGAACCGTATCCAAAGTCTGACGAACAATATCAGGACCCAACACCTCAACATCTCGAGACTCGAACCAACCAACTGGAGATCGACATCGGCGACCATATAATGCCTCGAATGGCGCCATCTGAATGGAAGACTGATAACTGTTATTATAAGCAAACTCTGCAAGAGCCAAATGATCATCCCAATGCCCGCCAAAATCCAAGGCACATGCTCTCAACATATCCTCCAAGATCTGAATAGTCCGCTCAGACTGTCCATCAGTCTGTGGATGAAATGCGGTACTAAGCTGGACCTGAGTACCCAACTCTCGCTGAAAAGCCTGCCAAAACTGAGAAGTGAACTGAGAGCCTCGATCAGAGATAATAGATAATGGAGTACCATGCAGCCGAACAATCTGCTCAATAAAGATCCGGGCCAACTTCTTTGATGTATCAGTTGTCTTCACCGGAATAAAATGGGCCGACTTGGTAAGTCTATCAACAATGACCCAAACTGAATCATGATGCCGCAATGTCTTCGGCAAGCCAACTACAAAATCCATGGTAATCCTCTCCCACTTCCACTCAGGAATGGGTAATGCCTGGGCTAAACCTGCGGGTCTCCTATGCTCGTACTTGACTTGCTGACAGTTCAAGCACCGAGATACATGATCAAAGACATCTTTCTTCATCCCTCTCCACCAATACAACTCCCGAAGGTCCTGGTACATCTTGGTGATACCGGGATGAATGGAATACCGCGAACTATGAGCCTCATCAAGAATCAACCGCCTCAAATCACCAACATTCGGAACACAAAGACGACCCCCAACCCGAAGAATACCATCACTATCCAACTCGAAAGGAGGGGCTCCTCCACTTTGAATGCGCCCTCGCAACTCAAGAAAGTAAGGATCCTCGAACTGTCTTTCCTTAATCTGGCTAACTAAGGAAGACTGAGCCACCATACAAGCAAATACCCGCTTCGAGTCCGAACTATCAAATCTCACCCTCGAATTATATAGAGTCTGCAACTCTCGAGCTAAAGGTCTCATCCCAACTTCAAGAAATGCAAGACTACCCATAGACTTCCTACTCAATGCATCGGCCACCACATTTGCTTTCCCCGGATGATAATGAATAGTAAGATCATAATCTTTGATCAGCTCAAGCCATCTACGTTGCCTACCATTCAAGTCTTTCTGAGTAAGCAAGTACTGCAAGCTCTTGTGATCGGTGAAGATCTCACAAGGCTCGCCATACAGGTAATGTCTCCAAATCTTTAAAGCAAATACCACAGCTGCTAACTCCAAATCATGAGTCAGATAGTTCTTCTCATTCACCTTCAACTTCCTAGAAGCATAGGCAATGACTTTACCATGTTGCATCAACACACATCCCAACCCAACACGAGAAGCATCACAATAAACTACAAACCCTCCAGCTCTAGAAGGAAGAGATAACACTGGAGCGCTAGTCAACAATGACTTGAGCTTCTGAAAGCTCGCCTCACACTCTTCTGACCAACGAAATTGAACCGCTTTCTGAGTCAGGCGGGTCAATGGAGCAGAAATAGATGAAAACTTCTCCACAAATCGCCGATAATATCCAGCCAAACCAAGAAAACTACGAATCTCTGTCGGGGAAGTAGGTCTTGGCCAATTCTGAACGGCCTCAATCTTCTTGGGATCGACTTTAATACCCTCACTGGACACAACATGACCCAAGAAAGCCACAGAGTCCAACCAGAACTCACACTTTGAGAACTTGGCATAAAGCTTACGTTCTCGAAGTGTCTGAAGAACCAATCTCAAATGATGCTCATGCTCCTCACGGTTATGTGAATAGACCAAGATGTCATCAATAAAGACAATGACAAACGAGTCTAGATAAGGCTTGAACACACGGTTCATCATATCCATAAAAGCTGCTGGAGCATTCGTAAGCCCAAAAGACATAACCAAGAATTCATAGTGACCATAACGAGTCCTGAATGCTGTCTTCGGGATATCGGACTCCCGAATCTTCAATTGATGATACCCAGACCTCAAATCAATCTTGGAAAAGAACTTGGCTCCTTGCAACTGATCGAACAAGTCATCTATACGAGGCAAGGGTTACTTATTCTTGATAGTGACCTTGTTCAACTGCCTATAATCAATGCACATACGCATAGAGCCATCTTTCTTCTTAACGAACAACACTGGAGCTCCCCAAGGCGACACACTAGGTCGAATGAACCCCTTATCCAATAAGTCTTGCAATTGATCCTTTAACTCCTTCAGCTCAGCTGGAGCCATACGATACGGAGGAATAGATATAGGCTGAGTTCCGGGCACCTAATCAATACCGAACTCAATATCCCTATCTAGAGGAAGTCCAGGCAAATCATCGGGAAACACATCAGTAAACTCCCTCACAACGGGAACAGAATCAAGAGACGGAACCTTTATACTAGTATCCCGAATCATGGCAAGATAAGCATAACACCCCTTATTCACCATCCTCCTTGCTTTCATAAAAGAGATAACACGTCCCGTAGGTGGCAAACAAGAACCGTGCCACACTACCGGTACTGAGCCAGGAAAAGAAAGCCGAATAATCTTGGCATGACAATCGAGAGTAGCATAACATGATGCCAACCAATCCATACCGATAATCACATCAAAATCCACCATGTCCAGAACTAATAAATCAACTATGGTCTCATGCCCCCAAAAGATACAGTACAACCAGGATACACCCGCTCCACCACAATAGACTCTCCAACAGGAGTAGAAACACAAAATGGATCATGAATACACATATAATCAACATTAAAACCCGAAGCAAAATAAGGCGAAACATAAGAGTACGTGGAACCTGGATCAATCAAGGAATAAGCATCACATCCACAAATAGAAAGTGTACCTGTAACCACTGCATTGGATGCCACAGCATCCTGTCTGGCTGGCAAAGCATAAAACTGCCTTTGAGGCTGAGCTGAACTAGTACTCTGATGACCACCCCTCGAAGGGCCACTACCACCACGCCCACGACCTCTGCCTGGCGGTGGTGCACTCCTAACTGGCTGAGAACCTGATGTAGTACCATAAGTCTGCACAGATGCCTGGGGTCGAGGAAAAGACTGACTACCTCCCTGAAGTAGTCTAGGACAATCCTTTATATGATGACCAAGCTCACGACAATGATAGCACCCAGAATTGGGTCTGCGAGGTACGTGCTGCTGAGGTCGTGAAACAGACTGACCTGTCTGAGAAGGCTGAGAGAATCGAGTCTGCTCATGACGGGGTACAAATGTGCTCCTCGAGCTGTGAGCTATAGACTGAGCTGGCCTATCAGAAGACCTCCCCTGAACCCCCTTGCCTCCAGATGAGGCAATAGGAAGTCCACCATATCCACGAGATCTCTTACTATCTCTCTCAAACTCTTCTTGCTCTAGAGCTCTATAAGACTCATATCTGCGAGCAATATCCACCGCTACATCAAATGAAGTACCAGCCTCTATCTCCCGAGCCATACTAGATCTCAAAGTAGCAGAAAGACCATCAATGAACCTCCTAACCTTCTCTGACTCCGGACGAACCAAATCAAAAGCATCACGAGACATGTCTAAGAATCGAACCTCATACTCAGATACAGTCATATGGCCCTGTCTCAACCTCTCGAACTGCCTGCGCCTCTCATCCTGCTGACTACGCGGAAGGAACTTATCCATAAACCTCTGCGAAAAGTCACTCCAAGACAGCTTCGGCAAGCCCTGCCTAGCTAGAGTAAGTGTATTCCACCAAATCAGAGCGAGACCCTCAAGCTGGAAAGCTGTATAATCAACTCCATGCTCCTCAAGATATCCCAAAGCAGCTAATATCCGCTGGCAACGATCCAGAAAGGCCCGTGGATCCTCGGATGGAAGTCCTCCAAATGTCGGGGGCAGTAACCTAGTGAAGTGAATAAGTCTGACTTGGTTCACCTCCGGAACCATAATCTGCCCTGGCTGACCTGCCTGAGCAACTTGGGGTACACTACCCACAGCTACTACCTCTGGAGTCTGCATAGCAGGAGTAACAAACTGAACTGGGGTCTGCATACCCTGCATCTGAGTACCCGCTGGTGGGCCAACATGAGAAGCTACCTGGGTCGCGGGAGATCCCTGTGGTGCAAGAGTCTGTAGGACACCCAAAACCTTCAACATAGTATCCTGAAGTACCTGTGTAGCAATAAATCCCTGATCAACCTGAACCTCTGGCTGATCCTCAATCTCTGTATCATCATGATCTACAACTCTCGTGGCCCTAGCAGCTCTAGCCCTAGGCTGGGCGGCAGTACGAATCTGAACTCCACGTCTGCCTCGGCCACGTCCTCTGCCTCGACCTCTCGCTCGGCCGACACCTCTAACTCCACCTCCTGCGGCAACTGGTGCATCAGGTGGTGCCTCCGGCTCTACCTCCACCTCCTGAGTTGAAGAACGAGTCCTCACCATCTGCGCGTTACATAGTGGAAAAAGATTAGTCTTGTTATTGAAATATTACGCACGATAAGGAGGGAAAGAAGGGAAGTTGCCTAAATGTCACCATAGCCTCTCGTAGATAGGTACGGACGTCTCCGCCCGATCAGCAAGACTCTATTAGACACTGTTCATGATTCGTGAGCACTCTAAACCTATGGCTCTGATACCAATTTGTCACGACCCAAAATCCAAATAGGTCGTGAGGGCACCCAACTAACCCTGTCGGGCGAACCCACTTAATTATTAATGAATATTATAAGCTTTTCAATGAAAAATATAAATATCTCAACACCATAGAATAAAATAGAGATAATTCCAACAAGAAAAGGTTTAAGTACTCCCCGAATCATGAACATCTAAGAGTGTCGAATAAGTTATACAACTCCAAAAATTTAGGGAATACATCATAGGAAAATATAAAATATATAGGCGGCCACCACGGACGATGGGTTGGCTCACCACTAATAAAGGAATGCTTCACCTCGGTCAACCACGATGCGCACTGGTAGATGGTGTCGAATCTGTAAGACATAAATAAACCAACAAAGAAAAGGATTGGGGGTGAGTCGAGTGACTCAATAAGCGGGGACGGGGCTCCAAGTAAAGTAGCAAGTTACTCACATATGGAAAACAAGACAACTCAAAGATATGGGAAGTAAAGATAAACCACTAACAATCAAGTAATATTCATACTCCATCATCAAGTACCACGAACACTTTCATTATACTCGGGGGGTAAATACATAACCACACCATACCACAATAATATGCACGGAACTACATCGTGCTATGATAATATGTACGGAACTACATCGTACCTCAATAATATGTACGGAACTACATCGTACCTCAATAATATGTACGGAACTACATCGTACCACAATAATATGCACGGAACTACTTCGTGCCACAATTACTTATATATAAGGATATATTATATATAGGGTGTGGAGCAAGTCCACCAAGAAAGAGAAATACACTTACCTCGGTCCGAAGCTCACTAGCTACTCAACAATAGATTTTCCCTTTTTGAATCTCCTCCAAACGTTCTCGCTCTATTAAAGGAACGCAATACAATCAATACCAAGGCTAATGGTTAAACATTACAAACCCTAAGCTAAACGGGTTAATAAATCAACTTAAAAGTTAACCCCGAGCCGACTTGATCAAATTGCAAAACCAATGACATTTTCGGGTTACCCATAAACTAACGAGTCTACATATATAATCAAGTTCAAAACTTGATACAAATTGGTGGATCAATAGTCAATATCTTGGTGTATTACTTGGGGTTAAATGTCACTTTCTACTTCTCAAATATCATACTTTAAAGGTAAAATTACACTATAATGCACCCAACAATTAGTTAGATTCATTTAACAAATTAATGATTACTTCTTATTATAATAAGGGAGTACTAGGAATTTTAGTAGCAAATGACATAACTGATGCGATTTGAACAGGACAATACATTTGCTATGGAGATTTCGAAACAGTAACCAATACCAGTGCTATCATATTTGGTTTTCATCCTAATTGAATCAATCATTACCATATGATGATAAAGTGATAAGGCTAAGCATTACAGATATGAAAACTTTTAAAAGTGAAATGGAAAAATGGGAAACTTCAGTAAGAAACTTACTAGATCACTTCCTAAAGTGATCTGCTATAAACCATGAAAAACATTGAATAGAATTGCTCATGTATATGCCAAGTTCAGCCGCTGAGATGCCCTCATTTTCCAAGTTAACCTATTTAAGTCATTTTATTTCAACTCCTTTTTAACCTTTTAAGCTTTACAATATGGGCTATAATAGAGAGATGGGCCTAGCCCACCACTTTTAACTGGTACATTTATGGAGGTCCAACTAGTATAAGAAACTATCCATTTGTCCAAAAGTTATCTAATTAATTTTCTAACTTTTTCTCCAACTCAAATTCAATTAAAATAAATTAATTACTATAAAATATTGGGGTGTTACAAATATGATATGCAATGTAATGGATATGAATGACATATAATGCACATGAATGCAATGTGATGCAATAATAACCCTTCACCGGCGCGGGACTCCCATCGACAACCGGGAAGTAGATGTCAACTCACAGCCAGAGTACCATGCTCAGATCCTCAATGCAATACCAACAACAGGACATAACATATAATATACAATGTAAATCCAAAGCTAAGGCGTAATGAGTACGCCTATCGGCAGGTACACACGTAAGGAACACGTGGTAGAAAATCCACGAGGCCAGGTGCCTCCAAAGAAATGGATATAAACACTGCTACCCAATAACCGCTTTATCCTTTTGGATTTATTGTCAAACGATCCCACTGTGTTCAATAAGCAGAAAAATATATCACATAAGGCTAAAGGCTTCATTCCTTACATCTTAGAACAATCCAGGTAGGAATCTGATACCTTATTCGCATATGCAATACGTAGGCCATGCCTATGTACAGGGTTTAAGGCCACATAACCAAACCCCAAATAAATTATATTTATAAGTTGCCCATAACTCACTGAGTACGAATATATAATCAATTTTATTATCGGGGTCCATTTGACCCTTTAAACTATCAATTTACGTCATTAGGGCGATGTCTAAGATCCCTATTTTTACCGTAAAAATATATTCAAACACACGTAATAAACTCAAATAATATATTAGGATCATTACCTGAATGTTTCAGGGTGAAAATTCTACTTTTCTCCGGCCCCTTTTCTCATTTTCTGGCATTTTTTTCCACTGCGTCATTTCATTTTCACGGTTTCGATGTTTCTGTTCTCGTTCCTTTTTGAGTCAATGTTTCAACGTTATGATGGTCGGACACACCGCCACCCTTTAATTTTTTTTTGTCCTTTTTTCCTTTTTTTTTTTTGTTTTTTTTATTTTATTTACTTTTCGCGACAAAAATTAAAACGGTACCTACGATATTCGAAATAATTTCAATTTTTGCATACAAGTTTTACAAAATATATGTAACATACTCGCAAAGGAGGATCTCAAATTGGACTTCCGAAACTCATGATGCGAATTTAAATAGGAAAAGTCAAATTATTTAACTTTCGGCATTTTAGCGGAAACTAGCCGAACAATATCGAAATTCACTTTCGAAAGTTTACAAAAATTACAAATAATCATACGAACCTAACGATACTTTCGAATTTCAAATCGGAGCTCATTCGGCAAAACCGAGCTCGAAAATCTCTGTTTAATATTTATTGCCAATAAAAACTGAAACCTTCTTCCGATGCCTACCAAACGAGGTCTGATTTAGTTCAAATTTTACAGACAGGTCCTAATGAACATTATAAATATTTTAAAATTATCGGTACACCAATCGGAGTTCTAACTTCCGAAACGACTGACCGAGGTCGTTTTATATACGAATCATATAAAGAGAAAAAATATTATACAAATCGACTGTGTTGGAATAAAATGATTAAAAAAATGGGTCTAACCAATGTTGACACAAAAATCTAAGCTCTTCGACCTTGACTTCGTTCTTCACTCAATCGTTTTAACACATCCAAAAGCAAGGTAGGCATATCCAAAAATCAAACTGCAAATCCAGAAAGAAAAACTCAATCATCTAAAACACGTGAAAATTCACGGTGGAAAAAAACCAAATCTAAAGCAAAATCATAAGGTTTCCATAAGAACCAAACTACTAATACTTACTACAAAACTAAAAGAAGACACATGCACTAAAATTCATAAATAACACCATGCAATATATTGATACGGTCATGAAGACCATTACTATCGTTGTTGGAGAAAACTTCTCACTCTTTGGAAATCTCTCCACGTCAAAAAACTATCAGAACCGACATGATGTGCTTATCCATCACGCTGCAACCAAGACGGGTTGCAATGCTCTCCAAACCCCATTTAAACCTATTCCTTAAAGAATATGCTTTACATCATACAAGTTGACATCAATAGAATTCATGGAACGTATTGGGCATTGGGCAATTGTGAAATGCTTTCACCATTAATGCAACATCATAAATAACCTGAAAGAAAATATATGGAGCCATACTTCGCTTCCCGATATTAACGCCTTAAACTCAAGGAGTGAGGCTCTTCCCATTCGTATCTTCTCAAAGTTAAACTAAAAAATTAATGCTCATTCTTTTCTAAGTTTCTCAAAGTCAGATCCCTGAGACTCTAGATCGTTGGATTTTACCATTTAAGCATATGAAGCATTGTTGGATCAGTTGGAAAATGGATAAGACCTGTGAATTCTGTATCCGGAGTCATAAATGGATATTGATGAGCAACTCTCTCGTATGAGACTAAACTCTTGCTTTATGTTGTGAGCCTAACTCATGGGTGGGTGAAGTGTTCTTTCAAGTGAACAAATTTTTCCAATTCTTTCATTACACTACATTCATTTGTTGTCAAAAAATTTATCAATAAATATGAGTTTAATTCAAAGTTCTAAACTATTAAACAAAATTCTACTATGAATAAATTAGTAATAAAAAAAAATTAAAATATTGAAAAAATTATTTACCACATTACTAATTGAGTGTTTTATACAAATATACAAACCTACAACCCCTATATTACAAAAAAATAGTAATATTATATAAATTACTACACATAGCAATATTTTTATAGCACATTTCATTTTTCATTGTCATTCCCTTCTATTAAAAGTTGAAATTCAGAATACACATACATACAAAGACCACAAAACAACAAACACACATACCACCGTCATCGGAGAACCATCAAAATGTCGTAAGCATCACCACCATCACCACCACCACCATCATTACCACAACAAGAAACACGAAAATTCTAATTCGAGACCCATAATCAAATGGATAAACCCGAAAATGAAATTGAGAACAGAGAAGAGATGAAACAACAATACATCTCCCATCTACGTGTTTCTGATCCGGAAAAGTTTTACCCCGCCGCCAACGGCGGTGATGTTAGAGCAGGAATACGAGAAGTGATGCAATGACTCTGAACATCGTTGTTTTGTTGTTTGTCGAGAATGAAAGAAGCTGATTTACGCCACATTTATTTAAAGTGGATAATAAAGTGACGGGGTAGACTCGAGGGAGAGGGAACCAGAGGAATGGAGGTAAGGAAAATCTTTTGCTACACTTTTTATTTATATGATTCCTGTATAGTAATTCACAATAACATTAGTGTTTATGATGTTCGGCATTTTATGCCTACTTTTCCTTAATATTTCCGCACATTTGAGCTTGTTTTGCACTTGTTTGGTGGCTTGTGAATGTGGTTTTACGCTGATGTTGTGTTGTTCGTGTGTAGGTCGTTACGCGATGCATTTGGAGCGTTTCGGAGCTTGATTTAGCATGAATTGGTTGAAGGATGTTTGAAGATTGGATTGAGCACACAAAGGCATGACACAAGCCGAGTTTTGGAGCGAAAGAAGGAGTTTTTGGCCTGGCGCTGCAGCCTCCGCGCCGCGCCATCCATAGCGCGAGGAGGTCTGCGCGTTTCAAGGCGCGCCGCAGGCCTATGGCACGAAGGCTGGGAGCGGGTTCTGGTTGATAGCACGCTTTTCGGGGCGCGGGGCGCCCGTTATAGCGCCCCTTATGTGCGATTTTACTTCCTATTCCTTCTAGTTTTGGGTTTAACTTATTACCAAGGGTTTGGAAACATTATAAATAGTTTATTACTTAGTTTTTGTAAGGAGTTCTTGACTTTGGAGCAATATTGAGAGCTACACACTTCATTGAACAAGGGTTATTCCCAAATCTTTCATCTATTACATCAATTATTTCATTATTACACCAAATCTTTGCCTTGTGATTATGAATATGTGTGGCTAATTTCCTAACGTTCTGGGGTTAGAGTTTACATGAAAGTTGATTGTTGAAGATTGATTTCCATTGATTGAATCCCATAACGGGTTACTTATTCTTCCTTGATTTAACGTGTATAATTGTTAGAGCTCGATAGTTATACATCATCTATGGTTTTTGGATTGAACTCGAAGGAGAGAATCTAATTACGTAATAAGGAAGAATAGAACTAGTTTGTGAACCCGGGCATCGGGGAATCAATTCGCGGGTAGGATAGACATATACTTGCTTGCCTAGTTTAACTAATTACAGGATCGTTAATGCGTGCATGTGATTTAACCCGTAGACATACAGGGATTAGAGTAGCTTGCATAGATTGTGAAGAACTGAAAGGTTTTCATAATTACAATTAACCTGTCAGTTAGTAACCCGGGATTTAAGAAGTGAAATCAATTGAATACATCAACTGGATTGTTCGTAATTCTAACCCTGGATCGCTCCCTTGATATTGTTAACAACCAAAGTTTTGCCCCATTGCTTGATTTCATTCCAGCACTTTAATTACTGCAGTTTAGTATAAAAACTCTTACAACCATTGGAAAAAGACCCCTGGATAGTTTATTCAGGAATTGTTTATTAAGCACTAGTCTGCGTAGTCCTCGTGGGAACGATACTCGACTTTGTCACTTTATTACTTGGCGACCGCGTATACTTGCGTGTGCGTTTGGGAGCAAAAAGTTTTTGGCGCCGTTGCCGGGGACTAATTACGGACTAATTACTTTTGAACAATTACTTAATTGCTATTCAGGTTTAATTTTTTATTGAGTTTCTTGTGCTGTTTCAGGCAATAGGTTTTGAATGCAAAGGAACAAAAAGGACGAATCACTCGCACCTTTTGATCCCGAGCCTGAAAGAACCTTGAGGAAGACAAGGAAAGAAGCGAGAGATCGAGAAGCATTAGCAATCGTACTTGCATCTCTTCCTGTTGAAATGGCTGAAGAACAAACAGTAGCAGTGCGAGATGTGGCTCTTCCTAGTCTGAAAGGAGTAGAGTCAAGTATTGTGAAGCCTGCTATTACTGGAAACTTTGAGATCAAGCCCGGCATGATTCAGTTGCTACATGTGACGGGGCAATATGGTGGATTTCTACATGAAGATCCGCAGCAACACTTGCAGAACTTTCTGGAGATCAGTGATACTTATACACCGACAGGTGTGCCTACTGATTATGTGCGAATGACTTTGTTCCCATTTTCATTGATTGGGACAGCAAGGAAGTGGTTAAAGGCTGAAAAGCCTGGGTCTATCACTACTTGGGAGGATTTAGCTAAGAAATTCTTGGCTAAGTTTTATCCGTCGGCTAAGACGGCCAGGTTGAGGAGTGCAATTTTGTCCTTCAGGCAGTTTGAAGGCGAATCATTATATGCAGCCTGGGAGAGATTTAAAGCGTTATTGAGAGATTGTCCTCACCACAATCAAACTAATAAGGTTATTGCACACACTTTTGTTGAGGGATTGAACCAACATACTAAGATTGTGGTTGATGCTGCTGCTGGAGGCCAAGTGCTGGCCTTAAATTTTGAACAGATCTATGACTTACTTGATAAGTTTTCACAGAGCAATCCTGATTGGCAGGGTGATGGAAGAGCTAATATACTTAGTGAGGGGCTAGCAGAGCGGCTACACAGAAAGCTGCTGGGGTACTTCAACTAGATGGAATCACAGAGTTGCGAGCAAAGATGGATGCGCTTTCCAATCAAATCAGCAAGCTGGCTCTCCAAGCAAAGCCACAACCAGCTCCAGTGCAGCAAGTTCAGGCCTTTTGTGAGGTATGTGGTGAGGATCATAGCACTGAGGTTTGTCCCTCTAACCCAGAATCAGTGTATTATGTGGGTAATCAGAACAGATCACAGGGCCAAAACCGAAATAAGTATGGTAATAATTATAACACGGGTTGGCGTAATCACCCAAATTTTTCTTGGAGGGATACCCGTGAGCAGTTTCAGGGTAATGAGAGAGCCCCATTTACTCAAAACAATGCACCACAGCAGGGATCGCAGTCTCAGGCTCAACCACAGCAGTCTAATACTATGGAGGATATGCTCAAGAAAATTCTTGCAGGGCAGCAAAAGCTCATTGATGAGTCAGCATCTCAGGCACAAACAATTAAAGATTTGAGCAATGCACAGAAAGATCTTGAAAGACAATTGGGGCAGCTTGCTGGAGCACAAAATAATAGACCTCGGGGTGCTTTACCGAGTGATACAGAGAAGAATCCTAGAGAATTTGTGCAAGCAGTGACTTTGAGGAATGGAAGAGCACTGGAGGAAGTTCCCCCAAAGCCAAAGAAGCCTGTTGGTGAGTTAGAGCCAAATGTTGATAGGGAGGTGGAAAAAGAAGCAGAAAAGGTAACCGAAAAGCAGCCCGAGTCTGCTATTGTGAGACCACCACCACCTTTCCCGCAGAGACTTCAGAAGCAGAAAGTTGATGCAGCATGCAAGAAATTTTTGGAGATATTGAGTCAAATTCAGGTAAATATTCCTTTGGTGGAGCTTTTGCGGGATGTTCCCAAATATGCTAAATACATCAAGGATATTGTTGCTAACAAGAGAAGATTGACTGAGTTTGAGACAGTTGCACTTACTGAGGAGTGCAGTTCCAGAGTTAGAAGCATGCTTCCGCAGAAATTGAAGGACCCGGGCAGTTTTACCATCCCTTTGAAAATTGGGGAACATGAGGTTGGTCGTGCTTTATGTGATTTGGGTGCTAGTGTGAATTTGATGCCTTCTTCAGTTTTTAGGAAGCTAGGCCTGGGTGAGCCACGACCCACTACTGTGACCCTGCAGCTTGCTGATAGATCTTTGACATGCCCTGAGGGGATTATTGAGGATGTGCTTGTACAAGTGGGTCAGTTCATATTACCCGTTGATTTTATTATTCTTGATTATGAAGCTGATCCTGAGGTTCCTCTCATCTTGGGAAGAGGATTTTTGGCTACTGCTGATGCTGTTATTAGAGTCAGAGCTGGCAAGATGATCATGAAGGTAAATGGGGAAGAAGCTGTGTTTAATGTGTTCAGAGCTACCCAGCTTCCTTCTCATTATGAAGAGTTGTCCATGGTAAAAGTAATAGATGATGAGTTGACTGCTGATGAGAGGTCTTTCTTGGCTTCTAATGTTGATTATTTGGAAAGGGCACTCTTATGTGATGATGATGATATCCTGAAGGATGAAGATACTGAAGAATTTGTGGAGGTTCTTAATATGCAGAGTAGATTCATCCCAGGGTGGAAGAAATTTGAGGAGCTTGATAGACCGTTGACCTTAGCTCCTGCTAAACCGTCTATTGAGAAAGCTCCTAATCTTGAGCTCAAACCTTTACCCGCACATTTACGTTATGCTTATTTGGGTGAAGGTAATACTTTGCCCGTGATCCTTTCTTCTTTGTTGTCTGATGTGCAGGTTGAGAAGGTGTTGCGGGTATTGCGAGAGCGCAAGAGACCTATTGGCTGGACTATTGCTGATATTAGAGGGATTAGTCCTTCTTTCTGCATGCATAAAATTCTTTTGGAAGAAGATCATAAGCCATCCATAGAGCAGCAGAGGAGGCTAAATCCAATCATGAAGGAGGTGGTGAAGAAAGAAGTTATCAAGTGGCTGGATGCTGGTATTATTTTTCCTATCTCTGACAGCAAGTGGGTGAGTCCGGTGCAGTGTGTTCCTAAGAAAGGGGGCATGACAGTGGTGAAGAATGAGAACAATGAGTTGATTCCTACAAGAACTGTTACAGGGTGGCGAATTTGCATTGATTATAGGAAGCTGAACAAGGCCACCAGGAAAGATCACTTCCCACTCCCTTTTATTGATCAGATGTTGGATAGACTAGCAGGCCATGAGTATTATTGTTTCTTGGATGGTTATTCGGGCTACAATCAAATTGTGATAGCCCCTGAAGACCAAGAGAAGACCACTTTTACTTGTCCATATGGCACCTATGCATTTAGGAGGATGCCATTTGGGTTGTGTAATGCCCCAGGGACTTTTCAGCGGTGCATGATGGCTATTTTCACTGACATGGTGGAAAAATTTGTGGAGGTGTTTATGGATGACTTCTCAGTGGTTGGTGACTCTTTTGATGAATGCTTGAAGAACCTTGATGCTGTGCTGAGCCGTTGTGAAGAAACAAATCTGGTGCTGAATTGGGAAAAATGTCACTTTATGGTTCAAGAAGGCATAGTACTCGGGCACAAGGTGTCAAAGCAAGGGATTGAGGTTGACAAGGCGAAGATAGAGGCTATTGAGAAATTACCACCATCTATCTCTGTTAAGGGGGTGCGTAGTTTCTTGGGACATGCAGGGTTCTATAGACGGTTCATAAAGGACTTCTCCAAAATTTCCACTCCCTTGTGCAAATTGTTGGAGAAGGATGTGAAATTTGTGTTTGATGATGCTTGTATTAAGGCGTTTGAAGAGTTGAAGAAAAGGTTGGTGACCGCACCAATCATCATTGCTCCTGACTGGTCTTTGCCATTTGAATTGATGTGTGATGCGAGTGATAATGCTATTGGGGCTGTTCTAGGCCAAAGAATAGGAAGAATTTTTCACTCCATCTATTATGCAAGCAAGACGCTTGATGCAGCCCAGTCCAATTATACTACCACTGAGAAGGAGTTGCTAGCCGTGGTTTATGCTTTTGATAAATTCAGATCTTATTTGGTTGGCACTCGTGTTGTTGTCTACACTGATCATGCCGCAATCCGGTATTTGTTTGAAAAGAAGGACTCCAAGCCGAGACTTATTCGATGGGTTCTCCTATTGCAAGAGTTTGATGTTGAAATTCGAGATCGCAAGGGGACTGAGAATCAAGTAGCTGATCATTTGTCAAGGCTGTAGAATAGAGATCATGTAGATGAGGGGCCTGAGATTAAAGAGGTATTTCCTGATGAGCAACTTTTTGCTCTAGAAGAAGCTGAAACACCATGGTATGCTGACATGGTAAATTTTCTTGTGAGTGATGTGTATCCCCCTGGGGCAACTGCTGAGCAAAAGCGTAAACTCCTTCATGAGAGCAGATTTTATGTGTGGGATGAGCCCTATTTGTACAAGATAGGTGCTGATCAACTAGCTAGGAGATGTGTTCCAAGGGAAGAAGTAGAGCCGATTCTTTAGAGCTGCCATTCCTCTCCTTATGGTGGCCACCTTGGTGGAGATCGAACAGCTGCAAAGGTACTTCAATCTGGTTTCTTTTGGCCTACTTTATTTAAAGATGCTCATGCATTAGTGAAGCAATGTGATCGTTGCCAAAGAACGGGTACCATTACTAGGCGTCACGAGATGCCTTTGAACAATATTTTGGAGATTGAGCTGTTTGATTGTTGGGGTATTGATTTTATGGGTCCATTCCCACCTTCTATGGGCAATAAATATATCCTTGTAGCAGTTGATTATGTATCTAAATGGGTGGAGGCCATTGCACTTCCTACAAATGATGCGAGTGTGGTGGTGAAGTTCGTGAAGAAGAATATTTTCACTCGTTTTGGGACACCGCGGGCCATCATTAGTGATGAAGGTACGCATTTCTGTAACCGGTTGTTCAATAAATTATTGGCTAAGTATGGGGTTCGCCACAAGGTGGCTACTGCTTATCATCCCCAAACTAGTGGCCAAGTGGAAGTGTCTAACAGAGAGATCAAGCAAATCCTTGAGAAGACTGTGAATGCCTCGAGGAAGGATTGGGCTATGAAGTTAGATGATGCTCTCTGGGCCTATCGAACTGCATTCAAAATGCCTATTGGAACCTCTCCATATAGGCTTGTTTATGGGAAGGCTTGTCACTTGCCGGTTGAATTAGAGCATAAGGCGTATTGGGCTATTCAAAAGCTCAACTTTGATATGGCCTTAGCGGGTGAGAAGAGGATGCTCCAGTTGCATGAACTTGAAGAGTTCTGTTTCCATGCGTATGAAAATGCGAAATTATATAAGGAACAGACAAAGAAGTGGCATGATAAGCACATTGAGCATCGCTCTTTTGAGCCCGGGCAGCATGTAGTGTTGTTCAACTCGAGGTTGAAATTGTTTCCGGGCAAGTTGAAGTCGAGATGGTCGGGGCCTTTTGAAGTTGTTCGGGTTACCGCACATGGAGCGGTTGCATTGAGAGCCCCGGGTTCTGAAAGCACATTTTTGGTTAATGGTCAACGGGTGAAACACTATTGGGGAGGTACGGTGAATCACCGCACTTCAATCACTTTGAGGGACCCTTGATTTATACCCGTCGTGCCACGACGTTAAATAAGGCGCTTCTCGGGAGGCATCCCGAGTTTGTACTTGTAATAGTTTAGTTTTCTTTTGTTTTTATAGTGTCACGTTTTTGTTGTTTTTGTGTGTCGTTTTTGCAGGAATCGGGTGAGCTAAATAAGGTGAAATGAATGCATTGAGGGGGATGGGACGTCTCGAGACATGTCCCACGCTTGGTTTGTACTTGGAATCGAAATTCGGTGCGAAAAAACGTTCTTGGGCGCGTTCGGGAGTGCCCCGCGCCTCCCAAAGCGCGAGAAAAAGTGAAACAAAGAAGCTAGGCGCGGTTGGGAGCGCCCCGCGCCTCCCACCGCGCCACGCTAGGCAGAATGCTCTAATTTTTGCACGCGACAGGGCTGCGGCGCGGAACCAAATGCGGAGGGCTAGGCAGAATGTCAAAAACATTGCACGCTATTGGCTTGCGGCGCGGAGCTTAACGCGGAGGGCAATTTTTTGGTTTGAAAAATGGGTCAACGGGTTTGACCCGAAATTCTTTAATCCCCCATGCCCTATAACCCCGATTCCTAACATCTTTTCTCCCTTATTTTCACTACAAACACTCTCTACACACACACTAATTCACTTGCAACACTTGAACTCATCCCAAATCTTGTGCAATCACTTCTAACACCATCAAGTAAGTACATTACTACTCTTCCTTCTCAATAACATGTAAGTTGTCTTCATAATTGCTCATGGGTGATTCTCTTAACTAGTTACAAGCTTCTTCATAAAAATTCAATCTTGATATGCTTAATTGTCTATGATGCTTAGTATAGACCTTGTGACTTGTAAAAAGAGATCTCCCAACACATTGGGAGGGTTGGCACATTACAAAATCAATTGAAATTGCTAGTTCAAAGTTGTGCACACTAGGTGTTTGTGAAAAAGCCTCAAAGATGAAATATCAATGACATTGTGAATTCTTGAGTAGCAATGCATTCCTTAGGCTTACAATGAACATTAGGTGTTGCATACACACTAGATTTGATCATGAGGCACCCTTGATTTTAAAAATTCAAAACGTGGCATATTTTGCCAAGGCTAGTTTTGTTCAAGTGTGGGGTGCTCGTGCCATTGAAACAAGTGATTGCCACATAGAGTGTGTGCTAAGTGTGGGGTGGTACCCTTGAGCTTGAATTGTTTTTGGTGCATAGCTATACATCTAACATTGATGTTTGTGTTTGTGTAGGTACCATGGTAGCCACATCTCAAAAGGCGAGTTCTTCATCTACTGCGGGCTCGAGGAGAGAACCTCAAGCCGAGCCTTCCTCCTCAAAGCAAAAGGGTAAGGCACCGGCCAAGCCCAAGGCAAAAGCAAAGGCTAAGGCCAAGATTCCAAAGGACGCGGTGCCGATACCACGTCCCGGAGGCAAGACTCGGTATGGCCTCCCTTTCGTGAAGAAGGGAGATTGCCAAACATGGTATAAAAATGTGAGGCTTGCGGGGTACATCCCCGAGCAAGCCATTGATAAACGGCCGGTGCTACAAAAGTTTAGAGATGTGGCCGAGAAGATCATTGCCCTCAAGTGGGACTCAGTGTTTGAGAGTCCGGGGCACGCCAACTTGGACATGGTCCAAGAACTTTATGCTAACTGGGAGCCCGATGAGGTGTGGAGGGATGATAACATGGTGACGGTTAGGGGAGTGAAGGTGAAGTTAGATCCAACGGCATTGAATGCCTTCTTGGGGGTAGCGGACCCCGATTATGATGAGTTGAGAAATTACATCAAGAAACCGGATTAGACGGATTCTTCCATGTTCCCATTATTCCGAGGTCACTAAGACTCGGGCGTGCATGGTGTATTTTTTCATGACCGGGAGGCCGGTGAACATTGGGTACTACATGTTGAAAATGATGAAACAAGAGAGGTATGAAAAATCATGTAGTCGGTTGTATTTTGGGAACCTCTTGACCCGGTATTTAGAGAAGGCGGGCGTCCCCGCAGATGAGGTCGGGGATCGCATTGTCCTTGATTTTGGGAGGCCTTTTGACATTGCCTCGGTCAAGGGGGTGATCACCACAGCACCGGTGAAGCTGACGGCGGATGATTTGCGGGAGACAAGTGCCAACTTGGCCGCGCGTCAGTATTTGATGATAGAGGCTATGGCCCGTCAGTCGGGCGTTGATATGACTATTATTGACCGCCAGGTCCCGTTGACGGAGACCTCGAAGGTCCTGCTGGGCGAAGTTGAGGCTGGAAGGGTGGATCCGCGAGAGGATGAGAACACTGATTCGGATATTGTGGCCAATGATCCAGACAGTGAGTATGAGACTGATCATGAGGCGGAGGCCTAGGTCCACACTTTCAGGGCAGTTTTCTTGTACTCTTACTTTTGCACTTACTTCTTTGTCGCACTGGGACATTGCTTAGTTTAAGTGTGGGGTGGGGTACTGCCCTTTATCTAGTTTTTATTTTTGAGGTTTAGGATGCATGTACCTTAGGACTTTTTATTTTGTCACTTGACTTTGTTTTGATTTATTTCTTGCTTTACTATATGCAAAAATGAAAAAAATTAGAAAACCAATGAAAAATTCCAAAAAGATTTTCCTTTTAGTTTTATTAGTGGTACATGTCATCCGCCCCGTGGTTTTTCTTATGGCCGCGGTTCTTTTCCACGGGGAGGCCTTTGAACCGGGTAGTTTTTTATTTTTAGGATTAGGATAGTTAGTTTTAGATGACCCTAGGCTAAGGAAAAAGGTAGAATGCTAGGTGCCTTTGATTTGTTTGATACCGGTGGACTTGGACTTGATTGCATGTGCTATTTGTGGTGTCCTTGGTTTTAATTTGATGCATGCTTAGAAAAAGAAAAAAAAAATGGAACAACCCCCTTGAGATGCTTGAGTCCGCTTGCTTGACTTGATTGCTAACTTTTGTGCATTAGTGCTTAAATTTCCACAAGTTGCACTCTAGATGCTTAGTTGAGAGTTGTTGATGGAACCTTTTTGTGTGGATCATGTGCAATGTGTGTTGTGAGGCATGTTCTTATTTGCTCCATGTTGCATATTAATGTCTAGAACTTGCCCCGTGTGTGTGAAAAGCGAAATCCTAGGTTTGCTCTAGTCGGGAGATGATACAAAGCCTTCTTTTACTTGTCTACCCTTACATATATACCTGGAAAAATTGTTGTTGTGATTTGAATTGACCCTTTGTGATTGGCACCCACACCCCGAGCCTACCCATTTGTTCTTAATTGACTCTTTTGGCCCTTACTCCTTAAGCACTTTATTGACATTGTGTAGATGATTGGAGTTGTGGTTGGATGTTGGGAGACTTTTGAGTGGAGCTAATAAAAGGGAAATACTTATGAAAATTGTGAAGTAGTGGAAAACATTGGCAAGGATGGAAGTTAATGAAATTGAAAAAAAAAATGAAAAGAAAAGAAAAAATAGCAAAGTTGAAGAAAAAAATTGTGGAAAAGAAAAAAATAAAAAAGAGAAAGATATCCCGTCCTTGCTAGTGTGTGATTGAAAACAAATATGCTACTTGTTGAGAAGGTGTATGTGTGATACTTGTGATTGGGTGGGTTGTTGAGACTTGTGTTTGGAATAAATGTGATGTATTAAAAGTGCTAAGGGAGGTAGTCACTATTACCCATATGTATCCTACCCGCACCTTAGCCTACATTACGACCTTTCTAAAGTCCTAGTTAATCCCGATTGGAGTGAGTCTACATTAGTGGAGTCCTACACTACGGGCATGCCTATGGTACGTTGTGTGTGACATGTGAGCCTTTCATGAGAGTGAGAGAATTCATTTGTTATTGCCCCGTTCTATTCATGATATTTGTTTTTGTGTGTGATCTTTGGGGGGCACTCTCTTTCATATTGGTGAGGGCACGTGGTTAGCATGAATTCGGTAAAGTTGATGGCTTTTGATTGAGTAGATAGGTGTAATTTTGTGGGAGCATGGTTGCATTGAGTTGAGTTTGTGCATTTGAGCTATTTTGGGGTGGTTGTTCTCATATTTTTGAGTTTGGTAAATTGTTGGCATGTTGTGGATCCATGGTAGTCATGTGCGCATTGGTTCAATGGTCGGTATCAACCATAGTCAGAGGCAGACCTGTTTTACCTAGGTTGGGGAGTTAGTTTTGACTTGCTCGAGGGCGAGCAAAGGTTCAAGTGTGGGGTGGTGATGTTCGGCATTTTATGCCTACTTTTCCTTAATATTTCCGCACATTTGAGCTTGTTTTGCACTTGTTTGGTGGCTTGTGAATGTGGTTTTACGCTGATATTGTGTTGTTCGTGTGTAGGTCGTTACGCGATGCATTTGGAGCGTTTCGGAGCTTGATTTAGCATGAATTGGTTGAAGGATGTTTGAAGATTGGATTGAGCACACAAAGGCACGACACAAGCCGAGTTTTGGAGCGAAAGAAGGAGTTTTTGGCCTGGCGCTGCAGCCTCCGCGCCGCGCCATCCATAGCGCGAGGAGGTCTGCGCGTTTCAAGGCGCGCCGCAGGCCTATGGCACGAAGGCTGGGAGCGGGTTCTGGTTGATAGCACGCTTTTCGGGGCGCGGGGCGCCCGTTATAGCGCCCCTTATGCGCGATTTTACTTCCTATTCCTTCTAGTTTTGGGTTTAACTTATTACCAAGGGTTTGGAAACATTATAAATAGTTTATTACTTAGTTTTTGTAAGGAGTTCTTGACTTTGGAGCAATATTGAGAGCTACACACTTCATTGAACAAGGGTTATTCCCAAATCTTTCATCTATTACATCAATTATTTCATTATTACACCAAATCTTTGCCTTGTGATTATGAATATGTGTGGCTAATTTCCTAACGTTCTGGGGTTAGAGTTTACATGAAAGTTGATTGTTGAAGATTGATTTCCATTGATTGAATCCCATAACGAGTTACTTATTCTTCCTTGATTTAACGTGTATAATTGTTAGAGCTCGATAGTTATACATCATCTATGGTTTTTGGGTTGAACTCGAAGGAGAGAATCTAATTACGTAATAAGGAAGAATAGAACTAGTTTGTGAACCCGGGCATCGGGGAATCAATTCGCGGGTAGGATAGACATATACTTGCTTGCCTAGTTTAACTAATTACAGGATCATTAATGCGTGCATGTGATTTAACCCGTAGACATACAGGGATTAGAGTAGCTTGCATAGATTGTGAAGAACTGAAAGGTTTTCATAATTACAATTAACCTGTCAGTTAGTAACCCGGGATTTAAGAAGTGAAATCAATTGAATACATCAACTGGATTGTTCGTAATTCTAACCCTGGATCGCTCCCTTGATATTGTTAACAACCAAAGTTTTGCCCCATTGCTTGATTTCATTCCAGCACTTTAATTACTGCAGTTTAGTATAAAAACTCTTACAACCATTGGAAAAAGACCCCTGGATAGTTTATTCAGGAATTGTTTATTAAGCACTAGTCTACGTAGTCCTCGTGGGAACGATACTCGACTTTGTCACTTTATTACTTGGCGACCGCGTATACTTGCGTGTGCGTTTGGGAGCAACAGTTTATGATCTCTATTTTATTTTTAGAAAAAACAAAGAATTTGTTTTAGATTCCTGTGTATTCTGTATGATATTTGTTAATTTTAATAGTGAGAAAAAATACACAAACAGAATGAAAGAATGCTGAAATAGTCTACAAACATCTAGATACAATGCAGAAATAGTTATATACGTGTTGAACCCCAAAAATTACCCCGAAAAGGATAAATTCTGGAATATCGACAGGATGGACTAACTCTTTTGGAGTTTTTTGGAGTCGCCACCCAATTTAAGGAAAACAGGGAACCAAATTAACAAATGCGTGCAAAACTCCATTTTAGGTAAAAGACGGTCTTTTCAGAGATTCTAAGTAAGAGGTTTTATTAATTTCGGAAGAAGGTTTTTAAGGCACTTCCGAAATTCCGTTAAAAACGGTTAATCCGACAGGTTTCCAAAACATTTGCAAAATATGCTTTTCTAGAAAATTTATCTAAAAATAATTAATTGAAATAAAACTTGTTTATAAAAAATATTTAATTTGCATGCATTTTGCTAAATGGCCCCAATTTGCAGTAAATTAAATAATGACTTTAAAATAAAAGGCAATGAACATAAAGTAAAGCAATCAATCAAATAATCATATATAATCAAAGGTTCATTTTACAAATAAATTGTACAAATTCTATCAAGTCTAACTATATAAATAATGAGAATAAGTTCAAAAGGTAGAACCCGGGAGCGGCATATTCATTCAATAAAAGGTACCTCGCAAAACAAACAAAATGAAATTGGATTAGTACAATAATAAAGCGTAATAACCAATGAAAATAAAATAATAATAATAAATTAATAAACTAATAATAATAATAGTAATAATAATAATAATATATAATAGTAGTAATAAAATAATAATAATAGTAGGGGGGGTTTGTTTTTGCAAAAATTAGGCTCAGGTTTGTATGGCGCATCATGTAGAGGCTCGGGAAGTTGGTACGGTTGCAAACATGCCGGCCGATCGTGTTGCCATGCCAAGTACCAAATCCACCACTCTAACCGACTTGCTTTGCATTAAATTCATACATTCATCATCGCCTATTTGCTTTAGGGACATGGGGACGGGACGGTTCAAGTGTAGTATCATGTTCGAATCAATCCCGACGCCTCAATACGTGTATATGTATTTTTTCATTGGCCAGTATGTAGTATCCGTTCATATCAGCCTGTATGCCTCAAATTAATTATTTTTCATAGGCAATAAGCACACTGTCTGTTCAAAACAAATGACGCAAACATCCAAAATCATATTAGAAGCAACCAGTAATTCAATAGAAACGAACGGGCCCACCACTGCATAAAAACATGCACAAATGATCAGCAGAACCAACAGATTTGCAAAACAAAGGGGCACCGCCAGTCAACTCTAACAAATCACATTTCCCAAATAACGGAACAATGAACAGAGAGAACGAATCACGCCGCTAAACAGCTTTTCCGGCGAGCACATCGGTGAATGAAACAGAGTAACCATTAAGCGGGGAGGAGGAACGACTACGGGCCATGGCTCTCCGGTGAGAGACACGACGGTGTCGCTACAACTCCCCCCTTTCCCTATTCAGTTTCAGCACAGGCCAAAGAACATAGGAAAGAGACCACCAACGACAGATTTTTCGGCCAGTTGCTCCGATGGCTTTGTGTGTCTTAGCCTCTGTTTCCTTTTCTATTTTTATTTTTATTTTTATTTTTGTACTGTGTGCGATTCCCCCACCACTCCTCTGTTCCGATCTGTTTATCCTACTCCATTTCTGATCTGGTATGTGGGTGTGTGTATGTTGGGATAGTTTCAATGGTGTATATGTGTATATGTATCTGCTCTACACATGGGTGTATCGATGGTGTGTATTATCGAAGGAGGAGAGGTGCTGCTGTTTTTTTTTTTTTTTTCTGATTTGGAGATGATAGTGGAAATGGTGTTTTAGGGAAGAAGACCAAGAGGGGGTGGGTGGTTGGTCCGTGGATGAATAATAAATCTAGATCTGATTTTTTTGGGTATAGTTGTGGGAGATGATGAATCCTCAATGGGGGCTAGGTATAATGGTATATATCTGGGTGAGGGGTAGGGTTTTAGAATTTATAGGGGTGATGGTTAGGGTTTTTAAAAATTTGGGCTAGAAGAAAATTGGGTGTTGTATAAATGAATGTTGCGTAGATAGGCCGAGATTTAAAATGAACAACGATTCTGACCATTTTCTAAAAATTAATAGCTTTAACTAATTTCGTCAATCAATTTGAAAAACTTTCTAATTAGATAAATGCTCCCAATATTTTACATGTTGTAGGTAATATAAAGCCGAAAATATCAAGTTGCTAATATTGAAAAACTTTACAAACAATAGCCAAATTGCGACAAAACATCAAATTTTATAATTTCTTTTGAAAAGGGACACTTTTGGCTTTATATTAACACAAAATGCTATATTTTGAGATTTATATAAAAAGTAAGTGTCTGCAAATTAATTTCAAAATTTCAGGACAAAATTGGGTGTCAACCGCTGCCCCTTTTTACCCGAAATGGATGAAAGAGTTTTCAGGGTAAAGAAAGTTGACATGAAAGCCAATTTTGTCACGGTAAAGCCAAGAATCTGATTCTTGAGATCAAAATGCGAGGCTTATGGACATGGCCGAACTCCGGTTTCCGAGTTGCCTA
Organism: Petunia x hybrida; assembly: GCA_037355625.1. Taxonomy (NCBI): domain Eukaryota; kingdom Viridiplantae; phylum Streptophyta; class Magnoliopsida; order Solanales; family Solanaceae; genus Petunia; species Petunia x hybrida. Next base: position 774,680 of record JBBBVM010000676.1, read on the forward strand.
CATATCTCGGGCTGAAAGAGAATCAGGCCATATGTAGTTCGACGCAACTTGAGAATCAAAGACGAGATAGTAACGACTACTCAAGCGCGGGAAAAGAGGCTTGTGATCACCTAAGTTATGAAAATGTAGTCGACGACACATCCATAAGGAGGGGTTTACACGGACATAGCTTCCACTGCATCTTGATAACCGAGCCATCTTGTCTTCAATCTCAAACCTCCGACTCAGGGTTAACAAGAGACTTACCTCTAGGGTTGATGACTTATGCGTGTGCAATTCTTCAAGTCTTCGTTGACAAGTCTAGCTCATATCAACGATTGCCCCGGTTCGTCGCTAGAAAAAGCTCCATGTTATGCTCCAAACGCTGCTGCGGTGCTGCTAAAAATCCTGTAATAATCTCAACAAACGGTAAGCGTGCAACTGCTAATAAACTGTAATAATTGAAATAAGAAATAGATAAAGTGATAAAATTATAAATGCGGGTTGCGGTATCATCGATAAGTTCTTCCTTCGATCAACTGACAAAGTACTCCGCCCAGAGAACCTCTAAGCTGATCCTTATTCTGAAACAGTAAAGCAAGGCAATAAGTAAAGCGAGAACGAATCGTAAAGTTCAAGGCTTTCATAAGATAAGTTGACTAACGAGACATAATATCTCAAGTCGACTTGGCTAATCTATATCCTACGCAGGTAACATAGCGTTCATTTACAAGGCGAACGAGCCCAAAACATTCAATTGTAAGGCGAATGAGCCTAAAACTTCAATATAAGGTGAACGAGCCTAAATTTGATAGCAGCCTGCAAAACAAAGTTGCAAATTGGATTAATTAAGGCAAGATAATGCAAAATAAATAAGCAAAACTGGGTCGTGTTGCTTGTATTAATTGTGCCGCAAAGCATTGAATACCTTCAGTTCTTATTGAATCTGATGTTCAATTTCTGCAAATTTAAAGTAAATGCGTTAGAAAACGAGTGAATAATAAAGCAAAAGCTATAATGAAAAAAGGAAGAAATAGATTTGCGCTGCATATGCCACAAGGTGAATAATCTTTGAGAAACTGATGGTTGACGGTAGGAACAATAAGAAAAGAGCCTTCAATTGCCTATGATAGGCTTCATAATAATGCCTCCAATTGCTTATGGTAGGCTTCAAATGATAACGATGTCTTCGCTTGCACACGATAGACTTGATAATAAGACCTCCGATTGCTTACGGTAGGATCAATAACAAAAGAGCCTTCAATTTCCTATGATAGGCTTCAGAATAATACCTCCATTTGCTTATGGTAGGCTTCAAATGATAATGATGTCCTCGCTTGCTCACGATAGACTTGATAATAAGACCCCGGATTGCTTACGGTAGGATCAATAACAAAAGAGCCTTCAATTGCTTATGATAGGTTTCAAAATAAGGCCTCCAATTGCTTATGGTAGGCTTCAATTAATGAAATCTTCGTTTGCTTACGATAGACTCATAATAAGGCCCCCGATTTCTTGCGGTAGGCATGACGTAATTTGTAAGTGGAAGCTGCAATATCTTTGATAAATTGTCTTCCCATCCACTGGCGAAGCAATAAAGCAAATGCGAAGGCATAGTGCAAAGCATTTTCAAAAATGTTGACAAATTAACTGGCAAGCCGATCGGGCACGCAGCAAGGAAGGCCTTGGGGTTGATTGCCTATAAATCAGCTAGTGATCCGATCCGGCAAAAAGCAAGGAGGGTCTCAGGGCTGACCTGTTAACCTGAAATGTAAAACAAGACGTAATACAAAGAAAATGCGAAGGCATAATTTAAAGCAAGTGCAAAGCAATTTGAACAATCTTGACAAATCAACTGGCAAGCCGATCGGGCACACATCAAGGAGGGTCTTGGAATTGATTGTCTACAAATCAGCTGGTGATCTGATCCGGCACAAAGCAAGGAGGGTCTCAGGGCTGACCTGTTAACCTGTTAAACTAAAAGTAAAGCAAGTCATAATATAAAGCAAGTGTGAAGTCATAATTGAAAGCAAGTGCAAAGCAATTTAGCGTGAAATGTAAAGCAATGCAAAAGCGATTTAGCGAATCAACAGGCGTAAAAGTCCAACAAGAGAAAAGCCCCGCCTGGTGGTCAACCTGAAAAACGTAAAGAAAGACATCAATCTTAAAGCAAGTGAAATGACATAATTTAAAGCAAGTGCAAAGAAAAACAGTGCGGGAATGTAGAGCAATGCAAGAGCCATTTGGCGAATCAGTAAGCGAGATAGTCCAACAAAAGGAATCCTCGTAGCCGATGGTCAATCATGAAGCAACGCGATACCCTATTTGGCTTAGTTTTGAAAACACAAAACAAGCCTCGGCTTTGTCGCCTATTAGGAATGAAAGTCATAGAGGTAGAAATGCCGCCTGTTCGGCAGTAACTCGTGACAAAGCATAATGCTTTAAGTTATGAAAAGGCAATGCAACGCAATCTGCAAGGCAACTTTGGATGCTCGTTCAATAAATTGTTCATCCATAGTGTGAATGATCCTTTCATTGCAAGCTTTCATGTTTCTGCTTTCAAAGAAAATTTTGTTAGTTTTGGGGAGGAAAGGGGAAGCGTTTGATCTGTGCAGACTTCATCCTGATCTTGCTGCTTTTGTTGCCTCCTCATCTTCATTGAACTTGGATTTGCGAATTGCGTTCAGAAACTTGTCTCATGAACTTAATAGCATAGGAGTTTTTTGAAAGAAATAGAGGCAAGGGTAAATTAATTTAATGCAATATAGTAAGTAAAGCAAGCATGCAAATGAAGTCAAAATGCATTTTGAGAATTTTTGCCTTGACTTAAACTTGTGACATATCTTAAAACAAACTGAACTTCCTTTGGCTTAGACTTTGCACTGCGTGCTCAACCAATTACAGAGCTCTTGCCAACTCATCTTTAATAACCAACGCCGCTTCTTGCAAAATTCTGCCCAGTTATTATCTTTCGCATCTCCAACTCGTTTTGCAAAAATTGCCCCAGTTGTCCTTTTTGGGGAGAAATAAAAATTTAAATGCTAAAGGGTCGAGCCCGATGGAGGAGCCTACGTATCCTTCCTTGGGAATCAGACCGTGCGTAGTTCTGCATCACTGCTTCAACGCCATATACCAACAAATAAAAGCTGCCCCAGTTGAAGTTCTAACAGATAGTGTGATATCCAAAGAGAGCAGACAGTAACTTTTCAGTGCGTCGATTTAAATTGTTCAGTTGTTTTGCCATATGTTACAAGCAAAGCTTTAGCAGGTTTATCAATTTTAATTTTGAAATGGAAACAAATGCAAGCGTAAATTATATAATAAGAATGAGATGCATTTTATTTCAACTTTCATAAATTCAAAATGAGTTGATTCAAATTAACATAAGCTTTAAAGTACAATGCAATTCAGGGCCTCAATCTAAATTAAAATTGAAAATAATGCTACTAAGTTCAATTGCCAAGTTCTTTCAAACAATGCCATTAGCTTCTGGTACTGCATCGTTCACGAGCTAGAGCGTCTACCATCAATCAGATCTTGAATCTTGCGTGATTTCCATAGTCAACCACCTTACAAATCAAACTTCTGCTTGAGAAATAAACAAAACAAAGAAACCTCAAAGGGTAACTAAGATAGTTTGCATGTCATTCATAGGATTGCACACAAGCAAGCAACACCTAGTATTTAACGCATTTTTAGCAAATAAAGCAAGGCCAACAATTAACATGTGACAATCACAAGTAGTTGAGCGTAAATAAATATGTAAACGCGTCCTACCCTGTAAGGTGCCTCTTTGTGCTAGAGGTAAGCCTAATCGCGCAAACAAGTGGTAACGAAAAATAGTTCATGCCAGTTCTGAGCAATTCAGACTTGGAGTAAGCAATAAATAATAACAATAATCGATAACAATCATCTCTCCGCCTTGACACTACAATTCCGTTATCCCAACTAACTTCCAAAAGTTGGTGTCAACTCGAAATTTTAACACAGCTCATGCTCTCCACAGCATCTGCACAAAATTCTAAACCCAAATGCATAAAACCCGAAACAATCCTCCATAGCTTTTGCAAACATCCACACTCCTCCAAGCACAACTCCCAATTGTTTTACAACATCCAGGGAGAAATTTCCAACTGCCTCCACAATGCCAGACTGCAAATCACGAAAGGCGCCAATTGGCCTTTCAAAATAAAACCTCACTGGTCCTCGGCTTTAGATAAGCCTCTCAGCTTCTTAGGTTTTGCAAGGCTCACCGACCTTGCTCATAGGGCTCCTCACTGGTCATCGGCTTTAATCAAGCCTCTCAGTTTCCTAGGTAGCCAAGACTGCACTGGTCTTTAAGGAGGGACCCCACTAGTCATTCAAAGACACAGGGGCTTCGCTCTCCTAGTATGCGACAAGAATACTTCAATTTTATAAAGTTGCAGCTGGATAATCAACATAGGCCTGCACACACGCAAAGCCATTCACGAGAGGGACCCTACTGATCCTTTTAAAGACACCAGGGGCTTCGCCTCTTAGATCTCACTACACCAGGCCATCTCCAAAACACAAACTAACCAAATCTGCCTAACTTTCCCCGGACTGCAATTCTGTCTATGATCTCAATTCTGCTAAATTCTTCCATTTTCTGACCTAAAAGACAACATAGGAGACAAAATTCCAAATCTGATTTTGCTCAAAACATGGTTAGGATTGAGGATTCGTTATCACACAACACATAATATGTATTGTCGTTGGGTTTCAAGAACCCGTTGACGTAAGGGCAATTTCCTAACTATGGAGGCGGTATCAAGGACCGGGTCCAGACTAAGGTGTAAATGCATGCATGCTCCTAAAGCTCCGTCTAAGAGTGGGTTAACGGTTGAGGCTAACAGGCTAGTGGCAAGCGGCCTCGCAGTCAAATTACTCCCACGACAACCGCCGGTGTACAAACTCGTCACAAGGGTTCTTTAGTGGAAGAAAGTGCGGGTACGCATGAGCGTACCTCACAGATATATTGGGGTGAAAATGCAAGAGGTTCCCAGGAGTGGGGGAAGTATGAACGGAATGCCAGTTTATATGTGCGCAAATAGGGTGTAGTGACATGCTTTTCGTGGCATACAAACAAACAGATATAATAAAACAAAATAAATTAAACATGCTAGTTGCAAATAATTGGAACCTTTATGGTCAAAACCATTATTGCTCCCCAACCCCAAAAATTACCCCGAAAAGGATAAATTCTGGAATATCGACAGGATAGACTAACTCTTTTGGAGTTTTTTGAAGTCGCAACCCAATTTAAGGAAAACAGGGAACCAAATTAACAAATGCATGCAAAACTCTGTTTTAGGAAAAAGACGGTCTTTTCAGAGATTCTAAGTAAGAGGTTTTATTAATTTCGGAAGAAGGTTTTTAAGGCACTTCCGAAATTCCTTTAAAAACTATTAATCCGACAGGTTTCCAAAACATTTGCAAAATATGCTTTTCTAGAAAATTTATCTAAAAATAATTAATTGAAATAAAACTTGTTTATAAAAAATATTTAATTTGCACGCATTTTGCTAAATGGCCCCAGTTTGCAATAATAAATAACGATTTTTAAATAAAAGGCAATGAACATAAAATAAAGCAATCAATCAAATAATCATATATAATCAAAGATTCATTTTACAAATAAATTGTACAAATTCTATCAAGTCTAACTATATAAATAATGAGAATAAGTTCAAAAGGTAGAACACGGGAGCGGCATATCCATTCAATAAAAGGTACCTCGCAAAACAAATAAAATGAAATTGGATTAGTACAATAATAAAGCGTAATAACCAATAAAAATAAAATACTAATAATAAATTAATAAAGTAATAATAATAATAGTAATAATAATAATAATAACAATAATAATAATAAATAATAGTAGTAATAAAATAATAATAATAGTAGGGGGGAGGGTTTGTTTTTGCAAAATTTAGGCTCAGGTTTGTATGGCGCGTCATGTAGAGGCTCGGGAAGTTGGTACGGTTGCAAACACGCCGGCCGATCGTGTTGCCATGCCAAGTACCAAATCAACCACTATATCCGACTTGCTTTGCATTAAATTCATACATTCATCATCGCCTATTTGCTTTAGGGACACGGGACGAGACGGTTCAAGTGTAGTATCATGTTCAAATCAACCCCGAGGCCTCAATACGTGTATATGTATTTTTTCATTGGCCAGTGTGTAGTATCCGTTCATATCAGCCTGTATGCCTCAAATTAATTATTTTTCATAGGTAATAAGCACACTGTCTGTTCAAAACAAATGGCGCAAACATCCAAAATCATATCAGAAGCAACCAGTAATTCAATAGAAATGAACGGGCGCACCACTGCATAAAAACTTGCACAAATGATCAGCAGAACCAACAGATTAGCAAAACAAAGGGGCACCGCCAGTCAACTCTAACAAATCACATTTCCCAAATAACGGAACAATGAACAGAGAGAACGAATTACGCCGCTAAACAGCTTTTCCGGCGAGCACATCGGTGAATGAAACAGAGTAACCATCAAGCGGGGAGGAGGAACGACTACCGGCCATGGCTCTCCGGTGAGAGACACGACGGTGTCTCTACAACTCCCTCCTTTCCCTATTCAGTTTCAGCACAGACCAAACAACATAGGAAAGAGACCACCAACGACAGATTTTCCGGCCAGTTGCTCCGATGGCTTTGTGTATCTTAGCCTATGTTTCCTTTTCTGTTTTATTTTTATTTTTATTTTTGTACTGTGTGCGATTCCCCCACCACTCCTCTGTTTCGATCTGTTTATCCTACTCCTTTTCAGATCTGGTATGTGGGTGTGTGTATGTTGGGATAATTTTAATGGTGTATATGTGTATATGTATCTGCTCTACACATGGGTGTATCGATGGTGTGTATTATCGAAGGAGGAGAGGTGCTTCTATTTTTTTTTTCTGATTCGGAGATGATGGTGGAAATGGTGTTTTAGGGAAGAAGACAAATAGGGGGTGGGTGGTTGGTCCGTGGATGAATAATAAATCTAGATCTGATTTTTTGGGGTGTAGTTGTGGGAGATGATGAATCCTCAATGGGGGCTAGCGTATAATGGTATATATATGGGTGAGGGGTAGGGTTTTAGAATTTATAGGGGTGATGGTTAGGGTTTTTAAAAATTTGGGCTAGAAGAAAATTGGGTGTTGTATAATATGAATGTTGTGTAGATAGGCCCAGATTTAAAATGAACAACGATTCTGACCATTTTCTAAAAATTAATAGCTTTAACTAATTTCGTAAATCAATTTGAAAAACTTTCTAATTAGATAAATGCTCCAAATATTTTACATGTTGTAGGTAACATAAAGCCGAAAATATCAAGTTGCTAATATTGAAAAACTTTGCAAACAATAGCCAAATTGCGATAAAATATCAAATTTTATAATTTCTTTTGAAAAGGGACATTTTTGGATTTATATGAACACAAAATGCTATATTTTGAGATTTATATAAAAAGTAAGTGTCAGCAAATTAATTTCGAAATTTTGGGACAAAATTGGGTGTCAACAGCACGGTGCAAAAACAGTGCAGATACATTAAGATATAACGAGATATGAGGTGGTTGATTTCTTGTGCAAGCTGAGATACAGTGAGATACGAGGTGGTTGGTTTCTGGTGTAAGCTGAGATACAATGAGATACGACGTGGCTGCGAGAATAGTGAGATGTGGTTGGTAGTTGAGTTACATCGAGATACAGAGAGATACAATGAGATACGAGGTGGTTGGGGAGGGGACGAGGAAAAGTGAAATTGGGAAAAATGGGAGGAAGAATGTAAGATTTTGCTATGTTATTCTATTTTTTGTTATGTTTTGTAATTAACTTTTCCTTTCCTCTATATTGGGTAATTTTGCTAAAATATTTCTATGTTTTGTATCTAAAAATTGTACTTTTATGTAAAAATTCCTTATTAATTTCATGATCAAACAATTTAGCTCAATTGTCTAAATCAATCATATCTATTTATCCGTTAAAATGCCTAAAAAAAGATTTTTTTAAAAGATTAATTTATAGCTTGCATCTGAAAAGTAGACTATTTAAATTTTAATGAAATTATACACGAATTTTATTAAAAAATGTATGATATTTTATTAAATTTTGGTTTTAGGCCTCCGATTTTATTGAGCCACCCCTAGCCCAAACTTCACGAATAGTTATTGGTGGTGGCGGAAGTGGAGCCAATGTGAATGAAGGCGATATAACACTGGCTTAAGACGACGTCATTAAACCCTATTATTTTTTTCTTTTCTTTTTTTCGTTCTTTATATATATATATATACACAAAAAAAAATTGGAGTGTGGTGGCTAATATTTTATCCTTTGAAGGTTTTTAAAAAAAATTCAAATAACTCTCTAAAGTTAATTGTTAATACTCCAGATAATTCTTGAAATAGCTTAGACAACACATATTTCTAATACTATGGGTTCAAAATATATGCATTACAGTTCAACAAATGGTAAATGCACTTAGTTAGATATTACAGACCAAAATAGAAACAACCACAACAACATACTCACTATTATCCCATTAGTAAGGTCTGAGGAAGGTAAGATGTACACAGATCTTACCCCCAACAAGGTGGAGAGGCTCTTTCCAATAGACCCTCAACTAAAGAAAAACATTTCGAAAACATGGTTTGAAAGTAGAAAAACAAGATGAAAATATCACGAACAAAGGAACAATAGACATACCAACTAAGATAACTCATATAAACAGCAAATACCAATAGCAATAAAGACAAGGAATAAGATAAGCATACTTTGTATACAAATAATAATAAAGCTAATGTGAAACGACCTTATGTAGTCGTTTCGGGAGATAGGACTCTGATTGGCGTGCATATAATTTTAAGATATTCGTAAGGTCCATTAGGACTTATCTGTAAAATTTGAGCTAAATCAGACCTCGTTTGGTAGGCATCGTAGGAAGGTTTCAGTTTTATTGCCGATAAATCTTAAAAGAGATCTTCGAGCTCAATTTTGGCGAATGAGCTGCGATTCGAAATTCGAAAGCGCCGTTAGATTTGTAATATTATTTGTGACATGTTTGAATTTTTGAAATAAATTTCGAGGTTGTTCAGCTGATTTCGGCTAAAAGTTTCGAAAATTAATAATTTGATCTTTTTCTGTTTAATTCGCATCTTGAGTTTCGAGAATTCGATTTGAGATCCGCCTTAACGAGTACATCACATATATTTTGTATAACTTGCTTGAAAAATTTGTGATCATTTCGAATTTCGTAGGATTCTGTTTTAATTTTTGCCACGAAGCGAAAAGAAATATTAAAGAAAAGGAAAAAAAGGAAAAGAAAAAGAATACGAAGGTCTAAGGCGGTGGCTTGCATTAAAGTATATATTCCTTAGCTTTACCGTTAAAGGACAAGATCGAAATAGAAACAGAATCGGAAACAGAAACGAAACAAGAAATGAAAGGAAACGCGGAAAAAGTGATAGAATTATGTGTGTTTGAATATATTTTTACCCCTGAAGCCTCAGGGTAATGATGTTAATTTATTATTTTATTTTATTATGTGTGTTTGAATATATTTTAACGGTAGAAATTAGGATATTAGACATCGTTCTTACAAGTTAAATTGATGGTTTAAAGGATTAATTGGACCCTGATAGTGGAATTGATTATATATTAGTACTCAGGAAGTTATGGGCTACCCATAAATGTAATTTATTTAGGGTTTGGTTATGTGACTTTGAACCCTGTACATAGGTCTGGCCTGCGTATTGCGTATGCGCATAGGGTATTAGGTTCCTAACTGAATTGCCCTAAGACGTAAGGAATGAATCCTTTAGCCTAATTTGATATATTTTTCTGCTTATTGAATAGAGTGGGATCGTTTGGCAATGAATCCAAAGGACAAAGCAGTTGTTGATTAGCAGTACTAACTTTTGAAACAAGGTAAGTGATTATATCCATTTCTTTGGAGGCATTTGGCCTCGTGGATTTTCTACCACGTGTTCTTACGTGTGTAGCTGCCGATAGGCGTACTCATTACGCCTTAGCTTTGGATTTACATTGTATATTATCTGCTATGTCCTGTTGTTGGTATTGTATTGAGTATCTGAGCATTGTACTCTGGCTGTCATCATTGCATATACTTCCCGGTAATCGATGAGAGTCCCGAGCCGGTGAAGGGTCATCAATGCTGAAGGGTAATCAATGCATATACTTCCCGGTAATCGATGAGAGTCCCGAGCTGGTGAAGGGTCATCACTGTATATACTTCCCGGTAATCGATGGGAGTCCCGAGCCAGTGAAGGGTCATCATTGCATATACTTCCCGGTAATCGATGAGAGTCCTGAGTCGGTGAAGGGTCATTATTGCATATATCTCTTGGTAGACAATGAGAGTCCCGCGCCGGAGATAGGTATCAGGCATATGTGACTGAATTGCATCGTACCACATTCATCCTATCTCATTGCATCGCATACTGACTATTATGTGTATTGTGTTGTGTTTTATGCATGCGGTATGTATACCATATTGTGGACATATCTCAGTTTGCCTATATATTTCTGGCTCGTATCAGGTTGCATACCGCAACAGTATAAATATATGGATCGGGTTGCACGTCGCAACAGTATGAATATATGGATCGGGTTGCACGTCGCAACAGTGTAAATATATGGATCGGGTTGCACGCCGCGACTGTATGAATATAAGGATCGGGGTGCACGCCGCGACAGTATGAATATATGGATCGGGTTGCACGCCGCAACAGTATGTATTTCTGATTATTGATATGTTCGAGATACTTAAAAACCTATATGTTCTGTCTATCTTATGTCCGTGGTTGTTTATGAGTTTATGATTAGATATGTGTTTCCAGTTATTATCTGGCTCTGCCTTTTTATAGTTTAAATAAGATTGATTTGGTTTACCTATTTTTCTTCTCCCTGGCTAGCTATCCTATTCTTTGAGGTGGCTAGTCTGCCCCACTTATTGAGTCCTTTTGACTCACCCTTGTTTGTTGTTTGTTGTTTGTTCTTGTCTATCTATTTTGTTTCGGCAGGTTCGCTCCAGGATTGAGTTCGCCACGTTGTGAAGGAGCGAAGACGACTTCAGCTGTCAGGGTGAGCCAGCTATTATTCAGGATGGCCACTAGTTGTATGTTTATTATTTCAGTTGCATTTTGCTCCCTTCATGAGGTATCTGTCTTCTTTCGTACTCTTAGATGTCTAGTATGGATAGCCTTAAACCTAGTATGTTTGATAGTCAGATGTAATTTCTTTTTGTACAGCTTAGAGATATCAGTATGTCTGTGCTTTTTTATTTTTAAAGTCTTGTTCTTATTTATGAGTTGAATTATATTTATTTCCTAATTTAATTAGTAAGGGTTCGTCCGACGGGTCTAGGGAAGGATGTCGGGTGCCTGCACAGCCTAGCCGGATTTTGGATCGTGTCATAATATGACATAAATTGACCTACTACTATCTAACCTTCTACTTTAATCCCCGACCTCCACTCTTTCCTATCTAGGGTCATGTCTAACCATCTCGCCTCAATTCTTCTTCGGTCGGATATTACAGATCAAAATAGAAATATACTAATAACTGAAACCAATAGAAAATTGTTTCTTCTTTTAATTGTCATAATTATTCTTTTAATTGTACATGAGCTACCTAGGTAAATGATGGCATGTGATTTTTGTGAAATGTACTATCATTTTCTGTTAATTAGTTAAGCATTAATTATTTAATGATAAAAGAGCGCCACAAGCAATTGTGATAGGCTCATTCATTGGTTTGGCAAAAATTTGGTCAAATACATATATAACCTTTTAAACTTATCATGAATTTTTAGTTGGACACCTCAATTAAGGACGTGACCAATTAGACACTTGAAGTTTATGTAGATTGTGCCAAATGAAACACATTCATGCACATATCTAGCAAGCTCGACCAACAAAAAAACATGTCAGCAACCAACAACAAAAAGGAAAAACCACACTTAAAATGAGCTCTATCCCTTTCTTACTAAAAGTGACGCATTAGCTTCATTTTCCACCAAGTTATATGATGTAAGATTCAAGATAAGATCTTTAGTAATACGTATACAATTAGTATAAAATTGAGTATCTCATAAAAATACAACTTGATGGGTATGTTGTAAAATATTATTAAGTTGAGGAGTAAAATCAAGTTTATATATATATATATATATATATATATATATATATATATATATATATATATATATATATATATATATATATATATGAATGTGAAATCTATGGGAAAATTGGAGTAGTACAGGTATCTGTTGTTGACTAAAGAACCTGGTACTTAAATATTCATATCCTTCTTTAACTAAAGGGGGAAGGATCTCAATTTTGTGTCCATATACAGGGCACCATTAATGTATGAACCACTGAGGAAATTCAGAGACTAATTGTTTACCCCAAAGGATAAACCAAGAGTGTTTTCCCAGGTGATTTTGAAAAGTGAAGGCATTCATCCAGACAGCCTTGTAGTCGTAATAATTGAAATATTGAGGTCGGAAAGATTGGAATTTTTTTTTTTATATTTGGTTGGAAGTGTGCCCCATTCTTTCGGCGAGATTATTTTATTAATCCACACCATTGTATTGGTAACATATGTCTGGGTTTGCTTATCCTTGTAGGGTTTGAATAAGCAAGATTTGGCATCTGCAAGGATAAATTCATCAAATTTCTGAGCGTGGTCAGGGGTTTCTTGTATAAAATTGACTGATGAGCTAAGCATTTGACTAGCTACTTCTTGAGGGTTTGGATGCCAAAATTCTGGCTCAATTTGTGTAAGCGGATAGACATTGTCATTTTTAAAGTAGGTTGGTTCCTCAGGGGAGGAACTTTTGTATGAAGAAATTGGTTGTGGCACTGGTGAAGAAAGTGCCTGTTTAGGTGCTGAATACACCGTGCTTGTACTCTGTGTTTTGGGGCTTTTGGCCGCCATTGGTGTTTGTGTGGTGCTTTTAGCAGCCACAGAAGAAAAGAAGAAGATGCGTGGCCTGAGGCCGCCACAGTAGAACATAAATGTTTAAACATAATAAATTATTTTCTTATTTTAGGGTCGCTTATGGTTGCTTTTATTCCCATAAGCTTACACCAATTAAAGAAGTCTGTATCTGATCAGGAGTCAAATGAGTTATGTGCATGTTGATTTTCATCTTCTTCAACTAAATCTGCCCATTTTTTCGGGCTTTCAATTGAAATTGGCTCAGTCTTTTCTAGGAGATATGATGAGTGTATTCCTTTCATAGCATAGTCTGCTGGAGTTTGATATCTTGGCTGACTTGGGTCAGCAACATCCTTTGAAAGTTGCTTGGAGGCAACTGAAATTATTTGCTGTTGAGAGACAGCTTTGTCTTGTTTGTTTTCCTCCGGAGGAGGAAGGGCTGGAAGTTCTTCCTTCTTTTTTCTGGGCATGTTATCTACCCTACAAGTCGAGTGATAAAATCTGGAATAGAGTTTGAGCTCCCTTTGATATATTCCATATCAAAATCAAAAATAGATAAAATAGCTTGCCATCTGGCAAATATATGTTTTGATGCAAGGGTTTGTACATCTTTTTGTAAAACAGATTTTGCAGCTTTGCAATCAATTCATAAAAGGAATTTTTGGTTTAGTAAATGAGCTTGAAATTTAGAAATGCATAAAACAATTGATAAAATTTCCTTTTTAATTATGGGATAATTTTGTTGAGCATTATTCCAATGCTTTGATGAAAATGCAATGATATGTTATTTGCCATCTTTCTTTTGTTTTAATATGCCACCATAACCAATGTCTGATGCATCTGTTTCAACAATTTTGAATGCAGAAGGATCAGGGAGAGATAAAAAAGGAAGATGTTTAACTTTTAATTTTATTTGCTGGACAACATTGGTATGAACATTAGTCCATGGAGGAGGAGACTTTTTCAATCTATTATGGAGAGGTTTTAGCAGATTGCTAATACCTGGAATAAAATCAGATACATAATTAACACAACCTAAAAATCTTTGAAGTTGAGTTTTATCTAAGATTTGATCAGGGAACTTATCAGCAAACTGAATTGATCTCTGGATAGGGCAATAGTTCCTTGTTGGATATTGTGACCTAAAAATCGTATATTAATTTGAAAAACACTATACTTAGTTTTTCAAAGAACTAAGCCATTTTCTTTAATGGTATTAAAGAAGACTCTTAAAATGTTTAAAATGTTGATCAATGCTAGTAGAAAATACTAAGACATCATCGATGTAAACAATAATAAATTTTGAAAAAGGATTAAAAATGTCATTCATAATTCTTTGAAATTCTGAAGGAGCAATTTTTAATCCGAATGGCATTACATTCCATTCGTATTGTCCAAATGGAACAGTAAAAGCAGTTTTATATCGATCTCTTGGATCGATTTGAATTTTCCTAAACCCTGATTTTAAATCAAATTTTGAAAAAATAGTAGCAGCATAAAGCCGCTGAAGTAAATATCTTTTATTTGGGATAGGGTATCTAATCCAACGAAGAGTTGTATTCAAAGGTTTGTAATTAATGACTAAACGAGGGACACCTCGTTCAATTTCTGAGTTTTTATTAACATACAAAGCAGCGCAACTCCAAGGGGATTTACTGAGAAAGATGATATGTTTGTCAAGAAGATCTTTGATCTCACTTTTGAAATGGATTGTTAACTCGTGATTCATCTGGATAGGACGAGCTTTAGTGGGAATGGTTTTTTCATCGAAGTCAGGTTCATAAGGAAGTCTGACTATGTGTTTCTTTCGATTCCAAAAGGCTGTTGGTAAATCAGCACAAAGATCCTTTTGGATTTTGGCTTCTAAAGTTTTAACTTTAGACTGAAGAGAAGGATCTTGAAGCTATTGTTGTAGCCTTTGAAATGCTACTTCTTTGAGGGAATTGATTTGGGCTTCCTTATGTTTAAAGGTAGACAAGACCTTTTTGATAGGAGGTTTATCAAAAGGGAGGAGGATCTTATTTCCTATTCACTCAATTTGGATGCCTTGGTTAGTGAACATAAAAGGTATGATTTCTTGGATGAAAGGGGTGCCTAATATGACTGAGTTAGTAAGGTCTTTTACTAACAAGAAAGAAGTTGAGACTGACAAAGAAGAATTTTCTAAGGAGGTTCTAACTTCAACATCAGAGAGTTTGAAGCTGATTCCTAATTTTTTGCCATTGGTTGCTCTAAGGGCTTCTTTGGTTTATTCAAAGTATTTTGTTGGGATGAGTCATTCTTGTATACAATTGAGATCTGCGCCTGTGTCAAATAAGGCGAAAATATCTAAAGTGAAGGACTTATTGATAACTAGGGTAACCCTAATATGCCATTTCTGGATGGAAAGTCTAGAGGGGTAGTTGATGAAATCTTCCTGATCAACTGGTTTGGTTTCTGTTTGCCTAGGCTGTACAGGCTGGGTAGAAAGCTGTTGGAGAACAAGGCGATATATATCTTGTTTTGCTGTAATTTCACGAATTTCTTTCTTAAGGAGTGCTATCTCAGTTTGGAGATACTGGATAGTTATGGTCTTGGGTTTCTGTGAAGGAAATCTATTGAGAATGTCAGCAATATTGTAAGTATTAGCAATTTGAGGATGATTTGGAAAGGCACTTGAAGATGTGGAAGGTTTATCTATGGTTCGTTTGAACTGCTCTAGATAATGTTTCTTTTGGTCTGAATTCTCAAGATTACTAATAAGCTCAAGGAGGAGATCTTGTTCTTTAGAGAGAACATTAATCTTGGGATAACTATTTTGGTCTTCTTGGCTAGATTTGGACGAAGATGATTGTAAATCATCTTCTTCAAGTTGGTTGTATTGTTGTTCAAGATCATCATCAGCAATATCAGAAGCATCACTATCTTCTAGTAGGAGTTGTTCTATTTGGTTAAGAATAGACTCATCTAATTCAAGGTTTCTAACTTTGTTAGCTAATTTGCAGTATTTGGCGATATGCCCAGTTTTGTGGCATCTGTAACATTTGCCAAAATTGAGAGATTTGAAACCTGGTGCTTTAGGTCTATTGGGTAGAGCTGGTGGAGCTTTGCTTTTGGAGTAGGAAGGTTTTGTTTTTCTGTACTTGGGTGCAGAAAGTCTATATTTTGGGACGGCCTCCTTATCTTTAGCCTTTCGTCTCTTATGAGTCCACAAGGAGGGATACCAAATTGTTCATAGAAACTTCCTAAATCTCTGCGAGTTTGAGCTCTATCTTTGGCTAATTATCTCAATATCTTATCTTGTCGGCAGATCTTGAGAGAAACTTGTTCAATGAGACTGGTAAGCTGGCCATAGGTGATTTGTTCATAAGGAATAATATCACCAGTGTAGAGACTTTGGAGTTCCTCTTTGACTAAATCCCTAAGGGACTTAGGCAGGCCATCTAGGAATTTTTCTTTTCAATATTGGAGGTTTCCATCTAGTTTTTCATATATCCTGGTAAGAAAGGAGTCTTTATACCACCTAAAATCAGAGAGGGTCTTACACTTAAGATTGTTAAGTATTTCAGAAGATCTTTCTCTGAAAATACCTGGACTACCTATGAAAGTTTTGATAATGGTGTAAATTAGGGTGTTGGTCGAATCAGGAATAGTTTGGCCATCTTTTAGAATTGGTTCTCCTGTTGGATCAATTCTAACTCTGTAGAAGATCTTTTGATGGTCTTCCTCGCTAAGATGGGTATCCCACCAACCCTTAATTTGACCTGTAAAACCTGCTACTAATATATGGGTAGTAAGCTGGTCGCTACAGTTATGAGAAGTTCTATATGCAGTGGCTACCATAGTCATCTGCTGCAATTTGGAGAGAATATTGTTTTCGGAGCAACCATCTATGTTCCATTCATAGATTTTGTTGGCATTGTATTTATTCTGCATGACACTAGGTTTTTCTTCTAAAACCATGTCAGGATAGGTAGCCTTAGGATAATAGAGTTTTTGGGGTTGTCGCCAGTTGGAGGATCCTCTTCTAAGAGGAGCAACTTCTAGAGAAGGATCATGATGAAAGTGATCAGACTGTGTTTAGGATTCTTGATCTGTATCTACCTCTCGAAGAACCCCTATAGAAGCATCCTTAGTTACAGACTCTTTAGTTGCAGAGTCTTGAATGACAAATGTTTTCTCTATTTTAGAGATTCTACGTTGAAGGTCAGAAAGCTGAGGGAAACCTTTAGATTGGTGACTCTGGAGTTCACTAGCAAAAGTCTTAGGGATCTCATAAGGTTTAAATAGTGGAATTGAAGTTGTTTCGACTGACTTAGCACTAAGTTGTTTCGACTGACTTAGCAAGAGTTTGTAAATACTTGTTTGTATTATTTTGTTCTTTGCCTGAGAGGGCTTCACTTTCAGGTTTTTTTTTTGAAAGGAGTAGCTACCACTTGGGTTTTGCCATGATTTGTTGAAAATCCTTGTGGTGGAGGAATTTCAGAGATGACTTCTTCTCCAGTTGAAGTTTTCCAAAATTTTGAAACATTAATAGATTTAGAAAAAGGAAATTCTATATGGTGGTATTCAGCATAAGCTTCAAACCACTCAAAGAAATTAAATTGCTCTTGAATCGAGTTCAAGGATTCATAATAAATTTTTTGAAGATTTTTTCTTTCATTTCCTTGAAAGCTGTTAAAAAACCATGCTCTCTTAAAAAGGTTTTCATGATAGTAAAATTCAGTCCTGAGTTTTTCTTTGTCAATTTGGAAATCTTTTTCTAAAACACCTAATTCAGCACCTAGAGATGAATAAGTAGGAGACTGAGGTCTTTTGAAGTTAACTTCAGTTGGAGGTATTTCCACTGAGTATTCTGCTTGAGGAATCCTAGATTCGAAGTTAACAGTTTCGATTCTAGAAGGAAATGAAGAGACAGAATGTCTAGCAGATTGAGTCTCAGACTGTGCTAAAGGTGAGGAAGGTATTCTTTGACTATGAGATCTTCTGAAGGAAATAGTTACAGATCCTGAAGAAAACTGTTGGATCTGGGACACATTAGTATTTTCTGGCTTTTAGGCTGGGGTAGCATCTTGTAAAAGCCAGTTTTGAGGTAAAAAAACCTGATTCTAAGATATAGGTCTTGGAACTGACAAATGGGATCTTTGAAGATCTGTTTGGAAAAGAACAGTTTCTCCTTTATGAAGTGTTTTCATGGCTCCAGAATTGAAGGCTGAATTCATAGCTTTGTATTGAATTCTATAGATAATTGCAACTGGAAGAGATCCAGTCTTGGTTTTATAATTGGATGTCTTGACATTTAGTGTCAAGGAGTCTAATATATTCCTATCTTGAAGGGATACAGTAAAGTTGGGAAAGCAGTCAAAATAAATTGGTCCATTACAAGACTGGTTTCTACCATTCGTAAAAGGGAATCATTGAAGTCTAGAAATCTAGAATCTCTAAGGCAGAGGAGGAGAGATGTATCTAGTCCTTCTCTAGAAAGAGGTTTAGCTGCAATTTGTACTAAACCAAAATGGATATAGTTGTACTTTTTTCTATATTTTTCTATATATTTTAGGTTTAAAAGCTTGATGTCCTCATGATCTGACTCAAGAGGAATAGTTTGCTCGATGGTTGAAATGTGGTAGTCACTTGTCAAATTCCATCTAGACTTATAAATTGTAGACTGAGGATGTTTAGGAATTTTTCAGTCATCAATTGATTGTTGTAAATCGGTAAAACTAACCTCTTCTTTGAGTTTAGAATTTGAAGAGGAAGAGGAAGGAAAAGAATTTTTAGTGGGAGAAGAGAAAGGATGGAAGAAGTGCCATTTCCTTGAGATGAGAAGTTGGGACCTCCTTTTGGATAGTGTTGTGCCATAGGATCAGTTCTGTTGCCATATGCTGGGGGAAACCCCTGAAGGTGTGCATCACTGAAGTTGTTGTCATTATAACTAGCAGCATTGGTTTGATTCTGTTGTCCTTGGTTTCCCCAGTTATTCTTCTTACCCTTGAAGTCATCAGGATACCCAATTAGCTTGAAGCACCCTTCTCTGGTATGTCCCTTCTTTGAGCAATAGTCACATTGAACAGGAGGCTTGTTAGACCTGTTCTTGTTGTAGTTACCTCTGGTTCTGTTATAGTTAGCATTCCCATTATAGTTTCCCCTGTTCAGGTTGTTACTTAGAAGAGCAGTAGGATCATGAGGACCAGTCTCAAAAGATGAGTTTGCAGTATGCAATCTTTGACTTTCCACTGTGATGATCATAGCATAGGCTTGGTTCAGGTTTGGGAGGGGTGTAGTCATCAGTACTTGGCTTCTTGTCTGAGTGTAAGATTCATTTAACCCCATGAGGAATTGCCACAACTTCTGCATCTGGAAATGTTGTGTATACTCCTTGGATTCAGGACAACCACAAGATGGAGGAGGTATAAGAGCTTCAAGCTCATCCCACAGAACTCTAAGCCTTGAAAAATAGTTTGATACAGATGATGTTCCTTGTGCCAAGGTTGCAATCTCTTGATGCAGGTAAAAAGCCCTTGAAGCATTAACCTTATCAAACCTTTCCCTAAGGTCCTCCCGAACACTATATGCATCTGATGCATAGATCACAGTACTCAGCAAATCCTTAGATACTGTGTTCATAATCTATGCTAACACAATGGCATTGCACCTATCCCATAGGTCGTGTAAAGCAGGCTCAAAGTTCTCCTTCTTACACACTCCTGATACAAATCCTAGCTTATTCTTTCCAGTTAGAACTATTTTCATGGATTTGCTCCATAGTGAGTAATTCTCTGATCCTTGAAGCTGTACAGAAACTAACACTAACCCCTGTGTATCCGAGGGATGAATGTCTAGTGGATGATTGTGATGAATTTTGTCATAAGGATCAGCTACAGATCCTGATGCTTGTGCACCCCACACAGATCCAATGTTCATATTATTAGTCATGCTTACAGCTAGAATTCACACTATAGGGTTTCAACCTAGGTTTAGAAAAGGAATCACAGTGCACATTCACAATTCGAATCACAGAAGCCTATTCTCCGATCGATTCTCTTATCAGCAATGACAGTTAGATGATCATAACTGCCCTAATAGACTGAATCAAACAATAGCAGATAAAACAGTAACAGAGTAGGGAGAACAACTACAAATGCTACACTGCTGATTTGCAGATACAGAGTAATGGAGAAGAAATTGTGTTACCACTCGCTGAGCTGAATATTGAATGGCAAATCTCCTTTTGAGAAATTGTTTAACAAACCTCCATCCTTGCAACATCTCAGAGTGTTTGGAAGTCTAGTTTATGCCTCAGTCATCAGAAAAAAAGATAAGTTCTCTCCCAGGGCCATTCCAGTTGTACACCTAGGCTACTCACTTACTCAGAAAGGCTACATTCTCTATGATCTGCACTCTCAGACACTGTTTGTTAACAGGGATGTTATTTTCAAGGAGGATGTGTTTCCTTTCAAGAACCTGAACATCACTCATTCTCCTATGTTTCCAATACTGGATCTGCAAGAGTTAGATCCTCCACATACATCAGTCAGTACACCTGCCTCAGATGCTCCTATCCTTCCTACTCCTACTATCACACCTACTTTATCACCCCACTCTACTCCAGTATCATCTACTGTACCACCTATTGACACTGTTGCACCTCATCCCTCCATTCCTATTCCAGCTACTTCTTCAGCTCCTGCTACTGGTAGGCCTACCAGGGTGCCCAAGCAGCCAGCTTGGATGCAAGACTACATAGTGCCACCAACAAAGACTTCCTGCCAGTACCCTATTTCCAATCATGTCTGTTATGACCATATATCTACCTCCTATAAAGCTTCCTTGGTTGCCTACTCTGCCATTGTTGAACCTGCATCCTTTGCTGAAGCTAGCAAGGATCCCAAGTGGGTGGAAGCCATGAAAGCTGAGATCCTAGCACTTGAAGAAAATCACACTTGGACTATAGTTGACCTTCCTGCTGGTAAGGTTCCTATTAGGTGTAAGTGGGTCTTTAAGGTGAAGTACAAATCCACTGGTGAGGTTGAAAGATATAAGGCTAGGCTGGTAGCTAAAGGCTACAGTCAACTTGAAGGTCTAGACTACACTGAGACGTTCTCTCCAGTTGCCAAAATGGTCACAGTGAGAGCTGTTGTTGCCTTAGCAGCCTCCTCTGGTTGGTACATCTTTCAAATGGATGTCCACAGTGCTTTCTTACAAGGGGATCTTCTGGAGGATGTGTACATGAAGATTCCTGATGGCTTTGCAAGCCAGGGGGAGTATGGGAAGGTATGCAAGCTGCAGAAGTCTCTATATGGGCTCAAACAGGCTCCTAGGCAGTGGAACCTGAAGCTAACTGAAGCATTACTGAGTATGGGGTTTGTCCAGTCACGCTATGATTACTCACTGTTTACTCAAAGAGTTCATGGTGATCTGGTTATAATACTGGTGTATGTTGATGACCTGTTAGTCACAGGGAGCAATCTAACACTTATTAAACAAGTAAGATTGCAGCTTCAGACTAAGTTCAAGATGAAGGACTTAGGAGAGCTGAAATATTTTCTGGGAATTGAATTCTCAAGATCCAAGAGTGGCATCCTTATGTGCCAGAAGAAATATGCACTTGGCTTAATATCAGAAATGGGACTCTTAGGAAGCAAGCCTTCCTCCACTCCACTAGAGTTCAATCATAAGCTGACATCCACTGAGTTTGACAAGTATGTGAAGACAGAGTACTCTGAACAAGATCACAGACTGAAAGATAGAGGAATGTATCAAAGACTAGTTGGCAGGCTGCTCTACTTAACTATGACCAGACCTGATCTTTCCTTTGTGGTTCAGCTACTCAGTCAGTTTATGCATGATCCTAAACAGTCTCATCTTGATGCAGCACTGAGGGTAGTGAAGTACATCAAGAATGCACCTGGCATTGGACTATTCATGCCTGCAGATGGAAGACAGGAGTTAAGAGCCTATTGTGACTCAGACTGGGGTGCTTGTGTTGAAACTAGGAGATCAATCACTGGATACATTGTGAAACTTGGAAATGCACTTGTTTCATGGAAATCAAAAAAGCAGAACACTGTATCCAGAAGTTCAGCTGAGGCTGAATTCAGGAGCATGGGATCAACTGTGGCAGAGATAGTGTGGTTAAAGGGGCTATTTCAGGAGCTAGGACTCAGGGTGAGGCTGCCAATCACCTTGTTTTGTGACAGCAAAGCTGCTATTCAGATTGCTACTCACCCTATCTTTCATGAACGCACGAAGCACATTGACATAGACTGTTTATTCATCAGGGAGAAGATCAATCACGGCTTAGTGCAGACACAGCACATTGGGACCAAAGAACAACATGCTGATATCTTAACAAAGGGACTGTGCAAGCCTCAACATGACTATCTCATGAGCAAGCTGGGGTTGAAAGATGTTTTCCATCCTCAGCTTGAGGGGGAGTGTTGAACTATAGGGACTAAAGTGTAATTAACTAAGTTTGTTAGTTAGTTAGTTAGTTAGTTACTAGATATTTTAGTTAGTTATAGTTAGATATAAATAGTAGTAGAGTTACCATTGTACTCTTATCTTAGCTCATTCCTTCTCTTAGCTTAATAAACAAGCCATCTCTTTTACTCTCTCTCAAGTTTCAGCTCCCATGGCTGCTCCCATAGCTGAGCTTCAACAGTTTTTATGGTTATCCAACAAAGAAATCTTTAGCTAAAAACGTCTATATTATCATGTTTTACCTTGTGTGAAAAGAACAGTAACATGATTCTCTCCTATTGTTTGGTATGAAACTTGAATTATGATTACATACAAATTGATATCCTTAACATTATTATTAAAATAAGTTAGAGCCAAAACATTACAAAAAGTTAAGTTAGCACAAAGAATATAAATATCCCTGACGTAACTCTGTCAAAATTGGAAACATTCAAACAAATGAAGCAGGGAAAGAAATCGTCCAAAATGTTTTGATCATGTTACAACTTTTTACATTTTGACAAAAACTTTCATCTATTGTGTAACTGTTCCTTTGTTGGAGCGTCTTAATTTAGCCCTAGCAGCATGAAGATTATGGTCTAGACCAGGCTGATCAGCACCATCATAGTCTTGTATTGTAGCATCCTCGGGGAGCACTTGCACGGTTTCCGACTTAGAAGAATGCAATGTGGATCGGTGGATAGGAGGTGACGGCGATGACGGTGAAATGGGTGGCCGCCTCTTGTCCGCCGGCTGTTTGTTCTTCCTGAATAATCCGGATGGCGTGCTTGGTGGTGGCGTTCCGCCCGAATATTTAGTCTCATCTTTTTGCTGCTAAGAAATGGAAATGTATACGTAAAAGAACATAAAACTAAGATGTACTAGCTAGTGAGTAAGAAAATGATGGTGATGATGATATAATACTTGGAAAGTAATCATAAACGGGTTTAAAGGGGTTTGTCAGATTGAACTGAACCCATTGGTCATTGCGCTCGACTATATATTAAACAAATAAGATAAAAAGGTATATACAATTGATCAAAAAAAATTTAAACCCAATAATAATAATTTTTTATCACGTTTAAATAAGGAATTAGTAATTGTTCATCCGTATGAGTGCTTCTTTTATGTTTAATTTATGTATACTTTTTTTAGCATATTGTAAAATTTAACAATTCCTTCCCTCGGGTGAAGGGAAGATTATTGCTCTCTGCTTTTAATTTTCTTTTAAGCAAAATGGTCAGCGTAATAGTATAATGCTTTTAAAGACATTCAAAAGATGTTGTGAAATTAAAGAAGAACAAATAATACTACCTCAGAGCTGGCTTGTGTTCCTCTTGTTGATTGGGAAGCTATATACTCGAGCATCTGTAAGAACTTTGCTTGTCCCAATTCTGTGCAATTTTGCCAATAATAAATGGCCATGTCCCATGCCTTGGCTTGAAACTCCAATAAACTCCTATCAATATCTGTTTCATACTTGGCAACATATGGCTTCAAAAATGTACCATAGATGTATGCTGTACCCTTTGTTTTTGGATACCATAAGTAGATGAACAGTGCTAATTTGGTCTCACTATACATGGGTAACCTAAAAAAAGTGTAATAGATTAGTTCGAGCTTTAATGCAAGTTGAACTTCAAACTTAGTTGAAAGGTGTACAAGTTTTTGACTTTGTTAAAGAGCATACCATGACATGAACACATCACCAAAGGTCTCAGATATTCTTAGTGCTGCGACAATAATCCTGAAAAAAATTTCAATGGAAATACTCAAAAAAATTATTGAGGTGATTGAAATTCTTCTAAGAGAGAGCAGGAAATGAATGGATGATAAAGAGGATAGAGATGGATGGTGACCTATCCGAAGAGTTGCAATTATATTTTAATCGAAACATCAATAATGTAAAGAATTTGTACCCAAATGATGTTTATCTGTTATGGTCGGTAATTTGTTTCTTCAGTATTTTAATTCCATTATTTTGTAACAAATAACCTATAAATATTTTTTGGACGATACTACATAAAGAACTAGTTGAGGAGCAAGGATCGTTGACTTAAATTACCAATTCCAACAAACCCAATCATCTAATTTACATTTATGGATGGATTATAGTCTTTAAAGCCGTATGTCTCATTATGCTTAATTATTGTAATATTCATGTTTTTTTCATATGGGAAATCGTGACTTCTAACTACACTACGATTATGACCCAATTAATATGTTGTCAAATATGACAATTGGTCACAGTTGGTAAACCTAAAATTCATCATAATACATGCCTTTTTAGAGCGTCTGAATAATAGTTCCATTCAATATAGATAATTACATTTTGTGCTAATTCTACTATATATTGAACTCGTAAAAAATGAATAGTACGCAAGAGACCAATATTTCTACGAAACCCTCTTCGTCAAATTTTTCTTATAGATGGTTATCCCAATCCAGTCCAAAGTGAAAAAGAAATACAAATCAATGTGTTAAACTAAAATGAAGACGTGAAAAGGGTTTTTACCAATATTGACACCAGAATCTAAGTTCTTCAATCTCAACTTTATTCTTCTCAACAGTTTTAAAACACTCAAAAGCAGGGTACACATATCCAAGAACCAATCTGCAAATCCACAAAGCATAATTCGTTCATCTAACTAATTAAGTAAAAATAAAATGCACGAAAATCTACAAAGAAAAACAAAATATAAAGCAAAATAAAAACTTAGAAAACGAAAAATCAAACAAGTAGAGTATAGTACTACAGAAAGTAAAAAAATTACGTACACTAAACCGCTGGTAATGAAGTTTCCCAACATCTTCAACTCTAAAAAAGTGATTAAAACAGGATGAATAATATCTGAATTATAAGAAAACAGGAGGCATATATTCAGTAATGCAATGAAGAAAAGAAGATTATGTTTCTGAAGATACTTCAGAGAATATAACGGAGAAGAAAAAGGGCCGGAATAAGAAAGAGAGTAATATAGGAAACGTGAAGGGAGAGGAAGTTGTACAAGTTCGTTATATAATTATTTTGAACGTGCGAGGCTGTATTTGTTTTCGTCAGCATAAGCAGATTAAATTTACTTTGTGGAATTTCATAGATTATTTTTATCTTATAATGGGTTAACATAACATTGTGTCAAAATATTTAACCTTTTAGAAGGAAAAACAAAAGCAAAACTGTTTTACTTTATATTTTTTTAAATCTCTAATGAGAGAAATGTTCTCTAAGTGAAACGTTTAAATATGGATTAGTAATGGTTTCATCACATAATTAAGCTATTTTTTATGGGGTTTTTTACACAAATATACAAATTTTCACACTTAATTACAAAAAAATAGCAATATTTTTCAAATTACAACACATAACAATATTTTTTCTAGCAAAGTATAAATATTTATGGTACATTTCACAACCACCCATTATCACAAATCATACAACTCCTCAAACTCTTCCCAAATTCAGCTTTCCACCTAATCATAGTCCCTTTGGCAGCTCAATTTTCAAGCACCTAATCCTCTCAAACTCCCTCAAAATCATCGCCGGGGAGTTTTGCAGTCGGGTCGGGTTCTGCGAAACTAAATGATGCAGCGATTTGATTACAGATCTGAAAAAGGAAATTAAAAACGAACCGCCGTCGTCGGCGGAATCGGCGGCGGAGATGATCCGGTTGACCCGGAGTAAAAGCGAATCAGATTGTGGGACCAGTAAATTGAACCGTTTAGAAACGGAACGACAACAGATTAGGGTTTTGATATCGCAGATCTGGTTGAAGATTAAAAGGATTATCGGGTAGGGTATATAATCGAACCCGTCTGGAAAATGTTTGGGAATCTGCTCTCAACCGTTTCTGTTTCTTTAGATTTGTTTCATTTTTGTTCCGTTTCTGTTTCTTCAGAATTGTTCAGATTTCATTTTTGTTTCTGTTTCTGTTTGTATAGATTTGTCAGATTAATAAATTTGAACTCTTATTTTCTATTGCTCACGATTGATGGCGTTGAAACAATATGATACAGTTGGAAACATCGTTGAAATATTGAAACAATTGTTGCAACAGTTTGATACATCTGAAATGATGTTGAAACAGTATGATACTGTCTGAAACGACATTGAAACAATCTGAAATAACTGTTGAAACAGTCTGATACGGTCTAAAAAGGGAGTTGATACAGTGTAAAACAGTATGATACAGTCTGAAACGGGACTTGATACAGTTTAAAACAGTCTAAAACGAAGTTGATACAGTCTGAAACGAGACTTGATACAGTTTAAAACAGTCTGATACAGTCTGAAACAACATTAAAACACTATGATACGATCTGAAACAGTCTGATACGGTCTGAAACGGGAGTTGACACAGTTTAAAATAGGTTGATACAGTCTAAAACGGGGGTTGATACAGTTTAAAACAGTTAGATACAATGCTGAAATAAATCGAAACGGTGCAGAAACAGTTTGATACGGTGCAGAAACAGTTTGATACGGTGCAGAAATATTTAGATACAGTGCTGAAATAGTTGATACGGTACAGAAATAGTGAGATTCAACGAGATACATTGAGGATGGATGAGGAAAAGTGAAATTGGAGAAAATGAGAGGAGTAAAAGTGAAATTGGGGAAAATGGTGGGAGGAAAAGTGAAATAGGGAGAAATGAGAGGAGCAAAAGTGATAGTGAGGAAAATAGAAGGAAGAATGTAAGGGTTTGGTATGTTATGGGAAAATATTGCTATGTTTTTGCTATATTTGTAATTATCTTGTGTTTTCCTCTATATAGGGTAATTTTACTAAAATGTTGCTATGTTTGGTAATTAAGCTCTAAAACTTGTACTTTTATGTAAAAAATCCTTTTTTATGTGGTTCGTCAAATGTTAAAAGACACGTATAACACAAATTAGAGAGGGTAATAGTTATGGCTCAATTTCAAGTTGTTTGTTATATAACTCGCTCTCCACTAGCTATATTTTACTCCACTTAAACTTATCATATATATATATATATATATATATATATATATATATATATATATATATATAACAATTAATAGGATTTCTCTATATTTTCTAAACTTATAAGATACTAGGACTAATTAGGAGTATATTTTTAAACTTCATATGCGGGTGGCGGCGTTTCTCAAAGGGTTATTTTACACGTAATTAAAGGGAAGTTAGTTTATCTGAACGAGTTCAACGTTACTTATCTTCCGGTAGGGGTAGATTCATCTGTTATCACTGTTCTTCAGTTGACATGACATTATTTTTATTTTATTAGGAGAAAAAAGGAACTTGGCGCAAATAAAAATTGAAGAAATAAAGACGTGGAGGGAGAGAAGTGTCACATAAGAGAATCATTAAGGAATTTTTGGAGTTGGCATGAAAATTCTTTGCTTATGTTTTAGTTTGGACTTAGCTATAATTAATTTGGACGTCCAAATTTGGTCCAACTTAGAAAAAATAAATTTTTGAAATTATGTTTGAAAAATATTTTCTGAAATTTGAAATTGTGCTTGGACATGTACTTTACTTGGAATAAAATTGAAGTTTGGTGAGTGGAATGTTCTTTTTAATTCAAAAACTGATCCAACCCAATTTTTCCAAAACATATTTTTGTAAATTTTCAAAAACTGGCCAAAATCTATAAACGGATATTGTTTTCTAATTTTATTTTTAAAAAAAATGTGCCCAAATTCTATATCCATACACGGGAGCTTAGTTTTTGTTTGTTTATTGGCTACCCAAGCTATGCTTCTTTCTGGTTGCATTCTTGACCTTTTACTTTCTTTTTATTTTGAATTTTAAAATGGCTTTAGTGAGAACTGCGATGCCATCTTCTTTGGTCAAATTGACCTCAATTTACTCGAGATTGTGTTTATTTTATTTAAGAAATTAGTTTCTTGATCATTTCTTTGACCAAGAAAATAATCTAGCTGGTACTTTGGCCTCTAATTGGGAGGGGGAGAAGAAAAGGTTATCACTTTGGCTGATTTGGAGCCATTTGGAAACTTCATAACGACGTACATTAATTTTGAAATCATGAAAACTTGGATGATTTATTTTGCAAATTCTCGCTTGAAGTATTATTTATTGCAAGAACTTTTCCATTTAAGAAAAATACGTCTAACAATTGAGATGGATTAAAAGAATATAAGTAAATTGTAACATGGAAGTAGGTCTAGGCATTGTGGTGAGCCATCTCAAGGCTCCACTCTATGTTATTGCATTTTAACCCAACACAACTTGATTTTGGTGCTACAAGCGCTTGAAATGGTCAGCTCGGTTCGGGTCACTTAAGTCTGTTAAGTCATGTTACTATTGCTTAAAAAAGTTCATTCATTAGGCTTAATATATTATTTAACTAAAATTTGCATTCTTAATTAATTCAATGATTATATCACTCCATACTGTAGCAAGTGCAATTTAGCTCAATTCTAACTCAGCTCATTCGATATTAATTACAATGAACTCAAGTGGACTAGGCTCGAACTTAGCTCAACGCATAAGCATGCATTGGAGTGAGGGAGACAAACATGGTTGTTGTTACTAATTATTCAACCGTACATGCTCTTTCCTACCCCCCCATAGCCCAAGCTCCTGATCCACGCTGGATTTCAAGAGTGGAAGAAACTTTCTACCTATTCAAATATTTCTCTTCGTGATTTCTTTCGGCTTTTAAATTAGACTCAACTAGTGTACCCATACTTTCTTAGTAACTGAGCAATGGCTCTGATACCAATTTTATGACGGATCTAAACAGCATGGGGGTAACAGGAAAATTTTACTGGTGACACAACCCTGGCAAGGAGTGGCTGAACCCAAAATTAGGTTCAACAACAGCCCTAAGCGCCATCCTCGGCTAAGCGGGCAAACAATAGAACCTTGGTTCTGGCATGCAACCTTCCGCCTGGGTTGTCTATCAAACCATACCTTTAACACCACCACCTGCTGAGATTCTAATCATAATCTGTTATTAGAATCATTTTACCCTAGTAGCCTAGTGTGACAGAGCTCAACACTTAATGATTTAGCCTATCATTAGGCCAAGTATCAAAACTTAAATTTATTAAAAGAAACAAAATTAAAAGAACAATGTTAAATACCTGGTTTTGCGCTCAGGCAATTAAGAGAATTTTATATGCTTGAAAGTTTTTACAATAGGAGAGATTTACAATTTTGAGAGGGTTGTAAACTGATGCCCTTCTCCGTTCTAACTCCTAAGCTATTTATAGACAAAATAAATCAACAAATTAGGCCCAAACTTTACAAGTGGCCGGTTGAAAATTAAAGAAAGAAAAATGGCCGATAGATGGCCCATTATTTTCACAACTTTATCAAAGCTGCTTTTATTAAAGAGAGAGCAACATTATTGAAGCTACTTTATTAAAGGTAACTTTATAAAAGCTGAGGGGTCTTGAATAATATGTCCTCGTCAGAGTTTATCTTTTCCCTTAGCGTTTTGTGCCTTGGAAGATTCCCTCTCTTTAGTCACTTGTTCAGTCACCTGTGTCATTATATTGGTGATATAATCATTTGCTTCATCTTCTGTAATTGATTGGGATTCCCCTGGCAGACAATATTCGCCCTCATCTTCTGTATTATTTGCAGAAGCCATTGACGTGTCTGACTGAATTTCAACCTCAAGATTTTTGATTAAATCTTTTTTGACTTCTTCCAAGTAGAAGGCTAACTTTTCCTCTTTGGTCATTAATCCCTTCTTCATCCTTAACTTATGGAGAATGTATTGATAAGGACTTGGTGTATTAACTTGTTCCAGATGATCAATCTGTTTATATTTCTCGAGTGATTGTTTTATTAAATCATTTGTATCTTGACAGTGTAGATTACCATCAGCTGTTCTTTGAATTATTTTTTTTCAAAACCTCGTATAAAAGGTTCTATATAAGGCAGGAATGTTATGTGGGGTATAATCCACTTCAACGCTCCATTTCATAATCCATGGGATTGAATATTCAATAAAGAAATTCATATAAGAATTTCCCTCTATAAGAGTGTTATTTCCCTGTAATTCATGAATCTTGGGGGATACATCCACCCATTCAGTATATAAACTGAGCAATGGCTCTGGTAGCAATTTTACCGTAGGACCATAAACGATCCACCACTGTGAAAACCAATTTGGTATATTGCTCTGTTTATAAACATTTGAGCATATTTTTATGAACCAAGAATGTTTCTTGTTCTCATTCTCATATAGCAATGCTTTATAAAAGCTATCCACATAGTCCCAGTAATTATATTTTACCGGTGTTTTCATCTCTGGATGATTATAACTTCTTTCAGTTAGGGTACTTAAACCCCATTCTTCTGCGGATATAATTCTTTTGATTATTATTTTGGAAAAGTTAAAAACTTTTTTGGTATTAGCTGGGTAAAAATGCGATATCTCGCAAGATTCAGTGGTGTTAAGTATCATCTCATAATGACCTCTGTACTTATAAGTACAGGCTGCGTATGACGCATTATTTAAATATCTTGCCATTAATTTCCATGGCTCATCTTTCCATTGAAGGTCTCTATCTTCAAGGAATAATACTATTTCCTTGTGATCTGTCTTAATATAAGACTGGATAGTCTCGTTATCATCTTCTAATATAATAGAAGAATATGACGGAGGCATATTATCCTCTGTTCCCTTTTGCTTCTCTTGAGAATTTTTCCATTTCAGGAATTCTTGATACTGTTGGTATGACATTGTATCATTGCTTGTATTACTCTTCGAAGATGATCCTGTTAAGTCTTCGGCTATAAGCCTTTGCTTACCCATTTGGGCTATTACAGCACCTCTACCAGTGCCTCTTCCTCTGTTTCCCCTTCCTCTATTAGAGGTTGGGTTCCCTCGGGCCGGATGCATAACCTGCATATAATAGATCATAAATTCATCAGGCCAGATATATTGGATAAATTTCCAATACTTTATGGATTCCTATAATTTCCTTTGTAATATCTTTCATTCTAGTTTTTGCTGTGCATATAATGCTGATAACATGATCTACATCTTCTTTATTAAAGAACTTGGCACGTGATAATAAATCTTCAGCTTCATACACCAGTTTTTTCAATCTACTCTGCGTTGCACGCAAATCCCAATATATAGCATACATCTGCTTGGGTAAGAGTTGATTTTGGCAGTATGGACAGTAATAAAGCATATTATCTCGTCTACACATATTAAATAACCTGCACATTAAGATAATGATTATTATCATTAACTAGCCAAATATTCTCTAGTCAAAAAATCAGGAAGGCTATTATCTTCTCCTTTCTTATAATGTATTTCAAAATCAAATGGAGCTAATAGCGCTTGCCATCTAGCAAACATTTGCTTAGAGACATCATGTTTACAATCTTTATTAAACATGAATTTAGCTGATTGGCAATCGGTCTTTATAAGAAACTTCTGATTGTATAAATCACCTTGGAATTTTAAAACACATTTTACTATAGCAAGTATTTCTTTTGCTACAGTTGAATAGTTTTTCTGACTGTTATTCCATTTACCAGAATGGAATTGTATCAAATATTCAATTTTCTCTCCTGGAGCATTTTGTTTTAAAATACCTCCATAACCAATGTCTGATGCATCGGTCTCTATAATTTTTGGCCATGTAGGATTAGCCAATGTAAGACAAGGGAGATTTTTTACCCTTTCCTTGATTTTCCGGACTCTCTCAGTATGAGCATCTGTCCATGGTTTTGGAATCTTTTTCAATCTATCATATAAATAGATGTATCCTTAGCCAGATCTTTATAAAATGGAGCAATATAATTTAGACTTCCAAGAAATCTCTGTAATTGAGTTTTGTCAGTTATAACATCTGGAAATTTAGAAGCAAATTCTATACTTCTATTAATAGGAATAATTTTTCCCTTTTCAATATTATGGCCAAGAAATCTTACTTTAGTTTGAAACAAAAACATTTTAGCTTTAGATATAACCAAACCATTTTGTATAATAATTTTTTTTAAATAATTCTAAATGCTTAAAATGCATTTCGATAGTATTAGAAAATACTAAGATATCGTCAATATAAACGATAATAAAATTACTATAAGGGATGAATATGTCATTCATAATTTTCTGAAATTCAGAAGGAGCATTTTTTAAACCAAATGGCATAACGTTCCATTCAATTGTCCTATTGGAACGTTGAAAGCAGTTTTGTACCTGTCAGTTTCAGCTATTTGAATCTGCCAGTACCCTGATTTTAAATCAAATTTAGAAAATATAATAGCATTATGAAGCCTATCTAATAAATCCTTTTTATTAGGAATTGGATACCTGATCCATTTCAAAACTTTATTCAAAGGTTTATAGTTTATTACTAACCTTGGAACTCCTCTTTCCTGTTCAGCATGTTTATTAACATAGAACGCTGTACAGGACCATGGTGATTTCGATGATCGTATGAGACCTTTATGCAATAAAGAATCTATTTCCTTTTTGCATAATTCCAAGTATTCTGAATTCATCTGGCAAGGTCTTGCCTTAGTAGGGATACTATTAGCTTCAGAAAACTCTTCCTGATATGGAAGTGTAACTACATGTTTTTTCCTATTCCAAAAAGCATTTGGATGTTCACTACAAATTTGTAATGAAAACTGATTTATCATAAAATCAATTTTTTCTCTCAATTTAGGATTTTTTAAAATCTCATCGATATTTAAAGTATAAATTTCTTGTTTAAGAAAATTGATATGCTGACTCTTCTTAGCTAGCATATCTTTCAACTGGTTTAAAACTCTAGTAATAGGTTCAGTTATAAACTGAAAAATAATATGTTTTCCTTGAAAAGTTCCTATTATCCCTTCTTTATCAATCCTAGTAATAGGAAATATTTTTTGTAAAAAGGGTGTTCCTAGTATAACTTGGTTAGACATATTTTTTATTAAAACAAAGCTTTGAGGTATACATACCTTATTTGTGCATATAGAAGCTGTTGGCAATTTGTACTCAATCTGCATTTTCTCACCATTAGCAGACCTTAAACTATACCTTAAACTATGAGTAGTCTTATGAAAATATCGTGAAGGAATTAATCCTTCTTGAACACAATTTAAATCTGCTCCACTATCAACAAGAGCTATAAATTCTTTTTTGAAATTATAATCAATAAGAAGAGTAATTTTTATAAAAAACTTTTGAGAAGTAAATACTTCTAGTGTAGTTAAAAACTCTTCATTCATATTGCTAAAAATATTATCAAGATTTTCAGAATTAGAAGGGGTAGTGGTTTCATCCTTTTCTTTACCTTTTCCTTCAATTCTAGAAATCCTTTGATCTAATATCTTATTTTCTTTCTTGAGATTATAAATCTCTTTTTTGAGGTTATAAACCTCTTTTTCCAAATCCTGAGACGTAGTAGGTGAACCACTATGA
Organism: Petunia x hybrida; assembly: GCA_037355625.1. Taxonomy (NCBI): domain Eukaryota; kingdom Viridiplantae; phylum Streptophyta; class Magnoliopsida; order Solanales; family Solanaceae; genus Petunia; species Petunia x hybrida. Next base: position 808,484 of record JBBBVM010000676.1, read on the forward strand.
CTCATTTTTCTTTGTTCTAGAAGTCTTTTAACTTCTTTCATGGTGTATGGAGTATTATCCATAGGAGCATAGAAACCCTTTTCCAATCCTTCGGATTCCTTCTGTTCGAAATTTCCTTTGATCTGATCGATAAGTTTAGATCTCACTTTGGAATCCTGTACCATTTTCAATAATTCTATTAAATTATCATTATCCAAAGTGTTAAGACAGGAGGAATATGATATTCCACAACACCTAGATTTACTTAACAAGTGGACTATTCCTAAAGTTCAACCTAAGTTAATATACCAGTTAGGAACCTTTGAGAAATTGGGTTTGAAACAAGTAGTGAAAACTACAGAAGATACTATTACTATTGATAATGATCATGCTACCTTTAATTTATTGACTCAGCATGATTTATTGCCTTATATGCACACTCATAGATTTATTCATATTGGTTTGATTCAAGTTGCATTTAAACCTTTAACTTTAAGAGGACTGAATGAAACGTTTATAGCTGCTCTCAGGGATGGTAGAAACCATAACTGGAAGAAATCCCTTATAGGGATTGTACAATCAAGTTTGGCCTATGGCCCAGTATATTTTAATGCTTATCCGAATTTACAAATATCATTATCGGATGAAAATGCTTTAAAAGCCCTAGTTTTAAATGTTAAACTGCATGGTTATGACTATATGCCTAATACAGAAGTCATATGTATCTGTTATAGGATTTATTTTAAACCATTATATACTCTAAATCCTATGTGCAAAATCATGAATTTTAAAAATGAGACTATTTTAATAGAAACTAATTTTGGTAAAACAAAGGTTACTACCAGAAGACCTATCAAGTGGGAAGAAATAGATTTTCCTAAAGAGTGGGTCATGGAGGATGCTGCTCCTCCAAAAGATTTGAAAAGTACTGATTTAACTGGAATTGAACAGACTCCAGAGGGCAATGTAAAAATCAGATTTGAATCTGATGACGTTGTAAGTAGGATAAATATGGGATCGGATAGATCTAGCTCTAAAAATTTATCTAGATCCAATTCTTTGTATTATTCTCATATCTCTCCAATTGATTATATTGTTGAAACCCCTTCTAGAGCTTCTACTTCTCAAATAAGAGAAGAAATGCCTAGATATAATAGTTTGAAAATTGATAAAGATAATATTGTTACTCCTGTTGCTCCAATAAAGGAACAACAAAGGAATGATGTTGATGCAGATATAACTGAGTCAGAAATGGGTTTTGAAATTTAATGGATTTTAAGCCTAAAATAGATTTTAGTCGGGGATCACCCGCAAGAAAAAAAATTTCTGAAGAATTTTATAAACCTAGATGGGCATTATTTCGGAAATGGTTTTTTAAAAGTTTTGATAAAACCAAGCAACATGCGTTTCAAGAAGAATTCTATGAAGATCTTGAAAAGCATGACAAGCTTATATCTTTTGTCTTGTGGTTTATGGGAAGATATGTAGCAAATAATATTGCTGTCATGGGAAGGCAATTTGAAATGGCAAATGGTACAATTGTTGATGCTGTATTACCTCCACAGCAACCTTTTAAAATGAAAAAACTTGACTTTGCAGCGTTTGCTACATTATGGGATGAGCAAACTTTGCAAGTTACTGTTAAACATATTAATATTATGTTAAAACAGCATAACTATACTAATATTTATGTTCATGTATTGGGTGAGCATATTGTATCTTTACATGATAAAGTAGATAAATTATGTTCTATAATAAGCAGTAATACTGCTAGCACATCAGGAAAAGAAAAATTGGAAAAGCCACCTCGAGTAGCCATTCCAACTATTCAGCCTCCTCCTGATGTTGAAGATTTTAAATTAAAACCTGATGCATATAATATCGAAAAGTTTTTAAATGAGAAATTTAAAGAGTTATCACTAAAGCCTCTAATTAATACGGAGGAAAGTGATAATGCATTATCTGAAAATGAAGTTTTTGAAAGTGATTTTCCAAAACTAACTTATGATCAAATTAATAAATTAAAGTCTTCTTATAGTTCGAAATTTGCTGATAAACCAAGGCAAAGGATGTTTTACTATCCTAGGCCTACTCCTCAGGATGTTCTATTCGAAGAGCAGGATGATATGTATGCTCCGAATAGTTTCAGCGGTAAGCAGATATATGAATGGAATATTGATGGCCTTACCAATAGGCAAATGTATGTAGTTATGCATAGAATGATGATGTATAGCACGATTTGCAAGACTAATGGTAATAGTGATAAAACTGTTGCCAATATGATTACCTCGGGTTTTACTGGTCAATTAAAAGGGTGGTGGGATAATTATCTCACTGTTGACCAGAGAAATGAAATTTTGAATGCAGTTAAAAGTGAACCAGGAACTTCTACAGCTGATAATACTAATGCTGTTTATTTTTTGGTTGTTAATATAATTGAACACTTTTCAGGAAGATGGTCTGATAATAGTGAGACTATTCGAACCCTCTTACAGAATATGAGATGTAAGACTTTAACTTCATTTAGACTTTATAAAGATACATTTCTTTGTAGAGTCATGGAGTTACCAGAGTGTAATAGCACTCATTGGAAATCTAAATTTATAGATGGACTTCCTAACCTCTTTGCAGAAAGAGTTAAAAAAGTTCTTAGGCAAGAAGGAGTCAATATTAACTATGATGACCATACTTATGGAAGTTTGGTTGGAATATGTATCCAAGAAGGATTGGCGTTATGTAATGATATCAAGCTAAATCAGGAGCTTAAACGCCATCGTCTTAATGAAAGACAACAGTTGGGTGAATTTTGTGGTCAATTCGGCATGGATGATCCACGAACCCGAACCAAATCAAAGTCTCATAAGCTTCATAAAAGCAAGACTGGTAAGAAACATGATTACCAAGAATGGAGACAAAGATATTTAGAGAGACGCACAGAAAAGCGTACTAGAAGAAAAAAAGCTTTTAAAGAGCGAAAGGATGACATTAAAGCCAAAGCCAAGAATCCACTAAATTGTTGGAAATGTGGAAGGTTTGGTCATCGATATAAAGACTGCAAGGTCAAAGAGAGAATCAAAGCTCTTAATATAGATGAAGATCTGAAGGATTCTTTATTGAAGATCTTATTAAATTCTGAACCAGAAATATCGGATCCAGGTGAGGAAAATATCCCTACCAAGGAAGAACTAAATAAAGTCTTCCAGGATGAAAGTGATATTGTCACTAGTTCTGAGGATGAATGTGATCCTTGCAAGATTGGACAACCTTGTGATAATAAAGAAAATGATGAATTTTATAATTTATTTTCTCAATTTTGTCTTAACACTTTGGATAATGATAATTTAATAGAATTATTGAAAATGGTACAGGATTCCAAAGTGAGATCTAAACTTATCGATCAGATCAAAGGAAATTTCGAACAGAAGGAATCCGAAGGATTGGAAAAGGGTTTCTATGCTCCTATGGATAATACTCCATACACCATGAAAGAAGTTAAAAGACTTCTAGAACAAAGAAAAATGAGTCATAGTGGTTCACCTACTACGTCTCAGGATTTGGAAAAAGAGGTTTATAACCTCAAAAAAGAGATTTATAATCTCAAGAAAGAAAATAAGATATTAGATCAAAGGATTTCTAGAATTGAAGGAAAAGGTAAAGAAAAGGATGAAACCACTACCCCTTCTAATTCTGAAAATCTTGATAATATTTTTAGCAATATGAATGAAGAGTTTTTAACTACACTAGAAGTATTTACTTCTCAAAAGTTTTTTATAAAAATTACTCTTCTTATTGATTATAATTTCAAAAAAGAATTTATAGCTCTTGTTGATAGTGGAGCAGATTTAAATTGTGTTCAAGAAGGATTAATTCCTTCACGATATTTTCATAAGACTACTCATAGTTTAAGGTATAGTTTAAGGTCTGCTAATGGTGAGAAAATGCAGATTGAGTACAAATTGCCAACAGCTTCTATATGCACAAATAAGGTATGTATACCTCAAAGCTTTGTTTTAATAAAAAATATGTCTAACCAAGTTATACTAGGAACACCCTTTTTACAAAAAATATTTCCTATTACTAGGATTGATAAAGAAGGGATAATAGGAACTTTTCAAGGAAAACATATTATTTTTCAGTTTATAACTGAACCTATTACTAGAGTTTTAAACCAGTTGAAAGATATGCTAGCTAAGAAGAGTCAGCATATCAATTTTCTTAAACAAGAAATTTATACTTTAAATATCGATGAGATTTTAAAAAATCCTAAATTGAGAGAAAAAATTGATTTTATGATAAATCAGTTTTCATTACAAATTTGTAGTGAACATCCAAATGCTTTTTGGAATAGGAAAAAACATGCAGTTACACTTCCATATCAGGAAGAGTTTTCTGAAGCTAATAGTATCCCTACTAAGGCAAGACCTTGCCAGATGAATTCAGAATACTTGGAATTATGCAAAAAGGAAATAGATTCTTTATTGCATAAAGGTCTCATACGATCATCGAAATCACCATGGTCCTGTACAGCGTTCTATGTTAATAAACATGCTGAACAGGAAAGAGGAGTTCCAAGGTTAGTAATAAACTATAAACCTTTGAATAAAGTTTTGAAATGGATCAGGTATCCAATTCCTAATAAAAGGATTTATTAGATAGGCTTCATAATGCTATTATATTTTCTAAATTTGATTTAAAATCAGGGTACTGGCAGATTCAAATAGCTGAAACTGACAGGTACAAAACTGCTTTCAACGTTCCAATAGGACAATTTGAATGGAACGTTATGCCATTTGGTTTAAAAAATGCTCCTTCTGAATTTCAGAAAATTATGAATGACATATTCATCCCTTATAGTAATTTTATTATCGTTTATATTGACGATATCTTAGTATTTTCTAATACTATCGAAATGCATTTTAAGCATTTAGAATTATTTAAAAAAAAATTATTATAAAAAATGGTTTGGTTATATCTAAACCTAAAATGTTTTTGTTTCAAACTAAAGTAAGATTTCTTGGCCATAATATTGAAAAGGGAAAAATTATTCCTATTAATAGAAGTATAGAATTTGCTTCTAAATTTCCAGATGTTATAACTGACAAAACTCAATTACAGAGATTTCTTGGAAGTCTAAATTATATTGCTCCATTTTATAAAGATCTGGCTAAGGATACATCTATTTTATATGATAGATTGAAAAAGATTCCAAAACCATGGACAGATGCTCATACTGAGACAGTCCGGAAAATCGTGGAAAGGGTAAAAAATCTCCCTTGTCTTACATTGGCTAATCCTACATGGCCAAAAATTATAGAGACCGATGCATCAGACATTGGTTATGGAGGTATTTTAAAACAAAATGCTCCAGGAGAGAAAATTGAATATTTGATACAATTCCATTCTGGTAAATGGAATAACAGTCAGAAAAACTATTCAACTGTAGCAAAAGAAATACTTGCTATAGTAAAATGTGTTTTAAAATTCCAAGGTGATTTATACAATCAGAAGTTTCTTATAAAGACCGATTGCCAATCAGCTAAATTCATGTTTAATAAAGATTGTAAACATGATGTCTCTAAGCAAATGTTTGCTAGATGGCAAGCGCTATTAGCTCCATTTGATTTTGAAATACATTATAAGAAAGGAGAAGATAATAGCCTTCCTGATTTTTGACTAGAGAATATTTGGCTAGTTAATGATAATAATCATTATCTTAATGTGCAGGTTATTTAATATGTGTAGACGAGATAATATGCTTTATTACTGTCCATACTGCCAAAATCAACTCTTACCCAAGCAGATGTATGCTATATATTGGGATTTGCGTGCAACGCAGAGTAGATTGAAAAAACTGGTGTATGAAGCTGAAGATTTATTATCACGTGCCAAGTTCTTTAATAAAGAAGATGTAGATCATGTTATCAGCATTATATGCACAGCAAAAACTAGAATGAAAGATATTACAAAGGAAATTATAGGAATCCATAAAGTATTGGAAATTTATCCAATATATCTGGCCTGATGAATTTATGATCTATTATATGCAGGTTATGCATCCGGCCCGAGGGAACCCAACCTCTAATAGAGGAAGGGGAAACAGAGGAAGAGGCACTGGTAGAGGTGCTGTAATAGCCCAAATGGGTAAGCAAAGGCTTATAGCCGAAGACTTAACAGGATCATCTTCGAAGAGTAATACAAGCAATGATACAATGTCATACCAACAGTATCAAGAATTCCTGAAATGGAAAAATTCTCAAGAGAAGCAAAAGGGAACAGAGGATAATATGCCTCCGTCATATTCTTCTATTATATTAGAAGATGATAACGAGACTATCCAGTCTTATATTAAGACAGATCACAAGGAAATAGTATTATTCCTTGAAGATAGAGACCTTCAATGGAAAGATGAGCCATGGAAATTAATGGCAAGATATTTAAATAATGCGTCATACGCAGCCTGTACTTATAAGTACAGAGGTCATTATGAGATGATACTTAACACCACTGAATCTTGCGAGATATCGCATTTTTACCCAGCTAATACCAAAAAAGTTTTTAACTTTTCCAAAATAATAATCAAAAGAATTATATCCGCAGAAGAATGGGGTTTAAGTACCCTAACTGAAAGAAGTTATAATCATCCAGAGATGAAAACACCGGTAAAATATAATTACTGGGACTATGTGGATAGCTTTTATAAAGCATTGCTATATGAGAATGAGAACAAGAAACATTCTTGGTTCATAAAAATATGTTCAAATGTTTATAAACAGAGCAATATACCAAATTGGTTTTCACAGTGGTGGATCGTTTATGGTCCTACGGTAAAATTGCTACCAGAGCCATTGCTCAGTTTATATACTGAATGGGTGGATGTATCCCCCAAGATTCATGAATTACAGGGAAATAACACTCTTATAGAGGGAAATTCTTATATGAATTTCTTTATTGAATATTCAATCCCATGGATTATGAAATGGAGCGTTGAAGTGGATTATACCCCACATAACATTCCTGCCTTATATAGAACCTTTTATACGAGGTTTTGGAAAAAAATGATTCAAAGAACAGCTGATGGTAATCTACACTGTCAAGATACAATTGATTTAATAAAACAATCACTCGAGAAATATAAACAGATTGATCATCTGGAACAAGTTAATACACCAAGTCCTTATCAATACATTCTCCATAAGTTAAGGATGAAGAAGGGATTAATGACCAAAGAGGAAAAGTTAGCCTTCTACTTGGAAGAAGTCAAAAAAGATTTAATCAAAAATCTTGAGGTTGAAATTCAGTCAGACACGTCAATGGCTTCTGCAAATAATACAGAAGATGAGGGCGAATATTGTCTGCCAGGGGAATCCCAATCAATTACAGAAGATGAAGCAAATGATTATATCACCAATATAATGACACAGGTGACTGAACAAGTGACTAAAGAGAGGGAATCTTCCAAGGCACAAAACGCTAAGGGAAAGGATAAACTCTGACGAGGACATATTATTCAAGACCCCTCAGCTTTTATAAAGTTACCTTTAATAAAGTAGCTTCAATAATGTTGCTCTCTCTTTAATAAAAGCAGCTTTGATAAAGTTGTGAAAATAATGGGCCATCTATCGGCCATTTTTCTTTCTTTAATTTTAAACCGGCCACTTGTAAAGTTTGGGCCTAATTTGTTGATTTATTTTGTCTATAAATAGCTTAGGAGTTAGAACGGAGAAGGGCATCAGTTTACAACCCTCTCAAAATTGTAAATCTCTCCTATTGTAAAAACTTTCAAGCATATAAAATTCTCCTAATTGCCTGAGCGCAAAACCAGGTATTTAACATTGTTCTTTTAATTTTGTTTCTTTTAATAAATTTAAGTTTTGATACTTGGCCTAATGATAGGCTAAATCATTAAGTGTTGAGCTCTGTCACACTAGGCTACTAGGGTAAAATGATTCTAATAACAGATTATGATTAGAATCTCAGCAGGTGGTGGTGTTAAAGGTATGGTTTGATAGACAACCCAGGCGGAAGGTTGCATGCCAGAACCAAGGTTCTATTGTTTGCCCGCTTAGCCGAGGATGGCGCTTAGGGCTGTTGTTGAACCTAATTTTGGGTTCAGCCACTCCTTGCCAGGGTTGTGTCACCAGTAAAATTTTCCTGTTACCCCCATGTTGTTTAGAAAAATTGATAAAGATAATATTGTTACTCCTGTTGCTCCAATAAAGGAACAACAAAGGAATGATGTTGATGCAGATATAACTGAGTCAGAAATGGATTTTAAGCCTAAAATAGATTTTAGTCGGGGATCACCCTTTGTTGTTCCTTTATTGGAGCAACAGGAGTAACAATATTATCTTTATCAATTTTTCTAAACAGCATGGGGGTAACAGGAAAATTTTACTGGTGACACAACCCTGGCAAGGAGTGGCTGAACCCAAAATTAGGTTCAACAACAGCCCTAAGCGCCATCCTCGGCTAAGCGGGCAAACAATAGAACCTTGGTTCTGGCATGCAACCTTCCGCCTGGGTTGTCTATCAAACCATACCTTTAACACCACCACCTGCTGAGATTCTAATCATAATCTGTTATTAAAATCATTTTACCCTAGTAGCCTAGTGTGACAGAGCTCAACACTTAATGATTTAGCCTATCATTAGGCCAAGTATCAAAACTTAAATTTATTAAAAGAAACAAAATTAAAAGAACAATGTTAAATACCTGGTTTTGCGCTCAGGCAATTAAGAGAATTTTATATGCTTGAAAGTTTTTACAATAGGAGAGATTTACAATTTTGAGAGGGTTGTAAACTGATGCCCTTCTCCGTTCTAACTCCTAAGCTATTTATAGACAGAATAAATCAACAAATTAGGCCCAAACTTTACAAGTGGCCGGTTGAAAATTAAAGAAAGAAAAATGGCCGATAGATGGCCCATTATTTTCACAACTTTATCAAAGCTGCTTTTATTAAAGAGAGAGCAACATTATTGAAGCTACTTTATTAAAGGTAACTTTATAAAAGCTGAGGGGTCTTGAATAATATGTCCTCGTCAGAGTTTATCATTTCCCTTAGCGTTTTGTGCCTTGGAAGATTCCCTCTCTTTAGTCACTTGTTCAGTCACCTGTGTCATTATATTGGTGATATAATCATTTGCTTCATCTTCTGTAATTGATTGGGATTCCGCTGGCAGACAATATTCGCCCTCATCTTCTGTATTATTTGCAGAAGCCATTGACGTGTCTGACTGAATTTCAACCTCAAGATTTTTGATTAAATCTTTTTTGACTTCTTCCAAGTAGAAGGCTAACTTTTCCTCTTTGGTCATTAATCCCTTCTTCATCCTGAGGAGTAGGCCTAGGATAGTAAAACATCCTTTGCCTTGGTTTATCAGCAAATTTCGAACTATAAGAAGACTTTAATTTATTAATTTGATCATAAGTTAGTTTTGGAAAATCACTTTCAAAAACTTCATTTTCAGATAATGCATTATCACTTTCCTCCGTATTAATTAGAGGCTTTAGTGATAACTCTTTAAATTTCTCATTTAAAAACTTTTCGATATTATATGCATCAGGTTTTAATTTAAAATCTTCAACATCAGGAGGAGGCTGAATAGTTGGAATGGCTACTCGAGGTGGCTTTTCCAATTTTTCTTTTCCTGATGTGCTAGCAGTATTACTGCTTATTATAGAACATAATTTATCTACCTTATCATGTAAAGATACAATATGCTCACCCAATACATGAACATAAATATTAGTATAGTTATGCTGTTTTAACATAATATTAATATGTTTAACAGTAACTTGCAAAGTTTGCTCATCCCATAATGTAGCAAACGCTGCAAAGTCAAGTTTTTTCATTTTAAAAGGTTGCTGTGGAGGTAATACAGCATCAACAATTTTACCATTTGCCATTTCAAATTGCCTTCCCATGACAGCAATATTATTTGCTACATATCTTCCCATAAACCACAAGACAAAAGATATAAGCTTGTCATGCTTTTCAAGATCTTCATAGAATTCTTCTTGAAACGCATGTTGCTTGGTTTTATCAAAACTTTTAAAAAACCATTTCCGAAATAATGCCCATCTAGGTTTATAAAATTCTTCAGAAATTTTTTTTCTTGCGGGTGATCCCCGACTAAAATCTATTTTAGGCTTAAAATCCATTAAATTTCAAAACCCATTTCTGACTCAGTTATATCTGCATCAACATCATTCCTTTGTTGTTCCTTTACTGGAGCAACAGGAGTAACAATATTATCTTTATCAATTTTCAAACTATTATATCTAGGCATTTCTTCTCTTATTTGAGAAGTAGAAGCTCTAGAAGGGGTTTCAACAATATAATCAATTGGAGAGATATGAGAATAATACAAAGAATTGGATCTAGATAAATTTTTAGAGCTAGATCTATCCGATCCCATATTTACAACGTCATCAGATTCAAATCTGATTTTTACATTGCCCTCTGGAGTCTGTTCAATTCCAGTTAAATCAGTACTTTTCAAATCTTTTGGAGGAGCAGCATCCTCCATGACCCACTCTTTAGGGAAATCTATTTCTTCCCACTTGATAGGTCTTCTGGTAGTAACCTTTGTTTTACCAAAATTAGTTTCTATTAAAATAGTCTGATTTTTAAAATCCATGATTTTGCACATAGGATTTAGAGTATATAATGGTTTAAAATAAATCCTATAACAGATACATATGACTTCTGTATTAGGCATATAGTCATAACCATGCAGTTTAACATTTAAAACTAGGGCTTTTAAAGCATTTTCATCCGATAATGATATTTGTAAATTCGGATAAGCATTAAAATATACTGGGCCATAGGCCAAACTTGATTGTACAATCCCTATAAGGGATTTCTTCCAGTTATGGTTTCTACCATCCCTGAGAGCAGCTATAAACGTTTCATTCAGTCCTCTTAAAGTTAAAGGTTTAAATGCAACTTGAATCAAACCAATATGAATAAATCTATGAGTCTCAAAATTGTAAATCTCTCCTATTGTAAAAACTTTCAAGCATATAAAATTCTCTTAATTGCCTGAGCGCAAAACCAGGTATTTAACATTGTTCTTTTAATTTTGTTTCTTTTAATAAATTTAAGTTTTGATACTTGGCCTAATGATAGGCTAAATCATTAAGTGTTGAGCTCTGTCACACTAGGCTACTAGGGTAAAATGATTCTAATAACAGATTATGATTAGAATCTCAGCAGGTGGTGGTGTTAAAGGTATGGTTTGATAGACAACCCAGGCGGAAGGTTGCATGCCGGAACCAAGGTTCTATTGTTTGCCCGCTTAGCCGAGGATGGCGCTTAGGGCTGTTGTTGAACCTAATTTTGGGTTCAGCCACTCCTTGCCAGGGTTGTGTCACCAGTAAAATTTTCCTGTTACCCCCATGCTGTTTAGATCCGTCATAAAATTGGTATCAGAGCCATGGTGCACAGTAGCAATAGGTGACGAGTTCAACACTTAACTTTCTGATGAATATCATTAGAAACAAGACTACTGTTAAAAACAGTAGAAAGGAGGAATATGATATTCCACAACACCTAGATTTACTTAACAAGTGGACTATTCCTAAAGTTCAACCTAAGTTAATATACCAGTTAGGAACCTTTGAGAAATTGGGTTTGAAACAAGTAGTGAAAACTACAGAAGATACTATTACTATTGATAATGATCATGCTACCTTTAATTTATTGACTCAGCATGATTTATTGCCTTATATGCACACTCATAGATTTATTCATATTGGTTTGATTCAAGTTGCATTTAAACCTTTAACTTTAAGAGGACTGAATGAAACGTTTATAGCTGCTCTCAGGGATGGTAGAAACCATAACTGGAAGAGCATGAAGGTAACAGGAAAATTTTACTGGTGACACAACCCTGGCAAGGAGTGGCTGAACCCAAAATTAGGTTCAACAACAGCCCTAAGCGCCATCCTCGGCTAAGCGGGCAAACAATAGAACCTTGGTTCTGGCATGCAACCTTCCGCCTGGGTTGTCTATCAAACCATACCTTTAACACCACCACCTGCTGAGATTCTAATCATAATCTGTTATTAGAATCATTTTACCCTAGTAGCCTAGTGTGACAGAGCTCAACACTTAATGATTTAGCCTATCATTAGGCCAAGTATCAAAACTTAAATTTATTAAAAGAAACAAAATTAAAAGAACAATGTTAAATACCTGGTTTTGCGCTCAGGCAATTAAGAGAATTTTATATGCTTGAAAGTTTTTACAATAGGAAAGATTTACAATTTTGAGAGGGTTGTAAACTGATGCCCTTCTCCGTTCTAACTCCTAAGCTATTTATAGACAAAATAAATCAACAAATTAGGCCCAAACTTTACAAGTGGCCGGTTGAAAATTAAAGAAAGAAAAATGGCCGATAGATGGCCCATTATTTTCACAACTTTATCAAAGCTGCTTTTATTAAAGAGAGAGCAACATTATTGAAGCTACTTTATTAAAGGTAACTTTATAAAAGCTGAGGGGTCTTGAATAATATGTCCTCGTCAGAGTTTATCCTTTCCCTTAGCGTTTTGTGCCTTGGAAGATTCCCTCTCTTTAGTCACTTGTTCAGTCACCTGTGTCATTATATTGGTGATATAATCATTTGCTTCATCTTCTGTAATTGATTGGGATTCCCCTGGCAGACAATATTCGCCCTCATCTTCTGTATTATTTGCAGAAGCCATTGACGTGTCTGACTGAATTTCAACCTCAAGATTTTTGATTAAATCTTTTTTGACTTCTTCCAAGTAGAAGGCTAACTTTTCCTCTTTGGTCATTAATCCCTTCTTCATCCTTAACTTATGGAGAATGTATTGATAAGGACTTGGTGTATTAACTTGTTCCAGATGATCAATCTGTTTATATTTCTCGAGTGATTGTTTTATTAAATCAATTGTATCTTGACAGTGTAGATTACCATCAGCTGTTCTTTGAATCATTTTTTTCCAAAACCTCGTATAAAAGGTTCTATATAAGGCAGGAATGTTATGTGGGGTATAATCCACTTCAACGCTCCATTTCATAATCCATGGGATTGAATATTCAATAAAGAAATTCATATAAGAATTTCCCTCTATAAGAGTGTTATTTCCCTGTAATTCATGAATCTTGGGGGATACATCCACCCATTCAGTATATAAACTGAGCAATGGCTCTGGTAGCAATTTTACCGTAGGACCATAAACGATCCACCACTGTGAAAACCAATTTGGTATATTGCTCTGTTTATAAACATTTGAGCATATTTTTATGAACCAAGAATGTTTCTTGTTCTCATTCTCATATAGCAATGCTTTATAAAAGCTATCCACATAGTCCCAGTAATTATATTTTACCTGTGTTTTCATCTCTGGATGATTATAACTTCTTTCAGTTAGGGTACTTAAACCCCATTCTTCTGCGGATATAATTCTTTTGATTATTATTTTGGAAAAGTTAAAAACTTTTTTGGTATTAGCTGGGTAAAAATGCGATATCTCGCAAGATTCAGTGGTGTTAAGTATCATCTCATAATGACCTCTGTACTTATAAGTACAGGCTGCGTATGACGCATTATTTAAATATCTTGCCATTAATTTCCATGGCTCATCTTTCCATTGAAGGTCTCTATCTTCAAGGAATAATACTATTTCCTTGTGATCTGTCTTAATATAAGACTGGATAGTCTCGTTATCATCTTCTAATATAATAGAAGAATATGACGGAGGCATATTATCCTCTGTTCCCTTTTGCTTCTCTTGAGAATTTTTCCATTTCAGGAATTCTTGATACTGTTGGTATGACATTGTATCATTGCTTGTATTACTCTTCGAAGATGATCCTGTTAAGTCTTCGGCTATAAGCCTTTGCTTACCCATTTGGGCTATTACAGCACCTCTACCAGTGCCTCTTCCTCTGTTTCCCCTTCCTCTATTAGAGGTTGGGTTCCCTCGGGCCGGATGCATAACCTGCATATAATAGATCATAAATTCATCAGGCCAGATATATTGGATAAATTTCCAATACTTTATGGATTCCTATAATTTCCTTTGTAATATCTTTCATTCTAGTTTTTGCTGTGCATATAATGCTGATAACATGATCTACATCTTCTTTATTAAAGAACTTGGCACGTGATGATAAATCTTCAGCTTCATACACCAGTTTTTTCAATCTACTCTGCGTTGCACGCAAATCCCAATATATAGCATACATCTGCTTGCGTAAGAGTTGATTTTGGCAGTATGGACAGTAATAAAGCATATTATCTCGTCTACACATATTAAATAACCTGCACATTAAGATAATAATTATTATCATTAACTAGCCAAATATTCTCTAGTCAAAAAATCAGGAAGGCTATTATCTTCTCCTTTCTTATAATGTATTTCAAAATCAAATGGAGCTAATAGCGCTTGCCATCTAGCAAACATTTGCTTAGAGACATCATGTTTACAATCTTTATTAAACATGAATTTAGCTGATTGGCAATCGGTCTTTATAAGAAACTTCTGATTGTATAAATCACCTTGGAATTTTAAAACACATTTTACTATAGCAAGTATTTCTTTTGCTACAGTTGAATAGTTTTTCTGACTGTTATTCCATTTACCAGAATGGAATTGTATCAAATATTCAATTTTCTCTCCTGGAGCATTTTGTTTTAAAATACCTCCATAACCAATGTCTGATGCATCGGTCTCTATAATTTTTGGCCATGTAGGATTAGCCAATGTAAGACAAGGGAGATTTTTTACCCTTTCCTTGATTTTCCGGACTGTCTCAGTATGAGCATCTGTCCATGGTTTTGGAATCTTTTTCAATCTATCATATAAAATAGATGTATCCTTAGCCAGATCTTTATAAAATGGAGCAATATAATTTAGACTTCCAAGAAATCTCTGTAATTGAGTTTTGTCAGTTATAACATCTGGAAATTTAGAAGCAAATTCTATACTTCTATTAATAGGAATAATTTTTCCCTTTTCAATATTATGGCCAAGAAATCTTACTTTAGTTTGAAACAAAAACATTTTAGCTTTAGATATAACCAAACCATTTTGTATAATAATTTTTTTTAAATAATTCTAAATGCTTAAAATGCATTTCGATAGTATTAGAAAATACTAAGATATCGTCAATATAAACGATAATAAAATTACTATAAGGGATGAATATGTCATTCATAATTTTCTGAAATTCAGAAGGAGCATTTTTTAAACCAAATGGCATAACGTTCCATTCAAATTGTCCTATTGGAACGTTGAAAGCAGTTTTGTACCTGTCAGTTTCAGCTATTTGAATCTGCCAGTACCCTGATTTTAAATCAAATTTAGAAAATATAATAGCATTATGAAGCCTATCTAATAAATCCTTTTTATTAGGAATTGGATACCTGATCCATTTCAAAACTTTATTCAAAGGTTTATAGTTTATTACTAACCTTGGAACTCCTCTTTCCTGTTCAGCATGTTTATTAACATAGAACGCTGTACAGGACCATGGTGATTTCGATGATCGTATGAGACCTTTATGCAATAAAGAATCTATTTCCTTTTTGCATAATTCCAAGTATTCTGAATTCATCTGGCAAGGTCTTGCCTTAGTAGGGATACTATTAGCTTCAGAAAACTCTTCCTGATATGGAAGTGTAACTACATGTTTTTTCCTATTCCCAAAAGCATTTGGATGTTCACTACAAATTTGTAATGAAAACTGATTTATCATAAAATCAATTTTTTCTCTCAATTTAGGATTTTTTAAAATCTCATCGATATTTAAAGTATAAATTTCTTGTTTAAGAAAATTGATATGCTGACTCTTCTTAGCTAGCATATCTTTCAACTGGTTTAAAACTCTAGTAATAGGTTCAGTTATAAACTGAAAAATAATATGTTTTCCTTGAAAAGTTCCTATTATCCCTTCTTTATCAATCCTAGTAATAGGAAATATTTTTTGTAAAAAGGGTGTTCCTAGTATAACTTGGTTAGACATATTTTTTATTAAAACAAAGCTTTGAGGTATACATACCTTATTTGTGCATATAGAAGCTGTTGGCAATTTGTACTCAATCTGCATTTTCTCACCATTAGCAGACCTTAAACTATGAGTAGTCTTATGAAAATATCGTGAAGGAATTAATCCTTCTTGAACACAATTTAAATCTGCTCCACTATCAACAAGAGCTATAAATTCTTTTTTGAAATTATAATCAATAAGAAGAGTAATTTTTATAAAAAACTTTTGAGAAGTAAATACTTCTAGTGTAGTTAAAAACTCTTCATTCATATCGCTAAAAATATTATCAAGATTTTCAGAATTAGAAGGGGTAGTGGTTTCATCCTTTTCTTTACCTTTTCCTTCAATTCTAGAAATCCTTTGATCTAATATCTTATTTTCTTTCTTGAGATTATAAATCTCTTTTTTGAGGTTATAAACCTCTTTTTCCAAATCCTGAGACGTAGTAGGTGAACCACTATGACTCATTTTTCTTTGTTCTAGAAGTCTTTTAACTTCTTTCATGGTGTATGGAGTATTATCCATAGGAGCATAGAAACCCTTTTCCAATCCTTCGGATTCCTTCTGTTCGAAATTTCCTTTGATCTGATCGATAAGTTTAGATCTCACTTTGGAATCCTGTACCATTTTCAATAATTCTATTAAATTATCATTATCCAAAGTGTTAAGACTAAATTGAGAAAATAAATTATAAAATTCATCATTTTCTTTATTATCACAAGGTTGTCCAATCTTGCAAGGATCACATTCATCCTCAGAACTAGTGACAATATCACTTTCATCCTGGAAGACTTTATTTAGTTCTTCCTTGGTAGGGATATTTTCCTCACCTGGATCCGATATTTCTGGTTCAAAATTTAATAAGATCTTCAATAAAGAATCCTTCAGATCTTCATCTATATTAAGAGCTTTGATTCTCTCTTTGACCTTGCAGTCTTTATATCGATGACCAAACCTTCCACATTTCCAACAATTTAGTGGATTCTTGGCTTTGGCTTTAATGTCATCCTTTCGCTCTTTAAAAGCTTTTTTTCTTCTAGTACGCTTTTCTGTGCGTCTCTCTAAATATCTTTGTCTCCATTCTTGGTAATCATGTTTCTTACCAGTCTTGCTTTTATGAAGCTTATGAGACTTTGATTTGGTTCGGGTTCGTGGATCATCCATGCCGAATTGACCACAAAATTCACCCAACTGTTGTCTTTCATTAAGACGATGGCGTTTAAGCTCCTGATTTAGCTTGATATCATTACATAACGCCAATCCTTCTTGGATACATATTCCAACCAAACTTCCATAAGTATGGTCATCATAGTTAATATTGACTCCTTCTTGCCTAAGAACTTTTTTAACTCTTTCTGCAAAGAGGTTAGGAAGTCCATCTATAAATTTAGATTTCCAATGAGTGCTATTACACTCTGGTAACTCCATGACTCTACAAAGAAATGTATCTTTATAAAGTCTAAATGAAGTTAAAGTCTTACATCTCATATTCTGTAAGAGGGTTCGAATAGTCTCACTATTATCAGACCATCTTCCTGAAAAGTGTTCAATTATATTAACAACCAAAAAATAAACAGCATTAGTATTATCAGCTGCAGAAGTTCCTGGTTCACTTTTAACTGCATTCAAAATTTCATTTCTCTGGTCAACAGTGAGATAATTATCCCACCACCCTTTTAATTGACCAGTAAAACCCGAGGTAATCATATTGGCAACAGTTTTATCACTATTACCATTAGTCTTGCAAATCGTGCTATACATCATCATTCTATGCATAACTACATACATTTGCCTATTGGTAAGGCCATCAATATTCCATTCATATATCTGCTTACCGCTGAAACTATTCGGAGCATACATATCATCCTGCTCTTCGAATAGAACATCCTGAGGAGTAGGCCTAGGATAGTAAAACATCCTTTGCCTTGGTTTATCAGCAAATTTCGAACTATAAGAAGACTTTAATTTATTAATTTGATCATAAGTTAGTTTTGGAAAATCACTTTCAAAAACTTCATTTTCAGATAATGCATTATCACTTTCCTCCGTATTAATTAGAGGCTTTAGTGATAACTCTTTAAATTTCTCATTTAAAAACTTTTCGATATTATATGCATCAGGTTTTAATTTAAAATCTTCAACATCAGGAGGAGGCTGAATAGTTGGAATGGCTACTCGAGGTGGCTTTTCCAATTTTTCTTTTCCTGATGTGCTAGCAGTATTACTGCTTATTATAGAACATAATTTATCTACCTTATCATGTAAAGATACAATATGCTCACCCAATACATGAACATAAATATTAGTATAGTTATGCTGTTTTAACATAATATTAATATGTTTAACAGTAACTTGCAAAGTTTGCTCATCCCATAATGTAGCAAACGCTGCAAAGTCAAGTTTTTTCATTTTAAAAGGTTGCTGTGGAGGTAATACAGCATCAACAATTGTACCATTTGCCATTTCAAATTGCCTTCCCATGACAGCAATATTATTTGCTACATATCTTCCCATAAACCACAAGACAAAAGATATAAGCTTGTCATGCTTTTCAAGATCTTCATAGAATTCTTCTTGAAACGCATGTTGCTTGGTTTTATCAAAACTTTTAAAAAACCATTTCCGAAATAATGCCCATCTAGGTTTATAAAATTCTTCAGAAATTTTTTTTCTTGCGGGTGATCCCCGACTAAAATCTATTTTAGGCTTAAAATCCATTAAATTTCAAAACCCATTTCTGACTCAGTTATACCTGCATCAACATCATTCCTTTGTTGTTCCTTTATTGGAGCAACAGGAGTAACAATATTATCTTTATCAATTTTCAAACTATTATATCTAGGCATTTCTTCTCTTATTTGAGAAGTAGAAGCTCTAGAAGGGGTTTCAACAATATAATCAATTGGAGAGATATGAGAATAATACAAAGAATTGGATCTAGATAAATTTTTAGAGCTAGATCTATCCGATCCCATATTTACAACGTCATCAGATTCAAATCTGATTTTTACATTGCCCTCTGGAGTCTGTTCAATTCCAGTTAAATCAGTACTTTTCAAATCTTTTGGAGGAGCAGCATCCTCCATGACCCACTCTTTAGGGAAATCTATTTCTTCCCACTTGATAGGTCTTCTGGTAGTAACCTTTATTTTACCAAAATTAGTTTCTATTAAAATAGTCTCATTTTTAAAATCCATGATTTTGCACATAGGATTTAGAGTATATAATGGTTTAAAATAAATCCTATAACAGATACATATGACTTCTGTATTAGGCATATAGTCATAACCATGCAGTTTAACATTTAAAACTAGGGCTTTTAAAGCATTTTCATCCGATAATGATATTTGTAAATTCGGATAAGCATTAAAATATACTGGGCCATAGGCCAAACTTGATTGTACAATCCCTATAAGGGATTTCTTCCAGTTATGGTTTCTACCATCCCTGAGAGCAGCTATAAACGTTTCATTCAGTCCTCTTAAAGTTAAAGGTTTAAATGCAACTTGAATCAAACCAATATGAATAAATCTATGAGTCTCAAAATTGTAAATCTCTCCTATTGTAAAAACTTTCAAGCATATAAAATTCTCTTAATTGCCTGAGCGCAAAACCAGGTATTTAACATTGTTCTTTTAATTTTGTTTCTTTTAATAAATTTAAGTTTTGATACTCTGCCTAATGATAGGCTAAATCATTAAGTGTTGAGCTCTGTCACACTAGGCTACTAGGGTAAAATGATTCTAATAACAGATTATGATTAGAATCTCAGCAGGTGGTGGTGTTAAAGGTATGGTTTGATAGACAACCCAGGCGGAAGGTTGCATGCCAGAACCAAGGTTCTATTGTTTGCCCGCTTAGCCGAGGATGGCGCTTAGGGCTGTTGTTGAACCTAATTTTGGGTTCAGCCACTCCTTGCCAGGGTTGTGTCACCAGTAAAATTTTCCTGTTACCCCCATGCTGTTTAGATCCGTCATAAAATTGGTATCAGAGCCATGGTGCACAGTAGCAATAGGTGACGAGTTCAACACTTAACTTTCTGATGAATATCATTAGAAACAAGACTACTGTTAAAAACAGTAGAAAGGAGGAATATGATATTCCACAACACCTAGATTTACTTAACAAGTGGACTATTCCTAAAGTTCAACCTAAGTTAATATACCAGTTAGGAACCTTTGAGAAATTGGGTTTGAAACAAGTAGTGAAAACTACAGAAGATACTATTACTATTGATAATGATCACGCTACCTTTAATTTATTGACTCAGCATGATTTATTGCCTTATATGCACACTCATAGATTTATTCATATTGGTTTGATTCAAGTTGCATTTAAACCTTTAACTTTAAGAGGACTGAATGAAACGTTTATAGCTGCTCTCAGGGATGGTAGAAACCATAACTGGAAGAGCATGAAGGTAACAGGAAAATTTTACTGGTGACACAACCCTGGCAAGGAGTGGCTGAACCCAAAATTAGGTTCAACAACAGCCCTAAGCGCCATCCTCGGCTAAGCGGGCAAACAATAGAACCTTGGTTCTGGCATGCAACCTTCCGCCTGGGTTGTCTATCAAACCATACCTTTAACACCACCACCTGCTGAGATTCTAATCATAATCTGTTATTAGAATCATTTTACCCTAGTAGCTTAGTGTGACAGAGCTCAACACTTAATGATTTAGCCTATCATTAGGCCAAGTATCAAAACTTAAATTTATTAAAAGAAACAAAATTAAAAGAACAATGTTAAATACCTGGTTTTGCGCTCAGGCAATTAAGAGAATTTTATATGCTTGAAAGTTTTTACAATAGGAGAGATTTACAATTTTGAGAGGGTTGTAAACTGATGCCCTTCTCCGTTCTAACTCCTAAGCTATTTATAGACAAAATAAATCAACAAATTAGGCCCAAACTTTACAAGTGGCCGGTTGAAAATTAAAGAAAGAAAAATGGCCGATAGATGGCCCATTATTTTCACAACTTTATCAAAGCTGCTTTTATTAAAGAGAGAGCAACATTATTGAAGCTACTTTATTAAAGGTAACTTTATAAAAGCTGAGGGGTCTTGAATAATATGTCCTCGTCAGAGTTTATCCTTTTCCTTAGCGTTTTGTGCCTTGGAAGATTCCCTCTCTTTAGTCACTTGTTCAGTCACCTGTGTCATTATATTGGTGATATAATCATTTGCTTCATCTTCTGTAATTGATTGGGATTCCCCTGGCAGACAATATTCGCCCTCATCTTCTGTATTATTTGCAGAAGCCATTGACGTGTCTGACTGAATTTCAACCTCAAGATTTTTTATTAAATCTTTTTTGACTTCTTCCAAGTAGAAGGCTAACTTTTCCTCTTTGGTCATTAATCCCTTCTTCATCCTTAACTTATGGAGAATGTATTGATAAGGACTTGGTGTATTAACTTGTTCCAGATGATCAATCTGTTTATATTTCTCGAGTGATTGTTTTATTAAATCAATTGTATCTTGACAGTGTAGATTACCATCAGCTGTTCTTTGAATCATTTTTTTCCAAAACCTCGTATAAAAGGTTCTATATAAGGCAGGAATGTTATGTGGGGTATAATCCACTTCAACGCTCCATTTCATAATCCATGGGATTGAATATTCAATAAAGAAATTCATATAAGAATTTCCCTCTATAAGAGTGTTATTTCCCTGTAATTCATGAATCTTGGGGGATACATCCACCCATTCAGTATATAAACTGAGCAATGGCTCTGGTAGCAATTTTACCGTAGGACCATAAACGATCCACCACTGTGAAAACCAATTTGGTATATTGCTCTGTTTATAAACATTTGAGCATATTTTTATGAACCAAGAATGTTTCTTGTTCTCATTCTCATATAGCAATGCTTTATAAAAGCTATCCACATAGTCCCAGTAATTATATTTTACCGGTGTTTTCATCTCTGGATGATTATAACTTCTTTCAGTTAGGGTACTTAAACCCCATTCTTCTGCGGATATAATTCTTTTGATTATTATTTTGGAAAAGTTAAAAACTTTTTTGGTATTAGCTGGGTAAAAATGCGATATCTCGCAAGATTCAGTGGTGTTAAGTATCATCTCATAATGACCTCTGTACTTATAAGTACAGGCTGCGTATGACGCATTATTTAAATATCTTGCCATTAATTTCCATGGCTCATCTTTCCATTGAAGGTCTCTATCTTCAAGGAATAATACTATTTCCTTGTGATCTGTCTTAATATAAGACTGGATAGTCTCGTTATCATCTTCTAATATAATAGAAGAATATGACGGAGGCATATTATCCTCTGTTCCCTTTTGCTTCTCTTGAGAATTTTTCCATTTCAGGAATTCTTGATACTGTTGGTATGACATTGTATCATTGCTTGTATTACTCTTCGAAGATGATCCTGTTAAGTCTTCGGCTATAAGCCTTTGCTTACCCATTTGGGCTATTACAGCACCTCTACCAGTGCCTCTTCCTCTGTTTCCCCTTCCTCTATTAGAGGTTGGGTTCCCTCGGGCCGGATGCATAACCTGCATATAATAGATCATAAATTCATCAGGCCAGATATATTGGATAAATTTCCAATACTTTATGGATTCCTATAATTTCCTTTGTAATATCTTTCATTCTAGTTTTTGCTGTGCATATAATGCTGATAACATGATCTACATCTTCTTTATTAAAGAACTTGGCACGTGATAATAAATCTTCAGCTTCATACACCAGTTTTTTCAATCTACTCTGCGTTGCACGCAAATCCCAATATATAGCATACATCTGCTTGGGTAAGAGTTGATTTTGGCAGTATGGACAGTAATAAAGCATATTATCTCGTCTACACATATTAAATAACCTGCACATTAAGATAATGATTATTATCATTAACTAGCCAAATATTCTCTAGTCAAAAAATCAGGAAGGCTATTATCTTCTCCTTTCTTATAATGTATTTCAAAATCAAATGGAGCTAATAGCGCTTGCCATCTAGCAAACATTTGCTTAGAGACATCATGTTTACAATCTTTATTAAACATGAATTTAGCTGATTGGCAATCGGTCTTTATAAGAAACTTCTGATTGTATAAATCACCTTGGAATTTTAAAACACATTTTACTATAGCAAGTATTTCTTTTGCTACAGTTGAATAGTTTTTCTGACTGTTATTCCATTTACCAGAATGGAATTGTATCAAATATTCAATTTTCTCTCCTGGAGCATTTTGTTTTAAAATACCTCCATAACCAATGTCTGATGCATCGGTCTCTATAATTTTTGGCCATGTAGGATTAGCCAATGTAAGACAAGGGAGATTTTTTACCCTTTCCTTGATTTTCCGGACTGTCTCAGTATGAGCATCTGTCCATGGTTTTGGAATCTTTTTCAATCTATCATATAAAATAGATGTATCCTTAGCCAGATCTTTATAAAATGGAGCAATATAATTTAGACTTCCAAGAAATCTCTGTAATTGAGTTTTGTCAGTTATAACATCTGGAAATTTAGAAGCAAATTCTATACTTCTATTAATAGGAATAATTTTTCCCTTTTCAATATTATGGCCAAGAAATCTTACTTTAGTTTGAAACAAAAACATTTTAGGTTTAGATATAACCAAACCATTTTGTATAATAATTTTTTTTAAATAATTCTAAATGCTTAAAATGCATTTCGATAGTATTAGAAAATACTAAGATATCGTCAATATAAACGATAATAAAATTACTATAAGGGATGAATATGTCATTCATAATTTTCTGAAATTCAGAAGGAGCATTTTTTAAACCAAATGGCATAACGTTCCATTCAAATTGTCCTATTGGAATGTTGAAAGCAGTTTTGTACCTGTCAGTTTCAGCTATTTGAATCTGCCAGTACCCTGATTTTAAATCAAATTTAGAAAATATAATAGCATTATGAAGCCTATCTAATAAATCCTTTTTATTAGGAATTGGATACCTGATCCATTTCAAAACTTTATTCAAAGGTTTATAGTTTATTACTAACCTTGGAACTCCTCTTTCCTGTTCAGCATGTTTATTAACATAGAACGCTGTACAGGACCATGGTGATTTCGATGATCGTATGAGACCTTTATGCAATAAAGAATCTATTTCCTTTTTGCATAATTCCAAGTATTCTGAATTCATTTGGCAAGGTCTTGCCTTAGTAGGGATACTATTAGCTTCAGAAAACTCTTCCTGATATGGAAGTGTAACTACATGTTTTTTCCTATTCCAAAAAGCATTTGGATGTTCACTACAAATTTGTAATGAAAACTGATTTATCATAAAATCAATTTTTTCTCTCAATTTAGGATTTTTTAAAATCTCATCGATATTTAAAGTATAAATTTCTTGTTTAAGAAAATTGATATGCTGACTCTTCTTAGCTAGCATATCTTTCAACTGGTTTAAAACTCTAGTAATAGGTTCAGTTATAAACTGAAAAATAATATGTTTTCCTTGAAAAGTTCCTATTATCCCTTCTTTATCAATCCTAGTAATAGGAAATATTTTTTGTAAAAAGGGTGTTCCTAGTATAACTTGGTTAGACATATTTTTTATTAAAACAAAGCTTTGAGGTATACATACCTTATTTGTGCATATAGAAGCTGTTGGCAATTTGTACTCAATCTGCATTTTCTCACCATTAGCAGACCTTAAACTATGAGTAGTCTTATGAAAATATCGTGAAGGAATTAATCCTTCTTGAACACAATTTAAATCTGCTCCACTATCAACAAGAGCTATAAATTCTTTTTTGAAATTATAATCAATAAGAAGAGTAATTTTTATAAAAAACTTTTGAGAAGTAAATACTTCTAGTGTAGTTAAAAACTCTTCATTCATATCGCTAAAAATATTATCAAGATTTTCAGAATTAGAAGGGGTAGTGGTTTCATCCTTTTCTTTACCTTTTCCTTCAATTCTAGAAATCCTTTGATCTAATATCTTATTTTCTTTCTTGAGATTATAAATCTCTTTTTTGAGGTTATAAACCTCTTTTTCCAAATCCTGAGACGTAGTAGGTGAACCACTATGACTCATTTTTCTTTGTTCTAGAAGTCTTTTAACTTCTTTCATGGTGTATGGAGTATTATCCGTAGGAGCATAGAAACCCTTTTCCAATCCTTCGGATTCCTTCTGTTCGAAATTTCCTTTGATCTGATCGATAAGTTTAGATCTCACTTTGGAATCCTGTACCATTTTCAATAATTCTATTAAATTATCATTATCCAAAGTGTTAAGACTAAATTGAGAAAATAAATTATAAAATTCATCATTTTCTTTATTATCACAAGGTTGTCCAATCTTGCAAGGATCACATTCATCCTCAGAACTAGTGACAATATCACTTTCATCCTGGAAGACTTTATTTAGTTCTTCCTTGGTAGGGATATTTTCCTCACCTGGATCCGATATTTCTGGTTCAGAATTTAATAAGATCTTCAATAAAGAATCCTTCAGATCTTCATCTATATTAAGAGCTTTGATTCTCTCTTTGACCTTGCAGTCTTTATATCGATGACCAAACCTTCCACATTTCCAACAATTTAGTGGATTCTTGGCTTTGGCTTTAATGTCATCCTTTCGCTCTTTAAAAGCTTTTTTTCTTCTAGTACGCTTTTCTGTGCGTCTCTCTAAATATCTTTGTCTCCATTCTTGGTAATCATGTTTCTTACCAGTCTTGCTTTTATGAAGCTTATGAGACTTTGATTTGGTTCGGGTTCGTGGATCATCCATGCCGAATTGACCACAAAATTCACCCAACTGTTGTCTTTCATTAAGACGATGGCGTTTAAGCTCCTGATTTAGCTTGATATCATTACATAACGCCAATCCTTCTTGGATACATATTCCAACCAAACTTCCATAAGTATGGTCATCATAGTTAATATTGACTCCTTCTTGCCTAAGAACTTTTTTAACTCTTTCTGCAAAGAGGTTAGGAAGTCCATCTATAAATTTAGATTTCCAATGAGTGCTATTACACTCTGGTAACTCCATGACTCTACAAAGAAATGTATCTTTATAAAGTCTAAATGAAGTTAAAGTCTTACATCTCATATTCTGTAAGAGGGTTCGAATAGTCTCACTATTATCAGACCATCTTCCTGAAAAGTGTTCAATTATATTAACAACCAAAAAATAAACAGCATTAGTATTATCAGCTGTAGAAGTTCCTGGTTCACTTTTAACTGCATTCAAAATTTCATTTCTCTGGTCAACAGTGAGATAATTATCCCACCACCCTTTTAATTGACCAGTAAAACCCGAGGTAATCATATTGGCAACAGTTTTATCACTATTACCATTAGTCTTGCAAATCGTGTTATACATCATCATTCTATGCATAACTACATACATTTGCCTATTGGTAAGGCCATCAATATTCCATTCATATATCTGCTTACCGCTGAAACTATTCGGAGCATACATATCATCCTGCTCTTCGAATAGAACATCCTGAGGAGTAGGCCTAGGATAGTAAAACATCCTTTGCCTTGGTTTATCAGCAAATTTCGAACTATAAGAAGACTTTAATTTATTAATTTGATCATAAGTTAGTTTTGGAAAATCACTTTCAAAAACTTCATTTTCAGATAATGCATTATCACTTTCCTCCGTATTAATTAGAGGCTTTAGTGATAACTCTTTAAATTTCTCATTTAAAAACTTTTCTATATTATATGCATCAGGTTTTAATTTAAAATCTTCAACATCAGGAGGAGGCTGAATAGTTGGAATGGCTACTCGAGGTGGCTTTTCCAATTTTTCTTTTCCTGATGTGCTAGCAGTATTACTGCTTATTATAGAACATAATTTATCTATCTTATCATGTAAAGATACAATATGCTCACCCAATACATGAACATAAATATTAGTATAGTTATGCTGTTTTAACATAATATTAATATGTTTAACAGTAACTTGCAAAGTTTGCTCATCCCATAATGTAGCAAACGCTGCAAAGTCAAGTTTTTTCATTTTAAAAGGTTGCTGTGGAGGTAATACAGCATCAACAATTGTACCATTTGCCATTTCAAATTGCCTTCCCATGACAGCAATATTATTTGCTACATATCTTCCCATAAACCACAAGACAAAAGATATAAGCTTGTCATGCTTTTCAAGATCTTCATAGAATTCTTCTTGAAACGCATGTTGCTTGGTTTTATCAAAACTTTTAAAAAACCATTTCCGAAATAATGCCCATCTAGGTTTATAAAATTCTTCAGAAATTTTTTTTCTTGCGGGTGATCCCCGACTAAAATCTATTTTAGGCTTAAAATCCATTAAATTTCAAAACCCATTTCTGACTCAGTTATATCTGCATCAACATCATTCCTTTGTTGTTCCTTTATTGGAGCAACAGGAGTAACAATATTATCTTTATCAATTTTTAAACTATTATATCTAGGCATTTCTTCTCTTATTTGAGAAGTAGAAGCTCTAGAAGGGGTTTCAACAATATAATCAATTGGAGAGATATGAGAATAATACAAAGAATTGGATCTAGATAAATTTTTAGAGCTAGATCTATCCGATCCCATATTTATCCTACTTACAACGTCATCAGATTCAAATCTGATTTTTACATTGCCCTCTGGAGTCTGTTCAATTCCAGTTAAATCAGTACTTTTCAAATCTTTTGGAGGAGCAGCATCCTCCATGACCCACTCTTTAGGGAAATCTATTTCTTCCCACTTGATAGGTCTTCTGGTAGTAACCTTTGTTTTACCAAAATTAGTTTCTATTAAAATAGTCTCATTTTTAAAATCTATGATTTTGCACATAGGATTTAGAGTATATAATGGTTTAAAATAAATCCTATAACAGATACATATGACTTCTGTATTAGGCATATAGTCATAACCATGCAGTTT
This sequence comes from Petunia x hybrida, assembly GCA_037355625.1. Taxonomy (NCBI): domain Eukaryota; kingdom Viridiplantae; phylum Streptophyta; class Magnoliopsida; order Solanales; family Solanaceae; genus Petunia; species Petunia x hybrida. The sequence goes on from JBBBVM010000676.1 coordinate 836,380, forward strand.
AACATTTAAAACTAGGGCTTTTAAAGCATTTTCATCCGATAATGATATTTGTAAATTCGGATAAGCATTAAAATATACTGGGCCATAGGCCAAACTTGATTGTACAATCCCTATAAGGGATTTCTTCCAGTTATGGTTTCTACCATCCCTGAGAGCAGCTATAAACGTTTCATTCAGTCCTCTTAAAGTTAAAGGTTTAAATGCAACTTGAATCAAACCAATATGAATAAATCTATGAGTGTGCATATAAGGCAATAAATCATGCTGAGTCAATAAATTAAAGGTAGCATGATCATTATCAATAGTAATAGTATCTTCTGTAGTTTTCACTACTTGTTTCAAACCCAATTTCTCAAAGGTTCCTAACTGGTATATTAACTTAGGTTGAACTTTAGGAATAGTCCACTTGTTAAGTAAATCTAGGTGTTGTGGAATATCATATTCCTCCTTTCTACTGTTTTTAACAGTAGTCTTGTTTCTAATGATATTCATCAGAAAGTTAAGTGTTGAACTCGTCACCTATTGCTACAATCACTTCCCAAAGGCTTAATATATATATAGTCGTTGTCCTATTTGGGCTCGGGGCTTTGCCCCACTTTCTTGCATTTGTCATGAGGTTATAACCTTTATGTCCTAAGTGGAAAATTATGCGCAATAGCTAAAATTCATTTTTAGTCGGGAACATGCAGTCATGCACTAGTATATAGGGTTTAATTATTTGGACTGCCATCCAGGTATTTGAACATAATATCTTAAATGGCATATTAAACCCCATGTTGAAAGGAACTTTTTATAATTGCACATTTTAAGGATATATACACTATCCTAGCACAAATATTTAGTAAAGGAAATGTGGAAAGAATAAATCTTTCAAAAATAGCAGAAAAACCATTGAACATGTATAAGTTCACGTATCATGCACAATTCATTGCAAAAACTTCCTCCAATTTTATCAAGTGATTTCAACTGATATTGGAGAGAAAAAATGCGCTGACGCGGAAGGACTTCTAATTGATGGAAGCTACTTTGACTTTATTTTTGTCTCTAGTTATTTTAATGGAATAAGTCTTCTTTAGTTTTGACTGGTGTGCTGTTTGATAATTGGATGATGTGGATTTTAATTTTTCATTCAATAATTCATTACCTATTTAAAAGTTTGAATCTATATATATATATAAAGCAAAGGCTTAGGAAAGCTGACATGGCACTTCTCTATGGCCAGCAATGGTATTTATCTTTTTTCTCAGTTTTTTGAACTTTTCACCTTATTTTTCCTGGTAAAAGTATGATATATTTATGGGATTACCGGAACATTTAAATGATGTGTAACTTACAGTTAAATGCTCAACATTTACACTTAAAAAAACTTAAAAGTTGCAGGGATGCCTATTACTGTTCGACCCTTTCATATACCTAATTTAAGGAGAAACGATGAATGATAAATGCACACATTAATGATAAATAAAAGACCCAAATATCTGCTTCCAACCTTCCAAAGAAGAAAGAAACGGTAGCAATAATTAATGAAATAATGTGCAAATTTAAAGCCTTCTTAAAGCTGATCATCAAAAGGTTACAATAAACCACTAATGGTGCCCATTTTTCCCTTTATATATTTCGTATATAGGCCATTGAATTCAGCACTGAGGGTTTGGCAAGAACTTTGAATCCATACAAGCTACAGATGACCAAATCGATGGATCAAGTGACGGTGATGCTGGGACTAAAGCTAAGTGAAATGATGAATTGACTCAAAGTGGAGGTAAATTGCTTCACCCTTGACACAAACAATATTTGAAGTGTAGTATTTTCATATCTTCTTTTCACATGCCATAGACTTCTCTCTCTATATTTGGTAGGAAAAAAGTGTAGAGATAGAAGGACGTTGTATGATTGTACCAATAAAAATGAAAAAGAGTACAAATTAAGGAAAAGAAATAGTGTTGGAGATAGAGAATTAAAATGGTTCGATCAACGACAAGGAAGCTTAACGAAAGAGAAGCATGGAAAAGGAAGGAACTCTCACTTCTGATAATACCTGCGATACAAATAAGGAACAAGGACTCAATTTTGATCCTAGCAAGAGTCAAAGGAATAAGCAGATATGGGCACTGACTCATAGGTAAATTCAAAAAAAAGGTGGATGATAGGTAATTTCAAAGAAAAGGTAAATTCAGAAGGATATACATATGCGTAGCATGTGATACAGCATATTTGTAATGCATTTTTATTATAGAATAGTTTTTTTGGATAAGTTGGTTAGGAACTAAACAAATAAGTAGTAGCAGCAAAGGGTAGCAGTTTATTAGTTGTTTATATAAATTCAGCTCTACAGAAAACGTTATATTCAGAAAAAGAAACACAGTTTCTCTCAACTTTTCTTTCAAAGAAGATGAAAAAACGGAAGCAAATGTTAAAAAAGGAAAGGAGAAATGTTTAAAAGTAACGGATGCTTCTAATGACTTTTTGTGGTATTGAAGTCAAAATTGTTGTACTTTTTTTTTTTTGGTCTCCTTTTAGTTTTCTTTAAGTATTTAAAAAGTTTGACAATAAAAATATTAGATATCCTCAAATTCTAAGAATTTGGCACACAACTATAATTTTGTTTGAAAGTAAAAATATTAGATATACTCAAATTCTAAGAATTTGCCTATACTTTTGTTTTTCTTCTTTTTAGTTTAAAATTAAAATTTCTCTATTAAGATAGTATTTTTCTGTCCAAGTTAGGGTACAACAATTTTTGATAACTGTTTATTTTAATAATTCTTTTACTATTGAAAAAAAAATTGTTAGCCTTATGAATAATATATGTGTCAAAATTTCACACGAGGAAAATATTAAAAAAGCAAGGTCGATGGCATCTTAAGCTTACACCTCAAACTTTTATGTAATCATTTTGTTATATTTTTCAATTTTTCTTACTCAAGATCACATATATCGATTTAAATGAATTATTTTCTTTGTTTCTCAAAATACTTTATATTGAGTTTTTCATTAAAGTTTTGACATTAATTTTCAATCAAACTTTAGTATCTTTTCTTAGAACTTTCACTATAGCTCTTTAATTTCTTGCAAAAGCTAAGTGGAAGTTACTAACCATAAGTTATTGTGTTATTATCATTATCAATTTATCTCTACAAGTTTTTAGCAGAAATCCAAAAAGATTGCCCGTTCCTAGAATCTCGTCCTATCATGTGGAACTTATCCCAAACATATTTGCTTCCTTATATCTGTGTAGCCTTTCCCCGTTGATTTTGTTTTTTTCTTAGTTTTAACTATTTTTCTTTTGACATGTTAATTTAGTAGTTTATTTATACTATATGTAATAATGATATTATAAAGCTTGAATGTATTTAGTGTTTATGTTTAGTTGTATGTGTGGTAAAACAACAATCATAATCATGTATTTTTTATTCATGAGATAAATATATTAGGTATATTATTATATATGGACTGTTTGACTATTTTTTCCCCAAAAAGAAAAAAAAATGTATGGGCGAGAAATAAAAAAGAAAAATGAACAGGAAAATTACTAACAATAGAAACAACATTAATATCATCAATCCTATCTCAAAATATTAAAACAATGTTAATTTTTTATGAATTAAAAATATTTACCACCGCGCGAAGCACGGGCTACTTCACTAGTTTATCAAATATATTAGAGTATGCAATAATGAATATATACATCATATAATTATTTTATCATTGAAACTAAATATAACTTGAATACATATGTATATAAGTTGAAAACACCTACATCAATAACATACACATATTTTGATTGAAAATAATTATATATAAAAATACATATCATATAAGATAAATACGTTTTGTATTTACTTTGAATTGCAATAAATATAAATTTGAAACACATAATATAGAGTAGGCAAAAAGGTAGCTCGTGATGGAATTGGGTCTGATTTGCCTGTTAGGTGATTCATTTAATGAGTTTTTTTGATTAAAAAAAAAAAGGAATTAAATAATTAAGATAATCATGTGAGTTTAGTGGCTTCAATAACTAGGATTACTTTATAAGAGATTAATAGCGTGTTTAGCATTACTTCTCCAAAGCCAAAAGTGCTTTTTTTAAAAAAAATAATGATAACTTTTTTTTTTTTTGGAATTTTGAGGTGTTTGACCTACAAAAAAAAAGTACTTTTAGAGAGCAGCAGAAACAGTTTTTCTGTTGTTGGAGAGAAGTTACAAATATTTTGCTTTCAAGAAGCAATTTATTACTTTTTTTCAAGATAAAAATATCCTTACAAAAAATTCATATTACCAAATTATTCCTCATTAAGGTATTTCTCTCAACCATATATAGGATCTCCTATTATTTTTTTCTTTTTCTCTGCCAAAGCTACAACTACAATATCAAGTTCCTTGAATCTTTTAATAATTTCTTAAGGTATGTCATATTTCTAATTTGCTTTAAATATAATTTTAAGGTTGTATTCAGAGGCGTAACGTAACAGAACTAGATATTAAATCGTCGCGAGTTTTCGTCATATATGAGTTATTGTACTTTTTTAGTAGTGGATTTTGAGTATACATTGATTTTTAGAGTGATTTTTTAAAATTTATTTTGACTAATTTCTTTTGATATATTTAAATCATCTTTGAAAAGTAAGTAATCAATAAAAATTCCTAATTCTGTTATTACTTTGATTTAACTATATTTTATGTTGTTCAAAATATTAATCTATATTTTTACTTTACGTTTTATATTTTAACTAAACAATATTTTTTAATTACAGTCTTTTATGATAAATATTTAAAATTATTTTATTTCTAATAATCTAAGCGCTCGTTTGGTTGGCGTACAAAAGAATTAATACCTGCACTAAATCCCTCACAATATAACGCAGCATTTGGTTTATTTTGTAACTAGGTATAAAAATCTGCACTAATAATACAACGTTTGGTTTGAATTTACAAACCTGCACTAATTAATACCCGCATAAATTAATAGGTGAATCTATGTATTATTTTGCACGACATAGAAGATGGAATAATAATACGGGTATTAATAACGCGGGTATTAATTTATGAGAAGAAAAATATATCCTCACATCTCTTTACATTATTATTCAATAGTAAACAAACATCTATTGAATAATAAAATATTAAAATATAATCTAAATTATGAAAGGTGTACTAATTTTTTATTACAACAAATCATTCATTAACCAAGATATAATACCTGCCTAACTAATACATGCATAACTAATACCTGCATAACTAATACCTACATAACATACCTGCATTACTAATACCTGCATAACTTGTCTCCGAACCAAACGAGCACTAAATGTAAAATGACGTTAGATGTCCTTTTCGTAATTTGACGGTCAAAATTATTTTTCATAAAGATTAGCCAAACACAAATATTTATCGAAAGTGTTTCTCCAGTGAGTTTATCAAACACACACTATTTATTATCCAAAAGTACTTCTGCCAAAAGTATTTTTCAAAATAAGCAGTTTTTTTGCAGCAATGCCAAATGGGCTCTAAGTAATAGTTGGATGACTTTAAGCCCGTTTGGGTTAACTGATTTAGAGTAGCTGATAAGCATGCTGAAAATCGTTTATATGTGTTAGAAGCTGATTTGAAAAATAAGCAGTTACGTGTGTGGATGGAAGTGTTGAAACTGGTAATAAGTAGTTGGTATGTTTGGTAAAATAGTGCTGATAAGTATATTTTTTGTTAAAATGACTAAATTATCCATCAAGCTATTTACAAAAATATAGATTTAATTGTAATATCTTTACATTAAAAATAACAAATAGCAAATATAGAATGAGGAAGGAAATGAAAAAAATTATTAATTAGAAACTGATATTTCATGGATCACAAAATATTTCAGGGATAAATAGTAAATTACTTTGTCAAACTAAAAGTAATTATAAGATGAAAAACCATAAGTTATGAGTGACTAACTTATGGCTTATGACTGATTTTGGCTTATAAGCATTTTTAGTACTTGCCAAACGTGTAGATAAGACAAAAAATATTTATAAGCTAGTTTGGCTAGAAATAAGTGACTTTAATGAGTTATTTTCAATACATAAATGACCATCCAACTGATTAACTCTATGCAAAAACAACATTACCCCAAAAGCTAAGTATGAATAAAAATGGATAGTTACTAGTAAATAATTGCTTTACAGGCATGCAATACCATATATAACAAATATCGTCATAATTTTCTTGAACTTTAGTTTAATATAGTAATCTCGTTGAAATATTGCTCGAGATCAACTTTTAACACTCAACAAGTAGAGGGAAAACTCGAGATGAACTTTTAACACTTAAAATAATTGATTAAAAGGGCAGCTTAATTGTCAAACTATGACAATAAAAATATAAAATTGAATGAGGAAGAAGGAGATTGGATAGCAGACTCAGGTAGATAAGAAAGGGGATGATGAATTGGACAGAAAAATAGATTTTGAATCACGACATTCAACATAAAAAATGTCTTCTTATATTTTCTACTATTATCCCCTTAGACAGGTCAACTTATGTGTATGGCCGGTCTAAAGTTTTGGGGGGTGCTCCTTGTTATGGCAAAATGCGGGTTGAAAGTAGCATGATGGCTATTTGTTTGTACAAGAGTATGTTGAAAATTCCTTGAGGGAGGCAAGGCATGAGTAAGCAGACTTGGCAAACGACCGTGGCACGATGATATGGCAGCCTAGTTTCAAGATTGTGCCAAGAGTGGCACGAGGCAGCTTCTAGATGGCAAGTGTGCTGAGCGGTGGGTAAACGACTTAGCAGGCAAAGGTGTGACTTGGTGTCATGGCGCCAAGTCAAACATTGGCACAGGCAAAGGTTGGCACATGAGCTCAACAATATAGGCGAGGCGTGCAGACAACTATCAAGCGTAGGCCCATGCTTAGGTGCACAGGTAGGCATGTGCTGCACACAAAAAGAAAGTTTGGCGCACAACTGAGTGCCTCAAACATGCGGAACATGGGAAAAAGGTCTGCAAGTGGCACTACCAAGTGTAAAAATCGCTCCTATCCCTTTGTAGTTGCCTTGAGTAGATTCCACTTTATATATAAGTGTTTGTTAGGGTCATTTTTATACTTAGACAGAAATTAGAGTGTATTTTTAGGGAGAAAAATGTGACAGTTGTGGCGACTTTTGTGTTGGTTCCTTTGTATTATAGTAATTACTATAAAGGTTGGCAAAGACACTACAAAAAAAGGGCATTTTGTAGAGGTTCAAAATGCAGATTGTGGAGGTTTTCGACCTCTGCTATTTGCTGTTGCAGAGGTTCAACAAACCCCCTCAATTATCATGGCTACCATTGATTTGCTGCAGGTTACTGTGGAGGTTTCTTGAACCTCCATGACAGAAAATTGCAGAGGTTAAAAACCACCACAACTTGCATTTCCAAACACCACAAAACAGCGTGCCAATCCTGTAGCAAAACCATTGCTTTTACTATTCAGAAGGAGTCTTAACATACTACTTTAAGATTTATTTTAGCATGAATGATAAATTATAATCACTAAAATAAAATCAATTAAAATTTGAATGGTACTTAAGCAGTATCAACATTCATCAAACCACTCAAATATTACATAAAGTAGCATTATATGTCACTAAACTAAGTTCAAACACAAATCTTCCAAATTAGTCTATTAGACACATTTCTTAACATCTATTTCAACTACATGAATTATAATGGTTCTCATCTTCTGATGATTCTCCTACATCCATAGGTGAGACTTGTTCGCTAGATGAATAACTTGGCTGCAAAAAGAAAGAGTAAAAGATGTTAATATGTATTAAGAAAAGCAGAATTTAATATAGCATTTCACTATCAACAAATGTACTTCTTCAATTCTAGTCCCCTGATAGTAGATAGATTATAGATTGAAAAGATAAACTAGTTTTAGATTAAGAACCACAGTGCTCCTAATGAAAGATGACAACTTGAATGCCACAAGGTAACATGGTCTTATCTGTATCGAAAAAGAAAGGGCAACAACCAAGAAACATTGTTTGCAGCTTAACAACTTAGAGAAGTTCCATTGACTCCTTTTTTATCTACAAAAATGATAATTGTTACGATCATTTCTGTTTGATATTCTTAGTTTTTACAAGCTGCCAAGTTAAATGATTAAACATTCGTAAAACCTGTCGCTTGACCATCCTAATGCCTTTCGCCTTTCATAGTTGTGAGTATCTAACTTTTATAACAGGACTAGAGAAAAGGAAAAAGATGTAAGAAGGAAAATTGCAATGTCCAGGATCATGTACCAGTGAACTGTAATTGAAAGAAATATAGAGAACATACGAATAGTTAAGAAATACTTTTATAAAGAAAGCTTACTGTTTAACATTGAAGGAGCAGAACCAAAGATCTCAACAAATTGTTCTGGTATTGTCCCTTCTTTCATTATCATGTACGCTTTGAGAGTATCCAATAATTTATCATACTTCACTTGGCATCCAGAAGAACATCCAGCATCATTACTTCAAAAAAAAGTCTAATACCTCCCGGGCGAAGGTTTGTCTGTCTAAAGATATTGCTTGGAGCAGCTCCTAATCCCATATATCTTATCCTTCTAGGATGCTCTTTTCCTAGCACTTTATCAACGACATCACTTGGAGAAATTTCCGACTCATCCATACAGAGGCGGATCTAAGAATTGAAAAGTATGGGTGCACTAGGCATAAAAAAATACAATAATTTTGTTGGCAACAAGACTCAAACTCAAGTGCTCAGAGAACAAAGCTAACACTCTTGTCAATGCACCACTCCAGCATTTGTGATTATGGGTTCCCACTGTTAGTATTATCCTGAATTTTCAAAATATATACCTAGAATATCGAGTTTATTTGGCGGACTATGGGTTCTCGGGAACCACCTCCGACACCATAGATCTGCCCTGCATCCATAGTACTTTTACTTAATGCAAGCTCAATTTGTTCCTATATAAAATGTAAATAAATATGAAAATCTTAAGAGATGGAACCAAGTCAATTATAGAATGCAAGAACAGTAGTCAGTAAGAGTTCCTAGCAATTTCTCTTTAGTACTGCTATATGAAATGGAACCAAATCAATTATAACAAGAAAACTTTACCTCTTGGTACTATGGTTTGGCCACTTTTTAGTGAAACTATAGAGTTTCTAAAACTTGGTCAAAGCTTTATAAAAAGCAAATAGCTAGGTAAAATTTTTTACTATGTACCTTCTTTTCTCTTCTAATCAAACTTGAAGTATAATAAATTGTTACTTCTAATCAAAATAGAGGATAAATCTTACTGCCTTTTTTTTTTGCTACCAGAAGGTAGTTTTTTCAAATCACATATACTTGGATGTTCTAAAATTATTAAACAGTAGCAGAAGAACATCTATTATTAACATCATAGATTCAAGTTCAATTTTAAGAAATACTGAACCTAAAAGAAGAATGAAACATACCCCTTATTTAACCAAATATACCATTATCAACTTAAAGCTTCTTAACATATTCTCACTAATCATAAGATCCTCTTCTATATTGTTTTCTTGATCTTTTACCTAAAGAAGTAAAGATACAGTTTTTAAACAATGTCTTAATAGAATAGCAACCATTTGTTAAAAGAGTCAAGCTTTTAGCTCAAACAAGATCCTTTATATAATTTTAACAAGTTTCAGAAAGACCAACTATTGATCAGACAATCAATATTTAATATGGTCTTCAGTTAACAGAAACAAAACTCTCAACTATTTCAAATAGGTTGAAATATATTGCTCTTGCTTCAGTAAAAACATATGGTCTCTTGCACTAAAAAAAATCAAGGAGCACAACTTACACATATTGATCTTGCTTCCTCATTCACATAAGCTCCATTTGTTTCGAATGAGTAGTAATATAAATCTGTCCTCGTCCGGGCATTGTCCCTGTCTCAGCCATCTATATGTAAAAAAGCTAAGCATGAATATCATAAGTAAATTATAAGTAAGTTTCACTAATAAAGTAAACTAAAAGAGGTAAAAGTTATCACCATTTCTGTCATTCTTTTACAGATAGGTTTGGAGCCACCAGTGTGTGGATAGTTTTGTTTCTTCCAATTTTCAGCATTCCTAAGGCACATTTCTGACCAAAAGGTATCTTGCCTATAAGTCAGCGAATAAACATATTTATTTGAGTTCAACACAAGTATTTAGAAAGTACCTGAGTTGCTTCTTTGAAACGATAGTTAATAAAAGAAATCCATTGATCACGAGCAATTCTTTCTGGAACATTATTCATAATATGCTTTTTGGTCTTGAATAGGTCATAGAAATCAGTCTACAAATTATGCCTACTTGCACACCACTTCTTACAAAGAGAGTAATTAACATATCTCCGTGCAATTGGCTCAGTTGCTAGAAAATGAAAACAGGGCTTCAAAGATAAAAGTTGGTTTAGTTAGCCCAAAAAAGAAAAGAAATAAACTATAAAATTATTGAGCTTATACCTTTATAAAATTATCGAAGTAGTCATTGAAGTATGATTTAGGAATATCAGGCCATTTCTCATAGCTAATTAGAAATATGAAACAATCAGTTGTTAAAAGGCCACAGAAACCTGCGATAAGGCCTTGTGCTTCGCCAATAGGTCTATCATTGTAATCAAAATCCAAAATGATAAGGTCTCCCTTTTGAAAATTTAACACATCTCTAGTCTTCACTCAGAGCTTTTTGATATTTACTTGTGAATCTTGAACAAACAACAGAACCAACAATTTCAAGAGAAGCTGAACAAGTGAACAAAAGAAAAAAAAAAGAGGAGAAAAGGAGAAGAAAGAGAAGATGGAGAAAAATGAGACCAGCAACAATAATTACCTATTACAACTACATTCCAATGATGCATAGATTCACGTCTAAAATGCTTTTTGTATGGTGCTCATGGTGGCCTGGAATTAACAAAGAATGATGCCTGTGACGTGGCCTGAAAAGAAGGAGCTGGCTGCTTTGATGTGTCCTAAAATGAAGGAGATGGCTGTTTTGATGTGCCTTGAAAAGATGGAACTGGTTGCTTTGATGTTCCTTAAAAAGACGGAGGTGCTGGATGCTTTGACATGCCTAGAAAAGAAAGAGCTAGTTACTTTGATGTGCCTTGAAATGAAGGAGCGGGCTGTTTTGACATGGCCTGAAATGTGGAAGCTAGTTGCTTTGATGAGCCTTGAAATGAAGGAGCTGGTTGCTTTGACATGGCCTGAAACGAAACAGCTGGCCCCTTTGACGTGGCTTGAAATGAGGCAGTGCTGCTGTGATGTGGCTTGAATTGGAGGAGCAGGCGCCTCTGACATGGCCTAAAATGAAGGAGCTTGTTGCTTGATTGCCTGAAATGAAGAAGTTGGCCTCTGTGTTGTTGTATGAAATGAAGGTATTGGCCTCGGCGCAAATGTTGTCACCTCTGGTGTGTCATCAATATGTAAAGGTGGTAAGTGCACTGACTTTTAGAAGTTCTGGAAACGCTTTGTCTTCGACATATCTAAAAAAAATCAACTAAAGATATAACAAATCATTATAAAATAAACATCTAATCTGAATGTGCAAAGATTTAACAAATAGTCAAAAAATAAATAATCAATTAAGTACAATGATAAACATAAGTAAACAATTGCTTAAATTATATCAAGAAACTCAATTGAAACATACGCAACTAGAAAATCCTAATAAAGCCGAAAGTTATTCTATGGCATAAGCTATAAATTGTCAAATCTATGTCTATGTTCAGACATTTGTTCATCTATTGCAATTAGGATATTTTCATAGTTAACATCAAAAAATTCTTCAAACTCTTGCTGTTGGTATGGTTGATTCTCATATATTTCTTCATCAACATGTCCCATATCAAACAAATCTCTTGGCTTTAAATGTAAAGCCATACTCCATCCTTTATCTATTTCATCATCAACATAGTAGACCATATTTGCTTGAGAAGCTAAAATATAAGGATCGTGATCTTCATGATCACCAGTGTGAATCAATCTAGAAAAATTGACGCAATGATGCGGGGCAAATTGGAGCCAAAGCGCCAACCATCAAGAGCCAAGCTCGAGAGCACAAAGAAGACAAGTCACGGGCTCCGGAAGCCACTTGAAGATCATGAATTGGAGCACCATAGAAGGAGGACCATCGAGACCACAAGGAGAGGCTGAAACGACACAAAGTGAGGCGCCTCAAAAGGCTTCAGGAAGGGGCGGATCGCCTCCCACAATGAGCGGACCGCCTAGTCAGATGTGAGCTCTGTGGATCTTGAAGGGGCGGACCGCCCCTGTGCAATGGGCGGACCGCCCACTCTCTTGTGCAAATCCTCCAAGCTATGCAAAGGCAGACCGCCTCCCTCAGTGGCGGGGCGCCTAGTTTGCTGAGAGTCCATCCGATTTTCCTACTATTTTGTGGTGTAATTCCAACTATAGCCCTAAGTGACTTGTATTGTTTTAACTAGACTTAGGGGCTTTTAGACATTTCATTTAGAAGTATAGTGAACCTATAAATACCACACTTAGTCGTTGTATTTCATTAGCTAGTTTTGAAGATAGAATAGAGAAGATAGAATAGGCTTGACCATTCTTGTTGAAGCTTGAGCTTCATGTATCTCTTACTTGGAATCCATTGTGGATCGCCTCTAGTGTGACCCCATGAGTGGTTCAAGTCTGTTTTTCTCTTTGAATCAATCTACTTTGTTTAGTTTGATTCATTCTTTCTTCTATTTCTATTCTTCCCCTTCCCTTATTTCTTTGATCTCGTGTTTATCTTTTGTTTCTGCTACTTGTTGTTGCTTCCGCCCATTTACCCCCGTATCATCTTGGTATCAGAGCAAGTCTCGGGTTTCGTTCTTAAGAATCCATGTTGCTTATTCATCGTATCTTTAACTTATTATTATTGTTGTTTATGTTCTTGAGAAAAGAAGAAAAATAAAAAAAAAAGTGAAAAATTGCAAAAAAAATTGCTAGATTTCTTGATTGTGGTGATTCCTTTGGTGTTTACTTTCGAGGATTGTTTGTTATCATATTTCTGTTGATTTGGCACTCTTGTTACGTGATTTGGTGTTGAGAATCAAAAGTTGAAAAATCAAAAACCCCAAAGTTTGAAAAACCCTTGAATTTAATTGAAATTTCTTGATTTGGATTTGTTATGGATTGGGTGTTGATATAAATCATTGGAAATTGTTTTTAGTAGTTGAAAACACCATTGGGTACCTTCGGATTGGAAAAACACCTTGAAAATATTGGAAATTGGGTACCAAAAGACCAAGAACACGTAGTTGAAACTGTGCTGTGAAACCCAATAAGCGGACCGCCCACCCCTACAGGCGGACCGCCCAAATTTTTGTGGATTCTTATAAGTTTAAGTAGGCGGACCGCCCCTGTGTCTAGGCGGACCGCCCACTTCTGGAAGGGAGTCCGGGTGCTTCGTTTCGTGTGTTTTTGTGTTTCGTTTGCTTCCGTACTTCTTGGTTAGTATTTCTAAGGTATTTGTCCTACTTTATTAACACTAATATTTGAGCTTTTAGGGTGTTGTGTGTCCTGGAGTCTTTACTTAAAGTCGTAGAACTTGATTGCTTCAAGTAAGCATTTAAATAGCGTCCGTACATCGAGTCACGCAAAATCCATTCCGAACCATTACTTGGGTGCATTAGTTAATTGATCTTGCCATTGCCATTTCTAAGAGAACAAGAAGGTCTTGAGTGGAAAAAGGCTTGAGCGGTGAGAACAATAGAGTGTGGTCACAAAAGCCAACGACCTTGAGTGTATATACGAGCGGAAAAAAAAACTGAGTGACATCTTTTAAGTGATACACGTGAGGGAGTGAATTTATGAGGTCCTTTACTATTTATTGTTACAACTATGGCTTCGGATGATGATTTTGGAGGGTACGACTCGTGTGGGAATGATGGAGACTATGGTTCCTATGATGGTGATGATGGGTATTGCTATGACGATTCGAGGAACCAAGGCTCGTATGATGGTGAAGCGAGTCACTATGTTAATTATGAAGATGAAGAAGACTATGAGACTTACGAAGATGAATGTGAAGATTCTCATTCTTCTAGTCAAGAATTTGAAGAAAGTGACGCTTCAAGGTATGATAATCCTACTTACTCTTTTTGTGATTAAATTGAACATGATGGTAGTGATATAGAGAGAATGGATGGTGAAGTTGCTTATATGAATTGTGCATATACATCTTCTCTTGGTGTTGCTTGTGGTGTACAAGGGAGTAGTTGAAGTCCTTCCATTAGTATGGGAGGAGGTGGTGGTTGTTCCATGGGAAAAGGGAAGATTGCCTACTCTACTTGTACTAAAGGGGTAAATGCTCCTAACTCCCATGTGAAGGATGGAAGTGGGAATGGTGAGAAAAGTGTAAATAGGACCGAGTTATATCAAGCTTACCTTCGGGACATTATGACCAAGGTAGTTGCCATTGACACTCAAATCCAACACTTAGAGGATAAAAGGGATGGTACGAGTAGTTCTATGGGTTGTGGAACCAAGGAGGGGAGAGTAGGTATCTACCAAACTCCTACTTCAAGGAGTTCCTATGGGTTCTATGATGAGACTCCTTCCTCGACTTTCAACAACACATCTAAAGTTGGAAGTGTGACGGGAAGTGGAAGTTATCCTAGTGGTGTTGCTAGGAGAGGAGGGATAAGGGAGACTCAAGTTGATGGTGATGCTAGTCGTGGACATTCAAGTTCTTCCTTAGATGTACCTATACGAAACTTGGGTAGAAGTAGGTTTGTTATTGGGGTAAATGGTTTTGGAGGAAACTTGCTCCAAATTGGTGAATCCGATGTCAATTGCATTAGCCCTTCTTTAGTTAATATGCTAAAGATACCATGTTATGCTTTAAATTATCCCTATGAGAACAAAGGAGTTTGGGTTTCCAAGGAGGCACGGGTATTTATATCTCATAAGGGTTACAATGAGTACGTTTGGTGTGATGTGTATCCCGTACCATATGTGGGTGTTTGGCTAGGTGAACCATGGTTGCATAACAAGGAGGTTCAATATAATGCTAAACGGGATATATAATTAGTGACTACGGGTCAACGGGTTTATGAGTTTGCACCCTACGGAATGAGGGGCAAGATGACCATTCAATTACATGCTTGGGTTGTGCAAAAGAGAAGGGAGCGAGAACTTCAATCCATGGTTGAAATTGAGCAATCAAGAAGTCCTACAATCACAAGAAAAGGTGGGACTAGTGCTAGAAAGGAGTTGACAAGTGTCAACAAGGTGAACCCCAAACCACAAGCTTCAAAGCCAAGTGGTTCACCAACAAAGAAGAAGGAGAGCTAAAGTGATGAGTCTCCAAGTCCTAGATTGCGGATTGATGTTAAGAGTCCACCTACTCCAGCTATGGGTATTCTTGGGCCTCGTCCCAACTCACCCGAATATGAGAGACAAAAAATTGAGAGGAGTAAGGGAGTGACCGGTGACATTCCTCGAGTGGAAAAAGGAGAGGATGTGTGGAGTGATATGAGTGAGATGTCACCACCCGAATCTACACCCAACCTTGAAAAAAAATGAGGGAAAAGAAAGAGGGAAAAAGAACCATTGAGAGTGAGGACACCCCTTATTCCAACCTTAACCCTTTATCTTTTTCTTCTATTTGTTTGAATTCTTGTGTAGGTACTCTTGGAGGCAAACCAATGGGCGCCAATTATGTTCTAAAATGGAAGGATAAGGTGAAGAAGATCTTCAATGTGAGCTTCAAGGTGAAGGAACAATTCATGACACTTCAAGTGCATTGAGTGAGCAAGATGGCCACTCAAAGGTATGTGAAAGTTCTTCCCTTGAACATCTTACTTTCTTGTCATGTGATAGTGTTTGTAAAAACTCTATATTAGTTGATGAATTGTGTGATTACAATGTGTTTGCAACTAGTGTAGAGTCGGTTGGTCAACTTATGTGTGATAGTGAACCACTAGTTGAGAGGGATGATAAGCCACATCATAATGTGAGCTCGATTTTTATTGAACCTCTATTTAGTGAAGAATGTGTAGTTTACCTAGCTTGTGAACCTTGTTATGACACCCCACCTATATTTGATAAAGGGGAAGCCGAGTTGAATGAATATCCTATTCTTTCCCTTGATGAATTGCTGGATAATGGTGAACCTATGTGTCGTAGTGAGGATGGTTGTGAACTTAAGGGGTCTCTAGAGTAGGATATGGATCGATTTGTTTTCGATGACTCCTCAAGTGAGAGTGAAGAACCTAGTCTTGATACTATACTTTTGTGTGACCATGAATTTGAGGTGCATGCTTTTACATTTCCATTGTTTGAAGACAATCTCACTTGTGGTAGTGAATTGTATCGGACTAGAGTTGGTAGTAAAATAGAACCTCCATGGTTTGTGAAGTTAGACTCTATGGATGATCCATTGTTTGGAACTCCAAGTGGGATGAGTGGTCCTGATATTGGTTGTATTGAACCATCTTCTAGTAGTCCTAACCTTCATTGTGTGGACTATAATGATGAAGAACCTATTTTGGAGACATTCCTTTAGAATTTGTCAAGTGAGGGAGATTGTCTTAGAGGTAGAGTTGGAGGTGAGGAAGTCACTCATGGTGTATGTAAGAGTGCTTCCAAGAAAGGGAGTGGAGTATTTGATGTTAGTTACCAATTGAACTATTTTGTTTACTCCACCCACCTTGGGTGTTGAGCATGCCAAAAGCCGATGTGTCACATTATGATAATATCGATTTGAAGGCTTGGTGTGTTGGTCATAAGCTTAGGGGTCATAGGGAAGTTGATTGCTATATCTTACATGTTCCATGTCCTATTGATCTCTTTGCTTGTTCTTGTGTTGGATGCACTTTCCTTTGGAGTCAAGTACTTGTTATTTCCTTTGGGAACATAAGCTTTTTACTTGTTATTGATGCTTGGCTCTATCATAAAAGTGTGTGTTCCCACACTTTTGGCGCTAACCTATTCTTGTAGTAGGAGATATTTTGCTTGTGTTGTCTTTGGATGTAGGCTTTGATGGTTTGATTTCAAGGACGAAATCCTTTCAAGAAGGGGAGGATGATGCAAGGCAAATTGGAGTCAAAGCGCCAACCATCAAGAACCAAGCTCGAGAGCACAAGGAAGACAAGTAATGGGCTCCGGAAGCGACTTGAAGATCATGCATTGGAGTATCATGGAAGGAGGACTATCAAGACCACAAGGAGAGGCTCAAATGACACAAAGTGAGGCGCCTCAAAGGCTTCAGGAAAGGACGGACCGCCTCCCACAATGGGCGGACCGCCTAGTGAGATGTGAGCTCTCTGGATCTTGAAGGGGCGGACCGCCCCTGTGCAATGGGCAGACCACCCACTCTCCTGTGCAAATCCTCCAAGTTATGCAAAGTCGGACCGCCTCCCTCAGTGGCGGGGCGCCTAGTTTGCTGAGAGTCCATCCGAGTTTCCTGCTATTTTGTAGTGTAATTCCAACTATAGCCCTAAGTGACTTGTATTATTTTAACTAGACTTAGGGGCTTTTAGACATTTCATTTAGAAGTATAGTGAACCTATAAATACCACACTTAGTCATTTTATTTCATTAGCTAGTTTTGAAGATAGAATTGAGAAGATAGAATAGGCTTGACCATTCTTGTTGAAGCTTGAGCTTCATGTATCTCTTACTTGGAATCCATGGTGGATCGTCTCTAGTGTGACCCCGTGAGTGGTTCAAGTCTCTTTCTCCCTTTGAATCAATCTGCTTTGTTTAGTTTGATTCGTTCTTTCTTCTATTTTTGTTTTTTCCTTTCCCTTATTTTTTGATCTCGTGTTTATCTTTTGCTTCCACTACTTGTTGTTGCTTCAGCCCATTTACCCCGTATCACGCAATTAAATTTCCAAACATCTCTCTTGAATCCTCTATCCCGAGTGGTGTTAGCCCGTTGGCATTTGAAGAGCTCAACCTTGAATTGACAATAATAATAAAGCTCAATAATATCTTCTAACTTCCTATAATATAGCAGGTCTGCTTGGCTTGCATTTCTATTGGCAATAGATACAACACAAGAGGTGTTAGAGGTAAGAAAAACTGTACTATTTTAAGTTGTCAATCCTTACTCTCTGGACAAGGTTTGAAATTTGAATCCATTAATGTTATAAGCAGTGAACCTTCTAGCATCTTGCATTGGACCTCGTGCTAGGAACTTCAGATCAATAGAGATTGTGTCCTATATCTGGTTTCATTATCTAAAAATAACAAAATTATTTTAGTCAAGTGTGATAATTTCAAATAAACTAGCTATACAAAGCAAAATATTACTATTCCAGTCACTTTCCCGCTTAAAGAACCACTCAAGAAACTCTTTATTAATTCTTCTTTCTACATCTACTGCTGAAGGTCTTCATCCCTTGGGCTCCTTCTTGTGTAATCCTTAAATTCACGACAAATTAATTTATATTAATTAGTGTAAAGGACATTTGAACAATTGCTTTAAGAAAATTGAAACATGTCACTACACAAACTAAAGAAGAGTTCTAATTTTAAAGAGCCATATATATATATATATATATACCCCTACAAGTAAATAGATAAAATCTAAAAATACAAAAAGCAGATGGCAGTTAACAAACGAAAGAGCTATATATATCAGCAGGTACTAATAACTTTTATCAGATTTTAAATATGGAAACAACTCCCATTTCTAAGAAAACTCAAAAGGGGTACAACAGAAACTTCAAGAATGATGGAACAAACATTAAAACAATCAAAATTAAGCATAGTACATATAAAGAAATGCATTAAAATCCGAAAGTATAACAAAGGTTTTTTTGCCAAACTACCACATCTATATTATGTAGACATATTGACTATTATGTCTAGCCCTCTCTTGGTATTTGTTGTCAAAAGAATGAGCTATCCACAATTTCAATAGCAGGGACAACCATGAAAAGAGGAACTATATTTTTGAGTCATCATTATGCTGAATTTGATGCTCAGCTAATATTTGGATATATAACATTCTCATACAAGAACCACCCCATCCCTATTGAGCTACCTGAGGTGCAATGGAATCTCCCATCACCAAAGAGAATTGGGACTTTCGGGTAGATCTAACAAAAAGAAAGTCACATCAAATGAAAGAATAATCAGTTCAAAGAGATAGATGCAAGAAATACAGAGAATTCTTGAACATTGAGATCACATGTTTGAAGAATATACAATTGGAAGAGAAATAAATTGTTACTAGAGGTAGGTTTGTAGATTAAGAGGTTTGAGGAATATACCAACCATAGAAAATCAACAGCCATAGAAAATAATATACCAGCATCAAAATAAAAGCCATCTTTAGTGGAAAGAAAATTCTCAACCAAAGAAGAAGAAAAATGAAAGCGAGAGCAAGTCGCAACTATAAACTGAAGAAACGAAAAAAGAAAGGATTTTGAAGAAAATAGGTAGAAACTCCAGTAGATGTCCAAAGGTTATCAGTGACTTACTTAATAAATGGCTTCACGACTGCGTAATTAAGCAATACATATCGATGAGCTTGAGTCTTTATCAAAGGAGTCAAGGGAAATATTGAGGAGCCTCCAACTGATTATCTTGTGGAGGAAACATAGAAGACATTTCAGCAGCCTCATTAAGGTTCGGTTCATCATCCACTCGTCTAGGCCTCTTCACCCTTAACTCAATCCCCTCAAAGTAATGGGAACAAAAAGTTAGAGCTTCTTCAACTATGTAACCTTCAGCTATGGAACCTTAAGCTTGTGCCTTATTCCCTACGAGAAACTTAAAATGACCTAATAATCTGTAATTAAAAAAAAATTAAACTAAGCAGTTAAACAAAAATAAAATGAAAAGATTAATTCAAAATTGTGAATAAAGAATATTTTACCTTTCAACAAAACACATCCACCTGTAATATACTGGACCACCTTGTATTGCTTCATCCACTAGATGGAAACTTAAATGAACCATAACAGTAAAAAAAAATAGGGAAGAAATAGAATCTACAAGTGATAAAGTGTAAGCACAATACGATCTTGTAGCTTTTCCAAGTCCTCGAGGCTCAAACTTTTAAGACAAAGTTGTCTAAAAAAGGAAGAAGCTCTACCAAGACCGCAACAACTTGCTTTTGCAGCACATTGCGAATTATTACTGGTAACAACTGTTCCATCATAACGGGACAGTCATGACTTTTTAATCTGAATATCCTCTTATGGTTAGTATCAATATAGCAAGAAATATTACTTGAGTAACCATCTGGCACCGAGATATTCTTTAAAGCTTTGAGAAATGTCTTTTTTTTTATGACGTGGAATTGTAAAGACCGCAAGTCGACAATCTTCATTCTCATCTGGCCAAAGATCGTGCCTTATACGCATATCTTGTAGATTTTTTCGCACCTTAAAATTATCTTTTGGCTTATCTTTATCATTGAGCAGAGAATATATATCATTCTCAAATATATATTTTTTTTATATGCATAACATCTAAATTATGGGGCAAGGAGTTGACTTCCCAGTATAGCAGATTAAAGAATATGGTTCTTTTCCTCTACTGTTGAGTTATACCTTCTCTAGATCTTTTTTTGCTCTCATTCAACTCTAATGGTCTTCCAAATGTAATGTCAATGTCTTTCACCTATTGTAAAATCTTTAATCCAAACAACTTTTTTGGCGGGTTCCTTTCCTCCACATTGCCATCAAACTGACGTCTCATCAATCTAAATTTATGAGTTCTTGCTAAAAATCAGCGATGACCAATGAAGCACCACTTTTTACTATGGCGAAGCCGACAAGGTTCTGTATCAAAATTACACTTGGGACAGGCCAAACCAGTATGTATGTTCCAACCAGATAAGATATCCAGTCCAGGAAAGTCGCTAACTATCCACATAAGAGCTACCCGCATCCTAAACATCTCATTCTTTGATGAATCAAAAGTTTCCACACCCTCAATCCACAATTGATTGACCTCTTTAATAAGGGGTTTCAGGTAAAGATCTATATTATTTCCTGACGCACGTGGACCTGAAATGATCATCGAAAGAATGAAATTTGATTTTTTTCATACACAGCCAAGGAGGAAGATTATATAGAATTAAAATAACTGGCCAAATGCTGTAATTTGTACTCATCATGCCAAAAGGGTTGAAACCATAACTTGCTAGGCCTAGTCGAACATTCCGTGGATTAGAAGAAAATTCTAGAATGTTGTATCAAACCTCTTTCATGCCTCACCATCTCTAGGATGCCTCATGATTCCATCTTTGTTACTTACCTCCATATACCATCTCATATGCTCTGCTATTTTAGAGCACATGAATAACCTCTGCAACCTCGGTTTAACTGAAATGTAACAGAGGATTTTCGCAGGCTTCCTCTTTTGCTTGTTTTTCTTTTTACCTACAGTAGGCACATGATCTTTATTTAACTTGTTATTAGGCTTTCATCTAGAATTATGACAATACCTGCATGTTTTCTCATTAGCATCATTCTCCCAATACAACATACAGTCATTTGGACAAGCATCTATCTTGATATAACCAAGACAAAGCTTGCTGATGGTTTTCTTGGCCTCATCAAAAGAACCAGGGACCTGTGCAAAGCTAAATGTGTCTTTCAACAAATTTAGTATCATAGTCATTCCCTTATCACTTAACCCTGACAAGCACTTTATGTGATATAGTTTTAATAAAAATTTTACTTTCGAGTACTTGGGTCCTTCATACAGTTCTTGACTTTCCTCTCTAAGCAACTCAAGAAAATCATTGTGATTTGAAGAAGACTCATCATTTAACATTTCTTCTCCCGCTACTTGTGATAGACTTACATCGATGTCTTCCTGCCTTGAGCCCACAAATGCTTCATTGATTAGAATTTTTACAGTATTTTCAGCATGCAGTGTTGCCCGCATAACCTCTATGTTTCTATAGTTATGCATCACAATTATTTCACTATGAATAGTCCAAATGACATAATTTTCAGGGAATAGCTTACAAATTAAATGCACAAACACAATATCTCTAGTTTGCCACCACCAAAATCCACATTCAGGACAAGGACATTTTATTCTATCTCCCACAATGTTATTTCAAAATACAAAATACAAAATCTAGAAACTGCTTCAAACAATCAAGTATTCAATGGTGTTTATTGGCTTTCCAATCCATGTTTTATCCATTAGAAAGTATTAACTATTGATGCGATATTGCATATCTGATGAACTTTTCAAAGTAAAATTCAGAGAGAGCAACATGAAGTTAAGCTAAAAAGTATCTATAGTTCATTGAAATATGTAAAAAGTTAGTTCTCTAAAAATTGCTTTAAATCAGTGCTTAACCATAGATTTGAAGTGCAACCAGTGAGTGTTTTTGATGCAACCCGATGCTCATCCAAGCCCTTTACAAGGAGCCAAGCTAGAGAGTTGCAACATCTACATGCAATGTTCACATAGCTGGAGCTAATTGGGCAAGTCTTGGAGGTTCCAGGGAAGTTTTGCATACTTACTGCCTCTGGAACTGAAAGTGTTCATCGCGATCGCGTGCAGAGACGCGATCGCGGAAGGCAAAGGAGAAGAACTTCACGATCGCGAGACCCAGACGCGATCGCGAGGAATCGAAAATACAGAGCTGCACGATCGCACGTCCACAGACGCGATCGCGTAAGGGGCGGGTTGAAGGCGTACCTGCGCGATCGCGTGACCATAGCCACAATCGCGCTGGCATGAATTAAAGCTCTGCGCGATCGCGCTGAGACGAGGACCAGAAAGCCCAAGAGTGGCTAATGAATTGAAGGCCCATTGTTAAGGGTTAATTAAGGCATTTGTGCCATGTATAAATACTCCTAAAGTCATTAGTAGACCTAGTTTTGATGAATATTGATCATTGTGAGGATTTGGCTAAGCTTGTTTGCTTCAGCTTATTATTGTCCTTGATTTGCAATTAGCTTAGCTAATTGAGGATCAAATAGTTGGAATTTTATTGTTTAGGTGATTAAGGGGGTAATTAGGTTAATCTTTCCCTAATTAACTTCCTTAATTCTTTTCTAAATCAATTGGGTCTCACTTTAATTCTTGTCTTTTTCATTTGTATCTTTGATTATTCATATCATTTGGTATCAGAGCTAGATTAGTGTTTGTTTTAACAATCACTAAACCAATTCTTGTTCATCAAAGTCAAAAAAAAAAAGTCAAAAATCCAAAAATATAAGTCTTAGGATTAGGTTTCTATTGGTTGAAATTTTTGGTACCATTTGAAGATTGTGATTACTAGAAACTAATTCCAAAAGGAATTAGACAAACAACAACATATTGGTGTTGAATTGAAGAAATCAAAAGTTAGGATTCTTCATCAAAGAATTTGGGGTTTTTGCATTTGGTTGTTGAAATCGAAGAATCAATTACTGGGGTTTGTTCACGGACCAACAAGGAGTATACATCTCAAATTTGGAGCAAAAACACGGTGGTTTGCGAAGATTCAAGTTGAAAAGTGAGCTTCAAAATGGGGTTCTGCTTCAGACCCAGAAGCTTACGTGATTGCGCCAGCTTCAGCGCTATCACGCAGGCCAATCATGAAAAGGCCTACGCGATCGCAACACTCATACGCGATCGCGCATAGTACCACCAGCAATTCTTTGTGATCGCGAACAACGCACGCGATCGCACTGAACAAAAATTTCCAGAAAAATATATTCTTAGACAAAACCTTTGCAACAGCCCCGTAACAGTTTCCAATCAACCGGAACTCAATTTCACCATCAAAAACAGTGAGTTTCTAGATCACAAACCAAATTGCATCCAATTCCAAATCCGATTCGTGCCAATTCGATTCGTGCCTTTCTTTCTTCCCTTTCTTTAAACTTTCCTAAAGTGCTTTCGTCAGTTTCAATTATCTGTGTCTTGTCACAACAATTCCTTCCGATCTCGAATTAGTTGAGTTTGATTGTCAAGTTGGACTTAGTGTGCGAAGAACAAACTTGCGATAGCCAAAGAGTGGAAAAAGGAAAGTGAGGAGAGAGCATTAAAGTGAGTAAAAGCCGAACGCTGAGTGAATTGAGTGACATCAATTTGAGTGTAAACACTTAGGGAGCAACTCGGTGAGGACTCTTTCTACTAACCTTGTTTGTTTACTTGTTGTAGGTACAATGACTCAAGAGGGGAACGAAGGGAACATGGAACTTAAAACCATGATGAAAGCCATGTTGGAAAAGATGAACTTCTTGGAAAATAAGATTGATGGGTTGGATGGGACGGTGAAGGAGCTAACATCAAAGAAAGAGCTTCGGGAAAAGGAAAAACAAGTGGTTGGCACACCTCCAACCGTGGGGGTGCGGGGTGATAGACCAAGCCAAATCTCTCGGGCCAACGACCGCTACTCTCAAATGGTGGTCCAAGATACCTATTTGCCAAACGTCACTCCAAAAGTGAGGGATCCTACTCATGATCTCCCAAGAAATGAGCAACCAAGGAATGACACTCCAAGGCCACTTGATGTTGAGGATTTTCATAAGGATGAGAACTATGACAATGAACCATTTTGTTATCCGGGTGAAGCACAACGAGGGGGAGTTCCTTTTGGGGGAGCTAGAGATCGAGGTGGTCGATTTTGGGGGATGTTACCAAGGGAGAGCGGATCGTGATGGAGACTACTATGACCATGGGGGTTATGGTGGACAACGAAGGTATAATGATGAAGATGGCGGGGGTTGAACATTATCAAGGTCAACCTACCTCCCTTCCAAGGTGAGAGTGATCCGGATAAATATATAGAGTGGGTGGTCTCGATGGAGAGAATCTTTCAAATCAACAATGTCTAAGATGCTACAAGGGTGAAATATGCTATCTCACAATTTGAAACACAATTGCTTATTGCCAATGGGGGTTGGGCGGCTTTGAAAGGCATGATGGAGGCTCGGTTCCACCTCCACACTATGAGGATGAATTGCTCAAAAAGTTCTACAATTTGAGGTAAGGATCCAAGAGCGTGGCGGAGTATTTTGATGAATTTGAGAGGACTAGGATAAGGGCTAACGTGCTAGATGATGACCGGTCTCTCATACCAAAGTTTCGTGGTGGTTTGAATAGGGAGATCTCATCCCAAATGGAATTGCTCCGGTTTGAAAGCTTGATTGAGGCATTCCAAGTGGCTCAAAAAGTAGAGAACGGGATCAAGCTAGACAAGTCTTACAAAGCCAAAAACATTCCATCCACTTGGAACAAAGGAAAGGATAATGTGAAGACTTATACCCCATGAGATAAAGCTAAGGAGCCCAAGCATGACTTCAAAGGCAACTTTGAAAGAACCAAGCCTAAGGAGGAGCCCAAGTGGGAGGTTGTTACTTCCCACGATTACACCACTTTACTGTTTTAAGGACCAGTTCCTTAAAATGTGTTCCTTTACTCCATGATATGCAGAATTGAAACTGTAAGTAATTGAACACCAGATATTAGCGTGGAAAAACCCCTTGACTCGGGATCAAAAAACCACGACCTACTTCACAAGTAGGATTTCAACTTCACTATGTAAAAAGACCCACTTGGTTACAAGACTCACTCTTACTAACCTAGGACTAACTCTAATCCTTTAGTGATCTTTCTCACGATCAGTGAAGTTGTGTCAAGTCCACGACTTGAACAAGAAAGTTTACAACTCGATTATTGCTTACTACAGTTGAACTAAGACTTAAACTTTTACAAGATTCAATCTAAGGAACAGGTTCTAACTTAGTTCTACTGTAGCTAACTGATTACACAAATAAGCTAATGACTCTTTTAAGCTTTTGCTCGATGCTCTCTGTATTTGTGCACACTTCTATGGCTGATATGCTCCACGTTTTATAGCTCCAGCAGCCAAGAAGTCTTGAGCAATTAGAACTCCAAAGCTCCCTCGAGTTTGAGTCCTAATTGGATTCTACTCTTTAGAATCCGGATCTTCTATACTTATCCTTTAGTTTATGCAATTTTTTCATATCCGTTTAGACCTGCATAATTATCAAGATAAACATTAGTTTTAGGATAACTAATAATATCTCAATTTAAACGATTTTGCATGAATTATCTATCTGCTGCAGTGATTCAAAGGAACAGGTCCTTTGAATCCGTTCCTCAGTCATCAGTCAAAACTCCAAGCTTATCCAAGCTAACAATTTCCTCCTTTTTTTATGATGACAAACTCATACGCATAGCTATATAACCTTAATGTCCTGAAGTACAACTTAAGCTAAAAAACAATCAATCAGTAAAGAGTTTATCATTAAGGAACAGATTTTCAATTAGGTATAACTTCATGCAAAATCAGACTTACTCTTCCCCCTTTTGGCATCATTGAAAAGGTTGCAAAAAAAATATAACTCAAGTGTTAGAATTAATCAGCACATGGCCAATGAGGCAACTCAATATGCAAACATAAATCATATTAAAGCAACTGCAAAACAATGATATTAGCCATCAAAGACAATTCATTAAATCAAAAGATGAAATTAGGGGATACAAGCAAGTACTACAGAATTATCCAAAGACTAAAGAAGAAAAAAGACTAAGGCACTAGACTAGGCTAAATCCCACTAGACAAAAGATGGCTAAAGGCTAAGGTGGTCAGGATGTGGAAGGACCAGGTCCCTGAGATTTGTTAAGCAACTCAAACATCTGCTTGAGCATTCCCTCATTGGTCTCCTTTGCCTTTGTGGCCTCTGCCTTCCAGTAATTCCTCTCATCTTCCAACCTTGCTATCTCAGCAGCCTGAATAGCAACATGTTGCCTAAGTGCCCTCACTTTGTTGTTCAATGGCTGCCTCCCAACACCATCCTGTGGAGGATCAGCCTGAACTGGAAAATCACAGCTTATCAATGTGGCACAGCCAAATTTTTCTTTCTTTGTAGCCTTCACTACCCCTTCCAAGGGAATCTTCAGTTTTGCAAACACATCAGTCAAGATGAATCCAAACGGCAAGGAGTGCTTTCTCTTCCCAGCAATCACCCTTTTTATCAGGTGGATCATAAAGCTGGGCCAGTTGATCTGCTTTTCAGTGTCCAACAGTTCCATAGGGACCAGGTCCATGAAACTGGCAACTCCTCTTTTCTCCTGCCTTGGCATCACAATCTTGTTCACAAACTCGAATAATACTTGGTGCTGTGGGTGCATCTCACTCTTCTGCACAGCCCTGGGTTTCTCTTCCCCTTCATTCTCAGCAAACTTCCTAGTGATCTCCAGATCAGTAGGCAAGTTTGTCAAGTCAGGCCAAACCTTCTTGACATAGCTGTTATACCCAGTAAAAGGAATCCCCAACAGCTCACCAAGTTCCCTTGTATCAAACATAATCATATTTTCATTAACAGAGGTAGTAATCATGTCTTCTTTGATGGAGCAGTTCTTGTAGAACTCTTGCACCATCCCCTTTGCACGCCTGCCAGAGATCTTAAGGACCATGTCCCTCCAGCCCTGAGCATGCAGTTTTTGCAGCAACCATAGCATCCCTTCTTCTTGCACATCAGACAGTACTCGACCTTTCAACACCTTCCTGGTCAGCATGTCATCATGAACACAGTGTACAGACTCATCACCTTCAGCTTCACTATCACTCTCATCTCCAGCAAAGGATTCATCACTGTCACTAGCAGAACTTTCAGACAGAACAACTCTTTTGGAGGACCTGGTCCTCTTAGCAGATTTTTCTACAGCCTTAACAGAACTTCTTGTTACCCGTCTTTGAACAACTTTTCTCTTCTTGGATTTAGGAGCAACCTCCTCAGTATCTGCCATATCATCATCCTCACCAACATCATCAAATTCAATGTCCTCCAGTTCTTCCTCTTCTACAGAGTCAACACCCTGTTTCCCTTTCCCTTTTCTGCTTCTTTCTAAAGCAACAGCTAACTATTCATCGGCAGCTTTAGCAGCACTTCGTGTCCTCCTAACCCCAGAACCAGGGGTTGAGGCAGAAGGAACAGGTCCTTTTCCCTTAGAGGAACTTTCAACTTTCTTCTTAATTCCGGGCTTATAACTATTACCTATTTTCTTTAACTTAGCAGCAATTTCAGCAGTCACCTGGTCATCAATAGGTCCCTTCCTAGCTAATTTTCTTTTCAGACTTCTAATGTTGATCAAGTCCACCAAAGGCCTATCACTATCACTTATAGCTTCATCAACATCTATAACATTCTCCATGGGTGCTCTAAAAGCAGCCTCTGGAGACCCCGATGACCCATGCATGGGTGCTTCCAACCTCTTAACTATTTCTTCTTCCCCCTCAAGAACAGCCTCAGACCCCTCTCCCTTTTCTTCCTCATCTATCACAACATTCAGAGGATAGGTAAAATTTACCTGATACTGATACAGAACCATAGCTCGTGACAAATCCTCAACTTGCTCAGCAATTGATTCAGCCGTGGGAGCTGGTCCTTCCCCCTGAATTTTAGGTTCTGGTATTTCTAGAATTATTTCAGGAATTTCAAGGTTTAGGTCAGTGGTATCCATGGGTGAAGAAGGGTTGAGATTTTGTGGTTGATCAGAGGTGGGTGCAGTTGAAGAATTTTCAGGAGAAAGAAACATCTTAGCAATTCGAATTAAGAGATAATTGATTATTCTTTCTGAAATTTTGAGAATTCAGTTTGTGAGCAAAGTAAAAGAATAATGGGGGTGGAGGAGTGTATTTATAGGATTAATTAGGTAGTAGACATAGAGTAGGAATCGATCACACTTACCTCAGCACAACATGCAACCGTTATGGACTCTTGGGAGTCTCCCGGAGAAATAGAGCCGTTGGGCTGCCAGGTTACCTTTTCAGAGTGGGAACTGTTCCTCCGATGCGACTCTTATGCAATTTGGATATGGTTAGGAAACTTAGTGGGATTTATCCTAATTACAAGTTACCTATAGCCTTTGCACTTCTAAGTTAACTGAATAATAACGAGTACATACCTGATTTTAACACGAAAATTCAGTGTCCTTCCAATTTGCAACATTTTTTATCATCTGAAGTTCTAAGAGCATAAGGGTAACATCATTCAATTTTAGCAACTCTAAATAAGAATATATGGCATAAGACTATACATTTAAGTATTAAGCTGGACTGAATCATTCATAATGACTTGAGTAAAATTCATTTTAAGAGCAATTTTCTAGCCAATTATGAAGTAAACATTGATGATTTTATGTGAATTTAATCATCCCTAATTCCAACCTATTTCTTTCAAAATCATCTCTACCTAGAGCTTTTGTAAAAATGTCAGCAATCTGCTTTTCAGTGGGACAGAATGCTATGGTGATCAAACCTTTTTCATAATTGTCTCTTAGGAAATGATGTCTTATGTCAATATGTTTAGTCCTTTTGTGATGCACTGGATTCTTTGTCGTATTAATAGCACTAGTGTTATCACAATAGATAGGAACAGTCCCTACATCAACACCAAAATCCTGTAATTGTTGTTTGATCCATAACAACTGTGAACAACATGAAGCAGCTGCCACATATTCAGCCTCAGCAGTGGAAAGTGCCACTGAATTTTGTTTCTTGGTTCCCCAAGAAACCAAACACTCACCAAGAAAATGTGTCATACCTGAGGTACTTTTTCTATCAACAAGGAAACCTGCATAGTTAGCATCAGTATATCCAACAAGATTAAAACTACCACCTTTTGGATACCAAAGTCCCAAGGGACCTGTTCCTTTCAGATACCACAATATTCTTTTAACAGCTTTCAAATGAGATTCCTTAGGATCTGATTGAAACCTAGCACACAAACCAACACTAAACACAATATCAAGTCTACTAGCAGTTAGATAAAGTAGAGAACCTATCATACCCCTATACAATTTTTTATCAACTGATATTCCATATTCATCAAGATCCAGTTTTGTGGCAGTGGCAATAGGTGTGTCAATTTCCTTAGTATTATCCATATCAAATCTTTTAAGTAATTTCTTAACATACTTTTGTTGATGGATCACAGTTCCATTTGAGGTTTGCTTAATTTGTAAATCCAAAAAGAAATTGAGTTCACCCATCATGCTCATCTCAAACTCACTCCCCATCAAGTTTGCAAATTCCTTACTTAAATTTTCACAAGTAGCACCAAAGATTATATCATCTACATAAATTTGAACAATTAAGAGATGCTTACCTTTTTCTTTTAAAAACAATGTACTATCAATTTTACCTCTCTTGTATCCATGCTGGAGTAGAAATTTTGATAAGTCTTTCATACCATGCTCTTGGTGCCTGCTTGAGCCCATACAAGGCCTTGTCCAACTTGTACACATGTTCAGGGAACTGTTCACTTTCAAAACCTGGAGGTTGCTTGACATACACTTCTTCTTTCAAGTAACCATTCAGAAATGCACTCTTAACATCCATTTGATGTAGAGTAAATTCCATGTATGTAGCAAAGGCTATAAGAAGTCTTATTGCAACTGGAGCAAAAGTCTCATCATAATCGATGCCCTCCTCTTGACTATATCCCTGAACGACTAGGCTGGCCTTTTTTCTTGTTACCATGTCATCCTCATCAAGTTTGTTTCTGAAAACCCATTTTGTTCCAATTATGGACCTGTTCCTTGGCTTGGGTTCCAGATGCCAAACTTGACTCCTTTGGAATTGATTCAATTCTTCATGCATAGCATTAATCCAATCTGCATCCTTCAGTGCTTCTTTCACATTTTTGGGTTCAACAAGAGATAGGAAAGCACTAAAGGCACACAGATTGTGATTTTTGACTGCTGATCTAGTTTGAATCCCAGCAGTCTTATCTGAGATTATTTGATCCACAGGATGTGACCCTTGATACTTGTAAGGCTTGGGTGTCAATCCATTGTCAGAAGTCCTCTGCTGAGGAACAGTTCCTGATAGAGTAGCACTACCAGTTTGTGAGGTGGAACCAACAGTTGTTCCCCCTGTTTCTGTGCCACTCTTCTCAGTTCTGTCCTGAGGAACAGTTCCTTGCAGTTCACTTCTCATATCCAGAATCTTGTAGATGATTCCATGTCTATTTCCCTTTCTAATGCCAATGATTTCCCCTTTTCTTACCATTACCGAAGGAAACACTTCCTCATTGGAAGGCTGAGAGTGAATGGAACAGTTCCTTGTGTCCTGTCATGTGCTTTGAGCAACCACTGTTCATGTACCGTTTTTGTGGCTCCTCACTTTCACTCCAGCCTGCAAAAAGAAAACTAGGGGTTAATTTTAGGAACCCAAACTAGTTTGGGTCCCTTTCCTTTAACAAAAGGGTGAATTAATCTAGCCCAGAATGGTAATGGTTTCTTTGTGTGAACAGTTTTCTTTCTCACATAATTTTGAACGGGTTTATAGGACCCGTTCCTCTGTTCAGCCATTTTTAAAGATTTACAATTTTCTTTCCGGTGACCAGTGTTCCCACAATGAGTGCATAGCCAGTTTTCAGGAAGTGATAAGTACTTACTCTTTGGATCCCATTTGGATGAAAACTGTGCTTTCATGAATCCAATACCCTTCCTGTTACTACTATGATTTTCCTGTAACCATTCTAGTGCTTCAGAAGACTTGTTCCATTTTACAATTTTTCCTAGCTCCACTTTTGTTTTAACCACGTCTTCTTCCAAAGATCTTATCTTCTCATCTTTTTTGCACAATTCATCAACTGTGACTTTCAGTTTCTCTTCAGCAATGATCTGATGAGAATTAGCAATACCTTTACCCTTTTCAACTGTTTTAATATTTTATAATTCCTGAACAGTTGATTCGAGTGTGAGGACCTGTTCCTCAAGCATGCTAATCTTTCTTTTCAGAAAGTCATTTTTAATTGCTGCCTCTTTGTATTCTGCTCCTAAACTATCAATTTCATCATGCAGTTGATGGTTGCCATCCCTTAGAGATTTAAACTCATTTAGCACAGTATGAAATACTTTAACTAAACTCTCTCTAGGCATGCTTTTCACATCTTGTCTAAGTTTAGAAATAAATACCTCAGCATCTTCTTCATTGTCTGAGTCTTCAAGAGCCATTAGAGCAAGATCCTCATCCAGATCATCATCAGATATTTCATCCTTACTATCTTGCCATCCTGCAACCATTGCTTTGAGAGTTCCATTCTTCTTTCGGAACTGTTCCTTAGCCTTTCTCTTTTCAACATACTTTTTCCTCCATTCTTCTTCCATGACTGGGCATTTGCTAATGTAGTGCTCCATGCTTCCACATTTGAAGCATTCTCCTCCCTGTTTCATGTTAGAAGATCTATTTTGTCTTCTAGATCCCTTCTTATTCAGGAATCTTTGGACATTTCTGACTATAAGGACCAGTTCTTTCTCATCATCAACAAAATTGTTAGCAGCAGATAAAGCTAAATTAGGTTCAGTTTTAACTGATTCTCCTATGTCCTTAACTTTCTTCCTCAGTTCATATGTTCTTAGATTATCTATAAGTTCATCTAAGGAGGGAGTACTAAGATTCTTGCTTTCAATGATAGCACATGCTTTAGTTTTCCAAGAATCTGAAAGTACTCTAGTCAAGATCTTTTCAACTCTTTCTTCTACAGTTAAGATTCTTCCAAGAGAGATAAGTTCAGTTACAATAGCATTAAACCTAGTGTACATTTTAGAAATTGTTTCTCCTTCTCTCATTTTAAAATTTTCATATTCAGCAAAGAGAAGTGTACCTCTAGATCTTTTAACCTGATTGGTTCCTTCATGAGCAACCTGCAATGCATCCCAGATTTCCTTACCTGCAACATCATTGAACAATGGTGGCCTAACAGTGGACTGACCCTCGGAGTTTTCTTGTGGTGCACTCATTCTAATCCTAAGGTGTTAGCCTCTTCAAGGATAACCCACTCTGATACCAATTGTTACTTCCCACGATTACACCACTTTACTGTTTTAAGGACCAGTTCCTTAAAATGTGTTCCTTTACTCTACGATATGCGGAATTAAAACTGTAAGTAATTGAACACCAGATATTAGCGTGGAAAAACCCCTTGACTCGGGATCAAAAAACCACAACCTACTTCTCAAGTAGGATTTCAAATTCACTATGTAAAAACACCCACTTGGTTACAAGACTCACACTTACTAACCTAGGACTAACTCTAATCCTTTAGTGATCTTTCTCACGATCAGTGAAGTTGTGTCAAGTCCACGACTTGAACCAGAAAGTTTACAACTCGATTATTGCTTACTACAGTTGAACTAAGACTTGAACTTTTACAAGATTCAATCTAAGAAACAGGTTCTAACTTAGTTCTACTGTAGCTAACTGATTACACAAATAAGCTAATGACTCTTTTAAGCTTTTGCTCGATGCTCTCTGTATTTGTGCACACTTCTATGGCTGATATGCTCCACGTTTTATAGCTCCAGCAGCCAAGAAGTCTTGAGCAATTAGAACTCTAAAGCTCCCTTGAGTTTGAGTCCTAATTGGATTCTACTCTTTAGAATCCGGATCTTCTATCCTTATCCTTTAGTTTATGCAATCTTTTCATATTCGTTTAGACCTGCATAATTATCAAGATAAATATTAGTTTTAGGATAATTAATAATATCTCAATTTAAATGATTTTGCATGAATTATCTATTCTGTTGCAGTGATTCAAAGGAACAGGTCATTTGAATCCGTTCCTCAGTCATCAGTCAAAACTCCAAGCTTATCCAAGCTAACAGAGGTAATAAAGCTAAACTTGAAAACTTATCTAACATTCAATGCTGCAAGTGTAATGGTCGTGGCCACATGATGCGAGATTGTCCCAATAGGAGGACTATCATTACTTTAGGTGATGGGGCTGTGAAACGGGTGGAAGTGATGATGATGAGATAGATGGGGGTATGCCATGTGACGATGATTTTGATGAGGAGGCAACGAGAGATGGGAAACTAGAGGAAAACTATCTTACTCTTGTGGTAAGAAGAATAATGGGGGCACAAGTAAAGGAGGAGTTGGAGTCAAATCAAAGAGAGTTTATTCCATGCCTATTGTAAGGTTCAAGGTGCTACTTGTTCTTTGATTATTGATAGTGGTAGTTGCGTTAATATGGTGAGCACCACCTTGATTGAACAACTTAAACTACCCACTAGAAAGCGCCAACAATCTTACAAACTCCAATGGTTGAACGAGTGTGGTGAACTTAAGGTGACCAAGCAAGCCTTGATTAAATTCAAGATTGGGGATTACCATGATGAGCTTTTGTTTGACGTGGTCCCTATGCAAGCTTTTCATATCTTGCTTGGTAGGCCTTGGCAATATGACCGCTCGGCAAAGCATGATGGCAAGACCAATAGGTATGCCTTGGAAGTGGTGAGTCAAAAATTTGTTCTCAATCCATTGACCCATGCACAAGTGAGTGAGGGTTATAGGAAGATGAGGGAGTTAAAGTTGAAAAGAGAGAAAGAAAAAAAGAGGAAACTGTGGAGGAAGGGAGAGTGAGAGTTGTTACTCAAAAGAGTGAGGAACCAAAAGAGGGAGTGAACTTGTTCTTGTCTAGGAAGGAATGTTTGAGAGATGCGGAGGAAGGAGTACCCATGATTCTCCTCCTACACAAAGAACATGTTTTGCTTACTAATGAACTAACCCCTTCTTTGCCTAGTTCTATTTCTTTTCTTTTGCAAGGTTATGAAGACATCTTCCCCGAGGAGTTGCCTAGTGGATTGCCACCACTAAGAGGCATTGAGCATCAAATAGACCTTGTCTCGGGTTCTCAATTGCTCAACAAGGCCGCTTATAGAAGCAATCCGAAAGCTACCAAAGAACTTCAAAAGCAAGTGGAGGAGTTGTTTGGGAGAGGATTTGTGCAAGAAAGCTTGAGCCCATGTGCGGTCCCGGTCATCCTAGTTCCAAAGAAAGATGGGACTTGGCGCATGTGTGTAGATTGTAGAGCCATAAACAAGATCACGGCAAAGTATCGTCATCTTATTCCTAGGTTAGATGATATGCTAGATGAATTATGTAGATCTTGTGTGTTTTCTAAAATTGATTTGAGGAGTGGATACCACCAAATCCGGATGAAACCGGGTGATGAGTGGAAAACGGTCTTTAAGACCAACTTTGGCCTTTATGAGTGGCTTGTCATGCCTTTTAGCTTGTCCAATGCTCATTCAACCTTTATGAGGCTGATGAACCATGTGCTCAAATTCTTCATTGAAAAATTTGTTGTGGTTTATTTTGATGACATCCTTATCTATAGCAAATTCATTGATGAGCATGTTAATCAGTTGAAACAAGTATTTGATGTCTTGAGAAAGGAACAACTATTTTCTAATTTGAAAAAGTGTATGGCTTTAATCACCTTACCCCCTTGGATCTTATGCCTTTGTCTAGTGATGTTGTCTTAAGCTTAGATGCTAAGGTGAGAGCTCAAGAGATGAAGCAACTTCATGAGCAAGTGAGGAAACAACTTGAGAAGAAAAATCAAGAAGTTGCCAAGAAGGCAAACAAAGGAAAGAAGAAGATCATCTTCGACCCCGGTGATTGGATGTGGGTTCATTTTCGGAAGGATAGGTTCCCAAACAAGAGGACGAGCAAATTGATGCCTAGAGGCGATGACCCCTTCCAAGTCCTTGAACGCCTTAATGACAACGCGTACAAGGTGGACTTGCCTAGTGAATACCAAGTGCACAACACGTTCAATTTGTGTGACTTGTCTCCCTTCAAAGTTAAAGATCAAATAAATCCGTGGACAGATTCTTCTCAAGACGGAGAGAATGATGCAACCCGAAGGCGAAGAACATTCTATACCTAATCAGTAGAGAGAGAATGGTGGAATTGTCTAGTGGAGAACGGTGAGAATGGTATGACTCAATAGAGATATAGTCAGGAAACTTATTTTAAAATGTTAAGAAGTGGACACACAGCTCTCATTTTGTGTCACTCCAAAATATTGAGCTCTCATTTCAAATATTTTTTTTTTTTTGGTAATAAATTTCAAATGTTAAAAAGGCATAAAATTTGATTTTATTAAATGCGCTCATGTAGTCAGTAAACGTTTTAAACTAAATTAAAAGCATAAAAAATAATTTTAATTAAATGCCCTTATGTAGGACTCTCTTTTTAAATTAAAAAAAAAATCTTTTTTATTTAAAGAATATACTAATTAATGGGTTAAATTTTAAATCTATTCTTCTTTTGTTTCCTTTTGTTTATGGGAATTAACCTTCTCAACCCCAACTAAAAATCTCAATACACATTAACTTGTGGAAGCTATAGGAATTAATTTGTGGAGGTTATAACCCTCCCTAAATACACATCAATTTGTGGCACATTAAAAAACCTCTTCAAATTGATTCAATCTGCGGAGGTTATTTCTGATTTTTAAGTGTAGAATTTTGGAGAAATACAGAACTTAAAGGTAGTTTATTACACAATAACATGAAATAATGCATAATTTCACCACCAAGTGTGGTGGAATGCGTGTAATTTCTCTTAATCATATAGTTAAGTGACAAAGACTTATACGTAAGACGCTTATCATAGATTTGTTCCTTTGATAACTTAAAAGTACAACCTGATGAAGGGAAGACAACAAGAAAGAAATGCATCTTCCACTCGAACAATGACCATGCAATCATAAATTTTGTACTATATTGCAGCCTTCTCTTCCTCAAGTAGGAAATTTGTCAATTTCTTCATTCTTGTATTTAAATTTTGAAAATAGAAAATAACATTTTTGTTTTTACCTTGAGCAAGTTACATGGCAGGTGGAATCCTCTTGTTACCAAAATCAATACTCCAAAACTTTTCTCACTTTAAAGAAGACAAAAGGTACAAAAGAAGAATGCTTTGATTAATTACTTTTCTCAAATTTTGGGTATTATGCTTTTGCAGGAAGGACCACCCCAAACATTTCAGTCCCAGTAGTACCGTAGCTATCACATTGATAATAACCTTCCAATTTGAAAATTTGGGACTGTCGTAATTTATCAACTTAATATATATGTAAACTGCAATTTCAGCAACATCTTGGCCTATGTGTATGTTATTTGTTTTCGGTTTGTCATTGACTGGTCCATATACTATGCTCTATAATTATGCAAATCAGAAGGTCAAGGACAAGTGTACAAATGTCTATAGTACTATAAGATAAATTATTTATGATTAAGTACCCCTAAAGAATTGAATACCCAACCACAAGTATTTGGATTTCGGTTGTGCATTAATAGCAGGATACCGTTAAAGCAATCTTCATTTCATGTTAATTTTCCTACTCCAACAAAGGAAATTTTTGAGAAAGAAGATTTTGCATTACTTTTCATTAAAAGTTAGAACGTGCTTACTATACAGAAGATGCTCAATTGATTAATAACCATAATTCTATTTTGAAGTCAAAGAGAAACTTTTCTTGTATAAGTCTTTTTTATTTGTATAATTTTGTTTATAACACTGCCGATCTTCAAGAGGTAGGCTGCATTATCAGTAGTAAAGAAGGCTAGCTCGCTAAACCAAGAACCAAACTAGTTTTACCCTGGCACTCTTAATAAAATTGAGGCGAGAGTTAGAATTTTGTATTAGTCACATTGATGGAAGTTCATGTCAAATATGATGGAACAGGATATTTTGACATGACGTAAGGCGTGTTACTGACTACAACATATAAGTACTCCTATCTTTTAATTAGTTATATAAATTTACAAGAGTTTGTGATTGTTGAAAATCAATTTAACAAGATTGTATCCAAAATTTGTATAGTGATAGTGCACAAAATTTAAAAGTCGCCTCCTAATACTTCAATAGAGAGTAAGAGAAGGATTGAGACAACAAAATAAAGGGAAAAAAAAAAGAGAATATTCATTAAAAACAAAAACTACTTCATTAGTATTACATTTAGAATATTGCTTTTCTAGATTTTCATTTCTTTTTCAAACATCTGAAGATGAAACACTATCAACAGTTTTCTCCATAATATCATCATCAGCTTCTAACAAAGACAAACAAGGACTAGTACAAGAATTACTAGAAGAACAAAATGACAATGGAGAAGTAGTAAAAGAATAATGGCTAGTTGCAAATGAAGAACAATTAGCTGCACCATTGTCATGACTAATTGGATAAAGACTAATCAACAAGTCAAAAAATGCACCAATAATATGTCTATGATTACTTTTCTCATTAACCTTCAAATAGGAAGCCAATAGTTGTTCAAGACACTTGTCACAATCTTTAATTCCATCATAAGATGTTACCATTTCTTCCATTGATTTCTTGAAATCCTCAAAAGGGTCCTTTGAATCTATTGTCACTAACACACATGACTCCTTAAATGGATGAAACTCATAAGTTTTTGCCTCTTCAAGAATGGAACTAGTTTCCCCTGGCTCAAACAAAAGCCTCTGTTTTTTCTCTGTTTTTAAGCCTTCAATCATTGTCTCTATGTAATCAACATTGTTGGAAAACTCTGAAGCAGCAGTAAACATGTTATGGTTTTCAGCTCTAAAAGATAGAGTTTTTGGAATTCCACAAGGTGGCAATGACCATGGAAATGGAGAAGAAGAGGAGGTTTCTTGGATTTTAAAGAGTGAAGGGAGTTTCATTCTTTTTCTTTGGTTATCTGTTGTTGAATGAAATGAGAGTAGAAATCTTGAAGTTTGAATTAGATATATAGAACTTGTGTGATTTTCTCCTTATTTGTTGTTTTGTTGTTGGGCTTTGATGGTTATGTTATAGGGGGCATTTAATGCTAGGCTTTTTTTTTTTTTTTTTTTTTTTTTTAACTTTTTAATATCCCAAATTTCCTAATCCAATTTAGCGAAGCACCCTCCGTGGTGATTTCTCAATATACAGAGCTCAAACCCGAAAATTCTAACTAAAAATAAAAGGATTATAATCATCTCAGCATGTTGTTCATGCATAAAAAGCTGATTTGTGAATAAAAGAGAGAAGCGGTTGGTGGTTATATATCTAAGTTTAAATTTTGTTCATGTATTTATATCTAAGCATCATTAAGTTTAGCAGGTAACTTTCACAACATAGTTGATATTAGACCTAAAAAATAAAATAATCACTTATTATAATCGATTCAATTGTATATGTTAAGCTCTAAAAGCTTTTAAATCACGTAACAAGACTTTAATTCATATACATTATAGGATCTAACTTACATATAATTACAGCGAACGACTAGGGTAATTAACATGATAAAGACGAATTATTTGCCTCTAAATTATGTTACGAATAAACAGGAGTAAATACTTGTTCAGCAGAATCAGAAGGTCCCTTATAAAACAAGAAGTTCTTCTTAGTTAGAATCATAATCGTGTGCTTGTGGTTCCTTGAGTAATTAACAACTTAATTTTCACATCTGTCAGATTTGACCAACAACTGATTTGGTCAAAAATATTCTAGTCATAATAAGGAATAAAAATCATCTTTTTGCGCAAAGGATAAAATCTACTATTACATTTTTGAAATCTGTTAACAGAGAGGTCAAAAGTAGAATTAAATGTAGAGGATAACTTAAAATGAAGATCACAAGTTTACTCTTTTACTCCATTAGAAGTTTGATTTCTTTTTTATTTTTTTTTTGACTTTGTAAGATAGTCACGTTTCTCATTTTTGTATTCTCATAACCAGGCCAGATTATTGCACTAACGAATCATATGGTTTCCACTAGAAAGACTTTTCCAACTTCAATCCCTGAGCTCCTATACCTTTCTTATCCCTTTACATTATATTCAGGAGTATATTGTCCAAATAGAATTCAACGCTTAAGATAATATTGTACTCCTAATACAATATGTAGAAAATTAGTGTGTACTACTTCCTTCGGTCCATTTTATTTGATCATTTTTCTTTTTTAAAAGTCAAATAATATAAATTTTGACCAACATTTTGAGATATATTTCTTCACCATATTAATATGACAAGAATTGCAACTTGTAGTACTTTTCGTGTAGTTTTTTAATATCTAAATTATAATTTTAAAATATTGACTAAATCTAGTTCAATTTGAGTCCGAAAATTGGTCAACTTGATTCTCGAAAAGTGAAAAATATTAAATAAAGTGGACCGGAGGGAGTATATCTTAGAAGGGAGAATCTCTATTTACTCTCTCTTATTATAAGTGTCAATTTTCTCTTTTCACACGTACTTCAAGAAAAAATATTAATTACTATAAATATTTTTCCGTAATAGTACTTATTTACTACTTTGGATAACCAAATTTAATTATATTAATCATCTCGTACATTCGTACTTGCAACGACTAGATTATAAAGGAAAGGATAATTAAATTTACGTTGATTTTATAAAGTGACATTTTTTTAAGACAAATAAAAGAGAAAAATGGATATCCCTGCGTCTCAATTTTTGTGGCGGTGTTTGACTTTGCACGGAATTTAAGAAATAAAGATTTAAAATTATCCTAGTTAAATGTAAGAAAAAGTAGGTGGAAAGATTGGAGTAATTAAAAGATTTTTGGTAGCTTTTAAAGTTATAGGGCCAAATAAATTTAAAATAGATATTTTACTTTTACATAGTTGTCAAATAAAAAAGTACTATAACATTATTTTTCGGACCAACTAAAAATAAAAGTATGCCACATAAAAGTGCTTATTAAACCACGGAGGAAGTAATTAGAAAGAGTATTCTTTAAGTATTGTTCTTTTAGTGGATTAGCAAAGAGCAAGAAAAAGGAAGTTGGCTCGCGTCCGCAAGACCTTTGGTCGCAATCCAAAATTGACAGGAGGCTTTTTTTGGAAAGTTAGTAAGTTCTTTGTTAATTTATTTTGCCTTACCTTGAAATGGTTAAAACTGGCCAGTATATAACATTAACTCTAGCAGTGTTGTTATCTCTTGAGAACTCGCAGGTGCAATTCTTAAAGCTAAATATGTGAGAGAAGTATAATTAGAAAAGGGATGTGAGATAGTACAATATTTCATTTTCATGCAGCATTAAAAGAACATCAGTTTTTCAAATATGAAACTTGATTTTGTTTTCCAAATGAGCTAAATTGTTTGCATTGTTTTCATATTTCTGCTATTGAACATTAATTCCTCCCTGCTCTTCTGATCTGGAACGTGGCGTGTAAGTAAAAGTGTGAGATACAAAGGCAAAAAGGAGAGAAAAAAAAAAAGGCAGTTGAGGTCTTTACATCAACTGTTCTATATTGTCCTTACTCTTAAGTGATTTTATCAGATTTTGTGGGCTGAAAAGATTTGTAGCCGACTTCATTTAATGGCTTGTTGGTCAGTTGGACCATTTCTATTTTCCAACGTATTTGTAGAAGTTAAAAACATTTCAGGTTTCCAGCAGTAGTCCTAATATACTAGACTATTCACTGCTCATCTCATCTCATGTGACACAGTCTTTTTACATGCCACATTTTTTTAATCTGTCTCAAAAAGAAGAGTTATTATTTCTCATCCATGACGGGGGCTTTAGGACCAAAACGGTCTCCTTTTGTTCATTTCAAAAGGTTAACTAGAAGATATAAGAATAACAAAGTCCTTGATCATTGTTTAATGAGATGCAAATCCAAGATATAAACGGGGATGAGATTACCATTTACAAGGATCAATACTTCAAGTTCTTCCTAACAACCACCAAGACATCCATGGCTACTTATCCAACTGGACACTAATTGTACAATTAAACCCGGCCTAACTGATCCAACAGCATGGAGATAAGAGCAGACCCACAACAACAACCAAAAAAAAAAAGGAAAAGGTTCAAATTTGTTCATGCAGGCTCTGAAATTGAATAACTTTGCCCTTCGTTAAACTTTGTCTATTTACTCCTGTCATTAATCATCTTGTGCCAAGGACCCTTACAAAATACATAAGAAAGATGAGAGATAAGACACCAGTAAGACCAGAAAACTATTCTTTGCTTGAAAGGCCGAAAGCAAAACAGAGGAGAAACAATAAGGCAAAGAAATGATTCAGATTTCAGAGAGAACAAAAACTTGTCACTATTAATACTTGACACACATTAAATCTCATTACTCAAACAGCAAACAGTGACAAAGTTCAGAAAGGAGGAAAGCAGAATGATCAAGATGCCATTGGGGGTAAGAGAAGCCATCACAGGCTCTCTCCCCTGTAAAGTTGACTTCCAATGTCATGACATAGCGGTACAATTTTGCACACAGTTGACCAGACTCATATTGTCCTTATGCTAGAAATAGGTGCCTTCGGGTGGCTGAACTAGCTTACGATTGTGAGGAGCAGCCATCTCTTTCTTCAGCTGAGTCAGTATATCTTCCATGGTGTATTCTCGCTGCCAATTAGCAAGTAAAGCAAACTTTTTAGGCTCCACCTGTATCAAGAAGACAGAGGTTGTGGTTACTTGTCAACTAGTTCATCAATTTATTAAGCAACAGGACAAGCAGGAGCAGATATGAACAAAATGATGTAAATTAGGTTGGTGTACAAAGCATCACGAAAGAAATGTTTAATACCATTCTCACAATATGCAAGTGCTGAAATAAATCCCATTTAGCACAGAAAATAGAAGTCCAGATTGTGAAAGCTCTAACACGCAAAATAATTGCTGGACTATAATATCATGTTAGCCGCTAATCATGCATTGAGAAGGATGCTTGAACCAAGCAATTAATTTTTTGGGGAAATATAACATAGAAACATGGGAGTCCTCATAAATAACAGGCACATTGTACACCCACCCCCCCCCCCCCCCACAACAAAAAAAAAAAAAAAAAAACATGATCAATTTATGTTTTGCATCACAGAGTCATCTCTGCTCTGCATCCCACAAAAGATCTTTATCACAACACATTTAATCTTATACCTCCAAACCTCTATGATCCCCCTTCTACATGGAATGTCACAAGGAAGTAATATGAAGTGCTAAATTCCACCATGGGAAGGAAAAATCAGATTACCCTTACTATACTTTGGATTTCCAGGTACCACTACAATAATTCAATGCCACATATATTTTCTCGATGACAACAGTGATTCATCCATTGTAGCAATATAATAATAGATTGCTTACCACTCCTGTCTCATGGTTGACAGACGTCATGTTAATTCGAGAATGGAATCGGACAGTTGGCGGCTTCTCTGGATAATCTTTGTCACAGAATAGCTTCAACTGATAAATGCGACCTTCATGAACAGACTGGAAATATGGAAAGTTAGCCTCCAACTGTTAAAGAAATAAGAGTACACCAAATGATGGAAAAAGGTGATGTGATAGTAAACAAGCAATTCAATAGTCCAGAAGATTATTCAAATAACTAACATGCAGCATCACTCAGAGCATATTAGTTATTGTCTCATCTGTCTCCTTGAAGCATAACCAAATGACATCATCATTTTCCAGAACATAATAGAAGATATACAAATGATTTTATTTGACTAGAACACACATACGAAGCCATGTTAAAAGCAAACTTAGAGATGGTTGGAACTAGAAAAGAGAAAAGAACGCCAACATTGTGAGGACCAATAATGGTGCCAGTCCAGGAACGCATGTAGATATCATCTCCATCATCCATCCCATAGCTCACGGTCCCATCTCCAATACCCTTTTCACCGCGTTCAAGTTCCTCAAGTAATCTGAAATTTCGAGGGACTGTAAAGAAATAAAACTTTTGGTAAGTGAAGGATTTACAAAAAGTAAACCATGAATTCAAAACGTTGCAGATGCTTCCAACTCCTAAGTAGATGGACAGGCTAAATGACAGTACAAAAAACGAGTGCTTGAATCATTGACATTGCTGCTGTTCCAATCATTTTCAGATCCAAACAGTTGAAGGAGTCGGTGCATGTCAAATCATGGTAATAGTTGCAATAACCTAATAAGCTCACAAAAGTACCACTCAAAACAAATGCAAATGAGTCTTAGGCACCATCGCCAACTCTCATTTCAGTTGAAAAAGTAGACATTCTGATATATGGCAAGTGGCTAGCATGAAGGTTCTTCATTTAACTAAAGGAGTTACTCACGGCTAGAGAAGGTAAGACAAAGGAAGCCATATACCGTACATAGCCTTCTCTTTGCATTTCTGCAAAGAG
This sequence comes from Petunia x hybrida, assembly GCA_037355625.1. Taxonomy (NCBI): domain Eukaryota; kingdom Viridiplantae; phylum Streptophyta; class Magnoliopsida; order Solanales; family Solanaceae; genus Petunia; species Petunia x hybrida. Next base: position 880,255 of record JBBBVM010000676.1, read on the forward strand.
ACTATTTTACACACATCAACTCTGTGACCTACAAGTTATCAAAGAAGCAACTCCACCGTTGTGCAAAGACCCGCCACAAGAGAGAGAGAACATATTTATACATAAGAGTTAAGACAGAAAAAATGGTGAAAAGAGACATTATCTCTCTTTGTGGAGGAATTCAGGTGAAACAGGAAAGCAACCTAGAGAAAGATATACCCCATCCAAGTTTTTCAACAGCTTTTCATGCATGAAGATAAACAAAGAGCCCAACCTGCACAAAGTTCTGATGTCTTCCCACAAGTACATTGCAATGCCATTTTGCAACAGAAATATAGTCCTTAGTATTTTCCTAAATCAATATAACCTGGGACCCTAGAAAGAAGCTACTGCAAGTTGGAGGTAGAGAAAGGTGTATGTAAGGAAGAACTAAGTTGCTCGGACATGGCACTTACGGTGCCGCACCCGTGTCGACACGACACTAGTAAGAGTGTGGGTGTGGGATCCGTACCGGATATGGTCGAACATTTTTGGGTACTTTGACCACGAGTGACGGAAAAATTTGAGACAAGATACAAGTTGATTCCTCAAATCATAACCAGAGCAAGGGTAAATGTGAAGGCTTTACCTCTCAAATAATGTCTTCCTACATTACCTCAACCGGAATTCAAAAGGAGAAGTTTTCTTGAGGCCAACAAAAAGTGTGGGATCAGATTGTGACTCTCTATTTTATTTTTTTGAATTATTTTTAGCCGAATCCCCGCACACGTATCTGCACTAGGATCCATATCCCCAAATCTTAGAATTTAAATCACGACGGATCCGACCTCTAGATCTGCACCCATGTCGGACACCCGCACCCGTGTCCGAGCAACTTAGAGGAAGAAAGAGATATGGAAGGTATCTCCTCTTTGTAGTTTTGGATAATGAGGGTGGATTTATAGAATTTTTGAAGGTCTGAAAGTCTAATACGGACAGTTAAAGCTCTCTTTGTTCCATTTCTATTTTGTGAAAAAATATTCCATCTTATAGAACATAGTTGCTGGATTTTTATGAGGCTAAACTTCAAAAGTTTCAAATTACATGAAGTGACTCAGTCTTGGTGTGATATCACTGCAACGACCTCTAAAGTCTTAGCCATATCAAGAAACAAGTATAATGCCATTTCCATATGCCATTCAATGTAGTGTGCACAATATATTGAAACCTAAATGTGCTCCTGTGCCCGTTTCCTTTTTGTCTATTTATATACATCATTAACATTACTAGTAGACTAATCTAGGGTAAACAATTTCTCTCATACATACGCAAACCTGCTTAAGTTGCTCTAAGAGATCTCCAAATTGGCAGCCTTTTGATAGCTTTGTCCTCTCAGAGGAAAGGACGAATCATTATATATTTTCTTTTTCTACCTTTCTTTCTGGCAGTCTGTCATGACGTAGGGGCATCAGTGTAGTGGCATTGATTGGAAACATGGGGCTCAAATATGCAAATACTGTCATGCTACAAAAATTAACAAACTTCTTTTTGCATATAGGGCTCCTAAGGGCATAGAAGAGTCAGCTGTAGACAAAAACAGATCCCTAGCAGATCTCTTCAAATAACCAAAGTGAAAAGTAAGTTATATTGAACAGACCAGTAATGGTTTATGGGAATACATGTTGGGCCGCAATAGTCTAACAAATCCACAATATGATCCCAAAGATATGGATGCAAAGATGGATGTTCAGTCATATAAAATTAGACGGATGAGAAATGATCACATTCGTGAGAATGTTCAAGTAGCACACATTGAGGATAAAAAGAGAGAAGGTCGTTGGAGATTGCTTAGCCATATCCTGCGTTGGCCTCCTAATGCACCGATCGGTAGGTGTGAAACCAAGGTGAATGAAGGCATCAAATGAACACAAAGTAGATAGAACGAAATATAACTACTCCTTTTAACAAAAGACTGACATCCCCGATGGCCACCGGAACAAATCTGCAATGATTTTACTGAAAATTTATTTACTAAAATGTAACATCCACTCATCTACCGTAGATGTACCAACACACCAGAATAGAGTTATCCTAACACGAAGTAGACTAACGTATACCAATTCTAAGTCCAATAAAGGTCAATTGATGACAAATTTTATGTAAATCGCCAGTGCATAAAAGTAAGCAACAAACTCAGAACACTACTTTTTGCTCAACTTCTTTTTTTACTTTCCCTATATAACCATCTAGTATCGGGTATCAACTAGCCCGAATAATCCAGATTCGCGACCCCCTACCAGGAACTTCTCCATTCTTAGGGCTCGAACATTAGACTTCTGGTTAAGCTCGACCTAGTTATAAATATATATATATTTTACATACATAAAAAAGACATATATACATATACAAATAATTACTACATACCAATAACATATAAAGATAAAATAAAAAGAACCCATGATCAGATTAAAATAAAAAAGAATGACTCACCAACAACACTGGATCCACCTGAACCAAGAGTCATAGCTAATTATTCAAAAATGGTATTTTGGGTTTTTGTTAAAAGAGATCGATTAGATAGAGGAAATAGGAGAAAAGGGAGACGCAAGAATCTAACGCAACTATAGGCCCAAAATGAATAAAAGAGAAGGAATAAAAGAAGTGAAAATATTATTGGTAGGGGAAAAAAAACAATATGCAAATTCCTTTAAAAGTTAAAAGAAAAATAAAGGAAAATAGTATATGAACATAATAAGGGAGAAAAGAAAGCCATAAAAATATGCTTATTTTGAAAGTACTTTCAAAGAAATTATTTTGGATAATAAGAAGTTTGTGTTTGGCCAACTTATTGGAAATGTACTTTTGATAAATAATTTGTGTTTGACTAATTTTTAGGAAAAAAATATTTTGCGGGTCAAATTGCGAAAAAGACATCCAGGTGTATTTTACATTTAAATTATTAGAAACAATTTTTTTTAAATATTTATCATATAAAATTTTAATTAAAAAAATTATTTAATTAAACTGTAAAACATAAAGTAAAAAGATATAAATTTAAGTTTTTGAACAACATAAAATATAGTTAAATCAAAGTGATAACGGAATTTGGAATTTCTAGTAATTTTAAAAGATGATTTAAAATTAGGTTAGTTGAAATCATCATCAGTGTAAGAATGTCACTGTATAAAATTATGTAAAACTATAGTATTTGTAACAAGATGAACTTGGGTATCAAATTTGAAAGAACACATTAAGCGTAAAATAAAATTTATTTTTCCAGACTCCAAATGTTCTTTCAATTGTACATTTCAGACTGGAAAGAAAAAATTAAAAGTCTCATTTGGATTGCTAAAATCAGAGTAACGTGCGAAATCAGGAAGATGATAACGTTCACCCTTATACGATAATTTATTTATTCTAGAAAATACTAATTCATAACACACACAAGTATAATGACATAAAATTAAAATTTTAACACAGTTCTCGAGTTAAGAGAAACAAATAGTTTAGTCTAATATATGTCCAATCATAACAAAAGAAGTAACCAATATTTAACATCTCTATTTGAACAAGACCATACGAGTTAAATAGAAATATTAATTAAACGGAAAAGGGCCAAAATTGCCCCTCTACTATAGCAAATCGGACCAGTTTACCCTCCGTAAGTTTTTGGATCTACCACACCCCTGCCGTTACCAAAGTACACCATTTTGCCCTTAAAACTGACGGGCCTCCAGCGTGTCAACAACGTGGCTGCCACCTCACTGCCATGTAGATCCAAACCATAGTAGAGGGGCAAATTTGGCCCTTTTCTGTTTTTTCCAAAGTCGTTTCTGGACTAAGTTTCAATACTTAGAAGACGTTTCGATGCTTAGAGGAGTTATTATAAGAGAGAAAAATGTGCTAAGAATGGTAGATAAGATATTTTACGAGAAATACGGAATTAAAATGATGCTCTCTTCAGTTTTGTTCCATAAGAAAGATATACTTTTGAATTTTGTGACTAAAATTATCTTTATTAAAGATGAGATAAAAGTTTAAAAATAAAATTATTTCTAAATAAATATATATGTTCTTTTTTAAAAAGACTAAAAGGTAAAATGTGCTACTCCTATTAAAGTGGATGAACAGTTCTTTCCGGTGTTTCAATTTAAAAAATATTTTTAAATTTATCACAAAAAGTGATTTTTGCTACATATTGACTTATTAACTTTAGTTTAATATCTTTTTCTTTAATGGCATACTTTTTGTAACAATAGAAAAAATATAATAAAGTATTATGTTTAAAATCACAAATTCTAGTATGCATTAAAGGAAAAAATATAATAGAATATTATTTTTAATACATAAAATCTTATATATTTTTTTAATGTTACAAAAGTATGCCATTAAAGGAAAAGAGATTAAATTAAAGTTAATAAGTCAATATATAGCAAAAGTCACTTTTTGTGATAAATTAAAAATATCTTTTAAATTGAAACACCGGAAAGAACTGTCATCCACTTTAATAGGAGTAGCATATTTTAACTTTTAGTCTTTTTAAAAAGAACATATATATTTATTTAGAAATAATTTTATTTTTAAACTTTTATCTCATCTTTAATAAAGATAATTTTAGTCACAAAATTCAAAAATATATCTTTCTTATGGAACCAAACTGAAGGGAGTATCATTTTAATTCCATATTTCTTGCAAAATATCTTATCTACCATTCTTAGCACATTTTTCTCTCTTATAATAACTCCTCTAAGCATCGAAACGTCTTCTCTAAGTATTGAAACTTAGTCCAGAAATGACTTTGGAAAAAACAGAAAAGGGCCAAATTTGCCCCTCTACTATGGTTTGGATCTACATGGCAGTGAGGTGGCAGCCACGTTGTTGACACGCTGGAGGCCCGTCAGTTTTAAGGGCAAAATGGTGTACTTTGGTAACGGCAGGGGTGTGGTAGATCTAAAAACTTAACGGAGGGTAAACTGGTCCGATTTGCCATAGTAGAGGGGCAAATTTGGCCCTTTTCCGTTAATTAAAGGCAAATTAATCATAAAACTAGCATGTTGACTAAGCACGCATAATGTGACCAGTACTATCCACTTAAGTTTGGAACTTCACTCATAATAATGTTTAATAATTAAATAAAAGCACTAATAGTTTTTCAAGCTTTTAGTAGCATTGCACGTTATGTTACATTAGTAACCAAACCATCAAGAGAGAACCAATTAATGACAATGTCAATTAGTCTCTGTCGAGAAGTATGCCAAGTTGGCAAGATTAACTCACCGCGTGTACTTTCAGTAAAAGATCCAAATGAATACAAACATAAACTTATATTTAAAGCAAATTAAAAAGATTACATACTTTAAAATTTGTTAACATATTCAAGGGACTTGTTATTGTAGTTGTAGTTTTGGGTGAGAGAAAGACAAAAAGAATAGAAGATCTAATATAGGATTGAGAGAAATACTAACCAATAAAAACTAGTCTTAAGAGGAAGAGCATTTGTAAAAGTACGTAGAAGAAAAATAAATAGGAAAAAAAGAAATATAATTTTATTTTGAGAGAGATATTGTTAAATAATGAGGAAAGATTGGGTAAATATAGATTTTTTGCTAAAGATAATTTTGTCTTGAAAAAGTTAATAAACTGTTTCTGCTTCTGCTTAGCAGATATTTGTAGCTTCTCCCTAACAGTAAAAAATTGCTTCTACTGCCACCTAAAAAAGTAGACGGGAAAAGACAAGCATAAACCGAGTCTAAGATTTAAAGGTGTAAGCAGAAAATCAGGTAACCGAATGTATGATCAAAGTTGTTTAACTTGTGGTACATGACAATCCATTAAATGATCACGGTAATGGCTCTAGTTCTGAAATAGAATCTCAGAATAATATACCAACCTTAAAGATTAAGATTCATAAATAATAAATAGGAAATATGTGAGTTCATGAATCTAATTTTAAAATCAACATCTTCTAAGTTGAGTTAAAAAGAGTTGTTGGACTTTTCGTATTCTTTCTCTAGACGCTATGAAAGCTTTAATATCATAGGCTTAATAGCATCATAAATTTTAGGAAGAGATATATTATGACATCAAGTCAATAAAATTAAAATTTTTATTGCTGCAGTATAAGATTAATGCCAAAAATTTATGTATACATACAATGTGATAGCATTGCATCATACAAGCAATTCAAATACATAAAGGCATGTAAAGCTAACTATCAAATGTTATAATACCAAGTATTTTAGTAGAATAACGAAAGAGCAGGAACAACTTGATTAGCAAGATACATGACATGTATATTAAAAGTCTCAAATATAAATTCAATAATCTTTTCTTGATTATCATTCAAGAGGTGCTTCTGTCTAAAGAAGTGGATAGATGATGGATAATTGAGTCGTGTAAAGAACCATAACTTCTCCAGATTATAACAATTATTATCAATAATACCACTCTTAGATGATGCTTTAAAGAAAAAAATGTTTATTTTTCTGCCAAGCTTCATCACCAACCAAAAACTCTGCATAAAACTCCTTTGGATAATAAAAGGACTTTCCATCATTTGATGACCAACTAAAGAATTATGGAACCCAAACAAAAGAACAGTTTATTTAATCTTTTCCAAGATCCATGATGATAGGTGATGTCTTGCAGATGGATTAAGCTTATGTCCCCTTATTCCTATAGAACCGGATTGAGGCTCCAATCTTTGTGCTTTCTGGCAACCTCATCTCCTTCCACAATGTTGTCTACTGTCTTTACCTATCTCAACGTGGTTTCAAGAAAATCGAGATTAGATCTATGGATTCAATAATATATAAATTATTGATTTGCATGAGGTCAAACCCTATAGAATTCAATTATTACACTGATCAAATTCAGTAAAACCAACAAAATAAGAGACTTCTACTATGGTAGTATTATATTGCATCTCTATATAAAGAAAAAGGCCATCCTATTTTAGAAGTTTTAAAGCTATGTGAAAACAAAAAGGATATGTGGGATGTGTGCAGACAAAATATTTGTACAACAGCAGTGAGAACACAGATGTTGCACTCATTACATACGTACGTCATGAGAAAACCTTCTAATTAATATCTGATCACATTATTATCCAGTTCTCCATAATAATTAAATAATAAGCTCGCAACTAAAACTTGCACAAAATTTTCAATTGTTAGCAAATATAAAAGAAAGTGCAGAGAAACAACAAATCCATCGATTATGAGGATATGCATTCCTCAATTGTGTAGAATGTAGTACTCTCCCATCTTTCAATGCATCTAGTTTATGCAAAATCACTTATTATATTAACAAAAAAATACTCATAGCAAATAGTGATCTTGCCCATCTGAGCATTTATTAATAGTTTTAATTAAAAAACATATGAGATATCATCATGAATTCTATGACTTATGTACTAACAAAATACCTTTAAAAATAAAAGAAACAAAGCATAGATTCATTAAACAACCTTTTCTTAATAATACGTAATATCACCACTATATAGTTTATGGTATAAACAATTTGAAATATTCCTCAATTCAATACATAATAATTGAATATATATTGAATAGTATTACTCATTTGTTCTTCGCCCATTCATTTCCATGAAAATCATAGAAGTCATCTTTAAGTATAAGCTTCAAGATATTCCTACAAAAATTTCCCTTTTTTAAAGATGGCAATGCCAACTTACCTCAGTCTGTATCTTACATAATGTTGATCTTATATAAGATGTACGTCATGTTGAAGATCATCCTCCAAATGGCAGCAGGGTAACACCTTAATTTATAAACATACCTACGTACAACATCAGAGTATGACATAAGATGAGGGCCATGCGAGATGCGATTCTTGATTCACTATGGCAAGTGGTATTTAGATAAATAAAAGTTCATTACATGTAGGAAGGGAACGGAAATGAGAAGGGTTTAAACTGTTTCCAACATATTTCAATTAAACAAAAAAAGCACCATCTCAAGACTTCAAGAAGAAAAGCAATGTAAATATAAGGTCCAAATTCCCACGTACATCATGTGGAAACCCTTGAAATAACTGATAATTCCTGAGAGTTGATATGCTAAGATATGATTCACTTACCATGTATATTCATAGATGTTGAATTCTAAGATAAAGTTTCTGAATAAATCAGTTAAGTAAGGACGTTCAGTTCTATTTTTTTTTCATTAGTCAAATAAACTGTATATAGAGATTAACAGAGGTAAAGTTATTATAGAAACAAAACATCAATCGATATTACCCAATTCTTTCATCTAGAAAAAGTTAAAACAAATATGAAAATAAATTTAAAATAGTGGAGTATATCTTTTTGTTAGTATCACTGAAAAATTGGCTGCCATATAGACTAAAACTTCCTTTTAAGAGGTCAATTACTCAACATTTAATGGTGAAAATAAAAGATATGATAAGTATTTTAAGATGAAGATACTCCTTCCTAGCCTCACCTCCTTGGGTTCGACATGAATCCTCTTTGAAGTATACGAATCGTAGATGCATTCCTTCCATGTCATGTGTTCATAGCTTTGAGGCGACGGTAAATTTATGCATCTAAAAGAAAAAAAATATATATTAACCATTATGTAAATATAATTTTAAAACATATAGAAAAGTCAAAAACTGAAGCAAAATACCTTCTTCGTGCTAAATATTTTTACCAACTCTTCCTTACTGGTAATAGCGCTATTGGAGAAGATTGGAAACACTAAGGAAACAATGAAGAAGAACTTGAGAATTATTTAAAATCACAACAGAGAAGTATTAGGAGGACTCCTCATGAATGAGACCACTTCATCGGTAGACGGTAATTGAAGTAGTTTCCAGATTTTACTATTTTATTACTTTTTGTTTTGAAGTATCGTTTTTTTTTTACCAGGAAAAATCCATCATAACAATCCACATAATTTGAGTTGAGAAATAATAACTGCTTAATAAACCTATCATATTTGAGATACAGAAACGTGGAGAATTTTTAGGAGGAGAAAATTTAGGACTCCGTCATGGATCAATACCCACGTAGTATTGTAACTGAGTAGTTACATAATGGATAAGAATATGATTAATTATTTGAATTTCAGTTGAGAGAGATAACTGCTAAATAAACTACGGTTTTATCACTCAAAAGTAGATACAACTCAAACAATAATAATTAACAACATTTCAAAATTAATGTAACTAATAGCTAAATCTTATCCTAAAATTGCCATATGGCTTTTTAACTTGTTGCCATTTGGCTATTTTTTATTGGCTACTATATTTCTTTTAATAATATATAGATATAGGTAATACAAAAATATAATAAAAATAATTTTAAAAAAGAATGCAATACTTCCAGTTGGTTTCAACCTGCCGCGACGTGTCCCCATCCCCAAAAGCCAATGAGGTTTATTGAACAATGGGGAAAATAATTTCACTTTCAAAAACATTAAAATGGTGTACTCGGCGATTGGCAGAGTGGCACCGGGAAAATAGTTTAATTTTTGGCAAAAGTATGCCTCAAAAACCATTTCACGCGCCAAAAGAATTTGTTAAGCACGCATAGAGCCACATCAGCAATATGTATTAAAATGATACAGCTTGAGCTTAGCTGAAGTGCCAAAAGGAACATGGCTAAGATGAAGTGGCAAAATAAAATTTTGTGTCAAGTTTGAGGGCCTGTCCATGTATTTGGCCTTCCAAAAATAGTACCTTTTTTTTTTAAAAAAAAAATTACTTTTGACTATGAAGAAGCAATGTCAAACAGGCTATAAGTCAAGCATACCTTTTTTTTTTTAATTATTGTTTTACCCCATCCCCTCCATTCTCTCGAAGCAAATAGTGACTCCTCACGTTTTTACTCTTATTGTGAAGCGAATCTACCGCCTCTTCATTGTAGGTGGAGGGTGATTACTATCTGAGTAAATCTCACTTGTCTAAACTAAATACTTAATATGATCAAAATAAATATTTTTAGGCGTTTTCAATCAGTGACCTAACTTATATAACATTGATTGAGCTAAATTGGGCTAAAGTGGGAGATTATAGAAATATGAAGTAGCTAAATTGGGCTAAAGTGAGGAGATTATAGAAATATGAAACTTCAGCACCACTATCACACTTTTAGCTGCCATTAAAAAGAAACATCTGGTGCACCGCCATGTCTATGTTGACATCCAATTTTATCTCTTATTTTTCAATAATTGGTCATATTTAACTTAAAGGTGTAACAGTATTTTTTTTAAAAGAAAAAACATGCATTTATTTGATTAACATACAATACATATTTAATTATGGCTATACTATATAATTACATCATTTAGGTTTTTTTTTTTTTGAAAAAAAAAATACATGCTAATTGTGGCTATCTGTTACATTTTTATTAATATTTGGTGAATTATATAAATAAGCAAAAAAGAGTCTGGTCTTCAAAAATTGAATTATTTTTTCGTGGTATTAAAGAATTGAGCACTTTTACATTAAATGAAATTGAAAGTACATAAATACTCTTACTAATAGAGCACTTCTTATAATTACAAAAATTCCGCCGTACCTTTTTTAAGTCGTAATTACAAAAATATCACTGCACCCTTTTAAATCTAGAATTACAAAATATGTCAATGTTTCCTACAAAGTAGAAAATAATGTCAATCTGGCAGTCTTTCACGTCCATTTTGTGAATAAATAAGGTCAAATTGTCATCTTTTCGCTCATATACAAAAATCAAAGCAAAACATAATATAAGACCATTACAACATCATTTCTTCACATAGTGAGCAAAAAAGCATGTTCATTTTATAAATAAATGATGTTAAATAATACTTACTTTATTTATTCACAAAAAATACCTTCAACTGCTTATATAATTAGAAATAATGACAAATCGGCTAAGTTTATGCATATAATGTGTCCGTTTTGACAAGAAATGAGGCCAAATAGGCCTCACTTCACACATCCACAAAAAATACCTTCAAGTGCTTATATATTTATAAATATCGATAATTCATCTGTGTTTATGCATATAATTGTGTGCGTTTAGTAAAGAAATAAGATCAAATTGTCCTTACTTCACATATTCATAAAAAAACTTCAAGTGCTTATATATTTAGAAATAACGACAATCCGACTGTGTTTATGCATATGTTGAATAAAAAATTGTATCTATTTTACAAGCAAATGAGTCCAAATATCCACAAAAATACATATGAAAATACAAAGAAAAACATAATTACCCCTATCCATCACCATTTGTTCATAATGTGAGAGAAATATTAAGTACATTTTGCAAACAAATGAGTCCAAATCGTCTTCACTTCATTCATCCATAAAAATCCATATGAAAATATAAAATGAAGACAATCCTGATGCGATCCGGATTGGCGCTCGAAGTCGTGGAGGATTCATGCTCGACATCAAGTGCTTGGAGTCCTTTAAGAGGGCTTGGAAGCCAAGAATCAAGTGCAAGCTTGCTGGATTCTGGAAATCTGAGGATGCATCTCTATCCCGAGACAAATAACGCGGTCGTGAAGGAAGAGCTTCAATTACAATACGCGATCGCGTGTCTTCAGGCGCGACCGTGAGGGCATCAGAGAATCAGTGGTCGCGGTCGCGAGGCTCAAGGCGCAATTGCGCTTAAGGAAGGTGGACCAGATTTGCAGAATTAACATTAGGGCTTTTTAGTCCATTTATCATTGTAATTACTTAGCTACTATAAATAGTCTAATTTGGGGGTTTAGTCATTTAGCTAGATTTTGGATGATTGAGAATACTCTTGTGAGATTGTGTTTATGGGTTTAATCCATTTTCCTCTTCTTGGATCTCTCTTGGATTCTCTTGTGTGAGAGATCCATTGTTTGAGTTTAAGTCTCTTCCCCCTCGGATATTGGTCTTTAATTCTATTCGTCTAGATTAGGGTATTACAATTTATTGTAGTGTTCTAATCTACTTACAATCGTGGGATTTGATTCCTTTCTTTCTTCTATCTATTTTCCTATTCCTTTTATCCCTTTACTTTGTATTGTTTATTTTTGTCGTTTGGTTACTCATTTTCGATTCTTAGAAGTTAAGATCATATCATTTGGTATCAGAGCTCGGATCGGTGTTTGTTTCCACAAATACTATCTTGGATTTGATTATCAAAATCTGAAGAAAAAATTTGAAAAATTCAAAAATCCAAAAATTGAATCTTAGATTTAGGGTTCTGTTGGATGAAATATTTGTTACCAATTGTTGCTTGGTGATTCTAGAAGCTGATTCTCGAAGAAATTGAACAACAAACAACATTTGGAGTGTTAATTTGAAGAATCAAAATCTAGGGTTCTTCAACAAAGATTTGGGAGTTTTGCATTTTGGGTGTTTTTTTTGAAGAATTGATCATTGGAGTTTGTTCATGGACTTATAAGGATCTTATATCTCAAATTTGAAGAAAAAATAAGTTGATTTGGGAGATTCAAGTGAAGAAATTTTCCAAAAATTCATGCTTCAAGTTCTGCATCAGACCCAGATTTTATTCGTCGTGATCTCGCTCCAACTATCGCGATCGTGTAGGCTTGTGTAATTATTGTTCTTCGCGATCGTGCTGTGATAGCGCAGGCTTGTTGAAATTTGTTCTTCGCGATCGCCTGCCGACAACGCAGGGTTATTGACTTACTCTTCGCGATAGCGCCCAACATCACGCGATAGCGCTGAACAAAAAAATCAGTCACCTTACAGATTGCTCAGAACAGCCCCTAAACAGTTTCAGATCACCCAACCCCCTTTCATATCATCAAATACATTAAGTTTCTAGATCATAAATAAAATTTCATCCAAATCCAAATTCATTTCGTGCCAATTCGATTCGTGCTTTTCTCTTTTTAGTTTCATTTCCAGTTTTATTTGTTCCTAGTCTGTTTGTGTGTCTTTCTCCATTTCTTTGGTATTTTATAAACTCCACTCCGAACCGAAGTGTGGATACTTACCTTGAGAATTTGAGGTTGTAGAACCTTGAAGAGATTAAGGGGACCCTTGAGTGGAAAAAGGCTTGAGTGGTGAGAATATTAGAGTGTGGTCGTAAAAGCCATTGACCTTGAGTGTATACACGAGCGGAAAGAAAATTGAGTGATCATATATTGAGTGATACACGTGAGGGAGCAAATTTGTGAGGTCCTTTTTCTTTTCATTGTTGCAAATATGTCCTCGGATGATGATTGTGGAGGTTATGACTCCTATGGAGATGATGGGGATTGTTATGATGATTATGGAGACTATGGTTCCAATGATGATGGTAGAAGTTGCTATGATGAACCGGGGAACTATGGCTCTTTTGTTGATGAAACGAGTTACTATGATGATCATGAAGCTTATGAAGACGAATATGAAGATTCTTATGCTTCTAGTCATGAAGTTGATGATAGTGACGCTTCAACGTACAATGTTCCTACTTACTCTTCTTATAATGAACTTAAAAATATAGATAGTGACATAGAGAGAATTGATGATGATGTTAATTATAGAGATTGTTCATTTGCATCCTCTCATTGTGTTCCTAAAAATAAACAGGAGAGTAGTAGTAGTGTTTCTATTGGTTTGAGAAGAACTGGTAATTATTCCATGAGAAAAAGGGAGCTTACATCTTCTACTTGTGCTAAAACGTTCAATGCTTCCAATTCTTATGTGAAAGGCAATATGAGGCCTAAAGTGAGAAAAAGTGTTACTTTTGCTACAAATGGTTGACCATGTTCTAATAATGCTTTGAGAGGTTTGGAGGGTTATGGAGGCAAGTCAAGTGGGATGAATGCTTTTTGTGGTCCGACTACTAGTGAGGATCCATTCGGCCATTGCTATGAAGATGGACACAAGAAGAAGCTAAGTAGATTTATTATTAGTGTTGAAGGATATGGAGGCTATATTCTACAAGTTGATAACATTGATGCAAATTGCATTAGCCCTACTTTGGTTAAGGAGTTGAGACTACCTTGTTATAAATTGACAACTCCTTATGAGTATAATGGAGTATGGATTGATAGAGTAGCAAAGGTTTGCATTTCTAAAGGGAGATATAAGGAATATGTGTTTTGTGAAGTGTAGCCTTTGTACACTTGTCATGTTTGGTTGGGAATGCCTTGGATGCAAAACAAAGAGTTTCAATATAATGCATCAAGGGACATTTACTATGTGGGAATGAATAGGAGGTGCTATGACTTTTCTCCTTGGAGACAAGTCAAGAAATGTGACTTGGAGGATGGCAGAAAAATTGGCACTTCAAGTGGTGTCAAGTTGAAAGTTGAGGTGAAGAGTACTCCTATCCCTTCTAAAGTGATTCTTGTCACATGTCCTAGTCCAAATGAACTTGAGAGAGAAAATATTGAGAGGAGTAAGAGAGTGGAAACTGACAACTCAAGAGAGGAAAAATGAGAGCTTGAGTTGAGTGAAGTGAGTAAGTTGTCACAAGAAAAGAGAGAGGAATTGAAAAATAAAATGAGAGAAAAGAAAGTGGGAAAACAAAAGAGTGAGAGTGAGGATTTTTCTTATTCTAACAATTCTAACCTTTCTTCTTTCTCTAGTTATCTTGTGTATTTTGAAGGTACCTTTGGGGATGCTACATTGGGGAATCCTTTCTTGGAAGTGGTTCCATGCTTGGAAGAAAAGGAGGATGCCAAGGTGAAGCCTCCAAATGAACAAGTGAGCTTAAATTTGAGAAGTCAAGGTAACGAAGAATCTTTAGGTGTGCTACAAGGTAACAAAGCTTATCCTAACTCTTGTATCTCTTTGGGTGAGCTTGATAGAGATTTGAGTAGCATTGATAGCTTTACTTTTTGTGGGATTGAAGATTCTTTATCTTGCATTGATAATAGCCAAAGTGAAGGTTGTGGGCATGCACTAGTTGGGCACACTTGTGAAATGAAATTTGGTGGATTTTGTGTGTGTGAATTATTCTACACTAGTGATGTGCAAATGGATGAATTTGAACAAAATGATTTATGTTATGACACTCCACATTTGTTTGATAAATTTGCCTATGAGTTGCTTGATCTTGATGTGGTAGCATTTGGTAGCACTCTTGATTGTGGTTGTGGTTTGTGTCAAGGTTTTAAAATATTTGAAAATTCATTGTTTGTTGAAAATGAGCAAGATGAAGTGTTGGAAGGTGATTTTAGTATTGACAATACATTATTTGCTAAAAATGATTCTTATGACTTGCTTGAGAGTGATAATTGTGTGGATGTTAGCAAGCTAACTCCCAAAATATTTGTTGAAAGCTTGTCTAATATTTGGATGTCCTCCAAAGATGAAGATTGCTCCTTAAAGAAGGAGGTAGGCACTAGTGATTGTAGTGGTAAAGTAATAGATGCTAGTTTTAGTGTCAATCTCTTTACTTACTCTATTCCTAGCTTTGAGTATACATTTAGAGTAGACTTTGCTAAAGCTTCCAACACAAAGAATGAAAAATTATCAATGGAGGCTTGGCATGAGTTGAATGAGCTTCAAAGTGAAGATTCTTTTGTGATTGAACTTGCTCATTGTCGCTTTTCTAGTCAAGTTTTTGATGTTGGGATTGGAAAAATGTTCTTTATGGTTGATTTTGATACTTGGCTATATCATAAGACTGTGCAGTTTGAGCATGAGTGTATGAGTTTTGTTCCATCCTCTTTGTTATGTAGTGCTTGGAAAATTGTTGAGTTGTTACTCATACGCATCATGGTTTTGAAAGGTACAAATTCGAGGACGAATTCCTTTAAAGAAGGAGGGAATGATGCGATCTGGATTGGAGCTCGAAGCCGTGGAGGATTCATGCTCGACATCAAGAGCTTGGAGTGCTTTAAGAGGGCTTGGAAGCCAAGAATCAAGTGCAAGCTTACTGGATTTTGGAAATCTGAGGATGCATCGCTATCGTGAGACAAAGAACACGTTCATGAAGGAAGAGCTTCAATTACAATACGCGATCGCGTGTCTTCAGGCGCGACCGCGAGGGTATCAGAGAACTAGTGGTCGCAGTCGCGAGGGTATCAGAGAACTAGTGGTCGCAGTCGCGAGCAGGGGCGGATTTACATTAGGGGCAGCGGGTGCCACCCCGGCAGAAACTGTGTATATATTGTTATATCCAGGTTGAAAATAGTACAAATATTTAAACAGGCACCCACAGTAACAAAAGCTTCCAAGGTGCCAGTGGTAAGGGTCTCCATTTCCTCCCCAAATACCCAGGTTTGAATCCACTTAGATTCACTTTTTTTCCCCATTTTATTGCATAGTTATAGTCCCAGACTCCCAAGCGCACCTACATAGTCTCCCATTTAAATTGTATCTTCCTTTTCTTTTTCTTTTTTTTTTGATTTTTCTCTCTCATTAATTATTTGACTTGCTTTTATAATTATTGGTGATCAATATTTAAATTTTTTATCTAGTTTGTTACATAGAGTGTGATGTATTTACTAATGTAAGTAATGATACCATCATTGACCATTTTCGAAGTATGAGAATTCGTCGAGGACAATTTTGACGCTTATTCGATTTAAATTAATATGGCACCCGGTACCTCTAAACCCTGGTCGCGAGGCTCAAGGCGCAATCGCACTTAAGGGCGGTGGACCAGATTTGCGGAATTAACATTAGGGCTTTTTAGTTCATTTATCATTTTACTTAGCTACTATAAATAGTCTAATTTGGGGTTTAGTCATTTAGCTAGATTTTGGATGATTGAGAATACTCTTGTGAGAGTGTGTTTATGGGTTTAATCCTTTTTCCTCTTCTTGGATCTCTCTTGGATTCTCTTGTAAGAAAGATCCATTGTTTGAGTTCAAGTCTCTTCCCCCTCGGATATTGGTCTTTGATTATATTCATCTAGATTAGGGTATTACAATTTATTTTGGTGTTCTAATCTACTTACAATCGTGGGATTTAATTCCTTTCTTTCTTCTATCTATTTTCCTATTCCTCCTATCCCTTTACTTTGTGGCATTTATTTTTATCGTTTGGTTACTCGTTTTCGATTCTTAGAAGTTAGGATCATATCAAATCCGGTTATATTTATTCATAACTAAGCAAAACTACTATGTCTATTTTACAAAATGTCAAAGTTGATACAACATCAAACGTGAGTTACTCATGCCCTCGTTCTTTTTTCTTTTGATGTTCCATATCTTCACATTTCACCCTTTGTTTGGAGATCTTAACTACTCTTACTCTCAACGACATTGTGCCCTCAACAAAGACCATTGCCTCTCTGAAATTCCCTGACTACAGTTCTGGGAAGGTGAAAATTGCTATAGCGACTGCCCTTAGCATGGGTGGTCGCATCTTCTTCTTATCAGCTTCTTCTCTGTAAGGGTGGTCGCATCTTCCAGATTCTCAGCTTTCTTGCAAAGGGTTGAGGTCTCTTTAGTGCCCAGTTGGATACTCAGCAGGTATGTATCTCCAGAGAAGGGGCGATCGCCCCTAGCATGGGCGGACGCCTCTTTAGTGGTTCACAACTTCTTGAATTTTGATCACTTTTCTTGGGCAATCATACTCTTTTGGTTTCTTCCTTTTCTTGTAGGGTTTAACACCTGAAACAAAGCAAAATACATCAAACTTTCCTATAGATTGGTCACTTTTGAATTCAAAGACAAGAGCTTAAGCGAGTTAAAGTAAGCAAAATGCTCACACATCAACTCCTCCAAACTTAAGTCTTTTATTATCCTCAAGCAACCAATCTCTACCAAAGAGTAGTGAAACACTTTCAACACTAGCATACAATGAAGCTAAGTTCCATTTTCACTCTTTCAAAAACTTTGAAGCTCATTAGGCATCAACACACATTCATACTCATGAACACTTGACAAGTCACTTTGTGAACCACTTCACAAGTTTTACAATGATCCAAGGATGATATAGAGCTTCAAGTGTGGATATGGTTCATCAACCAACTCACTTGGTATCAAACCTTATTTCAAGTCAAGATCTCACCTCTCATATCACCAGTTACTTGTTATCTCACAATCAAATTCAAATCAAGGACTTAAGCAACTAAACACTCAAACTCCAAAGAATGTTCACGAGTTGAGTCAAAAGAACCATAGGCTTGCTCATTTTGTGACTCTTCACTAATGGAGAGATGCCAAACATAGGATCAACTAGGACTTGTTTAGGCTTGTAATGAAGGCTCGGGGTTAGGTGTGATATGTTAGGAACATAGTGACTACAAACTACCTTACCAACATACAACCATTTCAACCATCCTTTCTTCACCTCCTTTCACTCTTTTCTCTTATTCCCTTTTTTTTATTTCTCTACTTCTCTTTCTTTTTTTATTTTTAAATTTTTGAAACCCTAATGCTTTTTATTTCTTTATTCCACCCTTCATATTTACACACCAAACTTAGGGGGACTAATTCTTTCACCTTATTTCTCTTTTTTGAATTTTTCACAAGCTTTATATATATATATATATATATATATATATATATATATATATATATATATATATATATATAACCAGCCAGAATAACTAGAGGCACAACACATACTACTTCTGGAACATAATTTACTACGACAATATCAAGAACTGGAATGGAGCTCTCTGAGACCGAACGTCTGCATCTGCGGCAACCTGATAAGCTGCCTAGCGAATAATAGATTCTTGCGGTATCTGCGTCGCCAAGATTCTCGTAAAAGCATCGTAGAGAGCCAAGGGAACCACAAGGCCCTGCTCCCTTGCCCATCGCGAGCTCGTACAGCTGGGGCCTGCGCAACTGGATCTTCAGCACGATTCACAACTCTCGGGGCTTGAGTAGCTCTAGCCCCAGGCTAGACTACTTCGTCCTGAACTCCTACCGTTTGCTGATTTGTCGCAAGAGGGTTCACAATTACCACGAAGGAATTAATGAAAATACTTTTGCATTCTAGATCGACGCACGATCAGAAAAAGAAGAAAGTGAAACTTCTTAAATGCCATCATAGCCTTTCGTAGATAAGTACGGACGTCTACGTACCCATCAGCGAGACTCTACTAGACACTGTCTTAGATTCGTCGCAACAGAAATATATGGATCGGGTTGCACGTCACAACAATATGAATATACGGATCGGGTTGCACGCCGCGACAGTATGAATATATGGATCGGGTTGCACGCCGCGCCAGTATGTATTTCTGTTTGTTGATACGTTCGGGATACTTAAAAACCTATATGTTCTATCTGTTTTATGTCCCTGGTTGTTTTCCATACGTGTTTCCAGTTATTACCTCGCTCTGCCTTTTTATAATTTAAATAAGTGGAATTTGGTTTATCTGTTTCTTTTCTCCTTGGCTAGCTATCCTATTTTTTGAGGTGGTTAGTCTGCCCTACTTATTGAGTCCTTTTGACTCACCCTTTTTTGTTGTTTGTTTCTTGTCCATTTATTTCGTTTCGGATATATATATATATATATATATATATATATATATATATATATATATATAATTACTTAGCATCTCACTAGGCTTCCTAGCACATGACATATCCAATGGATTCCCCCAAACATAGGCTTTTGGGTCATTCTAGAATTTTTACTTGAAAAGAGAATTCACACAAACTACCAATGAATTACTCATAAACCGGGTTATCAAATGAAAGGCTAATAGGCTCAAAAGGGACATATATTGTTATTTGTAAAGTAAGGGTATTTGAAGAGGCTCAAAAAGTTCCAAAGAAAGCCTAAGATCATTTCCAAGTTTGGCACAACTCACAATTCACTTTGAACACAAGTCGGGCAAGTTCTACACCTCAACTCAAACATGTGAAGCCACCATCTAACCTCAAATGTATGCAAGTGGGTCACTCAATACAAAAACTCAACTCTCCAAAAGGCTTGCACTTGTAAAGTCTTAATGGTCCAGTAGGAACTATGTCAATGACTTCAAAGCAACAAAAGAACCTAGAGTTATCAACTAAGACCAAAGACTTACCAAGTGGACACTCCACAACTTGTCTATTGCCATAAGATCAAAATGGGATGTTGGTACTTCATGAGACTTTCCAAACACAACCACAAGGCATTTTGTAAAAACTAGTATTTACACTACTTGGTTCAAACAACCACTTCCAGAAAGTACCAAGCAAAGAAAATCGAAAGCTTACTTAAAACAAATTTTCTTAAAGAACTTAACTAAATATGCTAAAGAAAGTAATATGTACTATATACAAGCAAAAAGAAGGACTCAAGTTTAATCATGTCATCACAAACATCCAAACATAAAAGAAATTATCCAAAATATTATTCAAAACATTCATGAATTTGAATCCCCTCCCCCAAATTTAAGACTCTCACATCGTCCCCGAATGCAAAGTATGAAAAACAAACACAAGGGGGATGAGAATGGACTTCCTGATCATTCTTCAGACTTTCTGTTATCCTTTGCCTCTACATGGACCAGTGGATGATTTTCTTTCTGTTTTTTCTTTTGAACTTTTACACGAGCTGCTTCTTCAATGAATGCTCGAGTAGCTAACTGCATGGCTGCATCATCAAAGTCCATCCACTCAATTGCCTTCAGGTCTTGTTGAATCTTCTCAGTTTCATCCTTTCGAGCTCTTTTGTTGTGTGGCCTCCATGAACTAGAAGTACCCAGTGCTACCTGTTGCATTCTCGTCTCATTCCATAGAATGTTTAGCTTGTTGGCCATTTCCACTTGAGTTCTGGCTAGGAGTTGCACTACTTTATTCATCATGTCAAGCTCCTAGAATTGGCATTCAGAGTTGTGACTACCATGTTGAGCTGGTCAGAGGTAATCCCATGAGATGGAGCTGGAACTTGACCTTGTGGCACAACTATAAATATTGCTTTGAGCCCTTCTATTTTAGCATCCACTTTTGTCAGTGTTTGCAGTAATTCATGGAGGATTGGGGCTGGAGGTGCTCTTGATGATGAAGGTAAATCAGCATGAGCACGACTTGTAGCAACTGCTGAAGGGTGGACAGGATTATGAACATCCTCGATGGCATAAAGATCAAATGGTTCTAACACCTATGTGTAGTCATTATCAGCATAAGTATGACACCCTTAATCAATCAAACAGGCAATTAGGGTGTTGGGGTAAGGTAGCTTTCTATGGTCAGACTTAGCAACATCTTCATTGTCTTGACCATTTCAGCACCCAAATTGACCTTCATCCCTTTCATCAAGCAACCAATCATCATAGCTGTTCTCAATGACATATTGTAGGCATCCCTTATTGGTAGTACTCTAGATATGACTATGGCATGCCATCCTTTTGCTTCAAAGTTGAGATCTGGATGATTAATTTTCACACCACACTGTCTCCACCTAGGATTGGGCTCTCTGCCTATGATTAGTGCCAACTATTGTCTCTGTTATGCTTTACTAAGGCTCAGCTGGTTCATGTGTTCAGAGGGTGTGAAATGAGACAGGTCCACGTAATCATTCAGAGCCTTGGCTGAGATATCAATCACTCGCTCTCTACATTGTACCTTGAAATTGTGTGTCTCGTTCCCCTTTAGTTCATGATAGAATTGGAAAATGATGTCAACCACAGCTGCGCCCACTGGTTTTCCAAACACTTTTGCCCACCCAGTTTTCTTGAATTCTCTATAAAAACCTGGGTTATACTTTTTCACCTTTTTCAGTTCTATTTTCCTTTCATGCATCAGGAAATTTGTAGGGTTTTCCTCTCTCACTTCTGTAAATTCCTTCATAGAGAGAGGTATGGGGGACTCATCTCTTTGGTTCTTCCTGGGCCTACCTCTTTGTCTTGGAGGTATTGTAGCTGCAAGACAACTTAAAAATGTTGTCAGATAAGCCTGTTTAAGCACAGAGGAAACATGTTAGAAGTAGCCTAAAGCAATAGGCATCAAGTACTATTGGAAGCTCAGATATGTTTCTAAAAACTGGTAAAAAGGGCGGGGGCACGTGTAAAAGGCAGCTGCCTCTTGGTCCAACACTTAGAGAATCTTCAGTGTTTTGGACAAGGGGCGGCCTACACTGCAAGGATGGAGAAAGTCCTGAGGAATTGTTTTCCCACACTTAGAAAAATTTTCAATCAAGTCCAATGGGCGTCCGCCTCATGAACGGGCGGCCTCCTCTTTGACAAGGGGCGAGGGACTTTGCAGGGGCGACCAAAAAGGGCGCCCAAAGTCCTGAGAGGTGCATTTTTATACTCAGCCAAATTTTGGCAAGTTTAGAGTGGCGGCCGCGCAAATAATAGGCTGCCTCCCGCTGCACCCTCTTTCAAATTCATGAAAATGAGAGGCGATCTAACCTACAAGGGTGAAAAAAAGTGCGCCCAAACTTCAGAGAGGTTCCTTTCCTACACTTAGAAAATTTTTAAGGCATTAGGCAAAGGGCGCCTGCCTCATGAAAGGGCGCCCGCCTGATCTTAGGCACTTTCTCTTCAGAGAGATAGTCATGTGAGACAAAAGGGGCGGCCGCACAACAAGGTGCAGCCTCCGTCTCATCACCATATTTTGGAAGTTTGAACCATATGAAAGGGTGGTCGCCTAACATAGGGGCGACCGCATGTTCTTGAACCATCACTAGTTCAAGTGGCTGACTTGGAAGAACATGCGACCACCTATTAAGGGCGGGGGCCCTTACTTCGTCAGCAACACAGCAGTAAGGGCGCGAGTCCCTAGATTTTAAACATTATAGTACAACTGAGTTCACAACTACCCAATTTTGTTTCTCTCTCAAGGTCAAAACACTCTCCATCTTCAAGAATCAAGATAATAACAGGTACGATCACTCTTCCCCCAACCATCCTAAGTCTTGTTTTTGTTAGATTTGGGGTTTAACATCTAATCTAATTTCAACTCCTAGAATGTTAAAATTAAATTAAAAAGAAAAAATAAAGTTGAATTGAAAGGCTTACCAGAGAGATGATGCAATAGAAAGAGTGAGTGATTTGTTGTAAAGTGAGTGGGTGAAGGGGGTTCCGATGATTGGGAAAAATAGAGGGTGCCAGCGGTTAGGGTTTCAGAGGGGAGTAGAACGAAGGATATGAAGAGGCGCCCCTAGGGTTCCTTTTATACTCCTTTACCCCGTAACCATTACAAAGAGATGGGCGGTCGCCCATGCACTAGCTCTTTAGCCATGTGATCTTTGAGAAATAGGCAGTCGCCTAAGTAGAGGGTGACCGCCTGTTGGTTTCCACCCTTCACACTTGAGAGAAAGGGCGGCCAACACTGAATATGCGGCCAAAAAAGGCGCTCAAAGTCCAGAGAGCTCCATTTTCGACACTTAGCCAAATATTTAAGGTTTAAGAAAAAGGGCGGTTGCCTCAAGAAGGGGCAACCTCCTTGTCGAAAAAGGGCCTCCTATTCTGAATGTGCGGCCTATAAGGGCGGGAAAAGTCCGGAGAGCCTCACATTTCATACTTAGAATTTTTTTTGGATTTTTGAAAATGGGTGGTCACCCTTTTTGAAAGGCGACCGCATGTTCTTAGCTCTCTGATCCCTTCCTTTTTCTCTTTCACCTTTACTCACCCAAGGGGCGGCGGCCTAAGCAAGGTGCGGCCTCCCTGTACCTGTGAGGTCCTTCATTTCTCATTCTCACTCCAGCTGCAACTCATCTTTGACACCTACAAAACAACAACTACTTAGCTAAAAACCTTGGGTTGCCTCCCAAGAAGCGCCTTAGTTAACGTCATGACACCACGTTGACCCATTACCTCAAGGATCAATCAAGAAAACCAAGGCCACCACCTTGGTGCCTTCAACAACTCCCAATTAATTGTTTGCCCGGTGCCCATTTACTCGAAAACTCTTTCCATCATCACCTTCCAAATCAAGAGCACCATAGGGAAAAACACCAACAACCTTGAACGGGCCACTCCATTTGGACTTCAACTTTCCCAGAATTACTTGGAGCCGAGAATTAAGCAACAACACAAGGTCTCCCACCTTGAATTCCCGATTCCAAATCTTCTTATCATGCCTTCATCTTCTCCTTGTGAAACAAAGCATTCTCATATACATTGAATCTCATTTTATCTATTTCATTCAATGCCTCTGTTCTAGACTTTGCGGCTACTTCTCATTTTAAGTTCAACTTTATCAATGCCCACAATGCCTTATATTCAAGCTCAATAGGAAGATGACAAGCCTTACCAAACACTAATCAATAAGGAGACATACTTATTGGAGTTTTATAAGCCGTTCTATAAGCCCAAAGTGCATTATCTAACTTCTTGACCCAATTCTTCCGGTTAGTATTCAAGGCCTTAGCCAAGATTTATTTGATTTCCCGGTTAGACACCTCCACTTGTCAACTAGTTTGTGGATGATAAGGATGCGACTTTGTGCTTGACCCCATACTTTTCAAGGAGTGCGTCAAATATCTTGCTGCAAAAATGAGAACCACCATAACTAACTATGGCTCTAGGAATGCCAAACCGAGTGAAGATGTCTTTTTTTAAGAATGCTGTTGTTGACACCTAATTTTGTCCCTCCTGTTTCGATAGCCTTTTATTCAGACAAATTGTATCGAAAACCACCTAAATATCCTACACTTACCCCATCCTTAGTCATTGTCTCGTGCACGTACGCCAAGTTAGACTATTCTTGGAAGCACTTGCACGAACAGTCACATTTTTACAAAACTTGTATGTCTTGTTAATTTTTCACAATTATTGCTATTTTAAGGGAGGATACCTAAATTATTTTTAAAACCTTAAGATAATATTTCTTTAATCATTTAGCCTTGCAATTATTTTTTCCTTAATTCTATAATTTTTTATACAATTTATACGCATTCATACCTAATTTATATGCTTTTATACACTATTTATACACCTATATATACATATATACGTCTGCACATACATCACCACATTTTAACATTTCAGCACCAACTTGGATCGATCTCAGCCGTCCACGTGTACCATCCGACGACTGAGATCAAAACTTTTTCTTTTATTCCCCAAACGACCCCTAAACTCCTTTGCCTATTCCCATTCCCCCTTGCCTCACCCCGATAATGGCTCTCTCTCTCTCGTCAGTGAAATGTCACGCCACCACTGTCGTGATATTTTCCGGTCAATTTGGCCGTTAACATATGGGGAAAATAGCATATTCGTAAGCCCCAACTCCTCCGCTATAAAACCCATACCCTTTCAACGATATTTGAACGAGGTCATTTCTAACCCTCGTCGACGGAGTCACCACCGCCGGGAAACGCCTCCGACGTGGTCCAGGGTATTCTAAACAACGCTATCACCCTAAAAGGGACAAGAAATTCCCATGTGACTTCAATTGAGACGGGTCGATTTGACCAGACCCCGATTCGAAAATGGGTAACCTTAAATCTCCCTATTTTTTTTCCTAAATTGCCTATGTGAGGTTGAACTTAAAACTTACCTAAATCTTCATGTGAATAATTATGATTTGCTACTTGTTTAACGATTATGGTGAAAGTTTACACGATTGTTATTGCTTGCCTAACGTTGTCAAAATTAGAGTATTGTTTAAACCCTTGCATGCCCGGATTTCTATACAGTTCATATCTTATGACAATTTGAAGCTTAACCATGTGTGATTCTTTAAATTCTTGTTGTGAACTTGAACTCTCCTGAGTGTGCAGTAGATGTTCTTATTTCTGGTGTAAGTTTAGTCTTTGGAGCTCGTTAACAGTTCTATGATCACTCTATGTATATCCAGTTGACTAAATGCAATTTCTGTGTGAGTATAATTTGCCTAAGATTGAAACCTAAATGGTAAACTGATTTCATGACTAGTGATGATATCAATTCAGGATGTGATTGAAATATTGTTTGGAAATCAAGAGATTTCGAATCCTAAATTAGTGGAGGATATTCAGAGCCTAAAATCAGCCTAAATATATTACAAACAGAGTTATTGAACCTAGACTTTATTTGGGGTTTAAGGGAAAAGGTTCTAGTTTGTCTAGGATTTGTCTTGCCTTAATCTGTGGGGTTTGATTAATCTAAACATGGAAAGGATACTAGGCTGATTGTATTAACTATGGGAACAATATTCCCTTGCCTTCTTTAGCCTTCTACCCGTTAGAACTGATCCCCCAATCCCTTACCTATATAAACTAGTTCCCTGCATTAACCTTACGCACTTCTCAACTAGGAAAACAACTGCTCTATACACATAGTTACTAACAGAAAAATACATCACATATAAAACATCATTCTTTTCTCCTTTAATAGCTTCTTACAACTGAAAGGGTTCTTGCTTTTGATTCTGTGTTTGCTAGCTGCTTTGTTCCAGTATTGCTCTTTGATTATTACATTCTCTGGCAAGGTATAAATCTATCACTGTATTCCCTTGTCTCTTTGCACTAGATATATCTGTGTGTCCATCTTGCATATATGATCAGTGCCTATATGTGTGACTTGTTTGGAGGGCTCTGTATCCTTCCCTGTTAACCCTTCTCTTGTAGTCTGTAAGGATGGCTTTAGAGGCCATACCAGGTTTAAAATTGCAGGTTTATGGATACCCTATGAGGGCTTCTCCATTCTGGATAGTCTAGGCCTAAATAGGCCCCTACTTATGACACGTACATAGCCTGATCTGGCCACTCCTCTTTCTCTATTATCTTCCCTTTAGAAACCGCCCTGCTTGTGTATATTTGATTAGGACCCCTGCTTGTAAACTCTAAAACTGCCTCTATTTGCATAAGTGATCCAGGCCCAATACCATTTTTAAAATGTGGCCCTTATATGTGTTTAAACGATTTTCATTACTTTAAAGCCCCTATACACTAATCTAATAGTGTATAGGGTTGTATAAGTGATAGGGGTCGACTATACGAGTGTATGAAAGTTTTCTAAAGTCTAAACTATTAATTACTCATGTATTTGCATACCTATACTTATTAGTTATGTGCGACATCCCCCCTTGTTTGCATTTTTGTGCTTTTGTGTGACCCGCTTTTGAAAACAACCATTTTACCTAAATATTTTTAAAAAACTGACCCCTAAACAAAAATAGCCATTAAGGTTAGGGCTCGACAAGTAATGACGAGTCACAGTGACCCTAAATGGCTAACATTTTGTTTTAAAAACAACACCCATTCGGTTTTGACCAAAATCCGAAATCTTTTATAAAAGCGGCCAGTTTCCCAAAATTGACTATTAGTGCAAACTTGGTTTAAGGGCTGAAGTTGCATGAATGAGCTGAAGTTGCAATATATTTTGTAGGTTTAACATTATATACGATTAGGCATTTGGACTAGAGGCCTTAAAACGCGATTAGGCGTGAAAATAGGTCATATGTATAAAACTTAAAAGCCCATTACTATGTGTGTTGTTTAAACTTGTATAGTTATATTTACTTTCATAAATTAGACACTAAAGTGACATTTTAAGTTAGTATTTCCTATAATAATGCTCACAACCTTACTAAAACATCCCAAAATATACACTCGGGTGGGAACCACCTTTCATGGGACTCGGGGAAGTGCCTAACACCTTCTTCCCCGAGTCATTTGGACTTCTTACCTTTTTTGAATCTCTGAAACTGGACTCGACCTTAGACGCTTAGGTGGCCTAATACACCTTAGAAAACTATACTAGGTGGCGACTCCAACTCTTGAACTCAAACGAGTTACCCAATCAAATCCGAAATTCGACTAACTTCGAGTTGGGTCTAAAATCGGGTGTGACAGAATGGCGACTCCGCTGGGGATATTCAAAGTCCTTACCATAACGAGTCTTTATTTTGGGATTTTTCTTATTGTTTACTATCTTGCTATTTATTATTATTATCCGGAACTAACTTCTTTCTTCTTTTTTTTTTTTAATTTTTTTTGTTGTAATATCTTTTTAATTTTATAATGCATCTTATTTGACATACCTCCTCATTAACGTTCACTCGTGCGATATACTTGAAAAACAAAACGGTTGCGTCGGTTTGACGGCCGTTCTTACTTCTACAAAACACCCTTCGGAAAAGTTTGGGATAGATAGAGTCCGTGGTACAGCCGACGGTCCCAAAACTTTTCCACCTCCAAATTGTCCGTTTGGAGGAACCTTGTCCCAACCAAATCTTAGTGGAGACAATAGGAACTCATGCATCATGATATCATTTTAGTCGACTTGTTTCCAAGTCCAAAATAGGCAAACTTGTTCAATAATCTAAACGGGTTTTTAACCCAAAAGAGCGTTTGGACATAATTATTTGCATTTCTTAAAAATAAACATGTAACAGCCATATTGTTCTCAAAATAGGGGTGGGTGATTATTTTAACTTTCTTATTTACTTGTAGATCTTTATGGCTAAAACATGCCGAGGTTTGGTATGGTCATGGGTGTTCCTCCTCTACTGGCACGGTGGTGGAGCAATTTAGGAAGCCATAGTCATTTACAGGTTCATAAATACTTCGGGCAGCTACTTTGATTGATGGAAGTGGAACCGTGTCGTGGGGTTATTGAGGCGGCGATTATATTTTGGGATGAGCAAAGAAATATCTTTAGGTTCAATGGCGTAGAGTTGACCTCTTTGTTAGAAGAAATAGGTGGTTTTATAGAAGATTCGAGTATGATTAGAGAAAAGCATACATGGCAAGAAACGACAATCATCATTCCAAAGTTTCCCATTTTGAGCGACTTTCGCAAGTTGCTTGGCCTTACCGGAAACGATGCAGTAACATTCATACAAAAGGGCGGTATACCCTTGTTTTTTCTGTACGAGAAATTTGGTCACAATGGTGCTTTTGACCAAAGGCGCGAGGATTTCACTTCCTACGATGATTGGTATAGAGTAAAGATTTTTGCCTTCATAGTTAGTTTTTTTTTTTATGTTATGGTGTTTCCTGAAGATTCGAGGCATTACATTGGGGTACGGTTAATCAAGGTAGTGGAATCTGTGATGAATGGGGTTGACAAACGAGAATGCACTTTGGTACCTATGATTTTGGCTGACATTTATAGAGCTTCAGGGCTTTGTAAGAAGGGGGCTAAATATTTCGAGGAATGCAACTTGTTGCTGCAACTTTGGTTGAAGGAGCATTCAGAAATAGTGAGAGGAAGCCCAGAAATAATCAAACCATCAGGCATTAATCGCATAACTACACCACGCTATGGAGTTGGAACCTTGAAACAAGCAAGTAGCGCTGAAGGCTGGTTAAAAGTCTTTAACAGCATAATAGACGACACAGTGCAATGGATGTTCACTTGGTTCCCTACAAATGAATTCACAATTCGAGCTAATGTCACTCCTTTTTTGACTCTAATCGGGTTGCGAGGCCTGCAACCATACATCTCTGGAAGAGTCATGAGGCAAGGTAGCAAGAAATAATGCATAATCCAAATGGGTTTCATGGGACGATATCAACTTGATTACACTGAGGAGAAGATCGCTTTGGCTGGGGAAATCATTGACAGTTGGAAAAACCATTGCATAATGGGTTAAAAATCTATAGAACAAGATCGGTATAAGGCAGGTTGTGAGCCACACTATGCAGACTGGTTGCAAGCAGAATTGAGAGGGGCGGTTACACCAGGACTGAATAGGAGCGACAGTATCAAAGACAAAGAAGTAGAGGCACAAATCAAATACAAGTGGCTAATGCGCAGGGTATCAGAATCGGAAACAGAGCACCAAAGAAGGACATAGACATGGAAGAAACGTGCACTTAACTTAGAAGTAACAGTAGAGGGATTGATGGAAAAGCTCGGGCGATGGAATGCCGAATGCAGCGCCGTAGACATACTTCATTTGTTCGTGTCCAAAGGTCATTTAGCAGAGGCTTTGGAGGAAGCTCAAGAGATAGTGAGAGAAGCAAAGAAGGTCATGCTAGAGGAGGAACCCAATGTCTAGTATCGTTTTGTCTTTTTATTTGCAAAAGTTTTTATGTATTAGATTTCAAGTTATATAATAAAGTTTTGGGGAGATTTTGAGAACAATTGGCAATGCATGTTTATTTTTCCTCATATCATTTCAACATAGAAAGGCCTTACGTCCATGGCGCGTTAAGGTCTATTAGGAAACCTTGTCCAAACGTCAAAAGGGTTCTTAATCCGAGAAATGACAAAATTGCATCCCTGCATGGATTCGAAGAAATTTTTGCACAAAATATTGATCGTTTGCTTAAACATGATCGAGACTATAAGAATGTTTTGGTCTTTACCTTTTTTTTGTTTTTGGTTGCAGACTATTGCTGCAAGAGGTACACTCCAGTTCAAGATTGTTTCCCGACCCCCTCACTTGATCAGACTCTATTATTCGTAAGGCTCACGTTCAAAAGGTATTAGGGGAATTGGTGGCTCTCAAAGCCTACACTACCATGCCTGGTTTGGTCGAGGGTGCTGCACACTTTTGGGCTACAAGAGGGCTGTGTTTCATTTCAATGGTTTAAAGTTGGCACCAATATTGGAGGAATTTGGAGGACTAGCAGGGTTAGATCCGGGCCCGAGACTATGATCTATCCCCGAAACGTGGACCCTAAGGATTTCATTGAATTGTTGAGCGCTCCTTATGATCTATACATCGAAGGGGTGCATGATGGAAAAGTCACGTTGGAGTACTTGCATTCTAGGTTTGGAGATCCAACGCTTAGGCATGATTGGACTGGAGCATGGGAAATTCAAGACTGGGAGTGGAATGAATTCAATGCTTCCATCGTTGCTTTTCTGGGAAGCATGGTTTTCCCCGAGAAAGAATGAAAAATCGACATAAGGCTGGGAAGAGTAGTAGAGGGATTACGCAAAGGAGCTCACAAACGTCAAGTAAGCTTGGTTCTAATGATTTTGGGGAAAGTTTATAGGTGTCTAACCAAATGTAGAAGAGGAGGAGACTTCTTCGAAGGGTGCAATCTGTTGCTGCAAATATGGTTGATAGAGCATTTGCACAGTGTCCCTATCAGTCTGGTAGCACCAAAACCGTCGTGAAGAGGAGGGATCCGCTCACATAGCACCCGTATGGCTGGAACAGCGGCATGAGAGGACCCTGCAAACATGGAAGGATGGTACAACAAGCTCGAAGAGTTACAAGAGGTCCAATGGGTGATTGAAAACTGTGCTGGCTTCACCGTTTTCATACAAGGTTAAGACATCAGTTTCTTGACATTGATTGTATTCTGAGGGACTCATCACTATATTCCTCTAAGAATTTTCTGGCAAGTAGGGATGACACAACAGACTTCACAGTTTACTGAAGGAAGAAGCTTTAACGTTGACATGAAACACATCGAACATCCAATGGTGGGTACTATCTATCTTGACAATGTGGGAAAAGAGGCTTACTATGCAGTTTTGTCGTGGCCGAGACAGTTGGGTGAACCAAGCGGCTACTCTGGCATATACTCAATGGCTTAGAGAAGATAAGGAAAGGTTCCGGTCCAAGACTATGCTAAAAAGGAAAACCAAGGCTCCGAGTGTCACTGAAAAATACAAGAGGCTACGACACAAATTCGACTAAGGTAAGAAAGAATTAAGGGTAACATAAGAGAGGGAGATGAGAAGGCAATACAAGGACAAGATCAAAGGGGATGAACTCAAGTATTGGACAGGCAAGGTCATGGCTGCAAGGCAAGCTGCTAGGAATCTACAAAATTTGCTCAAGGGATTGGGAGAGTACTTTAAGGCAGTGCCACTGGAAGAGAAGGAAGCGATGGGGATATAGATCTGTGACTTCTTCACAAAATCTCTGGGAGACATGCAAGCTGGGAAGGATCTGATGGAGATGTTCGCCGCTCCTCCACCTATGAGCCTGGTTCATAAGCCTAAGGAAGAAGCCAAAGAGAAGAAAGAGGAAGAAGATGCTGGAACTAGCTGACGCCTGATTCAAAACCTCTTTGCTTGGCACATTAGTCTGGTAGTCCTAAGTCAAGTCGTCTTTTATTTTTGTCTTTCTTTCCGTTCAATCGAGTCGTTGTCTTAAGATAGTGGTTGTAATATAGCCAAGCAAATTAAATAGAATTTCATCATTTTTGGGTTTTAGGCTTGTGTTGATTATGTTTATGCAAATAAAATGACGTATTCGATGCAAACATTACATCGAATCTTCGATAGGCCTACCTCTGGAACAAAAGAGGTCCCCTGCATGATAAAACACGATTTTATTTTAAACTAATCTATACACACATTTCTTCTTTGTTTATTGTATATCAGTCCCCAAGTCCCTGAAAGTTTGGTTTGTGCACTCTGGCCACGCCGCAATACCGGTTGAGATCCAGATGATCAATCCCGACACCTCCCCCTCTACCTACAAGGAAAAGGACAAGACGTAATATCATGGCTGACTTTGACAAAGTTGGAAATGGAACTCCTGAAAAGCAAGGCGTGGTCGCCTACGAAGACTATGCTAAGTTGGAACACAGACTGTTCGAGTTGGAGAGTAGGATCCCTCTTGCCTGTGCTGATGAGATCGTTGAACCAAACAAAACCACCCGCCCTCATGGCAAAGATCCACTATACCCTGAAAAGTACTTTCCTTACCCTTCCTACACCGCACCGCCCAAAGCACCACAAAATAATTTACCCTTCTTCACCATTGAAACAAAAACCATCGCATCACCCACAAAAGATCATGAAATGTATGAATGGACCAAGGAAGACCAGACAACACCAAAGAGCAAGTCCAATGGTTGGTAGAGAAGTTCAGGCAATTCCAAGGCACCAAAGGAACTCAAGGGTTGGCCTATGAGGACCTCTGCATGTACCCTGACTTGAAGTTGCCCGAAGGCTATAAGACACCCAAGTTCAATATGTTCGACGGCAGGGGTGACCCGATGGCTCATTTAAGGTCCTATTGTGACAAGTTGGTTGGGGTTGGACATGATGAAAATATTCGCATGCAACTGTTCAACCGCAGTCTGAATGTAGATGCGTTGATATGGTACTCAAAGCAACAAACAAAGAAGTAGACGAGCTGGGAAGCTGACACGACCCGAAATCCGGTTAGGCCGTGCGGGCACCCGACATCCTTCCCTAGACCCGTCGGGAGAATCCTTACCAATTAAATTAGGAAGATAACTATAATAATGCATAAATAAGGACAAGAGTTAAAAAAACCCACATACATACTGATACCACTAAGCTGTACAAAAGAAATTACAGCTGACTACCCAATATACTAGGTTTAAGGCTATCCAGACTAGACATCTAAGAGTACAAAAGAAGACAAATACCTCCTGAAGGCAGCAAAATGCAACTTAAATAATAAACAATAAACTGGTGGCCATTCGAAATAAAAGCTGGCTCACCCTGACAGCTGAAGTCGTCTTCGTTCCTTCACAACGGGGCGAACTCAATCCTGGAGCGAACCTGCCGAAATGAAATAGATAGACAAGAAACAAACAACGAACAAGGGTGAGTCAAAAGGACTCAATAAGTGGGGCAGACTAGCCACTTCAAAGAATAGGATAGCTAGCCAGGGAGGAAAGAAACAGATAAACCAAATTCCTCTTATTTAAATTATGAAAAGGCAGAGCCAGATAATAACTAGAGACACGTATGAAATCACAAACTACTCAACAACCAGGAACATAAGATAGCCAGAACATATAGGTATCCTGAACATATCAACAATCAAAAATATATCCTGTTGCGGCGTACAACCCGATCCATATATTCATCCTGTTGCGGCGTGCAACACGATCCATATATTCATACTGTCGCGGCGTGCAAACCGATCCATATATTTATACTGTTGCGGCGTGCAACTCGATCCCCGCAACCCAGAATAAGAGCCAGAAATATATAGACAAACTGAGATATGTCCACGACATAGCATACATACCGCATACATAAAACACAACACAATACACACAATAGTCAGTATGCGGTGCAATGAGATGGGATGAATGCGGTACAATGCAAGGCAGTCACATATGCCTGATACCTATCTCTGACGCGGGACTCTCATCGTCTACCAGGAGATATATGCAAAGATGACCCTTCACCGGCTCGGGACTCTCATCGATTACCGGGAAGTATATGCAATGATGACCCTTCACCGGCTCGGGACTCTCTTCGATTACCGAAAAGTATATGTAATAATGACCCTTCACCGGCGTGGGACTTTCATCGCCAACCGGAAAGTAGATGTAATAATGACCCTTCACCGGTGCGGGACTCTCATCGCCAACCGGGTAGTAGATGCAATAATGACCCTTCACCGGTGCGGGACTCTCATCGCCAACCGGGAAGTATATGCAATAATGACCCTTCACCGGTGAGTATATGTTATAATGACCCTTCACCGGTTCAGGACTCTTATCGCCAACCGGGAAGTATATGCAATGCTCAAAACCATAGTGCAATGCTCATATGCTCAACGCAATACCAACAACAGGGCTTAACATATAATATACAGTGTAAATTCAAAGCTAAGGCGGAATGAGTACGCCTATCGGCAGTTACACACGTAAGGAACACGTGGTAGAAAATCCATGAGGCCAAGTACCTCCAAAGAAATGGATATAAACACTTACCTCTTCTAAAAGTTAGCACTGCTAATCAACAACCGATTTATCCTTTGGTTTCATTTCCAAACGATCACACTCTATTTAATAAGCAGAAAAATATATCAAATTTGGTTAAAGGCTTCACTCCTTACGTCTTAGGGAAATCCGGTTAGGAACCTGATGCCCTATTCGCATAGGCAATACGAAGGCAGACCTATGTACAGGGTTTAAGGTCACATAACCAAACCCTAAATAAATTACATTTATATGTTGCTCATAACTCACTGAGTACGAATATATAATCAGTTCCATTATCAGGGTCCAATTGACCCTTTAAACTATCCGTTGAACTTGTTAAAATGATGTATAATATTCCAAGTTTTACCGTTAAAACATATTCAAACACACGTAATAAACTCAGATAATGCATTAAGATCATTACCTGAATGTTTCGGGATAAAAATCCTATCTTTTCTCATTTTCTGGCAAATTTTTCCCTGCATTTACTCCTTTTTATGTTTCTGTTGCTATACAAAGGCTAAGGACCAAAAAGGTCCACCGCCTTTCATCTTTCAATTTTTTAATCTTTTCCCTTTTTTTCTTTTTCCTTCAAAATTCGCTGCTACGGTAAAAATTAAAACGGTACCCTACGATATTCAAAATAATCCCAACTTTTGCATACAAGTTATACAAAATATATGTAGCATACTCGCTAAGACGGATCTCAAATTGGATTCCCGAAACTCAAGATGCGTATTAAATAGAATAAAAATCAAATTATTTAACTTTCGGCATTTTAGCGAAAATTAGCCGAACAACATCGAAATTCACTTTCGAAAGTTCACAAAAGTCATAAATAATCATACGAACCTAACGGCGCTTTCGAATTCCAAATCAGAGTTCATTCGCCAAAACCGAGCTCGAAAATCTCTTTTTAATATTTATCGACAATAAAAGCTGAAACCTTCTTCCGATGCCTACCAAACGAGGTCTGATTTGGCTCAAATTTTACAGACAGGTCCTAATAGATATTATGAATATTTTAAAATTATCGGTACGCCAATCGGAGTCCTAACTTCCGAAATGACTAACCGAGGTCGTTTCATTCTCCTCCACTTAAATTCTCGTTCGTCCTCGAACGAGCCTAAAGTCTAAAGCAAGATTCACGCAGATAACAAGAAAACTTGCACGACCATCTTAAGCTACTCCACGGGCCTTACCTTTTGATTACAGGATCAAAATTATATTACGCACATCGTACTTTTGGAATAAAATATATTTGGATAATATGATAAAACCATTACACAGCTTATTCTGACTAAGCTGATCCTTCCTCGATCACGAGAAGAGAGTTTTACATTTTTGAAAGAAAGATACACGAAACTTTAAATGGGTTAACATGATTCACCTGATAATCACCTCTTCGATATACCTTTCAATATAGAACAGGTCGATGGAACTAAGAATTAGCTCACGCTTGATGCAATAGGGGGAGCTTTTGAAGTACCTTGTCACTACGCACTATAGAAGATTTGATGCAAGCTATATCATTTTTACGAACGCACTATGAACATCTCGGTTGATGTTAGTGTTGTTCCGCAAACTCCTTATGGGAATGTAATTACTCATATCCTAATGTATGTCAAAGGTTCATCTGAACAGACTCTATCATATAAGGATAAGGATCATGCAAACACTACTGGTAATATGATGCAGACCAGAAATGATCTTCAGATTGAACATCTCCTTCAGGGTATTGTCTTTGAATTGGAACTATTATGACTTGAAAAAGTGAAAATAAAAGAGACATGTAATTGGACCATGCGCTAAGGCAGAATACCAACAAGAAAGTTGATTACATGTGCACTTATAACACTAAAGTAACTTCTCAAAGAGTTGAGGTGTGAAGGAGATATGCCAATGATGGATGGACGATAAGCTGCACTAGACCTTTAACTCTAAATTTTCATGAAGTAAACAGCGTCATTATGAGGATCCAGTTCTGGTCGAATACAAACAGATAGCCAAAAGAAAATCGGAGTCACCATACAGGGTTACTACTAACGGTGTTCTCGTGTATAAAGATAGACTTTGTGTCCCTGATGTTGCAGATTTACGTGGACAGATTATGATAGAGGCACAGTATTTCAACTACACTGTTCATCCAGGTTTGACTAAAATATACCATGATCTTAAGCAGATTTATTGGTGGGCCATAATAAAGTGTGACATAGCAAAATTTAGCTCAGTGTTCTAATTGCCAGTAAGTTAAAGTCGTGTCATCTTTCCAGACTTTATGCTTTCAGCAGATAGGTACGTATATATGATAGGGTTGCCAGCTTATCTCTAGTATTAATAGATTATTAGTGGGTTTGGCAATGATCGACACTCATTGTAGGTTTCTGTCGTGGCCCTAGGTTGTGTCGTGACAAAAATGGTATCAACACCCTAGAGATTTCGTATTACCATTCAGTATTTGGAGGAAGACTCCTCCACTTAAAGCACAAACTCATGCAGAGGTTGTGTCGTGAAAAAAATGGTATCAACACCATAGAGATTTCGTAGTACCATTCAGTATTTGGAGGAAGACTCCTCAACTTAAAGCACAGACTCATGCAGCTATTTGAATAGGAATAATCATCCCCCGCACAGTCTGCTAGACTAAAGAAGATTTAGATAAAATTTGAACGTAGGCAGACCTAAGCTACCAACTACCCGTTCGAGTTGCCAAACAGCTGCAACTCTCGAGTCACAACTCCATACATTTTCTATAAGCACCACTGCCTAATGGATCAAATCAAAGGTCAAATGATGCCTCTCATTACACTTAGTAGCCTTGAAAAACAACAATGTGCTTACCCGGTTTCCTTGACACGCACTCTGGCTCAACATAGAGGACATCACGAGTGGCTACTAACCGCCCAAGCTCACTAGTGTCAGATAAAGAAGAGATGGAAATAGACTGAGTATAGAAATAATTAGAGCTTCAGGAAGCTCATCTTCTTATTTGCCTAGCTACCAGAGCTAGACTACTTTCAAGTCATGCTAGCCAAAGAATCGCAATTGAAGAAATGGACATTAAATAAGCTCTATGGAACAACATCCATGCCAATTTTAACCTCCCAATAAGAAGGAAATTCTGACAATTTACCAGAAACCCTTTTATAACCCAGATAAGCTCATGGGATAACATGACTATACAAACATCTTAAACCATGGAAGACACATAGATCAAATATTACTTACTAACCACTTTACACCGGAAGAAATGATAACACTTTCTGATGGTGACGAATTAGGATCTCATTATCCTACCAACACGGAATTCCGAGAAGAGAGGTATACTAATTTGATATAATAACAGAAGGTGGCACAACAAGATGCCAGGCAGACAATAACGACACTCACTGTCAAATCTCTCATGTTTAGACCAGATAAATTAATAGGGTCTCACAAATTCCTTGAATAAATCATACTAGAAGCTCACCCCTCTACCGCAATCGATTCTTAATAGAAACAATATCCAAAGAGGCCATGGAAACATGGTAAAATAAACGAAGTCCAGACCGATTAGAAGAATGAAATCTTACTCACACATAATGGAAGAAGAAATACATGGATGTACTACATCAGATACCTCAGCATCCTGCCAGACTGTAGTTCTTAGAACTGCCTCTACGGCTGAGCCGAGCCGCTACCCTGATAATTACTTCTAGAAGAACCACTACCACCATGCTCTCGACCTCTATCGAATGAGGGCATATCTCTGGTTGATTAAGATCTATATGAAATTTCCTGCGACTGTGCATGTGTCTGATGACGAGAGAAAAGACGACTGCCTGCTTGCCGGAGTAAGGAAAAATTCCTCAAAGGATAACTAGACTCATGACAGTGATAACACCCTTTTCGCTAAAAATGGAAACTGAACAGATTATTGATAGCTACAAAGAGAAAACTGACTCTAATCTTGACGAACTACCTGCACACTTTGAGAATTACGCTCTACAAGCTGAGATAACCTGGCAGGTGACCTCCCAAAATAATCAAAACTCTTACCTCCAAATGAGGTACCATGGTTGCCTACTAGGGCCACGGGATCTCTTCCTCTCCCGCTCTAACTTATGGTATGCCTCGTACCTTCGAACAATATTAACAACGACATCAAATGAAGTCCCAACCTCAATTTCTCGAGCCATCCGGGATCTTAGGGAAGGAGAAAGGTCATCAATAAATCTTTGAATCTCTTGAAAGACTCATGGACTAATTCTAATGCATATTCAGCCATTCTATAGAATTCAATCTCATATTCTGAAACACCAACAGGCTAACCGACAGACTACCTTGTCTAATCCACTCAAACTGGCAACACTCTTCATCTCGCTTGCTACTTGAAAGGAACTTTTTTTCACGAATCTAGAAGAAAAATCGAACCAAGTTAGCTAATAAGATAGCGTCCCACCAATTCAAGGCTGGACCCTGAAACTGGAAAGAAGAAAAATCAACACCATACCACTCGATATAATCAAAAGCCTGAAGGATACAAATACCCTGACATCATTTTATTTTTTTTAAAAAAAACTTACACAGGGATTATCTGATGCATTGCTTAAGAATATCAGAAGGTTCAACCAGATAAAATAATACAACATCTTCGGACACTCGGACCGAGCTATTACTTGGGCTAGCTAACCAACCAGAATAATTAGTGGCGCAACACATGCTGCCTCTAAAATGTAATTTACTTGGGAAACATCAGGAACTCGAACTGCAACAAGAACTCTCTAAGTCCGAACATCTGCATCTGTGGCAACCTGATAAGCTGCCTAGCGAATAATAGGTTGTTGTGGTATCTGCGTTGCCAAGATTCTCGTAAAAGCATCGTAGAGAGCCAAGGGAACCACAAGGCCCCACTCTCTTGCCCATCGTCAGCTCGTACAGCTGGGACCTCTGTAACTAGATCGTCAGCACAATCAAAAACTCTCAGGGCTTCGTCAGTGCTAGCCCTAGGCTAGACTGCATCGTCTTAAACTCATACCATCTGCTGATTTGTCGCATGAGGGTTCTAAATTACCACGAAGGAATTAACGAATTAATGAAAATACTTTTGCATCCTAGACCGATACACGATCAGGAAAGAAGGAAGTGAAACTTCCTAAATGCCATCATAGCCTCTCGTAGATAAGTACGGACGTCTACGTACCCATCAGCGAGACTCTACTAGACACTGTCTTAGTCTGGATAGACTCTAAACTGGGCTCTGATACCAACTGACACGACTCGGAATCCGGTTAGGCCGTACGGGCACCCGACATCCTCCCCTAGACCCGTCGGGCGAACTCTTACCAATTAAATTAGGAAAATAACTATAATAATGCATAAATAAGGACAAGACTTTAAAAAAAACCACAGACATACTGATACCACTAAGCTGTACAAAAGAAATTACAGCTGACTACCCAATATACTAGGTTTAGGGCTATCCAGACTAGACATCTAAGAGTACAAAAGAAGACAGATACCTCCTGAAGTTAGCAAAATGCAACTGAAATAATAAACAATAAACTGGTGGCCATCCGAAATAAAAGCTGGCTCACCCTGACAGCTGAAGTCATCTTCGCTCCTTCACAATGGGGCGAACTCAATCCTGGAGCGAACCTGCCGAAACGAAATAGATAGACAAGAAACAAACAACGAACAAGGGTGAGTCAAAAGGACTCAATAAGAGGGGCAGACTAGCCACCTCAAAGAATAGGATAGCTAGCCAGGGAGGAAAGAAACAGATAAACCAAATTCCTCTTATTTAAATTATAAAAAGGCAGAGCCAGATAATAACAAGAAACACGTATGGAATCACAAACTATTCAACAACCAGGAATGTAAGATAGCCAGAACATATAGGTATCCCGAACATATCAATAATCAGAAATACATCCTGCTGCGGCGTACAACCCGATCCATATATTCATCCTGTTGCGGCGTGCAACCCGATCTATATATTCATACTGACGCGGCGTGCAAACCGATCCAAATATTTATACCGTTGCGGCGTGCAACCCGATCCCCGCAACCCAGAATAAGAGCCAGAAATATATAGACAAACTGAGATATGTCCACGACATAGTATACATACCACATACATAAAACACAACACAATACACACAATAGTCAGTATGCGGTGCAATGAGATGAGATGAATGCGGTACAATGCAATGCAGTCACATATGCCTGATACCTATCTCCGGCGCGGGATTCTCATCGTCTACCAGGAGATATATGCAAAGATGACCCTTCACCGGCTCGGGACTCTCATCGATTACTGGGAAGTATATGCAATGATGACCCTTCACCGGATCGGGACTCTCATCGATTATCGGGAAGTATATGTAATAATGACCCTTCACCGGTGCGGGACTCTCAGTGCCAACAGGGAAGTAGATGTAATAATGACCCTTCACCGGTGCGGGACTCTCATCGCCAACTAGGAAGTATATGCAATAATGACCCTTCACCGGTGCGGGACTCTCATCGCCAACCGGGAAGTATATGCAATAATGACCCTTCACCGGTGAGTATATGTAATAATGACCCTTCACCGGTGCGGGACTCTCATCGCCAACCTGGAAGTATATGCAATGCTCAAAACCAGAGTGCAATGCTCATATGCTCAATCCAATACCAACAACAAGGCTTAACATATAATATACAATGTAAATTCAAAGCTAAGGCGTAATGAGTACGCTTATTGGCAGCGCTACACACGTAAGGAACACGTGGTAGAAAATCCATGAGGCCAAGTGCCTACAAAGAAATGGATATAAACACTTACCTCTTCTAAAAGTTAGCACTGCTAATCAACAATCGCTTTATCCTTTGGTTTTATTTCCAAACGATCACACTCTATTTAATAAGCAGAAAAATATATCAAATTTGGTTAAAGGCTTCACTCCTTACGTCTTAGGGCAATCCGGTAAGGAACCTGATACCCTATTCGCATACGCAATACGCAGGCCAGACCTATGTACAGGGTTTAAGGTCACATAACCAAACCCTAAATAAATTACATTTATATGTTGCCCATAACTCACTGAGTACGAATATATAATTAGTTCCATTATCGGGGTCCAATTGACCCTTTAAACTATCCGTTGAACTTGTTAAAACAATCTATAATATTCCAAGTTTTACCGTTAAAACATATTCAAACACACGTAATAAACTCAGATAATGCATTAAGATCATTACCTGAATGTTTCGGGATAAAAATCCTATCTTTTCTCATTTTCTGGCAAATTTTTCCCTGCGTTTTCTCCTTTTTATGTTTCTGTACGTATGTACATATGTTTCTGTTGCTATACAAAGGCTAAGGACCAAAAAGGTCCACCGCCTTTCATCTTTCAATTTTTTAATCTTTTCCCTTTTTTTTTCTTTTTCCATTAAAATTCGCTGCTACGGTAAAAATTAAAACGGTACCCTACGATATTCGAAATAATCCCAACTTTTGCATACAAGTTATACAAAATATATGTACCATACTCGCTAAAGCGGATCTCAAATTGGATTCCCAAAACTCAAGATGCAAATTAAATAGAATAAAAGTCAAATTATTTAACTTTCGGTATTTTAGCGAAAACTAGCCGATCAACATCGAAATTAACTTTCAAAAGTTCACAAAAGTCATAAATAATCATACAGACCTAACGGCACTTTCGGATTTCGAATCGGAGTTCATTCGCCATAACCGAGCTCGAAAATCTCTTTTTAATATTTATCGACAATAAAAACTGAAACCTTCTTCCGATGCCTACCAAACGAGGTCTGATTTAGCTCAAATTTTACAGACAGGTTCTAATGGATATTACGAATATTTTAAAATTATCGGCACGCCAATCAGAGTCCTAACTTCTGAAACGACTAACCGAGGTCGTTTCAGAAGCAATGGTTGGGGACTTCGTTGACAGTTTTGGGCACACCACTGATGCCATGCCCGATCGGTTCTATTTGGAGAAATTGAAGAAGAATCCCACCGAGACCTTTATAGAATTTGCAACTAGGTGGAGAGCCGAAGCTGCTAAGGTCCAACCTCCCATGGAAGACGCCGAGATAGTACCAACCTTCATCCGCATACAAGAAGACGTCTATTTTGACAAGATGCTGAATCTACAAGACAAGAAGTTTGGAGAGTTGATCAAGATTGGGGATATGGTTGAAGATGGATTGAAGACTGGCAGAATCGTTAGTTTGGCTGCACTACAAGCCACTAACAAAGCTTTGCAAACTGGGAACACCGCTACATCAAGAAAAAAGAAGGACGATGTCTCCTTCGTGGCTGCATCACTCGACCACTCTACTACCCATAACCACTACTACCAAATGCCTCCTCCATCATACCCATACATTCCACCCACATCCACCTACCCAGTATACAATACTCAGCCCATGTTCCAAAACCCACCACCACAAAGACCCCCATATCCGCAAAGCCCCAACTACCGAAACACAA
Organism: Petunia x hybrida; assembly: GCA_037355625.1. Lineage (NCBI taxonomy): Eukaryota > Viridiplantae > Streptophyta > Magnoliopsida > Solanales > Solanaceae > Petunia > Petunia x hybrida. Next base: position 923,027 of record JBBBVM010000676.1, read on the forward strand.
ATGCTTATTCACCAAGGCCTCACGCCAACAACAACCCAAGACCAAAAAGAAACTATACCCCACTGGTTGAATCTCGCACTCAGTTGTTCGAGAGACTCAAAATAGCCGGTCATATACAACCCTTACCATTAAAAATGCCTGATAGAATGACACCCTATTTTGATCAAACCAAAACCTGTGCTTATTACTCTGGAGGACCTGGTCACGATACCGAGAAGTGCTATGCTCTGAGGGACAAGATATAAGACTTGATCGATCAAAAAGTGATATACTTGAAAACCCCAAACGTGCACAACAATCCCCTGCCTAACCATGGAGACAACAGGGTGAATCTGATCGAGTTGGATGAAGAATGCAGCCTGGAGGGGACTACTGTTAAAGCAAAGGGAGATGCACCAACGCTTGCTTCAGTTGCTCAAGCCGCTACGGCACCAGAACCTATCGAGGTAGAATTAGCTCCAAAATTCTATATTGATATGGTTCTCCCGTACAGTGATAAGGCGGTACCATGGGACTATGAATTGGAGAAGAAGAACAAATCAACAGTTGAGACTGTTGATGCACAAGGAATGACTAGAAGTGAGAGGATTTATACTCTCGAGCATCTTGTTCAAGGAAGGTGAGGCATTAGCGAGGAAGAGTCCGAAGAATTATGGAAGAAAGTGCAAGCAAAGGAGTACTTCGTGGTTGAAAACTTGGGCAAGATACCTGCACAAATCTCTTTTTTAGCCTTACTCCTCAAATCGGAGAGCCACCGAAATGCTTTGATGAAAGTGTTGGACGAAGCACATGTTCCGGTGGACACCTCGGTTGAAAACCTGGCTAGCATGGTCGGACAAGTCATGGAGGCCAACCGAATTGCTTTTCATGAAGATGAGCTGCCACCTGAAGGGTTAAGCCATAACAAAGCTTTGCACGTTACTGTCAAATGCAAAGACTGGTTTGTAGGAAGAGTCCTGATCGACGGAGGTTCTGGTCTGAACATATGCCCATTCATTACTCTGAAAACAATGGGAATTGATAAGCAAGATAAAAGAAAGCGACATGAAGGTGAAGGCGTTCGATGGATCACAAAGAAGCACTATTGGGGAAATTGACTTAACTATCATGGTCGGTCCCGTAGAGTTCACCGCCGAGTTACATGTCATGGACATCTCCGCTTCTTATAACCTGATGCTGGGAAGACCTTGGATTCACATGGCAAGAGCAGTGCCTTCTACATTGCACCAAACAGTGAAGTTCGAGTGGGACCACAAAGAGGTGATAGTGTTCGGTGAAGGGAACAACTCCATTTACAATTAACAAACCATACCAGCAATTGAAAGGAATGCTCCTGATGGGCAGACTTTCTATATTGTAGAGCTTGTGGGAGCAGTGCAAGGTACTCGAGGAGGACGTCGCAAAAACTACAACCCAAGTTGGAATCCCACAGACGCAAATCAAGGGGGTTATACTGCACACTTCACTCCCAAGTTAGTCAATACACCACCTGGGAAGAAAGAAAGAGAAAATTCTACAGTGCCTATTGGGATGGTCGAGGAAAAGGCTATGAAGGGAGAAACTTAGTTTGGGAACTTGTCATATCTGATTGGGGAGTGCCTTCGCGTGAATTTCGTGAGACCTTGTCGGCTAAGACAGAGAAGCGACCAGTATACTCACCTAATGCTCGTCCCAATTGGAAGGGCATCTCTGAAGAAACAAAAGGGAAACATGTATGGCTACCTAAAGCACCCGAACCTATGGAGGTGGTGATTGAAGAGCCATATGAACTCTCACAACCTGCAAAATGGCCTGGAGATTGGGTTGTAGGCATCATGATAAAGCAAGGTTATGAACCACGTAAAGGTTTGGGCAAGAACCTGGATTGCATGGTCGAGCCGATCAAAATTGTGATGAGGCCCGACAATGAAAAGGCTGGCATAGGGTATGTTGTAACCTACGAGAAGAGCATGGAAGAAGCATCACTGGACTTCAAGTTCAATAAGAAAAGCACCAAGACTCTCTTACATATTTTCGTCTCGTCTGGATACTTGGATGGTCGAAAAGGGGAGGTGTCCGCAGCGCAAGGGGTGGAGCCAAAGATAGCTGATGCTGAAGAGGATCTGCTGGCAGGAGTGCAAGAGTTGTTCATATCCGACGAAGACTGCTGTGTGATCCTAGAAGAAGATGTTGAACCTCCTGGGCTGACAAAGGCTGGATCTGGAGCCGCATTGAACAACTGGATCAGCAATCGGACTCGAGCTTACCGTGGACCTTGGTAGAACTGGGGGGGATAGAATCTATTTTATGTTTTCTAAAATAAAAACCGACTTTGAGTCATGGAATTTGCATTTTTATTTCTTGTTGCATATGTCTCCCTACAAACTTTGTTTTGCAAGGATTCATAAATAAAATGTCGCACTATTTCCCATTTAACTTTTATTTTAATCTTTTAATGTTATAATATTTTATTTTTCAGCATTCAAACTAATAATTCCATTGAGTCCACAATTGCAATGTGTAATGAAACAATGGAGCTTGAGGAAACTGGAGTTGATTATGATGATTTTGATGAAACCACACGAGAAGAAATTGAAATATTTGAAAACAAGCCTAAGCCCAACCTAGAGAAAGCTGAGGTGATAAACCTAGGAGATGAGGAAATTGTGAAAGAGACAAGGATCAGTCTGGCTCTCACCGTCGAAGATAAAAAAGCGATATACTGAGTTTCTTAAAGAATATGAGGACGTATTCGCCTGGTCGTACGATGGCATGACTGGCATAGATAGAAGGATACAAATTACCTATCAATCCGGGCTTTCCGCCGGTCAAACAAAAGGCCTGAACTTTCAAGTCGTCAGTTTTGTTGAAGATTGGGGAGGAGGTAACCAAGCAGCTCAATGCAGGGATCTTGAAAACAGTCAATACCCAACTTGGCTGGCTAACATTGTCCCAGTGCCGAAGAAAAATGGGAAACTCCGAGTTTATGTGGATTACAGGGATCTGAATAGAGCAAGGCTGAAAGATGATTTTTCTTTGCCAAATATACACATCCTGATTGATAATTGCGTGAAACATGAGCTACAATCCTTCGTGGATTGTTTCGCCGGTTATCATCAAGCGCTCATGGATGAGGAGGATGCCGAGAAGACAGCTTTCACCCCATCTTGGGGGACTTATTGCTACAAGGTTATGCCGTTTGGGTTGAAGAATGCTGGGGCAACTTATATGAGGGCACTGACAACTATGTTCCATGACTTGATGCACAAAGAGATTGAAGTCTACGTGGATGATGTGATCATCAAATTGAAGAAGAGTTCAGAGAACCTTGACAACTTGCACAAGTTTTTCAACCGCTTGCGAAAGTATAATTTGAAGCTAAATCCAGCAAAGTGTGCCTTTGGTGTTCCAGCAGGGAAGCTTTTGGGTTTTATCGTCAGTAGGAGGGGTATCGAGTTGGATCAATCCAAGATCAAAGCCATCAAAGAATTGCCGCCGCCAAAAAGCAAGAAAGAGGTCATGAGTTTCCTTGGAAGGCTCAACTACATCAGCGGGTTCATAGCACAATCCGCTGTCATCTGCGAGCCAATCATCAAGTTACTAAAGAAAGACGCAGTGATTGAGTGGACGGAAGACTGTCAAAGAGCATTTGATTGGATAAAAGAGTACTTGTCTTGCCCGCCTGTGCTAGTTCCACCCGAGCGTGGGCGACCTTTAATCTTGTACCTGTCTGTGTGTATTGGGGCAACATGATTCAACTGAAAGAAAGGAACAAGCAATATACTATCTAAGCAAGAAGTTTACTCCTTACGAGGCCAAGTACACATTGTTGGAACGCACGTGCTGTGCGCTGACCTAGATAGCACAAAAACTGAGGCACTACTTGACATCTTACTCAACATTTCTGATATCGAGGATGGATCCTCTCAAGTATATCTTCCAAAAACCAATGCCTACTGGAAAGCTGGCTAAATGAAAAATGCTGCTCAGTGAATTCGACATCACTTTTGTCACTCAAAAGGCGGTGAAAGCTCAAGCCTTGGCTGATCATATGGCCGAGAATCCAGTGGGAGATGACTATGAGCCGTTACACGCCTATTTCCCCGACGAAGAAGTCATGTTCATAAGAGAAGATATCACCGAAGAGTACTATGGTTGGAGGCTATTCTTCAATGAAGCAGTGAATTTCAAAGGAGTCGGCATTGGAGCAGTGTTATTCTTAGAGATTGGACAACACTACCTTGTCACAACCAAATTAAGGTTCCCTTGCACCAACAACATGGCGGAGTATGAAGCCTGCATCTTGGGTCTTAGATTGGCGGTAGACATGAACATATAAGAGCTGTTAGCCATCAGAGATTCTGACTTGCTGATTCACCAAGTCCGAGGAGAATGGACAGCAAGAACTCCAAGATATTGCCGTACCTGGAGTGCATAAAAGAGTTAAAGCAAAGGTTCACCAAGATAGAGTTCCGGCATGTACCCAGGCTACAAAATGAGTTCGCGGATGCTTTAGCCACCATATCTTCCATGATCAAACATCCCGACAAGAACTACATTGACTCAATACCCGTGACAGTGAGGAAGCAGCCAGCATGTTGTTATCACGTAGAAGAAGAACAAGACGGACAATCTTGGTTCTATGACATCAAAAGGTTTCTCAAAGAAGGCATATACCCAAAGGATGCGACAAACCTCCAAAAGAACACCCTGAGAAGGTTAGCAAATGGTTTCTTTCTGAACGGAGAAGTTTTGTACAAAAGGACACCTGATTTGGGATTTCTGAGGTGTGTGGACGCCAAAGAAGCTGCTAGATTGTTGGAAAAAATACACTCTGGGACATGCGGCCCACATATGAACGATTTCGTGCTTGCAAAGAAGATTTTGAGGGCTGGCTATTTCTGGATGATAATGGAGCATGATTGCATAAAGCACGCAAAGAAATGTCATCAATTCCAAGTCCTTGGAGACATGATTCGAGTGCCTCCTAATGAATTGAATATCATGGGATCACCTTGGCCTTTTGATGCTTGGGGAATGGACGTCATAGGACCCATCGAGCCAACCGCTTCCAATAGACATCGGTTCATATTTATGGCCATCGATTATTTTACCAAATGGGTAGAAGCTGCATCGTACAACTCAGTGACGAAGAAAGTGTTGTCAAACTTTATCCGTGATAAGATGATCTGTCGGTTTGGCATACCTGAGTCCATCATCACTGACAATGGGTCCAATCTCAATAGTGACCTAATGAAAACGACCTGTGAGGTTTTCAAGATCAAGCACCAAAATTCCATCACATATAGACCTCAAATAAATGATGAGGTCGAGGCGGCCAACAAAAACATCAAGAGGATATTGCGCAAGATGAAAGACAATTCAAAGCAATGGCATGAGAACTTACCCTATGCTCTGTTAGGGTACCGCACCACAGTGAGAACATCAATTGGGGCTACTCTTTACTTGCTGGTGTATGGCACCGAGGCAGTGATACCAGCAGAAGTTGAGATACCATCTCTGAGAATCATCTAAGAGACACAGTTGAAGAACGCTGAATAGATCAAAGGAAGAATGGAGCAATTGGCCCTCATCGACGGCAAGAGGCAAAATGCAGTGTGTCATGGGCAATTATATCAGAGGAGAATGGCTAAGGCATTTAACAAGAAAGTTCGAGAAAGATTCTTCAAACCTGGGCAATTAGTACTGAAGAAGATACTTCCAAATCAAGAAGAAGCAAAAGACAAATTTGCACCAAATTGGCAGGGGCCATACATGGTTTATCGAGTTCTGAATGGAGGAGCATTGATACTGGCAGAAATGGATGGAGAAGTTTGGCCAAAACCAATCAACTCAGACGCTGTCAAAAGATAGTATGTATAAGAGCTTGTACTAGTTAGTGATTTCGCCATTCTGCAATACATTATGTAATCTGAACTACGTCACGACCTGATTCCCCAAGTGGGATATGTAGGCAATCTACTCAAGGTTCGGTCGCATAAATATAAAAACTTTTATTTTCCCACAAAGCAAACACTGGAGCAAAATTTCTGAGGAACTCTAAAAAATTCCTAGAGGACAAACATAGTTGACACTGGGGCAGAAATTTTTGAGACCCTCTCAAAAATTTCAAACACAAACTGGGGCAGAATTTCGAGGTCGCCCTCAAAATTCATTTGATGGAGTTTGGAACAGCATGAAGAGCGACAACTATGGCTTTACACAACGCGACTCGTGACTCATTGGGATAACATATTTCACTTCCTTTCTTTCTCATAAAAGTTTTCAAAACATTTGAATTATTTACTACTTTATACATATCCATATCAGCTCGGCCAAGGTCCCGACACTCATGGGCAGCGAGCGCCAAGCGAGCCAAGAATACACAAACCAAACCACCCCGCACAACTCACCAATATTTCTTTGGATTCAGACAAAAAAGATACGCAACTCGGCCACACACGACAGACATGTTTCAACAAAGGTTTGTCATTTAAATTAGCTGAGGGTACGCAGCCTGGAGCATCGATTGAGGGTACACAACCCGATATCGATTTGTCTTTTAAATTAGCCGAGGGTACGCAGTCCGAAGTGTCGGTTGAGGGTACACAGCCCGATATCGATTTGCATTTAAATTAGCCGAGGGTACACAGCCCGAAGCGTCGGTTGATGGTACACAGCCCGATATCGATTTGCATTTAAATTAGCTGAGGGTACACAGCCCGAAGCGTAGGTTGAGGGTACACAGCCCGATATCGATTTGCATTTAAATTAGTTGAGGTTAAACAGCCCGAAGCGTCGGTTGAAGGTACACAGCCCGATATCGATTTGCATTTAAATTAGCTGAGGGTACACATCCCGACCCGATATCGATTTGTCTTTTTAATTAGCTGAGGGTACACAACCCGAAGCGTCGGTTGATGGTACACAGCCCGATATCAATTTTCATTTAAATTAGCTGAGGATACACAATACGAAGCATCGGTTGATGGTACATAGCCCGATATCGATTTGTATTTAAATTATCTGAGGGCACACAACCTGAAGCGTCGGTTGAGGGCACACAGCCCGATATCAATTTGCATTTTAAATTAGTCGAGGGTACACAACCCGAAGCGTCGGTTGAGGGTACACAGCCCGGTATCGATTTGTATTTAAATTAGTTGAGGTTACACAGCCCGAAACGTCGGTTGAGGGTACACAACCCTGATATTGATTTGTCTTTTAAATTAGCCGATGGTACACAGCTCGAAGCGTCGGTTAAGGGTACACCGCCCGATATCAATTTTTATTTAAATTAGCTGAGGGTACACAGCCCGAAACGTCGATTGAAGGTGCACACCCCAATATGGATTTGTCATTTTAATTTCTTGCGGAGGGTACACAGCCCAATGCATCGACTGAGGGTACATAGCCCGACGTCAAACCTAACATTTGGCAAAGAAAAAGACACACAGTCAAGCATAGGAGACATACCTGCGTGCGGCAAAGAATCTTGGACAGACAATCCAACCCGATGGGAAGGTACGTTCTACAGTCACTTATACATACATTACCATGCAGACTCATCTTTATTGCAGGATACACTCAATCAAAGCAAACATTACAACCTAACGCCTCGACAACTCTTTTAAGTTGTAAGCACTCCTCTAGAGTCATGACAAAATTAGTCGTTATGTCAACGTCTTGGCCCGAAGACTCTTTCTTCATCCCCAGGCAAAGAGGGGCAGCTGTTGACACCTTATTTGTCCCTCCAGTTTCGATTGCCTTTTATTCAGACAAATTGTGTTGACAACCACCTAAATATCCTACACTTACCCCATCCTTAGTCATTGTCACATGCACGTACGCCAATTTAGACTATTCTTAGAAGCACTTGCACGAATAGTCATATTTTTACAAAACTTGCATGTCTTGTTAATATTTTTTCACAATTATTGTTGTTTTAAGGGAGGATACCTAAATTATTTTTAAAACCTTAAGATAATATTTCTTTAATCATTTAGCCTTGCAATTATTTTTCCCTTAATTCTATAATTTTTTATACAATTTATACGCATTCATACCTAATTTATATGCTTTTATACACTATAATACACCTATATATACATATACATGTCTGCATATACATCACCACATTTTAACATGTCAGCACCAACGTGGATCAATCTCAGTCGTCCACGTGTACCATCCGACGGCTGAGATCAAACCTTTCCTTTTATTCCCCAAACGACCCCTAAACTCCTTTGCCTATTCCCATTCCCCATCGCCTCACCCCGATAATGACTCTATCTCTCTCTCTCTCTCTCGTCGGTGAAATGTCACGCCACCACCGTCGTGGTATTTTTCAGTCAATTTGGCTGGTAAAATTTGGGAAAAATAGCATATTCGTAACCCCCATCTCCTCCGCTACAAAACCCATACCCTTTCAACGACATTTGGACGAGGTCATTTCTAACCCTCGTCGACGGAGTCACCACCGCCGGGAAACGCCTCTGACGTGGTCCAGGAGTATTCTAAACAACGCTATCACCTGAAAGGGACAAGAAATTCCCCCATGCAACTTCAATTGCGACGGGTCGATTTGACCCAACCCCGATTCGAAAACGGGTAACCTTAAATCTCCCTATTTTTTTTCATAAATTGCCTACGTGAGGTTGAACTTAAAACTTGCCTAAATATTCATGTGAATAATTATGATTTGCTACTTGTTTAATGATTAAGGTGAAAGTTTACACGATTGTTATTGCTTGCCTAACGTTGTTAAAATTAGAGTATTGTTTAAACCCTTGCATGCTCGAATTTCAATACATTTCATATCTTATGACAGTTTGAAGCTTAACTATGTGTGATTCTTTAAATTCCTATTGTAAACTTGAATTCTCATGAGTATGCTGTAGATGTTCTTATTTCTGGTGTAAGTTTAGTCTTTGGATCTCGTTAACAGTTCTATGATCACTCTATGTATATCCAGTCGACTAAATGCAATTTCTGTGCGAGTATAATTTCCCTAAGATTGAAACCTAAATGGTAAACTGATTTCATGACTAGTGATGATATCAATTCAGGATGTGATTGAAATATTGTTAGGAAATCAAGAGATTTCGAATCCTAAATTAGTGGAGGATATTCTGAGCCTAAAATCAGCCTAAATATATTGCAAACAGAGTTATTGAACCTAGACTTTATTTGGGGTTTAAGGGAAGGTGTTCTAGTTTGTCTAGGATTTGTCTTGCCTTAATATGTGGGGTTTGATTAATCTAAACATGGAAAGGATACTAGGCTGATTGTCTTAACTATGGGAACAATATTCCCTTGCCTTCTTTAGCCTTCTACCCGTTAGAACTGATCCCCCAATCCCTTACCTATATAAACTAGTTCCCTGCACTCACCTTACACATTTCTCAACTAGGAAACAACTGCTCTATTCACACAGTTACTAATAGAAAAATACAACACATATAAAACATCATTCTTTTCTCCTTTAATAGCTTCTTACAACTGAAAGCGTTCTTGCTTTTGATTCTGTATTTGCTAGCTGCTTTGTTCCAGTATTGCTCTTTTATTATTACATTCTCTGGCAAGGTATAAATCTATCACTATATTCCCTTGTCTCTTTGCACTAGATTTATCTGCGTGTCCATCTTGAATATGTGATCAGTGCCTATATAAGTGACTTGTTTGGAGGGCTCTGTAACCTTCCCTGTTAACCCTTCTCTTGCAGTCCGTAAGGATGGCTTTATGGATACCCTATGAGGGCTTCTCCATTCTGGATAGTCTAGGCCTAAACAGGCCCTACTTAGGACACGTATATGGCCTGATCTGGCCACTCCTCTTTCTCTATTATCTTCCCTTTAGAAACTGCCATGCTTGTGTATATTTGATTAGGACCCCTGCTTGTAAACTGTTTAATATAGGGAACACAGCTGCTAGGTTGTGTCTTGGGCTATTCAGGAGCCTCCTCTTAACCCCTTCTCCCATGTGTTGCATCATTTGAAGCCATGACATCTTTGAAATTATCATAGCATGTTTTGGGTAAAATTAAGTTATTTGGTCTTCTTTTAAACCTGCATGTTGTGAGTAGAACTATGGAACGTTAACACTGCTTTATTCTACACAGGCTGTAGAATTGAAACCCTTGAAAGCATGTTTTTTTCCAAACGCTAAGTCTGGAATTTTTAGACGGAGGCTATTTGTGTTACCATTGCTTAAACTGGACTGTTTCTGAAAATTTCAAAACTGCCTCTATTTGCATAAGCGATCCAGGCCCAAAACCATTTTTAAAATGCTGCCCGTATATGTGTTTAAACGATTTTCATTACTTTAAAGCTCCTATACACTAATCTAATAGTGTATAGGGTTGTATAAGTTATAGGGATCGACTATACAAGTATATAAAAGTCTTCTAAAGTCTAAACTATTAACTACTCATGTATTTGCATGCCTATACTTATTAGTTATGTGCGACAGCCCCCCTTATTTGCATTTCTGTGCTTTTGTGTGACCTGCTTTCGAAAAACATCCCTTTTACCTAAATATTTTATAAAACTCACCCCTAAACAAAAATAGCCATTAAGGTTAGGACTCGACAATTAGTGATGAGTCACACCAAACCTAAATGGCTAACATTTTGTTTTAAAAACAACACCGATTCTGTTTTGACCAAAATCTGAAATCTTTTATTAAAGCAGCCAATTTCACAAAATTGACTATCTGCGTAAAATTGTTTTAAGGGCTTAAGTTGCATGAATGAGCTGAAGTTGCAATATCTTTTGTAGGTTTAACATTATATACGATTAGGCATTTGGACTAGAGGCCTTAAAACGCGATTAGACGTGAAAATAGGTCATATGTGTAAAACTTAAAAGCCTATTTGTATGTGTGTTGTTTAAACTTGCATAGTTATATTTACTTTCATAAATTAGACACTAAAGTGACCTTTTAAGTTAGTATTGCCTATAATAATGCTCACAACCTTACTAAAACATCCCAAAATATAGACTCGGGCGGGAACCACCTTTCGTGGGACTCGGGAAAGTACCTAACACCTTCTTCCTCGACTCATTTGGACTTCTTACCCTTTTTGAATCTCTGAAACTGGACTAGTGTAACAATGAACTCGACCTTAGACGCATAGGTGGCCTAATACACCTTAAAAAAATATATTAGGTGGCGACTCCAACTCTTGAACTCAAATGAGTTACCCAGTCAAATCCGAAATCCGACTCACTTCGAGTTGGGTCTAAAATCGGGTATGACAGTCGTGACACTTCTTGCTTCATTATTTGGTAAAGCCACCGCTTCTACCCACTTAGATACATAGTGAATGACTATCAAGATATACTTCATCCCACAAGAGCTTGGGAATGGACCCATGAAATCAATACCCCACACATCAAACAACTCTACCTCCATGACAGGATTTTGGGGCATTTCATCTTTTCTTGACACACCTCCGGCTCTTTGGTATTTATCACAACTTTTCACAAAGGCATGAGCATCTTTATAGATGGTTGGCCAATAGAACCCACACTCCAAGATCTTTAAGGTGGTTCTAACACAACCATGATGCCCACCATAAAATGAAGAATGGCATCCATTAACAATCTCCATTTCTCAATTTTCGGAACACATCTTCGAATCATCCTATCCGCACAAATTTTGAACAAATATGGCTCATCCCAATAATAATGACGAGCATCTTTCATGAGCTTCTTCCTTTGATTGTATGAATAGTCATCGGGCAAATCTCCACATACCACAAAATTAGCAAGCTCCACATGCCATGGTATTTTCTCCAAGGAAACTGCAAGAACCCTGTCATCTGGAAAAGAATCATTGATTTCAACATCTTCACGAGGCCTCCCCCTTCTTCCAATCTTGACAAGTGGTCCGCCACTTGATTCTCGGAGCATTTTCTCTTCTTCACTTCAACATCAAATTCTTAAAGCAATAATATTCACTGAATCAAGCGGGGCTTGGAGTCTTTCTTGCTCATCAAGTATCAGATGACCGAATGATCGATATGAACAACCACCATAAAGCCCATCAAATAAGCTCGAAATTTTTCAAATGCAAATACCACGGCTATGAATTCCTTCTTGGTGACCATGTAGTTCAATTGGGAACTATTCATGGTTTTACTAGCATAGTAAATAGAATGAAAGATCTTTTCAATCCTTTGACCCACCAAGAGCCGCATCACTTGCATCACACATCAATTCAAAGGGCAAGTCCCAATTTGGACTCACAATGATGGGTGCGGTAGTGAGCCTTCTTCTCAACTCTTCAAATGCTTTAAGGCATGCATCATCAAACACAAATTTTCCTTCCTTCAAGGTGGTGGGAGGTGGAAGCTTGGATATAACATCAATTTTAGCATGTTCCACCTCTATTCCACGCTTGGACACCTTGTGCCCCAAAATAATTCCTTCTTCTACCAAAAAATGAAATTTCTCCCAATTGAGTACCAACTTGGTCTCTTCACATCTTTCAAGTACCAAATCTAAGTTGTGCAACCAATCTTCAAATGAGTCACCAACCACGAAAAAGTCATCCATGAATACTTCCAAGAGATTTTCCACCATATCATGAAACAAAGCGAGCATGCACCTTAAAAAAAGTGGCGGGAGCATTGCAAAGACCAGAGGGCATTTTCTTGAAATCAAATGTCCCATAGGAAAAAGTGAATTTTGTTTTTTCTTGATCTTCCGCTTCAATGGAGATTTGATTGTAACCGAAATACCCACCTAGGAAACAATAATAAGCCTTTCCAGACAACCTATCTAACATTCGATCAATGAATGGAAGGGGAAATCGATCTTTTCGTGTAGCTTTGTTGCGCTTGCGATAATTCATACAAACTCTCCACACGGACACGATCCTAGTGGAAATAGCTTCACCCTTCTCATTGTGCACAACCGTCATGCCTCCCTTCTTAGGCACATATCGAACCGCCTTTGATACTCAACCAAAGGTTTGCAACCTTCTTCAAAGAATGATTTTGTGGGTACACACTCCCGGATCAATTCCTCTAATGTCGGCAAAAGTCCACCCAATAGCCCGAATTCTCTTTCTCGCAATTTGTAAGAGCTTTTCTTCTTGGGGTTGATCTAAATGTGAAGAAATGATTATGGGAAGAGCGGAGTTAGGACCAAGGTAGGTATATCTCAAGTGACTTGGTAAAATTTTGAGCTCAAGAATGGGGGTTCTTCAATGGAAGATTTAATTGGTGGGATTTTTCGATTCTCATGATCAAGAGAAAGTTTCTTTAGGGAATATGGCTTAGTACCAAAGCCCTCCAATGCAAGAACACATTGTTTCACACTTTCTTCATCATCAACATCCATATTCCACAACACAGATGTCAATACTTCATACTCCCTTGTCAAACCTTCTATTTCCACCAATGCATCTATCAATCGGTTGCTTCATAGATTTGAAAATGCGGAACACACTTTCCCCCATTGAATCTAAAGATTAACTCTTCATTCTCCACATCACACAACGCTCTTCCCGTGGCCAAGAGTGGTCTTCCAAGAATAATTGGCACATCATAATCACCGGCACAATCCAAAATAATAAAATCTGATGGGAAGATAAAACGGTCTACTTTCATAAACACATTATCAACAACTCCAATTAGCTTTTTCATGGATCAATCGGCCATTTGAAGATTTATCTTGGTCGGCCTTGGCTCTTTGCCTCCCAATGTCTTGTAGACGGCATAGGGCATAAAATTGATGCTTGTTCCCAAATCACACAATGTCTTTTCAAAGTGCCTTCCCCCCTATGGTACATGGTATAGTGAATGCACCGTGGTCTTCCATTTTCATGGGTACCACATGTGACATAATGACACTATATTGATAGTGACCTAGACAGTCTCAAGTTTCAAAAATCTCATCTTTGTCACCAAATCTTTCACAAACTTTGCTACATCCAGCATTTGTCCAACAGCATCAACTAAAAGTAGATTAATAGAAGTTGACACAATCTTCTCCCAAACCTTTTTGCATGATCGGCTCTTCTCAATATTTTATTTCTTTGTTGGAATGGTGGAGTTTGCTTTGGAATAGTGGTCTTGGTAGGAATGGCTTCTTTGGATGGTGGAGGTTCTTTGGTGGCTTTTTGGGTAGTAATAGGTTTTGTCATTGGAGGTTCTTTTGCAAGCGAAATCTCTTGCTGTTGGATAAGAATAATTGGCTCCATGATGAACTTCTTTGGGGGTAGATCAACGACATTGACTTGCTTTGTAAATTCTTGATTTTGCTTCAATTGGTTCTTATCAAGCATTTCAACTTTAGTAACAAGTTGAGTCATTCTTTCTTCTTGAGATTCAATTGCTTTTGTCATTACATCATTTTTGGGGTCATATGTACCCGTCTTCCTCACTCTTGACTTCCACGCGCTTGGTTGTTTTGTAACCTAATTGATAAGATCGGTCGCTTGTTGAAAAGTACCTTCCATCAGGCCTCGTTGAGAAACATGATTAATGGTTGTTTGGTTATTGTCATCAAGACCTTTATAGAAAGTCTCCAATAGAACTCGATCCGGAAAGCCATAATCGGGATAAGAGTGAATGAGCTTTAGGATTCTATCCCAAGCCTTGTGCAATGGCTCACCCACTTTTTGTTGAAAATAATAGATATCATCTCTCAAATCAACAAACTTCCTTGGTGGAAAATATTCATCAAGAAAAACTTTACCAATTCATCCTAAGTGTGAATACTTCTCTTTGGCAATCCATCTAACCAAGCCCTAGCTTTTCCTTTTAGTGAGAATGGAAAATCCTAAGGCAAAAAGCATCATCCCCCATTCCGCAGGTCGGTTGAGAGTGCAAATCTCAAGAAATATTTGGAGATGCTTGTTAGGATTCTCATCTTTTTCTCCTCCAAACAAACCTCGATTGTCGAGTGAATTCACAGCGCCCTGGGACATTTGAATATTAGCCCAAATTGGAGGAGGTGCAATGGCTCCACAAAAACCATCATCATTGACTTGTTCCCTCTTTAAATTTCTCCTTGCTCTAGATCTTTGAGCTTGGGCATTTTGTTGTGCTCCATTAATTGGCTCCCCATCAAGGATTTTAACATTGTCATCCACACCTACATCCTCCACATTCTCATTGATCGAAGGAGGTGGTGGTGGTAGTGGATCATCTCCTTGTGGGTTACCAACACCTCCAACTTGATTAGGTGGAACCGCTTGCCTTGGTGGTATTTTCAATAAATACCTACAAAGTCAAAGTGAACCAAAACCGAAAGTGAAAGTACTCGGATTACACTAACTAACAACAAGATCTTAAACTAATTCAACTAAATGGTCTACCGAAGTCCCCAATAGCGGCGCCAAATTGTGGCATACTCCGGCTAAGGATAGGGCTCACAATTACCCTAGTCGATTGTAAGGGTCGAATAAAGGGACTTACATGTGACCAAAAGTAGTTGAATTCAATTGAGTTCAATGCAATTAGCAAGTTAATCCTAAATTTGAAGTATAATTTAAACTATGGTAAAGTAAATACAATTTCAAGGTAAAGTTAACAATAATAGAAAACACTAGGATACTAACTTCCCCCTAGTCCGTTAACCAAGTGGATATAGTTATATGCTCATTCACACCTAGGTCACCCAATGGACCTCGCTCGCATTTACCCAACTCACCCCTCTCGGGTGAAAGTCAAGACTACCAACTCTTGCCCTCTCGGTGCTAAGAGTTGATGCATTAAGCGCTAGCGACTAGTCCCAAGTACAGGCATCCCTCTCTTAGTGTTCAACATGTTAACCCGGGATAAATGACTCCCACTTACCAGCGGTACCCCGTCACCACACTTTTCATTCCTAGATTTACCCTCTCAGTGTAAGTGTAGTACTTGTTGGGATTAACTTTAGTTCTACACCTCAAGTTGTTGTAATATAATCAAAAGTAGCGAAATAGGGTATTCCTAGATATTTAGAAGCTTATCATGCTATACCTATTTGATTATTGGACTAGGGTTTCATTAGCACCCTAGTTGGTGATTTAGCTAATCATGCTAAGTAATCATTCAAAACTTGAAAGTAATGAAATATGCATTAATACAATAAGGTAGTAATGATACTTACAAATAATGATGTTGTTCTTCACAATACAAGGAAACTTGACCAAGGGTTTTGGTATTTTGCCCTTATCTTGCCTCTCAAGTAAAGTGAAATGTAAGATGTTCTCAAAAACCTAATTCTAGCTATATATAGTGTTTGCTAAAATTAATTACAGAAATGCTATTTTCAGGTTGGCCTGGGCCCTTTTGCCAAAGGGCTGAGTTCTGGTGTTGAATTGACAGAAGGGCTGGCGCCCATTTGGACATGGGCTAGTGCCTTTTTTAGGGTTATTATGAGAGGGCAGCCGCACTTTATTGGGTGACCACCTTTTCTTCTTCTCCAAGAGAGAGTTGCACGGTATAGCATCATGTGGTCGCATCTTCTTCATATCAGCCTCTTCTTATAAAGAGTAATGGGCGACCGCCCGTAGCATAGGCGGTCGCATCTTCTTCTTATCAGCTTTTTCTCTGCAAAGTGACATGGGCGCCCGCCCTTGACATGGGCGGTCACATCTTCAGAGGACTTCCAGATTCTCAGCTTTCTTACAAAGGGTTGAGGCCTCTTTAGTGCCCAATTGGATACTCAGCAGGTATGTACCTCCAGAGAAGAGGCGTTTGCCCCTAGCATGGGCGGTCGCCTCTCAGTGGTTTTGCAGCTTCTTGAATTTTGATCACTTTTCTTGGACAATCATGCTCTTTTGGTTTCTTCCTTTGCTTGCTGGGTTTAACACCTGAAACTAAGAAAAATGCATCAAACTTTTCTATAGATTAGTCACTTTCGGATTCAAAGACAAGAGTTTAAGCGAGTTAAAGTAAGCAAAATGCTCACGCATCATTCATGCATTGTAATACTGCTCCACCCATTATTTCTTGGCCACCAGGCGTATGGTTTCTATTTCTCGGTTTTCATCTAGGACATCAAGTAAGGCTGCTAGAGCCACGTTCTTTGATTCCTCTTCGGCGAACGACCATCGTAGGCTGGATTCCCCTATCCCCACGGGGATCATTGCGTCTGTCCCATATGTTAATGAAAATGGGTTTTTTTTTCTGTGTTGGCCTTAAACATGGTGTGGTACGCCCAGAGTACCCCTGATAGTTCCTCCGGCCACTTTCCTTTGGCTTCTTTGAGCCGCTTCTTCAGGCTTTCCACTATTGTCTTGTTATAAGACCCAGCTTGACCATTAGCCACATGATGGTAAGGCGTTGAGGTTATTCTTTTTATCTCCTACTCTTCCAGAAAGGTAGTGATCCTGTCTCCCATGAACTGAGATTCGTTGTCACAAGTAATTTCTGCTGGAATGACGAAATGGCTCATGATATTCTTCCAAATAAACCGTATCACCTCCTGTTCTTGAATTCGAGCGTAGACGGCTACTTCAATCCATTTGGTGAAATAGTCTATCATGACAAGCAAACATTTGACGCCTCCAGGCGCCTTGGGCGTGGGCCCTACGATGTGCATCCCCCATTTCATGAATGGCCATGGAGCTTTTACTTAGTACAGAAGCTCCGCTTGTGATAAATTATATGGGAGAATCTCTAACAGGTGTTGCATGCTCGAACAAACCTACTAGCATCGTCCTCCATTCGGGAACAGAATAGCCAGCCTTGACTAATTTACGAGTTAGGGATCATCCACTGGAATGATTTCCGCACTGCCCCTCATGGATTTCTCTTAACACATAATCAACTTGGGACGGCCCTAGGCATTTAGCCAAAGGCCACTGAACATTCGGCAGTAAAGTTCTCCATTGATCAGGCAGTAGCGAGCTGCTTGGGCTTTTAGCTTTTAGCTTTCTTTTCTATCGAATAGGAGAGTTCCTTTGTCCAAGTATTTAATGATCAGGTGTCGGCAATCCCAGACAAGTCATGTGACGTTGACTTATTAGAATTTTACATCTCCATAGGTTAACTCAATAGCAGTTCCTGGGCTGTCTACGTTCATATTTGCAGCGCCGCTAAACTGGCTAGGGCATCAGCCTCCATGTTCCCTTCCCTTAGGATATGAGTAATCCTCCACTTTTGAAAATTTTTCAAATGCTTTTCCACCCTGGCTAAGTACTCCTGCATACGAGCAGCTTTGGCGGCGTAGGTGCCGATTACCTGGTTGACCACCAGTTGTGAGTCGCTAAAGAGACTGATCTCCCTAGCCCCCCAATATATAGGCTAATTCAAGTGCTTGAATTATGGGCTCATATCCTGCTTCGTTATTTGTAACCGGAAGACAGCTAACAGCCTATCGAAATATGTTCTTGGTTGGGGACTTGATCACAAGATCGAGACCAGCCTTCTCGACATTTGAGGCACTATCGGTGTGGATCACGCATTCCCCAGAGGTAACACCTTCCATCATCTTGCACTCAATTTTGTCCTTCGGCATCATGTTGGTGCTGAAGCTAGCGAATAAATCCGCGAGGACTTGTGACCTAATGGTCGTTCACTGCTGATAAATGATATCATATTCTCCTACTCTTACTGCCTATTTTGCTAGCCTCCTCAAAAGCTCAGGTTTGTGAGAGATAGTCCGTAAAGGGAAAGAAGATACTACGATGATTGTATAACTCTGAAAATATGACAGCAACTTCCTTGTTGCTATTATCAATGCAAGCGCCAGCTTTTCAAGATGTTGATAACGGGTTTCAGCATCCAAGAGAGATTTGATGACATAGTATACTGGAGATTTCTGCCCCTTCTATTCTCGTACTAGAACAGCATTGACTGTGACTTCAGATACAACGAGGTATAAGATAACAGTTCTCCCCCGCGTGGCTTGGTAAGCAACGAGGAAATTTTCAGATATTGTTTCAGCTCTCGGAGCGCTTTGATGCACTTCTCTGTCCACTCGAAACTTTTATTCTTCTTCATAATATTGAAGAACTGATGACACTTCTCTGAAGATCGTGAGATAAACCGGCAATGAACGGCTATCCGATCATTCAGTATCTTCAACTTTACTTCACTTTTCAGTACCTCAAGTATGGCCTCAATTGCCTCGATCTTTACAGGGTTAGCCTCTATCCCTCTGTTGGAGACGATGAATCCAAGAAACATCCATGAGGACACGCTGAAAGCGCACTTCTTTGGGTTGAGCTTCATTCTAAACTTATCCAGGATGTCAATTGTTGTTTCCAAGTGGCTGATGTGATCTTCGGCGAACTCCGACTTAACCAACATATCATCGATGTAGGCCTCCATGGTTTTTCCAATCTGCTCCTTGAACATTAGGTTCACCAACCTCTGATAGGTTGCTCCTACATTCTTCAAACCAAAAGGTATCACCCGATAACAGTAAGTCCCATGTCCATGATAAATGAAGTCTTTTCTTGATCATCTGGATTCATGAAGATCTGGTTGTATCCCGAGTATGCATCCAAGAAGCTGAGGGCCTCATAGCCGGTCATTGAATCAATGAGTTGATCAATGTTAGGAAGGGGGAAAGAGTCTTTGTGCATGCTTTGTTCAGATCTTTGAAGTCGATGCATATTTTCCACTTCTCGTTCTTTTCGAGACCACCATAACATTGGACAGATGACTGGGGTACTGGGACTCATTAGTGGATGCATCATTCAATGGCTTCTCAACCTCTTCGAGGACTTCCAACCCTCTCTCTCAATTGATCGGTCGTTTCTTTTGTTTAACTGATTTAAAACTTGGATCTACATTCAATTTGTGTGTGATAACGCTGGTTGATATTCTTGGCATGCCGGTGTATATCCAGGAGAATGTGCATGACCGAGCGCGCAGGAAGCTTGTGATTTCTTGCTTGGCTTCGGTTGAGAGTTTGGTCCCCGCGTAAAATTTCTTATCTGGGACCCTCTCATTGAAGATGATTGGGTCGAGGTTGTCGACGGTGGCTTTGGAAGTCCTCCCTTCATCATCATAGTCTTGGGACGTAGCGGCTGGCTCCCGGGGTCGGAGGAGTAGTCGAGGTTGGCGACGGTGGCTTTGGCAATCTTCTTTTCGTCATCTGAGTCTTGGGGCGTAGCGGCTGGCTCCTAGGGTCCAGCTCCTTCGTACCCCTTGGACCCAAATAGTACACTGGTAACTAAGCAGGGACCGAGCAACTTTCTTCTTTAACTCCTTCTTTACCGCGCACGTGACGGCCGTTACATAACAGCTTCTGGACAACTTCTGCTCTCCCCTCCCCAATCTCTTTTACTCCCCACGGAGCAGGGTACTTAAGGACTTGATGAAGTGCAGACTGCACAACGCATACTTCGTGAATCCATGGTGTTCCCAAGATGATGTTATACAAGAGATCGCATGTCATTACTTGGAAGTACGTTACCTTCGTTACACCGGGAAGGTAGACCAGAAAGAGTATCTCTCCTACCGATTTCTTGCTGGCGCTATTGAAGTTGGTTATGGTGTATGGAACTGGAATTATCTGGCATTGCACCTCCATCTGGAAAACAACTTCCTAGTGAATGATGTTCACAGCACTACCCAGATCTATCAGCACATGCTTAACCTGGGAATCATGCACCTATACGGTGACGATCAGGGCACCGTGGTGCGAATAGACGACCTGTTGTATGTCTCTGAAGTTGAATTTGATGGTATTGACACGAGGCTTTTTAATTGTCTCTAGGGGACCTCACAAATCATGATGGTTCTTGTATCAGTGTTATCAACTCCAGGGCCCCCAAAGGTGGTGTTGACCGGCTCTAGGGTATCTCAAGATTTTGACGCCGATCCGCTAGTTCTACTGTCGAGGCGCGGATCTTCGATGAGATGCTGGCTTTGGCGGTATATAGAGGGACGCTCCTTCTTGATACCAACTCATAGTTTCATCCGTTTTGGTCTTGTTATGAGTCATTAGTCGAATCTTGATGATGCTGTCCCGCTGTCGTCACCTTTTCCTTTGTAGAGTACCTACAATTGTCTGGGCACCACGGTAGGCGCCAAACTGTTTAGGCCTAAATTTGGTCATTTAGATAAAACAATTGAATTTATTAGAGAGTCACAAGCAAAACAGTAAATACGCAGGAGAAATAAATAAATATTAAGAGAAAAGTAATAAGCGAGAAAATAATAATTGTATTCCTTGAGAATAATCGGATTCTGTGTGAATCGTTTGATATACAATACAATGAAAGGGGGGATATTTATAGTAGATATTTAACTAGTCCTAATCATGGTAAAATAAAAAGACTAATAAAGGTCATGGGCCTAAACTCAGGCGGTGGTATATCCGAAATCCTAGCTAGGTGACTGTGAACCCTAAGGAGGGGGGATGTATACCTTGCGTCCTATGCCCATGCCGCCTCAACGGCCGTGGCTAAAGGAGCGGGCATATATCCTCTGTGCCCGATAACTTATAGGCTAAGTCTAATCTCGCCGGCTGGAGTATCACCGTAATAGTAGGTGACCTATTTTTGCCCGCACAAGAACATAGATATCACAAAACTAATAAGCATCTTTCATTTATCATTCATCACAAAAGATTACACATGCACATAAATACGAACTGCTAGATAACAAAAGAAAAGAGCAAACATTATTCCAACTATAGCACCCAAAACATATCAGCTCGAAGCACCTTTCCTCCCAGATGGTCCTTCGATTCCACAATGCTTCTGGTAGTTGTTGTAAGCTTCAAAGGCTTGCTCATAAGATTAGAATGACTGGAAGTAGCTCCCCTTCACACCATTAGTCATACAGGAATATTCAGACCATGAAAGGTATATACCTGGCCTCCTACCACAATACACAACATAAAACTTAGATTTCTTCATACTTGAAATAAGATGGAAAATAAAGAAGATTAAGCTCTAGATGATATCGAAATGATGAAAAATGAGAGAGAAGATGTAAGTTTCTTTTAGGGATTCATTAATTAAGCTCCTTTTATATCTCCAGTAGGAAAATTATTTGTACATACATGTTTATGCATATTGCAAGTTTTATACGGTATAGGAGGTGTATTGAAACGACCTCGGTTAGTCGTTTCGAAAGTTAGGACTTCGATTGACGTGTCGATAATTTTAAAATATTCATAATATCCATTAGGACCAGTCCGTAAAATTTGAGCTAAATCAGACCTTGTTTGGTAGGCATCGGAAGAAGGTTTCAGTTTTTATTGTCGATAAATATTAAAAAGAGATTTTTGAGCTCGGTCTTAGCGAATGAGCTCCGATTCGAAATCCGAAAGCACCGTTAGGTTCGTATGATTATTTATGACTTTTGTAAACTTTCGACAGTGAATTTCGATGTTGTTCGGCTAGTTTCCACTAAAATGCCGAAAGTTAAATAATTTGACTTCTTTCCAATAAATTTGCATATTGAGTTTCGGGAGTCCGATTTGAGATCCGTCTTAGCAAGTGTGTTACATATATTTTGCATAACTTTTATGCAAATGTTGGAATTATTTCGAATATCGCAGTGTACCGTTTTAATTTTCTTCGCTAATAGAAAATAAAATAAAAAGAAAAAAAAGACAAAAAATGAGAAAAGAAAGAAAGGCGGTGGGTCCTTAGCATTTAAACTAAGGACGAAGGTAGTAACATATAGAAACAGTAGCATTAAGGATATGAAACAGAAAGAAGATGAAATGACGCAGTAGAAAAAAAGCCAGAAAATAAGAAAAGGGGCCGGAGAAAAGTAGAATTTTTACCCCGAAACATTCAGGTAATGATCCTAATATATTATTTAAGTTTATTACGTGTGTTTGAATATATTTTAACGGTAAAAATTGGGATATAATGCATCGTTTTAATAAGTTCAACTGATAGTTTAAAGGGTCAATTGGACCCCAATAATGGAATTGATTATATATTCGTACTCAGTGAGTTATGGGCAACATATAAATGAAATTTATTTGGGGTTTGATTATGTGGCTTTCCCGTACATAGGCATGACCTGCGTATTGTCTATGCGAATAGGGTATCAGGTTCCTAACCGGATTACCCTAAGATGTGGGGGATGAAGTCTTTAGCCTTATTTGATATAGTTTTCTGCTTACTGAATACAACAGGATCGTTTGGCAGTGAATCCAAAGGATAAAGCGGTTGTTGAATATCTGTGCTAACTTTGTAACAAGGTAAGTGTTTATAACCATTTCTTTGGAGGCACCTGGCCTCGTGGATTTTCTACCACGTGTTCTTTACGTGTGTAGCTGCCGATAGGCGTACTCATTACGCCTTAGCTTTGGATTTACATTGTATATTATATGTTATGTCCTGTTGTCGGTATTGCATTGAGGATCAGAGCATTGTACTCTGGCGGTAAGTTGGCATCTACTTCCAGGCTGTCGATGTAAGTTGGGTGCAGGAGTATTCCGCCCCAGAAGAGTGCAGGAGTATTCCGCATCTGGTTTACATCTTATCGGGTGCAGGAGTATTCCCCTCAGGAGAGTGCAGGAGTATTCCGCCTCTGGTTTACATTTTATCGGGTGCAGGAGTATTCCGCCCCAAGAGAGTGCTGGAGTATTCCGCCTCTGATTTATATCATATTGGGTGCATGAGTGTTCTTCCCCAGGAGCAGGAGTATTCTGCCCCAGGAGCAGGAGTATTCCGCTCCAGTTGGTTATCAGATTGTATTCCCCTCGAATGCAGAAGTATTCCGCTTCGAGATGGGATTACGGGCACATGTGACCCTTTGCATCATATTTCATTTCATTTCATTCCATTTCATCTCATTTCATTTCATTTCATACCATTGTGTAGACTTGTGGTACATGACTACTGTTCTACTTATATGTGCATTGTTTATTTGTTGTTGATATGTTTCTGGCTAGCATCCCTGGTTGAGCTTATAGTTTCTTACGTGTTTCTGGTTATTATCTGGCTCTGCCTTTTTATAATTTAAATAAGAGGAATTTGGTTTATCTATTTCTTCTCCTTGGCTAGTTATCCTATTCTTTGAGTTGGCTAGTCTGCCCTACTTATTGAGTCATTTTGACTCACCCTTGTTTGTTATTTGTTTTTGTCTATCTACTTCGTTTCGGCAGGTTAGCTCCAGGATTCAGTTAACCATGTTGTGAAGGAGCGAAGACGACTTCAGCTGTCAGGGTGAGCCAGCTTTTTATTCCAGATGGCCACCAGTTTTGTGGTTATTATTTCAGTTGCATTTTGCTCCCTTCAGGAGGTATTTGTTTTCTTCTGTACTCTTAGATGTCTAGTCTGGATAGCCCTAAACCTAGTATGTTGGGTAGTCAGCTGTAATTTTTTTTGTACAGTTTAGAGGTATCGGTGTATCTGTGCTTTTTCTAAGTCTTGTTCTTATATATGAATTGAATTATATTTATTTTTCTAATTTAATTAGTAAGGGTTCGCCCGACGGGTCTAGGGGAGGATGTCGGGTGCCCACACGGCCTAGCCGGATTTCGGGTCGTGACATGTATATACTTGGTTAAGTATTAAAAAACAAAATACAGGCGTGCCTTTTTTTAAATTATTTCTTCCATGAAAATAAAATACAGTCGTGCCTTTTTTTAATTATTTCTTCCATGAAAAGAAAATACAGGCGTGCTCCTTTTTATTTCTTCCATGAACGGATAAACTAATAAATGCACTAACCACGCTTAACGTTAACGGTAGTAATTAGGAGGAGATTATAGCAGGATTAATAAAGCGTTGAAGTGACCATTATACCCCCAATACCCTAGTGAAATGACTAAATTACCCCTATTAGGTCCAATAGTGCCAAGAAAAGTATGGTCATATATCATTTTCCTTTTTAATTTGCTTTAAAAAAATGTGACGCAAAAAAAAAAAGATTATTGGTCATCAATTATTGGTAAAAGTGCATGAAATACAGGCATATCAAGAGAATGAATTAATAATACGTATTGATTAAAGTTAGAAAAAATAAATATGAAAAGCAAAAAAGGATAGAGGAAACTATTATAATTTTGTTATGAAATAAAAGCTTTAACGTAAATAAAATAGAGAAACTGTATATAGAGAGACTGATATATTATTTCATTTCAAACTGATGTACAAAATAAACTAAATTAGCTTCCTATTTATAGAAGAAAAGAAGCAGCTGCAAGGCTTTTCAGGAAGCTGCTGCAAGGCTTTTCAGAAGCTGCCGGCAAGCTGTCTGCTTGAGCTACTTGTAAGGCTTTTCAGAAATTGCCGGCAAGCTGTCTGCTTGCTGCAAGCCTCTTCAAGCTGCCGCAAGGCTTTCTAGAAGCTGTTGTAAGGCTTTTCATAGAGCTGCTTGTTAGCTGCCTGCTTGTAACCTACTTGTAAGTTTCTTGTAAGCTACTAGTAAATCAAGCTTCTTAGGAAGCTATGGGAGTAATGGACATCCACAATACAATGTATTCATAACACTCCCCCTTGGATGTTCATTAACAGATAATGTGTCTCGTTAAAATCTTACTAAGAAAACATCCTGTGGGAAAAAAGTCTTAGTGAAGGAAAAAGAGTACATTTATCTTGTAATGCGCATTATCAGTTGCCTCATTAAAAACCTTACCAAGAAACCCATTGGAAAAAAACATGATTAAGGGAAAAAGAGTACAACGCGTATTTTGCTCCCACTAATAGAAACCTCGATCTAGGTGTCTAAGTTCCTCATTCCAATGTTATATACCATCTTTTCAAAAGTTGCAGGCGGTAAAGATTTGGTGAAAAAGTCTGCCAGATTATCACATGAACATATTTGTTGCACGTCAATTTCACCATCCTTTTGGAGATCATGTGTGAAGAAGAATTTTGGTGAATGTGCTTTGTTCTATCTTCTTTTATGAATCTTTCTTTCAACTGTGTTATGCATGAAATGTTGTCCTCATATAAGATCGTGGGTATTTTAGTATCACACTTCAGACCACACCTTTCCCGAATAAAGTGAATCACTGATCTCAACCATACACATTCTCTACTTACTTCATCAATAGCTATTAACTCAACATAATTTGGAGAAGTAGCAACCATTGATTGTTTTGTAGAACGCCATGATATGGTCGTACCCCCACATGTAAAAATGATTACCAGTTTGAGATCGACCTCTATGTGGATCGGATAAATACACTGCATCTGCATAACCAATAAGATCTGCACCATATTTGTTAGAATAAAACAAACCTATATCAACAGGTCCCTTCAGATATCACAATACCTGTTTGATACCTTTCCAATGTCGATGTGTAGGAGCAGAACTAAATCTTGCTAAAACATTAACAGAAAATGCTATATCAGGTCTTGTAGAATTAGCAAGATACATAAGTGCACCAATTGCACTTAGATATTGTACTTCAGAACCAAGGAGTTCCTCATCCTCTTCTTGAGGTCGGAACGGATCTTTATCCACTTCAAGGGATCGAACAATCATTGGAGTACTTAATGGATGTGCTTTATCCATGTAAAATCGTTTCAAGACCTTTTCTGTATAGGCAGTTTGATGAATAAAGATTCCGTCTACTAAATGTTGAATTTGTAGACCAAGACAAAGTTTTGTCTTTCCGAGATTTTTCTTCTCAAATTCTCTCTTTAAATAATCAATTTCCTTTTGGAGCTCTTCTGGAGTTCCAATAAGATTTATGTCATCAACATAAACAGCAAGTATAACAAATTGTGATGTTGTTTTCTTTATGAATATACATGGACAAATGACATTGTTTATATAACCTTCTTTTAGCAAGTACTCACTAAGGCGATTATACCACATGCGCCCTGATTGTTTTAAACCGTACAAAGATCTTTGTAATTTGATTGAGTACATTTCCCGAGACTTTGAATTATATGCTTCAGGCATTTTAAATCCTTCAGGCATGTAAATTTCATTATCAAGTGAGCCATATAGGTATGTTGTAACTACATCCATCAGGTGTATTTCAAGTTTTTCATGTACAGCTAAACTGATGAGATATCGAAATGTTATTCCATCCATAACAAGTGAATATGTTTCTTCGTAATTGACACCAGGTCTTTGTGAGAATCGTTGTGCAACAATGCGTGCTTTATATCTTATAATTTCACCTTTCTCATTTCGTTTACGCACAAAGACCCATTTAAAGCCAACTGGTTTTACACCATTAGGTGTATGGACTACATGTCCAAAAACATCACGTTTGGCAAGTGAGCTCAATTCTGCTTGAATTTCCTCTTGCCATTTCGGCCAATCACTTCTTTGTCGACATTGCTGAATAGATAGAGGTTCAAAATCCTCATTATCTTGCATAATATTAAGTGCAACACTATATGCAAAAATATCATCCACCTCTATTTCTGATCGATTCAAATTTATTCCATCAACAGTAGAATTTATTAAATATTCCTCACTCACTTGAGCCTTAGGTTCATTGATTTCTTCAGGAAACTCAGGATTATAAAGATCTTGGTTCTCTTCAAGAAATTCTTTCGTATTGTCATCTTGATCATTTGTTATTTTCCTTTTTCTAGGATTTCGATCTTTGGAACTCAATGGTCTACCACGCTTCAGGCGTGCTTTAGGTTCATTGGCTATGACACTACTAGATGGTCTTGCTAGGATATCCATCCGAATTTGCATATTCTCTGCAGAGATATGTGATTTAGTAATCCTTTTCAAATCAGTAAATGCATCAAGCATTTGATTTGCTATATTTTGCAAATGAACGATCTTCTGGACCTCTTTTTCACATATGAAGGCATGTGGATCAAAGTGAGATAATGATGGAACTTTCAACATAATTTCTATATTTATGTCCTTATTCTCTTCCCCTAATTATGGGGAAATTGTTTCATCAAATTGACAATCTGCAAATCGAGTAGTGAATAAATCTCCCGTCAATGGCTCAATGTAGCGAATAATAGAGGGTGACTCAAAAACTAATTGTGACGGGGAGAATTCATGATAATGTGTCGGTCTGAGACGAACAAGTGATGTTGCATGTAAAATAGCATGACCCCAAGCAATCGTGGGAAATTTTATTTTCATAAGCAGCGGTCTTGCTATCAATTGCAGTCGCTTAATAAATGAATCTACGAGGCCATTTTGAGTATGAACATAATCTATAGGATGTTCAAATTTAATTCCGACTAATAAACAATAATCATTAAAAGCTTGGGATGAAAATTCTATAGCATTATCAAGGCGAATAACTTTAATAGGATTATCAGGAAATTGTGCCCTTAATCAAATTATTTGTGCCAATAATTTCGCAAACGCCAGGTTGCAAGATGATAGTAGGCACACATGAGACCATCTTGAAGATGCATCAATTAGGACCATAAAATATCTAAACAATCAACATGGTGGATGAATAGGTCCACATACATCCCCATGGATACGTTCTAAAAATATAAGGGATTCAACCTCAACCTTTGTTGGTGATGGTCTAGTAATTAATTTGCCTTGATAACAAGCAGCACAAGAAAATTCATCACTTTTAAGAATCTTCAGGTTCTTAAGTGAATGCCTATTTGAATTTTCAATGATTCGTCTCATCATTATTAATCCAGGATGACCCAAACGATCATGCCAAAGCATAAAATTATTTAAATCAGTAAACTTCTGGTTTACGACAGAATGTGCTTCAACTGTACCAATCTTTGTACAGTATAAGCCAGAAGATAATGTTGGCAACTTTTCTAAAACATGTTTCGGGCCAGAGACATTATTTGTAATACAAAGATATTCATTATTCATTTCCTTTATTGTCTATGATATCCATTTCAATGGATATCTTTAAAACTTAACAAGTTTCTTCTGGACTTAAAAGAGAACAATGCATCATCAATAATAAGTTTTTTTCCCTTAGGCAGAAATATAGTTGCTCTTCCGGAGCCTTCAATTAAATTAGTATTACCAAAAATAGTAGAAACATTTGCCTTTCTCATTATCAAGTGTGAAAAATATTTCGATCTTTGAATATGGCATGTGTTGTTCCACTATCAATTATACAAATGTCTTCAAATTGATCTTTGATCCAAATAAAGTTTGAGGGATATCCATGTATTCTTATACTTTATCCAGATAACAGAGCCTCGTGCTGATAACGTGTTATGAAATAAAAGCTTTAACGTAAATAAAATAGAGAAACTGTTTATAGAGAGACTGATACATTATTTCATTTCAAATTGATGTACATAATAAAATAAATTAGCTTCCTATTTATAGAAGAAAAGAAGCAGCTGCAAGGCTTTTCAGGAAGCTGCTGGAAGGCTTTTCAGAAGCTGCTGGCAAGCTGTCTGCTTGAGCTACTTGTAAGCTGTCTGCTTGATTGCAAGCCTCTTCAAGTTGCTGCAAGGCTTTCTAGAAGCTGCTGCAAGGCTTTTCATAGAGCTACTTATTAGCTGTCTGCTTGTAAGTTGCTTGTAAGTTACTAGTAGATCAAGCTTCTTCAGGAAGCTATGGGAGTAATGGACATCCACAATACAATGTATTTATAACAAAATTGAAATTTCTCCTTTTCCCCCGCACATTTTGTCATTTTTTTCTTCCAGACTCCCTTTCAGCTCTCCTCCCTTGTAGCACCTTTTCTTTTCTGTTCTTCATCAACCTCAGTCGTCATGCTGAGGTAAGCTTTGTGTTCATTTAGAGTTGTACTTGCTGAAATTATTTTTCTTACTTCTGTGCCTTTTTTTAAAAAAGTTTAGTTGTTTGATAGACTGTTATGGTTTTACAAACTGAAAATTGGGTTTTGTAAAAAAATAATATTGTGGAAACAATGGGTGAAGTAAAAAATATAATTGATGGTCCATGTTAGGGCCAGTGAGCAACACTCGTAGGTGTTTTTTATTATTTTTTATTTTTTATAATTGTGGTGTCCGTGCCAGCTGGCGCGTATCTTAACTAATTTTACGGGGTACCAAGTGACTCTGTCCAACAAAGCTTGGACGGATGAGAAGAAATTACATAGTATTTTTGTCTCCACTGAGATTTGAACCTGTTTAAGTCACTTATTTAGTACAGGTTAAGGTATCTAGTTAAGAACTGGTAGAGTTTGGGATGGCAATCCAGTTGCCTATTAAGCCTTATATCTATCTATCTATAACGTACCATGTGAAAAATTGTTATGATCCCTTCCGAAGATATCTGGTGATTAAAGCAAGTATTTATGAATATTATCTTATATTAAGTTGTATATAGTTATTGATTGAAGGATGAATACTATAAAATATTTGGATATATGTAAACCTTGTTTTGATAGCACTACATGGAATTAAATTACGGTTCATGAAAGATTGTTTGTATGTGAATTCATAATTTGTTATTGAGCCCATAAGAGGGCATCATTTATGAGATGAAATTAGGCTATTGTTTACTTAGCTGAGGCTATGTGTGCGCCATGATTGTACAAAAAGTATTTTAGGAATCTCCTCTCAGGTTTTGCTTCATAACACTAACATTCCTCGTGGTTTACAACATTACCTTTGCTTATTTTGATTCCTACAGAATGATTCTTTTTAACATAAACCAATTACAATTGGACTATTTACCCTCATCATCTTTAAAAAATCTGGAAAGCATCCTCCCTACTTTGCAAACGTTAGTTCTGTTCCACGTTTTCTCCCTATGGAATCAGTGGAAGGAATACCTTTTACTTTTTCCATTGCTACTGTGACATTGTTATCTTCTAAGATAAATATATTTCTTTCCACGCACTTTCTTATGCATTAGAAAAATGATGAGTGTATGGTATAGGCATTATTATAGCATTTCTGTCTGTAATATATATAATGGCTACTGGGTTAAATGTAATTCCTAGGACTAACTTATCTCTTACCTCGCCTTCTGGTACTAATGGATTCTGGTAATCTGTTTTTTTTTTTTTTTTGTTAGTATTGAGTTGTTTCTGAGCTAGAGAGAAAACAAGGAAGTACACATAATATGGCAACCCACAAGGCATGTCAAGAAATGAAACGTGAGAGGAGGTCCATGAAATTTACTCGAGGAGTTCTAGTTACATTCAGCTATCTTTCACTGTCTTAGGGGGTCTATAATTGTGTTCATTCTTCCTATTTCCAAACCCTAAAATATTGTTTGTTGATGGAAAGTAGGAGAAGTAATATCGTTGCAACAGACAGAGTTTCGGAATTACCAGAGCCAATATTGCATCACATCTTGTCTTTCCTTCTTTTCAAAGATGTTGCACGAATGAGTACAATGTCCAAGATTTGGAACAAGGCGTGCAATTCACTGTTCTATTTAAATTTTGGTGATTGTTTTTTCCGCCGGCCATCAAAAGACATAGCAAAGCTCGTGAATGTTGTGCGTCAAACTCTAGCACATCGGAAAAACAAAAGATTTGGTACAAAAGTTTTGGCTGGAAGTATCGAATTTGGAATGGACATATGATTTATACAAGTGTATTGAGACACTTGCAGTTTGTAATATCGATGAGTTAAACCTTGCAGTACGCGGACGTTACAAGAAACACATCAGGGGATACAGCAAGTTAAGTGAGGCAATCTTTAATGCCAATTCATTACATGTGCTGAAATTGGATGGATTTTACATTAAACTCCCCCCCCCCCCCCCCCCCCTAATGGTATGATAAAGTTTTCATCTTTACGAGAGTTTCACCTTCGTGATTCATATGTAGATGTGCTGTTTATTCAAGCTCTATGCACAACCTGCAGCAATTTAGAGGTTTTATATTTTCACTCCCTTCGTGGACTTTCCAGTTTACAGGTAGTTGGTGAAAATCTAAAAAGTTTGAGTTGTCTCATTGCGAGACGTTGGAGACATTGAAGATCTCAAGTTTCCAGCGCAAACAGTTGAGAGTATATTGCTGTTATAATATTATTGTTGTTGAATTAGACACTCCTAATTTAAGAAGGTTCACGTAAAATTGTGTTTCCATTGCCATTGTTGCAACTGAAAGCTTCATTTCTTCAGTTGCAATGTTGGAAGCCAATGTATTCTTTGATGACTTAAGAACCAGTTGCAGTGAATATTGGTACTCTAATCTTATGAGATTTCTTGATAACTTCAATCATTCCAATATTCCAAGATGCGAAATGACAAGGTATATATGTCCTACAAACTTTGAGCTACATTAGTTGAAGAAGAAACTACTTCGTATGGATTCCTAATAATTAGTAGTTTCTGATTTTGCTGATACAGGCTCTAGTTGTACCAAAAGAAATGAGAGAAAACTAGCTTCCTCCCCTTTATGGCACCAATCTTGTGAACGTAAACCTTCCATCTGAATTGAAAAATTATTCGGCTGTCGATATTCTTGATAGCATGTTTTAGATCTCTTCTCAACTGGACACCTATCTTATTGTGATCCTTTCCGAAGGACCCTAAAGGTAATATGTTTATCTTTTAAAGGCATTGACTTTGTAAGAACCAAGGTTCCCCTCTCCCTTTTTTTAATGTAAGTTTAATTGTTATTTCCCTTTGTACATGCCTTTTTATTCTTTTTTTACCTCTCTTGTAATTGGTTTGCTGACCAACCAATGCGAGACTACAATTACCTGTTAACAAGTCATTTTAAGCCGGTGTAAGGATAGCTGAGGTTCTGAAGTTCTTCTTTGCCCCTCAAAGTTGTATTTATTAATCTATTTTTTCATTATATATGTGGAAATCTGCTTTGTTTAGTTAATTGTATTGGTTCATGCTTGTCTGTGACCATTAAGACAAGATCTTGCCCATTGGATAAATCAGAAGTTATATGTAGCTAGTCAACTTCAATAAATCTGGTGAAAAATCAAATAATTAGTTGATGAGCCAAGAAATGCATCTAAAAGATTGTACATTTTGATGATAATTGACAATTGCACTTCTTAGCTGCTCATACTGAACTATCTTTTCATCTGGTTCCAGCCAGGCATACTATATTTGCAGCAAAAACTCGACTAATAAAGAGATTTTTGAAATCAATGGAAGCAGTGATAAGCAAAAACAAATAGAGTTTTGACAACCCTTTCTAATATTGTTTTCATGATTGATTCTTCATAAATTTTTTCCTGATATGCATTGTAAATACTTACTGACTTTTATTATTTACAGTTTTTAAATGAAGATGCATTAGATGAAGATGAGAAGCCGCCTTGTTTTACATCTCAACCTTGGAAATGTTGGAGGCATAAGCTATAGAAAGTCAAAATGCACTATTTTACAAGTATGGAAAAACTACAGAAGGTGAGAAACTATTTTTTCACAAACGCAGATATCTCGGAGATGATTGAGGTTTTCCCAGAATATATTAAGTCCTACTAACTATAAGTTAATGTACTCTATATAGAAGTTTCCTTTGTTCTTCAATTTGGCTTTGTCTAGTCTTATCCTTTCAAATTAATTTTTTTGTAGAAGATATTTGCTTATCTAGTTGGATGATGTAGTAGAAACAGGTTGTGTACTCTTTGAAGATGGGCATTTCTTTATTCCGGTCCTATTGCTTTACTAGGAGATTGATTTTTTCCCTCAGTAGAAAGCTACATCTTTGTGTGTAGAGAAATTTTCTCGAAGGCATGAAACTCTATCTCATAATGTGAACGATTGTTACTTCATTTGGTAGCGTTCTCAAGTTTTCCTTGTACTGTACTTTTTCAAACCTAAGATGTTATTGTACCTACATTTGTGTAGTTTAGTTGTTTGGATATAGAAGCAGTTAGCAAACCACTGCATCTCTTTAGTAAAATTTGTTTAAGAAGAGATGAATCTCGCACACATTAGCCAGGTAAAAGTTGTATGCATCTGTTTGATGTGAGCATTATTGACCATGTGAAATGCTCTTCTTGTGATCTACTACTAGAAGAAAAAAATAAAATTATGTTCATAATAATAGGAGTAGTGAGGAAACCGTAAAGTTTATAGATATAAAGGGTACTGATTTAACGTAAGGTGTGGTTTGTCATATTTTAGATCAGTTTATCTTGATGGAGATATCTATTACATCTCTTAATAGTTCACTCTTAGTTGTTGGCAATAATTGCATAAAGCTTGTGGTCTGTCATTTGATGTTTCAACTTTTGATTTTTGTATACTAGCTAGCATACTACTATATATAACATGGAATTATGGCTAATATAGACGATGATAATGACAAATGGGCTTCAACCTCTCGCCGTGGGCGTTGTTCTAGTCTCTAGTGGTAAGAGCATAATTTGTGCTTGCTGTGTTAGCTTATTTAATATTTTTAGGATTGTTTGGAGATGATTCTTTCCATTCCAAATTCTTCTATTTTCCTTCCAAATTCATCAGCAAATTTGGCAGGAACCCAATTTGAGCTTTTGCCACCAACAACATTACAGGTAAAAGCATTGAGACCCTTAAAGTTAAACTTATGAAATAGTGGTTTAACTCTTTTATTATCTGCAATCTATGTTAATTCAAGAAAGGTCCTTTTGCAAATTTGTTAAAGTTGCGAGGACTTTTCCAGCCAGATTTTGCTAAAGAATATGCGGGTAAATTAGTTAAATTATCCTTATTTTTATATTAACGATAATTATACTAAATTAATTGGTACAGAGAAAGAAAGAAATCAAAATAAGGAGGTAAATTAATATACCGCAAGGGAAATTAATGTCGGGAAGTGATAATTAAAGGAGGTCTTTAAAATTTACCTTAAAAAGAAAAGGAAAGAGTTTATACATGAGGAGGAGTTGGTAGTTAATTAAGGGATCTATAATAATTCTGTTCTTTCTTCATACTTCCAAACCCTAACATGTGGTTTTGTTGATGGAAGAGAAAAGTAACATGGATGGAAAAGACAGAATTTCAGAATTACCAGAACCATTATTGCATCACATCTTGTCTTTCCTTCTTTTCAAAAATGATGCACGAATGAATACATTGTCTAAGATATAATGCATTCAATTCACTCCCCTATTTAAATTTTGGACGTGTTTTCTCCGGCCATGTGTCAAAAGACATACCTAAGAATGTTGTGGATCAAACTCTAGCAAATCGGGAAGCGCAAAAGATATCGATACAAAAGTTTTCGCTAATAGTATGGGAATGTCAATCTGATGTATCCAAGTGGATTGATACGCTTGCAGTTTGTAATATCAAAGAGTTAGACCTTACTGCAGTTTTCAACACTTACAAGAAAGACACGAGAGAATACAAGAAGTTGCTTGAGGCAATCTTTAATGCCAAATCACTGAATGTGTTAACATTGGATGAATTTTACATGAAATTTCCCTCAGATGGTGTAATAAAGTTATCATCTTTACGAGAGCTTCACCTTTGCACTTCATTTGTGGATGAGCTGTTTATTCAAGCCCTATGCACAACCTGCTGCAATTTAAAGGTTTTGGTTTTGGTACCTCTGGCGAACTTGCCAATTTACAGTTAGTTTGTGAAACTTTATCTAAGCTGAAAAGGGTAACGTCTTTGGTTTTGGTTCTGATATCCAATTGGTTGATATTAGAGTAACTAATCTTGAAGACCTTCAGATACGCTGCTGATTTAGATATATAAAGAAGGTTAGAATTACTACTTGCAAAGCCCTTAAGAGTTTGCACCTCGAAGGTGTGGTCATGACAGAGAAACATTTAGAGGAAATTTTTACCTGCCTACAAAATCTAAAAAAATTTGATTTATTTTTTTGCAAGACGTTGAAGACTCTGAAGATAAGTGTCCAGCTCAAACTGTTGAAAATATATGGCAGTCGTAATGTTATTGATGTAGAATTAGACACTCCTAATTTAGTATGATTGTGATTCATTGCCAACAATGGAACTGAAAGGTTCAGCTGCAATGTTGAAAGCCAATGTATCCTTTCAGGATTCAGGAACCACTGACAGAGAATATTGGTACTCTAAGCTCATAAGATTTCTTGATAACTTCAATCACTCCAATATGGCTATTGAATTAACATGCCAAAATGACAAGGTATATATGTCCCACAAATTTTAGCTAGATTAGTTGAAGAAGAAACTAGTTCTTATGGTTTTCTCGTAATTAGTTGTTTTTTTGTCTGATACAGGCATTAGTTATACCAAAAGACATGACAGAAAACTTGCTTCCACCCCCTTTATGGCACTAATCATGTGCAAGTAAACCTCCGATATGAGTTGATAAATTATTCCATTGTCGACGTTCTTGATAGTATGTTTTGGATTTCTCCTCAACTGGACACCCTATCTTTTCACGATCCTGGCATAAAGGCCCTAAAGGTAATATGTTTATATTTCAAAGACACTAACTTTATAAAAGAATCAATGTTCCCTTGCTCCTTTTATTTTTTTATGTAAGGTGTTCTTGCAATTCTTTCCCTTTTCACTTGCCTTTTTATTCTTTATTTAGCTACCAAACCATTGTAATTGATTTAGTGACGAACCAATACAAGACTGCCTTTATCTATTTTTTTAACTAACACCCTTGAAGGAGTGCCTTAGCTTTAATTGATGAACTGAACATATTACATGGAGGTGGATATACCCAACACTTATCACCCAATGCCCTTCTTCTTTTATCTTATCCTGAAATTTGGCATCCCAAGCATATCCATTTTAAAAGGTCCTTTTTCAACAACTGGGAGTTCACATGGTTGTATAAAGATCTTCATTTCTTGCCTTGTCGAGCCTTGTTTTGCTAGCAAATTAGCTACAGAGTTAGCTTCTCTGTAGCAGTCCCCTTGCACCCTTGTTAATGCTTGCTGAAATTTTATGTATACAAACCTGTAGGTTGCATGGTGGTTTTGCCTTGCCAATAATCATGTCAACAACCAGTTGCACTCCTTCTCTTCCATAATTCCGAGCAAATAAATCCCAGAACTACTTTCAGTGTGAAACTTGTTGAAGCATTCCCAGTATAAGTACTCCTCCAACACCACATAACATTTCTTACTTGGTTTCCATATATTTTCAAACCCCTAGAATTTGCAAAGAAAGACTAGACTCCTTTAGCAACATCACCCTGAATGAAGACATGATTTATTATTACAATTTGTTGCAATCAGCAGCATGCACATTTAGCTACCACCAGCTGACCAAATCTTAATGTCCTCCAATTGAGAAAAGATACTTTAAAAGGTGTTTCTTTGTGCCATAATTTTTCAAAAGTATCATTCTTTTCTTTCCTCTGCCTTATCAATTCCCAAGCTGATGTACAAGAAAAGACCCCATCAGATGAATGTTCCAGAAGCATTGGTCTTGACCTGTTGTATCTCTTAATAGCTGACGTTCTGTAATTCTTCCAAGCCCCTTACGTGGTTTAAATAATAAATTTTGCCATAAAATATGGGGAAATATTGCCTCTATTTACTAGATAATTGTTATCCGTTCGTGCTTGTGTGTGAACATTAAGACAAGGTGTTAGCCATTGGATGAATAGGAAGTTATAAATCAGGTGTAAAACCAAGGAATTAGCTGATGAGACAAGGAAAGCAGGGACAAAGATTGTACATGCTGATGATTGACAACTGCACTTCAATATTGTTTTCATGATTGATTCTTCATAACTTTATTCCTGCTATGAATTATCAACACTTACTAAGTTTTCTTGTTTTTCAGTTTATATATGAAGATGGATTGCATGAAGTTGAGAAGAAGCCTTGTTAGAGGCACAAGTTAAAGCAAGTCAAAATTCACAACTTTAGATGTATGAAAAAGAAACAGGAGGTAATTAACTATTTTTCCATAAGCGCTGGTATCTTGGAGATAATTGAGCTGAAGTATCCATATAAGTAAATTTACTTTATACAGAAGTTTCCATTGTTCTTTAATGTGGTTGTGTAGTCTTATCTTTTCAATTTAAGTTTTCATATGAAAGATATTTGCTCATTTGGTTGGATGATATATGTACCAGGAATAAGTTTGTACTTCTTCAAGATAGGAAATTATTTTTTCTGCCTTTCTTAGCTAACTTGATGTCTTTAAACTTCTGAATGAGAGAATTCAAATTTGGCCCCAAATTGTTTTAACTTTTTTCCATCTGGTAACTTCTCCAGTAGAAGACACAGTAACCAGGCCAGCCGTGCCTTTTGGTGTGGATTTCTCAATGACGTAGCATGATGCATCCCTGAAGGAAAGCCCTTTATACTCCATTAGAGCAGCCACATCTTGCTACAGTTGCACGAATAATAGCTTCACCTTGGCCTGTAGAAGAGATAGCACATAGTTTATTGGCGTGCCTGCTCCAATAATGGGAATATCTCTTATCCTTCCATCCATCTTGTTTACTAGTCCACCAGTAGAAGTAGAAGTAGAAGTAGAAGTAGGAGTAGCTGAATGTCCATAACAGTCAATAGCTAAAATATAGTTTTGTTGATGGAACGGAAGAGATGTAGTATGGCTGCAACAGATAGAATTTTGGAATTAACAGAGCCGATACTGTATCACATCTTCTCTTTGCTCATTTTAAAAGATGCATGAATGAGTACAATGTCCAAGACTTTGAACAATGCATGTAATTCACTCTCCTATTTAAATTTTGGTGATCAACATTTCCATCATCCAGCAAAAGACATACTCTTGAATGGTGTGCATCACCCTTAGCAAATTGGCAAAAGCAGAAGATTTCACTAGAAAAGTTTTGGCTAGAATAATTTATTGGGAACAGATATCTGATTTAATAAAGTGGATTGATGCACTTTTAATTGTAATATCAAAGAGTAGAGAAATCTAAGAGTAGACAGACCTCCTTACCATAACAACAGCAACAGCGAATACCTCAACCCCATGAGGCAATATTTAATGCCGCACTAAATGTGTTGAAATTGGAAGGATTTTACATTAAACTTCCCTCTGACTGTATAATAAAGTTATCTTTACAAGAGTTAAACCTTCGCAATTCATATGTGGACGAGCAGGTTATTCAAGCTCTATGCACAACCTGCAGCAATTTATAGGTTTTGTATTTGCACTCCCTTGATGGACTTGCCAGTGTACAATTAGTTGGTGAACCTTTAGCTAAGCTGAAAAAGGTAACATTCGTTTTTTATTCTGATATCCAATAAGTTCACATTAGAGCAACTAATCTCGAAGACCTTGTGATCTACTACCGTAGTGTCATATTTAAGGATATAAAGGTAGTTCAAATAACTGCTTGCAAAGCCCTTAATAGTTTGTTCCTCAATGGTGATTGGTGTGGCCATGACTGAAAAAGAGTTAAAGAAATTTTTTCCTGCCTACAAAATCTAGAAAACTTTGACTTGGTTTATTGCAAGAGGTTGAAGACGTTCAAGATCTCAAGTGTCCAGCTCAAACAGCTAAAAGAAAAATATTACAGGAGGTGAGAAACTATATTTTGCACAAACGCGGATATCTCGGAGATGATTGAAGTTTCCCTGAATGGTACTCTTTATAGAAGTTTCCATTATTTTTCAGTGTGGCTGTGTCTAGTCTTATATTATCAAATCAATTTTTATATGTAAAATATATTTGCTCGTCTGGTTGTGTACTCTTTGAAGATGGACATTTCTTATTATGCTCCTATTGCTTTTCTAAGAGATCTTTTTTTTTTAGCAGAGAAATAAGCTAGACCTTTATGTATAGAGAAATTATTGAAACCATGAAACTCTACCTCATTAGTCATAGCATGAATGATTCTTAGAAGTACTTCATTTAGCAGCGTTCTCAGGCTTTTATTATTTTTTCATTGAACTGTGCCTTTTCAGAGCAAGCCACTGCATCTCATTAACAAAATTATGTGCTGTTAAGGAAGAGATGAATCCGGCAGACATTATCAGGGTTAAAGTTGGATGTATCTGTTCGATCATGATGAATATTATTGACCATGTAAAAATGCTCTTCTTGTGCTCTACTAGAAGAGAAAAGATATTATGCTCATAATAATAGGGGTAATGAGGAAACCATGAAGGTTATAGAG
Source organism: Petunia x hybrida (assembly GCA_037355625.1). Lineage (NCBI taxonomy): Eukaryota > Viridiplantae > Streptophyta > Magnoliopsida > Solanales > Solanaceae > Petunia > Petunia x hybrida. The sequence goes on from JBBBVM010000676.1 coordinate 962,748, forward strand.
ATAAAAGGATACAAACAACAATTAGAACAACATAACCAGTATGATCCCACAAGTGGGGTCTGGGGAGGTGAGGTGTATGCAGACCTTATCCCTACCTCGACTAAGGTAATTAGGTTGTTTCCGGTAGACCCTCGGCTCATGATAGAGATAAAAGGGAATCTGATTAAAGTAAGGCGTGTTTCGTCATATTTTAGATCAGTTCATCTTGATGGCAATATCTAGTACTTCTCTTACCAGTTCACTCTTTACGTTAGCAACAATTGCAGAAAGCTTGTGGTCTGCCATTTGATGTTTCAACTTTTTCTTTTTGTATATTAGCTAGTATATAACGTGGAATTATGGCTAATATAGAAGATGATAATGAGAAATGGGCTTCAATCTCTCGCTCCCCTGGCATTGGTAATTGTAAGACGTTGCTTGTAATGTATGGGTTAGGCGCACAGACGGGTCGCATCCTGTCGCAGATAAAAGCCCGATGTTTAAAAGGTAGGAGCAATTGTTATTTCACTCCATTTGGAGGTGAATAAAGGCTTGACATGCCAGATTGGAGGAAGCTTCTATATTTCTTCACCACTTTGTTACTTAATTCAGGTAAGTTACTTACTTGAGATTATATCAATGTTTTATTGAGACTATTCAATTGAATGGTTTCCGTTTAAATTCATAGCAGAACACTATCTTAATGGAGTAGCATAAAATTTGGTACAAGCTACTATATTTTGGACCTATTAGCAATAAATACAGTCGAACCGTATACTGAAAACTGAAATGGACCATGAAAGTTTCAGTTTCTCAAATGTTAGCAAATTGAAATCTTGGATGGAATGTTGATTATTTGGTAGTTGCAGCTACACTTAAGGATGTCACCTTCTCATTCCCTCTGGTAATAGCTCTTCTGCTCCTGCAGAATTTGCTCTTTCCTTCTATGCCTATGGCTTGGACTTGAAAGTTAATGATACTGATTGTTTTGTGGTCAATAGTGTAGTTAAAAGGGTGACTCTAGAGTCTATATAAATTAACTTTTTCAGTTAAATCAGTATCAGCAGCATGATCCGGTACCTATACTAGTTGGAGGTAACAAGTATCCAAAGGAATATTAGTCTTAATGAGCATAAGTTGATTGGGACACCACTGTTAAAAGAAAATGAGGGTTGATGAACTTTTTTTTTTGGTAACAAATGTAAACGATTACCATTAACCATCAAAAAACTTTACACCTAAAGAGCACCTCGAGTTCAAGTTATGTCACTTTAAACTCTTGGCATCAAACAAAACAAGCCTAGTTACAAATATTTTGAATCAGGTTCCTACTTCTACGAGCTCTCTTTGAGTGCTTGAGCATTTCTAATCTATCTCTAATATCCTCTTTTATCTGTATTGCTGTAGAGCTTGCATGTACATTCATTCCTCTGTATAACTTCCAGTTCCTTGCACGCCAGGTGTGGTAAAACATTGCACTCCATATTACAGCAATAACTTCACGCTTGAATTTACTCCAGTGTCTAGTTCTTATCCACTATAATGTAGGCATAACCTCTCTACCCTGAAACTGTATTCCTATCCAGTCAGCCACCCCTCATCTACTTCAGCAATCCAACTACACTCTGCGAATAGATGTTGGTGGGTCTCTATTTCCCCATCAGTACACAAGCATCAGGTTTGGTCTTCACCATGAAGGTGCATTCTAATCAGTCTGTCTCTAGTAAGGAGCTTCTGTTGTGCAGCTAGCCAAGTAATAAATCTGTGCTTAGGCTGTGAGAGAGCACTCCATATTAACTGAGCTACTTCCATCTTATTTTGCTCCCCCTGCATTGCAATGTAGCTCGCAGACACTTCATATTTCCCAGAGGGTGTTAAGTTATATCTCCCGTTTGTGAACCGTTCCTCCATAGTGTTTTTTAGCTTATTGAGCTTCTTCCAATACCAGCTGCAGTCAGAGGGTGGAGTGTGAGACCAAATATCTCTATTATGCCTCATATAGTTCTCATGTACCCACTTTATCCAGAGCATCTCCTTCTGATCAATAAGCTGCCACAGTAGCTTACCCACAAAAGCAATGTTCCAAATCCTGCAACTCTTTATGTTAAGTCCTCCCCCACTTATTTGGCACACAGAGCTTGGTCCATGCCACCAGAGCTATCTTTCTTATCTCCTCTTCTGCCCCCCACAAAAACTCCCTGCACCTCTTGTCGACCTCCTTCAAGACACTTTGTGGTAGTATGAACACTGCCCCCCAAAAATTATGAATAGAGAACAATATAGCATTTATGACTTGTAATCTCCATGCATATGACAAGTGCCTTGTGGTAGCAGATCTGATTCTGGATGTGATCTTGTCTATGAGATTTTTGCACTCCAGCTTGTTCCACTTTTTTTAAGACAGTGGCAAGCCAAGGGAAGGTACCTTCTGAGAAACCTGTTAAAAGAATTAGTTGCTCCTTTACATCTTCATTCATGTCAGCCATCAAAATGCTAGATTTGTCAAAGTTTGCAACAAGCCCAGTAGTTGCAGAGAAGTGAGCCAAAGCCTCTTTAACCCTTGTGACTGATGATATATCTCCCTTATAAAAGATCATAAGGTCTTCAGCAAAGGTCAAGTGTGTGAGCTTAAGCTTTTTGCTCATAGGGTGGAACTTAAAATCAGGGAGGTCGCCCATCTTTTTCAGCACTCTAGACAAGTACTTCATAACTATTACAAACAAAAGGGGTGAGATCGGATCTCCCTGTCTTAATCCCCTTCTCCCTTCAAAGTATCCATATCCTTGCCCATTAACTTTGACTGAGAACTTTGTGGAGGACATACATACCATTACTCGCTGCACAAACTTCTTAGGAAACCGAAAGCCTATCAAAGCTTCCTCCACGAATTCCCACCTCACCATATCATAGGCCTTCCTTAAATCAATCTTCATTAGGCATCGGGGGAAGTCTTCCTATTATAATATAAGCACATTATGGACTAATGACCTCCCTTGGACAAAGGCAGCTTGGTTTTCAGCTATAAGGTGAGGTAGTACCTCTGTTAACCTTGCACTCGACACCTTTGAGATACATTTGTACAGTACATTGCAGCATGATATAGGCCGATACTGGTTGGCTACTTCTGGAGTTGTGACCTTTGGGATCAAGGCTATCATAGTAGCATTAATTTGCTTCAATAATTTGCCATTTGATAAAAACTCTAGTATTGCTTCAACTATGTCATCTCCTATTATTCCCCAAGCTGCTTTAAAAAAACCACTACTATAACCATCAGGGCCTGGGCTTTTGTTTGAGTCGATACTAAACATTGCTTTCTTTATTTCCTCTTTGGTGTAAGGTTTAAGTAACCTTATCTGCTGCTCAACAGTCAAAGTAGGTCCTTGCTGCAAAATACACCCAGCTGCCCGCACACGTTGTCCTCCTGTTTGGCCCAGTAGCTCTTCATAAAATTTAACAAATATGTGAGCTATTTCAGCAGGTTCAGTCTTCAAACTCAGGTCAGCATCTCTGATTTGTGTTATAGCTTGCTGCATCTTCCTTTGTTTGATCAAGTAGAAGAAGTACTTTGTATTGTCATCTCCTAGATTAATCCAGGTTGCTTTACTTCTTTGTTGTAGGAATATTTCAGCCAAAAAAGATGAATTTTTGAACTTTAAAGCTTGTTTCTTTTCCTCTTCCTACAATTATGTATTCAATGGGTCCAGCTGGAGTAGTTGTTGCAGTCTATGGAGTTCCTCCCTGTCATCATTAGCTTCTTTCACCACATTCCTGAAGTGATTGGTGTTTAGTTCCTTCAGAGTCTTCTTCAGGAGTTTTAATCTCCGCACTATGGTAAACATTCTGCATCCTTCTACCTGTTTTTCCCAAATCCTCTTCACCTTATCCAAGAATAGCGGATGTTGAGCCCATGTATTACAGTATTGAAATGGCCTCCTCTGCCTTACAGGTTCATTCAACTGTACTACTAGAAGTGGGCAATGGTCGCTCACCCCCTCTGGTAATACCTTTATCTGGCAAGCTGGCATTGTGTCAATCCACTCATTATTCACAAAAGCCCTATCAATTTTTGTATAGATTCTATCCCCTCATGTTTATCACTCCACGTGTATCTTCCCCTCTGCTGTGCAAGTTCTGTCAGCCCACTCTCCTCTACACAAGCTTGGAAATCTACAATTTCTGTAGCAGTCACAGGGTTGCCTCCCAACTTGTCCTCTTGATGCATCACATTGTTAAAGTCTCCTATTGCAAGCCAAGGAATTGTACAACCCCTGCTTATACTCACTATTTCCTCCCACGAGCATTTTCTCTCTTCCTTTGTGTTGAAAGCATAAATAAAAGTGGTGATAAAGAACTTCTGCATTGTAATTGAAGTCACTCTGCATGTTATTGCTTGACTAGACTTTTGCATTGGCACAACCTGGTAGTATTCAGGTCTCCATACAACCCAAATCCTCCCATTATATTGCTCCTCCAAATTTGTTAGATATTTCCATCCTTCGAACATACTCCTAGCTACTTTATCTATACTATTTTTCTTTATTTTTGTTTCCAATAAACCTATCAACTTCACATTCTGATCATTACAAAGGAGTTTCACCTCCTTTTGCTTATTGGGACCATTAAGGCCCCTTGTACTCCAACTTAATAGACTAGCCATGGCCTGAAGGAGGTATCTCTCTGCCTCCCTCATTTGTTTGCTGATTTGAACCCAGCAATACAGTGTTAGTTCCCTCTTTGTCTAAAAGCATAAATGGATTAGCAGTACTTACTCCCGGCTGCTTTGGCAAGTTACTATTCTTGATTTTGCTTAGACTTTGGGGTGTCCTCCAGTCACTGCTAGTCACCCCTGAGTTCATCTGCTGCCTACTATTTGGCCTAGGAGCCAAGCTTGAGTCTCCTTGAGGCTTATTCGGATCAGCAACCACTTGAGTCTCATTTTGCACACCACCATCCCCTTGCTTCCTCTTGTACATAGTTGCATTTTGCTCCTGTTGGATAACCCCCTTGTCATTGTTATTGTTGTTTCTATCATTCCCCTTCTTATCATTTTGTTTTTCCCCCTGTTTAGGTCCCTTCTTCCTCCTACACTCCTCTTCACTATGCCCATATTTTTGACAGAATTTGCACAATATTGGTTTCCACTCGTTCAACACCTTTTGTTCTATCACAGCACCTTTTTCATTTCTAAACAGAATTATTTCTAGCAATTGACATTCAACCTTTACTTCAACTAAAAGCCTATCAAAGTTAAGCCCTCTTTTCTTCTCTGTATTCCAGTCCGCCATTAAAGGCTTCCTAATCAAACTCCCAATCTTACTCAGCCCCTTACCACTCCAGTACTTAAAATCTAGCCCTGGAATCTTTACCCATATAGGCACGGTATACAGTTCCTCCCTTGTGAATTCCATGTCTGGAGTCCAGGCCTTAATAATGAAGGGTTTATTGTCGAAGCGATAAATTCCTCCTTGAATAGCCTCATTTTTCCCTTCTTTAGAGTCAAATCTTACTAGGACAATTCCATTTTTTAGCATAGCTACCTTATTCATTCCATGTTTGTTCCACATCCTTTGGATATAGCCATTTATTACAATAAAAGGGGGGTGGGCTCCCAATACATAGCACACCACAGCTGTTTTCCAGTATTCAATCTCAGTACCAATATCATCCAGTTCAATGTCAATTATGGATTGCTCATCTTTGACTTCTGGCTGCACATACTCCAGCTTGAACCCTACGTTTGAGATCTTTGATATATCAAAGTTATGCCAAACCGAGCTTCTAGTATTTGAAGAGGTTGCCTCTGCTTGATCCGCTTGCTCGACTTCATCTGCCCATGAGTGATTCACTGACTGCTGCGAATTTTGAATTAATTCCTCCCACTCTGTTACTTGCGCATCAACTTGAGTTTTTGATACTTTCTTACCCTTGTCTGTTGTATTGATAATTGGTGACCTAGCTGCCTCTTCTGCTTCGATGGATCCCAATCGGATTTCCTCATTCTTCTTCATTTGATTGCTCTTCCTACCTCGCCCTACTGCACTGGTTGCTTGTGCCATTTGCGCTTTCTGAGAGGGAAATCTAACTCTCTTTCCCATGGATGGCGCACGTTAAGTTAACGTGCGCCGAGAGAGAAAAGAAGACCTCATCTCGTAGTCATTCGTTTCACTTTGATGAACTTTGATTGGGTGCTAATTCTTGCGTGCTAGTATTCATGATGTGTTGAGTTCATTCATACAATTTAGCTGCCTTTCGGAACTTAGATTTTGGAGTTATTTTGGTTCAAATAAAATAATATCTGGATATGGTGAGAGGATACATGGTGGTGTTGAAATACTGCAGTAAAAAATAATTAAACCTTTGATCTACTATCTACTGCTGTCTTTGCTCTTTCAATATAATAATTTTCTAAAGATACTTCTTTCATATAGGCCTTTTAATTTGTGATGGAAGAAAAAGTCATTAATTTATATCCATTAACAATCGCCAATATTTGATTGTTTTAACAATGGGATTTGTTTCAAAAAAATTGACAATTCTTCAAATTCAGCCTTATTACTCTACTAGTGAAGTGTTATTTAAGTGAGACTTTACGAGAATGATACATGTAAAAGATAGCAGTATTAGTTTAGACAAATACTCTTATGATTAAAGCTAGTAAATGTGTTTCTAAGGTGTGAGGAAATTTAAAACACCTCAACCAGAGAATAGGTATAAGACATACTTTTTTTTTAAATGTTCATTCGATATCCGGAACCAGCTGGCCTTGGTAAATCCATATTCGCTGCCTTTCAAAAATTTCTTTTATTTTCAACAGTCGAACTTGAGACCTTGATTTGTCCATCCATCCCAATCCCTCCCATTGCGTCCCTGGATGGTGATGTACTTCTTACCAGGTAGCAACAAATCATCGAATAGGCTGACATGATTGATCAATTGTTCTTGTCTCTTCGCCTATCCTAGGACCAGTGTAACAGAAAATTCTACCTGACTTTCAACTCATCCTCTAATGTTAGGGCCCCATACCCTCTAATTTTGTACCGCAGGATTTATTCTAGTTGACGAGTTCGTTTCATCAACTTGCAAACAGTATTTATGTCCCCTATTCAGCATGAAGACCCAATCTTGACTAATTTAGGCTCATATGTGTATATCTATGTGTATGAGTTCTCTCTATGAGTAACCATGTACTCCCTCTTCTTGGATTCTCTTAATTTGTCACTTTAAAACGTCAAGAAAACGAAGAATTTTTCCTAATTCCACTTTTACGGTGATACCTTGGAAATCTTAGCACTCCAATTGATTGGCTATCTGAACTTTCACCTTGTTGGTGAGACTTTGATTCTCACCTTATAATTCCCTTACCCATTTTCATTTCCTTTAATAAATTTTAAAAGAAGGCATATACCACGTCATTAATTAATACATGTAAAAACAATTGCAATTGTAGAAAAATGGTGGGAGAAAGATGGAAGATTGCTTGTCTACACTAAAGCAGTAGGAAAAAGAAAGAAGAGTTGAAACAGAAATAAATAAGGGGAACATTGAGGGAAGGGCTGATGTATTCAAGGAGAAAAAACTTAAGTGAGATGAAATGCAGTAGTAGTAACAAATAAACGAAGATGGGTAGTACAAGATGAACTCAAACATTTAATTTTGTATTTATCATCTGAAGCAATGGCCTCATTATCTCAACTGTCTCAATTACTATTTGCATTCATATGTTGACAAGCAATCTTCCATTGGAAATCCTTCAGTGCTCGACCACCAACCTCCGGGATGAGTGTTTAGATTTATTGTCGCAATTGAATTGGTAAATACGCCCTCTGTCCCATTTTAGTTGTTACTAGGCTCACCAACCAACCTGGACTTTTTTTTTATTATTCCTACCAGATATCAAAACAAACCATAAGGATTGTTTGCGGCCATGAATTCCCCTAAGACATAAGCGCTCTTGGGTGGGGTGGGCCATTCTATCAAATCTTTGAGAAGGGGCCCAATCTCGTATTTAACGGCCGGCATGGCGATAGGCTTCCTTTCTACGACTGCCTTCCCAGCCGCTGAAAGATTGAACGAAAACGGTAAGGGGCGCACAGACAAAAAATGTCGTTGTGCGGGGATGCGATTCGCCAAGCTGGGGCAAAGAAAGTCGTCCGACCCTACCGGATTAGCAATCGAAGGCCTCTCCTTCGAAAGGAGACCGGAAATTTTAGTTGTCACTTTAAGCTTTTGCACACTCATTAAGAAAATCAATAAATAGAGTATACATTTTTATGTTATCCCTATTTAATGTATGACTATTAAATTCTTTTTGAGAATATATTTAATCATTAAGGGTATAGTTGAAAAGAATTGACAAGAATAGTCTTGAAATTATAAAGTGTCAACTAATTTGGGACAAATGAGTTTAGCTAAAGTGTCTTTAATTTGGGGCGGAGGGAGTATGTTAAAGAGTCTAGGACTGCATTAGTTATGACACTTCACTTTTTCACTCGAACTGGTATTTACCTTATGGTATTTAAGAGAGTTGTACATCGCCTATTGTTTATACGCATATCATTTTTTAGACTAAAAACAATAATGTTTACCAACAAATACATCTAAAGAAAAATACTCTGCGAAGCAATGTTGAATGACACCCGTTATTTAAGGGTGTCATTCACCACCAACTCAAATCCAAAATTCATAATATCACATGCATGAACGTCGTGGTATCATCACATTGAATATTTGTGTTTATCATTACAATAAATTATAATATTGACATGAAACTACCACTAGTATGCTATCAACTATTTAATACCCTTTAATGTACATTTGGAAAAGGTATTTTAGGGATTAAATATTCGGGATAAAAAAAGCGTCAGCCAAACTAAATGTGGTTATCATAAGCCACAAAAACATAAGTTGGGGATGACCAACTTATTGCTTATGAATTAGTTCGATTTATAAGCACCTCAATATTTGCTAAATGTGTAAATAAGTCAAAAAATAATTTTAAACTGATTTGACTAGCTTATAAACTTAGCCAAACATCGTCATAGTCCATTAGAATTAGAGTTCTTTCCCTAGTCATTTGATGTGTGCAACAACTTTTACCGGTAGGCATTCATCAAGATTCAAAGAGGCAGTGGCCAAGGATTTTGATTTTTGAGATTTTCTTTGTTTGGCAATGCAAATTAAGGGTAGGCCCTTTGTACAGCTTTGGGAGCCGAACATCAGTAGGAAACATTTTTTATAAGAATTTAAGTTCTATACACTGTCGGTATACAATTTCTTTACACCATCAGATAATATTATCCTGCTATAATAGGTTACCAGACTCTTTCCTTTTATTTTCCTCTCTCTCATGATTTTAAATGATGTTGTGAAAACCCCCAAAAATGTTTCGTGGATAATGTTGGATCTTAGTAAATAATGTAGGAAACAGAATCATTATTTAATTTTGATTACAAGTCAATCTTTCTTTAATTTAATGATGTTATCCTAAAATATAGTTTCATTAAAAAAGGTAATATATTATTTAAGAGATTTTTATCTTTGAAATTACTTGATGGTGTAAAAAAGAATTGTACAACGACGATGCATAGAACTTAAACTCTTTTTTGTAAAACTATTTGGTTGAAATATGGCATTCGCTTATCTAAAATTTTAAATTATTAAAGAGAACACACTTTAATTTTTAAAATTATGTCTTCAACAGTTTTATATACAACAAAATAATATCTGCAACAGAGCTTCTGAATTGCTATTTTGAGTAATTTTCACTCATTATTTGACAAAACCACAAATTTTTTCTTTCTTTTTGATTTTCATAAGAAAAGTTGGGCACTTTCTCTCTTGGCTCATTTACATATTCCTCTTCTAAAGCTAGAGCATGCCTTAAACCCAACCAACACTGCACAACTTGTGCTGCTACTTCTCCATGATCTCCCTTTATATTGGAAAAAATAAACCTAACATAGCTAGAACATGAAAAATTATTACAAAGAACCAAAAAATAATAAAAGTAAACAGCACTATTGGAGCTCCAATTCCCCTTCATCCTTTTTTTTTTTTTTTTACAATTTCTTTTTTCCATTTTGGAATTATAAGTCAAAATGGAGCTCAAATAGTGCTATTTATAGAAATTTGAAAAACGGGGTAAAGAGAGATTTTATACTTCTCATTTTTTCCCAAGGTGAGGTGGGGTCAATTTTATTGATAAACCTAGTAACTAATAGCATGCAGAATTTGATGGATTCTTGAAGATCACTAGCCTAACTTATTCTCCTAGTACTTCTTATTTTTTCTCATAGATAACATCAAGCAAACAAGTACTCTTACACTTGGGACATCTTGGATCATTAACTTCTGCTAGCATAACATACATGAGACACCTTGGACAACCAACTAATACCATAGAAGTTATTGCTTCTGGACTCTTAGAATAACGTTGTAGTACTGCAGCCGAATCGTCCGATGACACACATGAGCTCGGCGGAGAGGTCGGCGAAGCCGTCAACGACCTGCTCGGCGACACCAATTGTGGGTGGTTGATCACTCTTGGTGGTGACAAATTCAGCTTTAAGTCAAGCTTTGAACCACCGATACCATTTCCATTTCTTCGGCTCATATCTGGTGCTTGTACAAAGATTTCTTTTCTTCCTATAAAATAGAAAGACAAAAAAAGCATAAGTTTCATGCACAGTATAAAAAATACTTATACAACCAGATCATTTCTAAAGTACTAGTACTTAATAACTTTTTTGATAAATTTCAAATGGTAATCTAATGAAAATCGTAGCAGGTTAAACTACACTAACAATATAAAAAATTTTACACAATGTGTGCATGTTACTTGAGTTCAAAAAAATGTAGATAACATGAAGAAAAAAAATATAGAATAATCATGTGATCATCATCACAGAATTTGTATTACCTTAAGATTGAGGAATTTTTTCGCCACCCTAAAGGAAGTGAGGAAGGCTTTTAATATTGGAAGGGAACGGCGGAGATCGGTGAGGCACCAACAGCACTGCCACCACTAAGTTGAACTTTGTTGTAGTCCTAGTTGATGATCTTGAACTTGTAAGACCATATTATATAATGGGAACTATAGAGGGATGAGATGGGAGTGATTTAAAGCTTAATTAAATAATGAGAGAGAGAGTTGATAGGAAATCAATTGTATTGAATTGAAGGAGAGTTATAAATCGAAGGACAGCAAAATGTATTAATGGTTGGGAAAAATCCCAAGATGGTTTGCTGAAAAAGGAAAATTGTAGTAAATATTGCAATTAAAAACTAATAAGTGCAATATGCAGTTCAATGAAAAGGGGTTGAAATTAAGGGGGTGGTGGTTAGAGGGTAGGGAGAGGTATTTCATTCATTGCTTAAGCGAGTCGGTCAGTTGAAAATATAGGTGTATGTAGCCATTGCCACTGTGTGTTTGTGTGCGTTTCTTGATGAACCTATACATACACAACATATACAAACACAAGAAATCCATAAAGTAGCCCTTAATTTAAAATTCAAAGGGTTATTTACAGAAATAGGAAATTTTAGCAGCTGTTTAACTTAATTTGGCTCTTTAAAAGATCGTTAAGTTTTTAGCCTTCATTGCTAAAACTCGGAGCAATTCTTGGTCAGAAAACTTCTTGGTGGATCACGAGAAAAGGCTAAAAATTACACACTTCCTCTATCGAGGCTAAAAACGTAACTTGGTGACAATTTCTTAAGCTCGAACTAGTTTTCTAACAAATCGGACCTCACTCCTATTAATTTCCAAAATAGCTATATCCATAATAAATTCTAGAGTTACGTATCACGATGGGCTTGTTAGTTAATGAGATGAACAGATGTTGAAGACATATTTCTTTTTTATTTACTTTAACAATAATAACTTTATTTTGTTTTTGTTTTCCTTCTTAATACGTAATCTCTCTTCTTCTTTATTTTCTTGGGGCACAATAATAACTATAAATTTTTTTTTTTATCGCTAATAGTTGTATTGGGTAAAAATCGACTTGCAAACGTGGCACCTCGGCGGCGTGGCTCAGAATCGACCGAATAGGTGTTTGCAAACCATGGACCGAGGTAAGAGATAGGGTCATCGAAGTCAATGACTGAGGAACAGGATTAATGTGTTTACCTCGGTGGAACGCCTCCTCGGTCGCCTTGCAAGGTCATATCCCCGAGGTCAAACATTCAAGCCTCGGCGAATTAGCTCGTCCACAGCAGAGGGTTTTCCCCTTATCTCAGCCCACTAACTCCATTATCTGGAAGGTTGAGACGTGAGCAGCTTAGTGGAAGACGTGGGAATCATGGTTCTTTGTATTCATCAGTCTACAAATAGTCCTTCATTTTACAATGTAATCATTCAGAAATATATACCAAAACTCCGCCAAATTTTGTACTCATTCATGTATATATTGAAATCACGCTGTTTACTTGCAATTTCGCTTATTCTTGTTATTATTTCGACGTTGACACTCAGATTTGCTTGTATTTGCGACCCAAATTTGATTTATAATCCTAAATCAATTTAGGCAAATACATATTGGCGCCGTCTGTGGGGATATAAGCATCGATGCTTTGTTCCAAAGTCGAACGCTCTGTTCGTGTGAGTTCTTGTTTTGACTTGAAAAAATGGTTAACAGTGATGGAAATTTCGTTGAGCCTCAGTCAACTCCCGATGAACAGACTGTTTTTCATGCGAATCCAAATCACAATGCACCTGTAGTGCCACCAATAGTGGATCACTCCTCTTCGAGGTCTAATGACGCCTTCCAAACATTCCTCATCCGAACTATGAAAGCTCTTCAAGAACAACAAGCTGAGCAGACCATCATCAACTCCGAATTTTGTGCCTCGTTAGAGGCAAGGAACAACTCTACTCCAAATGGAGTTTCACCCATTGCTCCAAGTGGAGGCATCCCGAGCTTCGTTCCTACGGGCGCAGTAACAGAGGGACCTCCCAAGGGGGCCACATCTGGGGATTCGGGCACAGTGCCTGGAATAACGCCTTACTTCGGAACGGTTCCCAATATGGCTGAAGCTAGCTCTTCGGTGGACGTTGAAAAATTGAGCAAAGAAATTGAGGCTCGAGTCGAAGCTCGAGTGGAGAAACGGCTTGAAAGCATCCCCGGAGTGAGGAAGACCCAAAAAATGCTCGATATAGAAAAGTACAGGCAATTGCCCTATAAGCCTGAGGCCGCCCCAGCGCCGATCCCCAAAACTTTCAAAATCTAATTTTTAAAAAAATACGATGGAACCACGGACCCCGTTGAACATGTGACCAATTCATGGCGATGGTAAAGGGGAATGATTTGTAAAAAATAGAAAAAAAATCAATGTTCTTGAACAAGTTCGGTGAATCTTTGGAGAAAGAAGCATGACGTTGGTATATGAGCTTGCCCGCGGGGTCTATCGCCAGCTTCAGTGAGTTGGCTGACGCATTTGTCAAAGCTCACACCGGGGCACAAAAGATCTTCCAAAGGAAGGAGGATATCTTCGAAGTCAAACAGCAGCCTGTCGAGCCCATCAAAGACTTCCTCGAACTCTTTCATGCTGAACGGATGGAGTTACCTTCTATGGATGACACTTTGGCCATCATGGTATTTAAAAAGAATATCAATGTTTGCAATTCTGATGTTGCTGCCGAATTGAGAAAAGAGCTCCAACAATACCAAACGTTGACGTGGGATGACTTGCACAACAGAGCATATACCAAAATAAGGGGGAGCAACAGGTAGCGAGAGAGTGTTATTCGGTTGCATTGAAGAGTGGAGTCGTCCCGTCATAACCAAAGAAATAGCAATCAACACAATCTGGTTCTAACGTGAGGGAAGAGTCACGTCCTCAAGACGATTCCCGAGGAGAAATTGAAAAGATTTCGGTGTGTATTCAAGAACCTTGGAAACAAAAAGCCGAGAATTCAACTATCGAGGAGTTGGAATCTTTCATGTTATCGAAAGATTTCCTAGAAAGGAAAGTGTTCATCGGCTCGGAATTGGACCCGGATTCGAAGAAAGCTATAATCGAAGTTTTAAAGTCCATCGATGACTGCTTTGCTTGGTCTCACTCAGACATGGTCGGCATCGATCCAGAGATCATAACTCATAAGCTGAATGTAGACCCACGTTTTACACCGGTAAAACAAAAGAAAAGGCCGCACGCCGGCATCAAAAAGAAAGCAATTGAAGATGAGACTATAAAGCTGCAAAAGAATGGCTTCATAAGAGAAGTAAAGTACCCCAAATGGTTGGCCAATGTTGTAGTTGTGCCCAAGAAGAATGGCAAATGGAGATCCTGCGTAGATTACACGGATTTGAACAAAGCTTGCCCAAAAGATTTTTATCCATTGCCACAAATAGATAGGTGAATAGACTCTACGGCGGGACATAAACTATTAACCTTCTTAGACGCTTACTCGGGGTATAATAAGATTCTCATGGATCCGAAGGATGAAGAAAAGACCTCGTTCATTACTGACCGGGGCACCTTTTGCTACAAGGTGATTCCCTTCGGGCTGAAGAACGCCGGGGCTACATATCAATGACTAGTGTGTCGCATGTTCAAAGATTACATCGGGAAATCTATGGAAGTATACATAGATGACATGCTGATTAAGTCTGTTCGGGTGGAAGATTATTTGAGCCATTTGAGAGAAGCCTTTGTTGTTCTAAGGTAGTACAGCATGAAGCTGAACCCCAAAAAGTGCGCCTTTGGCGTGGGCTCAGGCAAATTTCCGGGATTCATAGTTTCTGAACGTGGAATCGAAGCTAATCCAGATAAGACCAGAGCTATTAAAGAAATCCCCGATGACCTAACCGGGGTGAAAGAAGTTCAGCGCTTAACTGGCCGAGTCGCTGCCTTGAGTAGATTCATCTCGAGGTCGCCAGAGTGATGCCACAAATTCTTCTCAGTTCTAAGGAAGAATAACCACTTCGAGTGGACACCGAAATGCAGAGAAGCGCTAACGGAATTGAAACGCTATTTGGCTAATGCGCCGCTGCTCACCAAGCCAAAGGATGGAGAGACTTTGCTAGTTTATTTAGCTGTGTCCGATGTGTCAGTAAGCGTTGTGCTGGTTCAGCGAGAGGATGGTAAGCAGCAGCCCATCTATTATGTGAGCAAGACGCTCCTCGATGCTGAAACCAGGTATCCACATTTGGAAAAACTAGTACTTGCTTTAATTGTTACTGCTCGAAAACTACGACCTTATTTTCAATGCAACCCAATAGCGGTAGTTACCACATTTCCCCTTAAGGAGTATATTGCACAAACAAGAGTTGTCGGGAAGGTTGTCTAAATAGGCAGTAGAATTAAGCGAGTATGATATTACCTACCAACCCCGAACAGCCATCAAATCTCAAGTTTTAGCGGACTTCGTGGCTGACTTTAGTATTGGAATTCTACCCGAAGCTGAAAGAGAAAACTTGATGTCGAAGGGATTGTCGTATCCTATTTTTACCGAACTGGTTAAGGTTCGAAATAGGGCTCGACCTATTGGGTAACTCACGGGTAAAGAGTTGGAGTCACCACCTAACATATTTTTTAACTAGGCGTATTGAGGCACCTATTTTTTTTCTAGCCAATTTTACAAATTAACTCCGAAACGTAGTCTACGAACCAGAAATCTAGGTAAGGGTTCAAGTTAACTCGAGAGGAAGGGGTTAGGCACCTCTCAGGCTCCACCAAATGTGGTTTATCAGCCGAACTAAACAATTGGGATTCTAAGTAAATAGCAAATAAAATAGTTAACTAAAATAGACAAGTAATTAAATGGATACGATAATATGCATATAATTAATTAATGTTAAATGAAAAAGGTTTTAAATCCACGAATTGACTTCTTCCAAAGGTACCTTACAAAAAATAAAAATAAGTTAGTACGACAACTTAATAAAGTGAAATAATAATAATAAAGAATAATAAATACTAGTAATATTAATAAATAATAATAAATAAAGGGTTTTCTTCTAGTTGTTCTCCTTCAAAAATAGGTCGTCTTTCATCCATTTTTACCTCGCACAAATTATAGAGAAAATAAGTTAGTATTAATAATAATAGTATAAAATATCAATAATAATAATAATAATAATAAAATAAAGGGGAAAAGGATTTTATAGAAATCTAGGCTCAGGTATATATAAATCGGCTAGAGGTTAGGGACGTCGATACGGCTGCGAACATGCCGGCCGGTCCTATTGCCATGCCAAGTGCCGGTCCCACCACTCCATCGCCGGCTCGTTTTGCATTTGAAGCTCATACATGTCATCATCGCCCATTTTTAGGGACACAGGATACGGAACTGTTTAAGTGTAGTATCGTGTTCAAATCAGTGTGTGGGCCTCAAATAAATTATATAATTATTTTTCTTGGCCGTAATTGGTATAGCATCCGTCAATTCATTATATTTCCGTCAAATCATTGTGTAGGCCTCAAATTAAAATATTCTCATAGGCCAGCAACTTTATTTAGTATCTCCTCAAAAGCCGAGCTGAATAAGCCAAGAGGAAATTCATCCAGAAAATACTATATCCGTCATATACTCAAAAATCTCATTAGAGCGTTAGGCAGTGAATTAACAAACATAATAAGCCGTAAAAGATAAGGAGTCTCAACAAAGTCAAAGAGGCAAACAGCCCACATATAAACGATATAAGATCCACAATTAGTGAAATTATTTAAGAGAAACCGGCAAGTCCAGCAAGAAAACAAACGGGTCGATCCAATGGGGTAAGCGGGTCAAAAACACCCAACAACAACATCTCCCAACATAACAAGCCATCAGATCGAGGCTAAATTGAAACAAAGCTCTGGCACCCTAATCCCTACAAAACGAATATCAAAAGGAAATTCAAGTGAGATCCGTTCAAAAAACAATGAGAAACCTCGTCCAAAACGACTGAACGGCCAACGGTTCGAGACTGAATCGAACTTCCGGTGATCAGAAAATGGGGAAAAGCGAGGGCGAATGCCAGTGGATTTTCCCGGTGGGAACCACGGCATCGCCACCACGCCGATATCTTCATTCCAAAATCCAAGAGAACAGGTCCCCCTCCCCAGTTTCAGATCCCCCCATTCTCGTTTACTCTGTTTCTGCTCGATAGGGTGTGTGTGCGTATGTATGGATTTTGTTTGGATTCTGTCGAAGTGTGTGTGTGTGTAATGGGTTGTGTATTTATGTGATGTGTATTTTACCAAAATGGACAGGGAAGAGAAGAGGAAAATGGGCGTTCTGATTTTGTTTGCGTATGGGTGAGATTTTATGCACTGATAGTGTAATGGGTGTGAATTGGGTTGAAGATGACGGTGAATGTAGTGTTGATGTTTTCTAATTTTGTGCGTGGGTTTGTTGGTGGGTATGAGTTGGTTTTCTGTGGGTGTCTGTATGTGAGTATTGTATGTATTAATTTTCGTATCTGTGCACTGTATGTATTATGTGGGGAAGAAAGATCAAGGTGGGGGTGTGTAGTACTTGTCTTAGTGTAGAGTGTGTATGACTGGTGATTGTTTTGTATTGATAGTGTAATAGGGACAGAGGAGGATGGGATTTTTGTGGGGTGTGTATGGTATGGTCAATGGTGTGATGAGGTCTGCTGGTTTGGGGAAGATGACGAAGGAGTGGGGTCGGTCGAAAAAAATAGAGTTTTGTGTATGCTGATGATGATGTATAGATATAGGATTAGAAAAATAGCTGTTGAGTGATAGGAATGATTTTGGGAATTTTGAGGAAAAAATCAATTAGGAAGATTAGGGAATGGGGGCTAATTGGGGAAAAATTAAGAAAAGATTAGGAAAAAATAAAAAGGAAGATTAGGAAGAGATTTTAGGAATATTAAATTGATTTGGAAAGATAATAAAAAATCAAAGAGAAGATTTGGGAATGCTCTTTTTAAAATTCAAATAATAATGACGTATTTGGTTAGATATTGCGTCTAGATTCGAAGAAAAAAGTAATTAAATAGAAAAAGTAAATAAAGATAAATATAAACAAATAAAGAATTTTGATGGAGATTTTGAAATATGAAGGATTTAATAAAAAGAAATTTGGACATTTTTTTTTTAATTGGCCAATATTCAACTTAAAGGTGCAAAAATATAGATATACATTTATATAAAATGCACTAATAATCATTAAATAAACTCCAATAAAATTATTTAAATATGGATAATCACAAATAATTACTAATTTTTCCAAATGATCACAAACCGATACAAATTTAACATATAGCCTAAATGATGCAATTATATGATATATCCACGAATATTATAAATGTTCTAAATTGCACAAACAAACACAGTTTTGACAAATAGCCTAAATAATGTAAAATTATGTAATATAGCCACATTTAGGTTTGTAATATATAAGTAGGGGATAACGCACGTAAATGCATGCTTTCTAATGCATATTTTGCACAAATAGTCAAATTGCATCTTTAAGTTAAATTATAGCCAATTTTAGAAAAATGAGGGACAAATTGGGTGTCAATAGGGATTGACTTCGGGAATGTGGGTACTTTACATCGATCGGGTAACCAATTCTAAAGGCTCGGGGTTAGGAATAGTTTTGATAGCGCCAATCAGGGAGAAGGTTAGTCATTCAGTTCGATTCAAGAAGATAACGAACAATGAGGCTAAATATGAAGCAGCTTTAGCAGGCTTGGAACTGGCCAAAGAAATGGGGGTAGAAAGAATCGAGTTGAGATATGATTCGCAATTAGTGATAAACCAGGTGTTCGGGGAATATTCGACTCGTGAGCCCAGAATGCAACAATTCTTAGTCCGAGAACAAAACATCTTGGCTCAATTCTAAAAATGGAAAGTCAAACAAGTACCTCGAGAAGAAAACGTTGAGGCCGACGCCTTAGCTAACTTGGGTTCGGCTGTGGAAGAAGAACACTCGGGGACTGGCTCAGTTGTTTGGTTGCTTTCTGCACAAATGAGGGAGATGAAATTGGAGGTCAACTCAGTGGATCACAAATGGGATTGGCGAAATAAATTTATCTCTTATTTTGATTCGGGGACTCTTCCCCCAGATAAGAAAGAAGCAAGGAAATTGAGGACTCAAGCAGCCTCATATTCAATGACTTGGAGAAAGCTATATAGAAGAATGTACAGCGGCCCGATGGCCAAATGCTTGGGTCCGGATGAAGCCAGATATGTAATGGCAGACGTACACGAGGGCGAATGTGGCAACCACTCTAGGGAAAAATCCTTAGTACGCAAGATACTTCGAGCTGGGTATTATTGGTCCACTATCAGCACAGATGCAAAAGCCTTCGTGAAAAGATATGATAAATGCCAACGTCATACCCGAATGATTCATCAGTAGACTGAACCTCTACACTTAGTTGTATCACCATGGCCCTTTATGAAATGCGGAATGGACATCATTGGTCCATTGCCGAAGGGCAAAGGCAACATTTGGTTTATTCTTATGTTGACCAATTACTTAATAAAATGGGTAGAAGCAGGGTCTTTCACCGAGGTTAAGCAGAAGGAGGTGATTGACTTCATGAAAAAAAACATTATCTATAGGTTCGGTGTCCCGAGGGAAATCACTTGTGACAATGGTCCACAATTCATGGGGGCGGCTATCACTGATTTTCTCAAACAGCGGGGAGTAAAGCGGATAGTATCAACCCCTTATCACCCAAGTGCCAATGGTCAAGTTGAATCCTCGAATAGAGTAATAATTGAGAATCTCAAGAAAAGGCTTAAGGAAGCAAAAGGTCCTTGGCTCGAAGAGTTACCATGGGTACTATGGGCAATGCGAACTACAGAGAAGAGCAGCACCGGTGAGACCCTATTTTCCCTCGCCTATGGCATGGATTCACTTATCCTCGTGGAGGTGGGCGAACAAGCCTTTGGTACGCTCACGCCACCAAAGATGCTAATCAACAAGCCATGCACATAAAATTGGATTTGCTCGAGGAAAAAAATGAATTAGCCTTGGTTCGGCTAGCAGCACAAAAAAGAAAAATCGAAGCATATCTTAACAGAAAGGCCAAACTTAGAGATTTTAAGGTTGGTGACTATGTACTAAGGGCTTCGAACCAATCAACAAAGGAGAACAATGGTGGAAAACTTATTGCAAATAGGGAAGGATCTTACAAGGTTAAGGCAATTGTTGGAAAAAGATCTTATCAAATTGAAGATCTGCAGGGCAAACTCGACCCCTTAAATTGGAACATCTCTAATTTGAAGCGGTACTACTTTTAGCATCGAGGTAAACATTTCTTGATCATTTAAAATTCACCTACAGCCCCGAGCCGAAAAATGCTCCAGAGGCTTTGGTCGAATAATTTAAACTTACTCCCCGTTTTACTTTGCTTGACTTTTTCAGGAAGCAGATAACACAATCTTCAGTGCTCGGATCTTCATCAAGATTTACACCCGAACACTAGGGGAAGTGAGGAGTGGGATGCAGCCGAGGTCAGCTTTGAACCTTGTCCACTGAAGTCTATCTATTTGACAACCGGGGACTAATGCATGAGGAATAGATTAGCACTTTATATTTTCTCCCGGTAGTGGCATGTTTTAATTCATTTTTGCGCCTAAGTTTTACTCAGACTAGGTCTTATGTAAAAAGCCGATTATGGCTCGTTTATATCATCAATGAAATAAACTTGATTCAATATCTCTTTGTTTCTATGATCTTATATACCAATATTATTTCTTAAATGCATTGGCTCGGGAATGAGACGTCGTTCCAAGTTCGCATCGATATCGTATGAATAAAATCTTACAAAGCAAACTTATTCTAAGTGTTCGGCTCAAAATACTTTCGAAAGCAAAACGAGGGCTGGCACTTTAGGAGAAAAGTAAGTTCATTAATAAAAGGAACGAAGGCCATAAAAGTTGTTAATTACATCAAAAGACCCGAAGGTCTTTTCAAAAACAAAAACACAACATAAGATGGAACAGGAATGCTATGTTTCGGGTCCACCTTCCTCCTCGAAGGTCCCATCATCGGCATCCTCGGTGTCTTCTTCACCTTCATCTTCTTCGTCCTCGGCCTCATTATCGTCCGAGCCTTCACTTGAAGGAAGATCATCAATCATAGCTTGGGCTTTGGCCGCATTATCCTCGACCTTAGCGATCTCCTCCTCCAAGTTAAGCTCACCAGTTCGGCATTGCTTGAGCAGCTTCAATCGAGATTTGATGACGACCCAATGATTTTCCAATTCCGCCCTTTTGGCTCTGACCTTGACCCTCTCCTTGCGGCAGCTACTTCATCTTGAAGCAGCAACCTCGGCTTCAAGGGCCGGGATCTTGGAGTTTTAGCCCTCCAGCCTTTGGATTTCGAGCACATGCTTCTTCAGCTGCTTGTGGTGCTTGTTGGCTTCTTCCATGAATTAATTCTTAGCTTGGGCCAATTCTTCACCGAGACTCGCAACTTCAACATTTAGCCTCGAGCGCTCTACTTGGAAACCATCACTGAGAGCCTGTATTTTAGCCTCGGAAGCGGCCTTTGCTTTGTGCAAATTGGAGCGACACTTGAACAACTGAGCTATCAATTCGGTGATTTGAGCATTGAAGCTATCCCTTTGCTTGTCCTAAGCACTGGCGACGCATTGAACCTGCTCGTACCTTACGGTCTCGAGCTCAACCGCCCTCAATGATAGAATGAAGCCCTGAATGGAAATTATTAAGGATTCAAAGTAAGCAAACACTTAAAACAAAAGGAAGGGTGAAGGCATTAAGGCTTACCCTAAGTGCGTTTGCAGTGAGAGTAGTAACTAGTTGAGCCGGAGGAAATTTTTGAACAATGGCATCCTCTTTTGGTTTGAGCAAGGGCATGAAGCTCAGAATTTCCCTTCGAGAGCTCTCCAAGAGGTTTGAAGAAGTTGATACCTCTAGCTTTCGCAAAGACCCTTCCGAGGTCGAAACTCTTACAGGCTCAGATTGCGCCCTAACAACGCTAGCAGTTGTTTCCCCTCCGGCGGCAGAGGCCACAGTCTCTCCAACCTTAGATTTTCTTTTAGCCTTGGCAACAGCTGCATCAGAGTCGTGCTCTAAACCTTCAAGATCTACCACTTCAACCTCCCTACGGGGCTCCAAGTCCTCGGTACCCTCGTCACTAGGTTCGTCAACCAACCCCCGGCGCTTTTCAACAACAGCTTCGGGTCGGGGGGAAGTCATCACTTCGGTACGATGATGAACCGAGCGGGAGGATTTCTTTGAAGTTATTTTCCTCCTCTTCGAACCTACGGAGGACAACATAGAAAATTCACAAATACTAAAAGGGGAAGAAGCAGAAATACAAGTGTAATGATCGAGGAAAATGTCAACATCACCTTTTGAGATCCCTTGGCCTGAGGATCCCTTCGAAGACTTGGAAGTCTTCGAGAAATTAAGTTCCTTCAAATCTCCAATGAGATTCGCCACCGAGGCCAAATCGTCATCGGAGTCGGTATCCTCTTCATTCTTTTTTTTTTCCTTTTCCTCTTCTTTTTTTGCCCTTCTTCTTCTTAACAGCTCGGTTGGGAAGACTTGGCACAAGTAAGAAAAATTAGTGACAAAAAAGAAAGCTTCGGGCGATACCCTTGGCATAAAATTGTAAATAACTCACTATACCTCTTGCATTGCTAACCGTTGCTAGCAGCCATATCCATCCACGACCGAATTGGGCGCTTGCGAGCTTTGGTCACAGCCTTGACCCATTAGGTCAAGCCCTCTAGAGGGATGATATCAACCTTGTTGGCTATAAGTAAGAAAGTGAATCAGGGTCAGAGGCTCGAGGATGATAAGAAACAGGAACATTAACCGAAGGGAATGATAGAGCAAGAAAGCACTAACGTGATTTATTCCACCTCTCTGGAAAATTGGGCTCGGTGGATAAAATCCTAGTCTCCAAAAGGATGTAGCGGCTGCACCAGCCTCGGTCTCCATGATCCTCACTTTTGGTAAGAATCGCGTACTTACTTTGGTTGTTCAAGGCCACTACCCCGGCCTTATGAAAGTATGGGTAATAGAGAGAGATGCGATGTTGAAAAGTAAAATCTACCTTGGCTATTTGGCTCAGCCAATCCAAATATTAAACAACCGTCCAAACATCGGGGCCCAACTGAGCCAAACACAAGTGGTATGATCGGTAAAAATCGTCGATCACCCTATGAACAGGGAGTGAGAACCCAATGGTGAATGGATAGGTGTATGCGAAGGACAATCCATCTATATGATCACAACATCTACTAGCTGGATTGCGGATGACAACTTTCACCTCGGGTCCAAACCTGCGCTTCTTTCGAATCAACACCATATGAACTTGGGCGAGGCGTGTGGGTGTCGTTTGTACCGCCACGTTCCTATTCAACTCTTGCTGGTCGGTCGCTTGATTTTGCAGTTTGAGATCCTTGTCGGTATTGAAGTTCGAAGGGATGATATGGTGAGGTTCGAGCTCTTGCTCGAGGGGAATTTTTGGAGGTTTTTTCTTAGGGCCTGAGGGTCCAGCTTCGGCACCATTCCCATCCTCGGTACAAGGTAATTCACCCCCGGTATCCATAGTGGCATCGACCTCATCCTCTTCATCTTCGACGTCATCACCCTCGACATCATCCTCCCTTTCAACGTCATCATTGATATCACTGTCCCCTTCGATGGCTTTATCACGGCCAGCTTTTTGTTTTATGCCGCCTCAAACCCCCCATTTATGACGTAGCTTCCTCTTCACCTTCCACTAAAGTGACGATATTCAGTGGTTGAGGCACGTTTACCAACTCCCCTCCGACGATCATGGTGTCGGCTGGGGGAACTCTCAATTCTGAAGAGCCACTAGAACCTTGAATGGAGTGTGTAGCAGACATGGCGTTAGTGTGAAATTTATACTTTCGAAAACAAAGGGACTGTGGTAATCTTTTCAATGGTTGTAAATCTTCTTTCTCTTTGTTGTGCGTGAATCAGATTGCAAGTGGAGAAGAAAGGTCTCAAGTGGGAGTATTTATAGGCATAGGGCCATCATTGCTAAAAACGTTTGGAAGAGCAATTGAAAAGGCGTGACCGTCTAGAGCTAATCAACGGTCACCACGTAAACTGCAACGGGAAGCTAAAGTGATTGAATGGTTTACATTCCTTGGCGTATATTTCGTTGCGTCATTCTCCCACTTAATTTCATTCCACTTTTCGGTAACTTCGGCACTTGCCCGAGGAGTGGGGGGACTATCTGTATTGAGTAAAAATTGACTTGCTGACGTGGCACCTCGGCGGCGTGGCTCAGAGTCGACCGAATAGGTGTTTGCAAATCATGGACCGAGGTAAGAGACAGGGTCATCGAAGTCAATGATTGAGGAACAGGATTAATGCGTTTACCTCGGTGGAATGCCTCCTCGGTCGCCTTGCAAGGTCATATCCCCGAGGTCAACTATTCAAGCCTCGGCAAATTAGCTCGTCCACAGCAGAGGGTTTTCCCCCTTATCTCGGCCCACTAACTCCATTATCTGGAAGGTTGAGACATGAGCAGCTTAGTGGAAGACGTGGGAATCATGGTTATTTGTATTCATCAGTCTATAAATAGTCCTTCATTTTACAATGTAATCATTCAGAAATATATACCAAAACTCTGCCAAATTTTGTACTCATTCATATGTATTGAAATCACGATGTTTACTTGCAGTTTCGCTTATTCTTGTTATTATTTCGACTTTGACACTCAGATTTGCTTATATTCGCGACCCAAATTCGATTTGTAATCCTAAATCAGTTTAGGCAAATACAATAATTACCAAATTTAAAAGGGTGGCATAATAAGATAAGACGCTTTTATGGTGATTTATTATGAGTTATAGCTTCATTGAGATACATGTATGTATCTACACACATAGACTTTCATTTGTGTCACTACTGTGCGGAGCTAGAAGGCAACTTACGGTATTTGCCGAACTCAGTAGGTTTGTTTATACCTAGTATTTTCGTTATGAAATTCATTAAATATATGCAAATTTTAATTTAGAGCGCTATTGTTAGCACTTAATAAACTCGTTTTTGTTTGTGTCAGAACCCATAAAATTTAAATTTTGACTAGTCCGCCCTCAAAGTTTTTATATGAGCGACTTCAATAGGGAGTATTCTGATATATATTGGCCCACAAGTTGAGTGTCCAATACTACTATTTATTGCAACTTAATAGATATATCTGTCGATTCTGATGTTTAAGTTTCATAGATTAATTCATGTGATAAAATGGCTGCTAAGGTTGGTGCACATCAATCAAAAGAAGACGATCTACAAATGCCCTGATCCAACCCCCCCCCCCCCCACCCCACCCCTCCCCCCCAAAACTCCAAAAAAAATCCCTAGCCCGAGCTAGTTTCTAATTTCTGTTCCTAATAGTCGATAGATACAGTACTTTCTTCTTCTTTATTCATGTCTTCTTTTTTTTTTTTTTTTCCTTTAGAAAGTGTAATATATGTTGATCAAGTAATTATTTGCTTACATAAACACGTAAAACTCATGTGTACTATAAAATTACTCACGAATCCACTTCAAGTTGACTTTCCAAACGCACCCTAAGATTTTTTTCCCTCTAAGGAGAAGTTACGTAGTCAAGTAGAATTAATGAATATTTAGCAGCTACTCTGACGAAAATTGACGACGGTGATAAAGGTATTCCTTCCATTTCAATTTATTTGTCAATGTTTGACTCGCATGAAGATTAAGAATAAAGACTTTAAAATTTATGATCATTTGTGGCATGATAAATCATTTTATAAGAATAAATTAACAATTTTAGAATTAAATTATTTTCAGATTTAGAAATGCGTCATTTTTTCATAACAAATTAATAAGAAAATTATGTCATTATTTTTTTAACGGAAGTAAAAAGATTTAGTTTTCCTTGTCCTATTACTCTTCTTGAAGTAATTTTTAAAAATATTAATTTTATCTACGAAACAAAGGTTAGAGTCGGAATTACGTGTGAATTTTTTATCACCGAAATCTGTTTCGTTTTGTTTTAATTATCTAGTTCCTTTGATCTTGTGAAAGTCAAAGCTAGTTGCACGTCCTCACATGCATTTACTATTAAATTTGATTTTTATTATAAGTATGAATTATCACTAAATAATGCATTGTATTGAGATTTGAGGGCTAGTAGACATCGGGAGCTTCGTTTGCGATGAACTTTCGTGGAAATGACATGCATGGATATGTCATAGCTTACGCAAATTGATCGTCAACGCCATGTTTAATTTCGATACTTAAAGTTAATGACTAAAATAAATGGTATTGAACTATTGAAGATGTGTTTGGTAGGTGTGAGCGGTGGGTTGGGTGGCGGGACGATGGGGTATGGAGTGGGGGTTGATGTGGGTAGATAGTGGGGTGTGGCGAAGTGGGGGTGGGGTATTGCAGGGTAAGGATTAAGGAGACAATCAACATGAAATGCTGTTTATAGAACTTATTTTTCCTACTGTCGCTAAAGAAATTATTTTCCGATTCATAATGAAGATGTTCTAAAAAAATATATCATTCAAAAAATTTTGAATGACCGCGAAAAATTTTGACCAACCACAAATTTCTCAACTCAAGGTGAAGTTGATGGGAACTATTATAAATAACTATAGAAATATTGACAATCGAGAAGAACATTGTTTACCAAGGATACAAATACATAGGTTACAAATCAACCCAAAGGTTACAAGAATTAAGTAGTGACCACTACTAAAAATCAGGGCTTTTCCCACCGCGATTTTCGGACAGAAATTCGGTTGGACAAGGTTAGGCGACCGCTGCGGTCGGACAAAACGAATTTTATTTATTAAAAATTTATTTCTGTAAAGTGTCCGACCACAGCGGTCCGAAGCTCGTAATTTAAAGTGGGCGACCGCCTCGGTCGGCTGGCGGTCGGCTAGCAGAAAGGTAAAAAACGGGCCAGACCCTCTCTCTTTCCTCATTCTCTTTCTTCCTCATTCACTCCTCTCTTCCCCAACTCTTCCCCAACCCGTCCCCAACTCAAAAACACTAAATTTTCACCCCCTACGTCAAATCTAACACTAAATTTTCACCCTCATTACGTCTACAAATCCGTGGTAAGTTTTTTTTTATTGTTTTCCTTCAATTCTTATTTTTCCCCAAATCCAAAACCCTAACTTTTTTTTGGTTCTTTCATCCGAATTTTTTAGGTTGAGGTGGTGGTGGAGCAAAACTCCGGCACTTGAGGTGAGTTTTCTAGCTTTGGAGCAATTTTTTTTTTTTTTTTTTAATTTTCATCCGAATTTCTTACCATAAATTTTTTGAATTCTAGTTCATGAAATTAAATAGACATACTATATTTGTTTAGTGGTTATTATTACATAAATTTTCTTACATATTATGGATTAATATGCTTTAAAAGTGTAATCTTGTTGTATCTTTTTGGGTTGATGTTGGGGTGGTTGTTGTTGAACATAGTTTGGGATAGTTGGAAAATTGTCAATGAATATTTTTGTTGTTGTTGTTGTTGAACATTGCTTCGGGTTATTGTTGAATATTGCTTGGGATTGTTGTTGGATATTATTTGGGGTTGTTTTTTAACATTGTTTGGGGTTGTTGTTGAACATTGTCTGGGGTTGTTAAGTTGAATGTTTGAGGCATTGAATCAAACAAGTGGTGAGAACTAATCAAAAGCTCAAATTTTGGATAAATTAATTAAAGTAGTAGCAACAAAGACATAATAGTGGCTTACCATTACGAAACCAACTAAGATTTGTACATGGTCTAGTCAAGTGAACAAAAAATAAGTGTTAGGCTTAGAACTAGAATTCACAAATTAAAAATTATTAAGTACGACAATTTTAAGGTTATTTTCTTGATGGAGTTTAGTGATATTACTAATGGACTTTGAAAAGAAACAATCTTGATGCCTTTTGATTAGCAGTTGGGTTGGTTGAACTAGTATTCTTGGTCAAGCTTAGTGTAGTCAAAAAAAATAAAAACAAATTAAAGTTAGGATTAGTTGAGAAGTGCTATTAATTACCAAACGATAATCCTAAAAAATAAATTAGTTAATAATATAAAAGTAATTGACTTAGATATAAATTAGATAAAAAATCAATTATTTTTCCACCTTCCTTTTTTAATCTTTTATTCTAGTTCATTTGATTCTTGAGAATTATTAATTACTAAATGATAATCTTAGAGAACAAATCAGTTAGTAATATAAAAGTAATTGACTTAGAAAATTATACAATTACTTAATCTTATGAAAATTGGTAGTGTATCAAAGAAATGTTTGTTTAAATCTTTGCAATTTAATATGCATCTCAAACGTGTAATTTTTGTGTAGATATGGTTCATGAAAGTCGTAGTTGGATGTATAATAGAAATAATCCCGGCCGGCGGGGGATGAGGGCAGAATTTGCAGTAGGTGTTGGAGATTTTATTGAAAAGGCGAAAACACTTGATGATTTTATACGGTGGGGCCAGATTAAGTGTCCTTGTGTGGACTGCAAGTGCATAAAAGGAAAAATTTTGGAAGATGTTGAAATGCATCTTTATAGGAAGGGTTTTATGCCAGATTATTTTGTTTGGGTTTATCATGGAGAGTCTAGGGATGTGGGGGGTGATGTTCATTTTCAAAATGCTTATGTCGGTGGGAGTGGTCCGATCTCAAAGGAGGATGATCTTGATAATTATCGAATGAACGATATGGTTAATGATGCTTTTGGAATGTACCCAGAGGAGCCATCCCAACCGGGTACATCGCAACCAAATGTTGAGCACATTCCTAATGATGAGGCAAAACTCTTCTATAAACGGTTGGAGGAAGCTAGTCGTCCATTGTACGAAGGCTCAGTGCATTCCAAGTTGTCAGTTGCTGTTAGATTGTTAAGTATTAAATCTGATTTTAGTAGATGTCAAGCAGCCATGGATTCCATCATTGACCTTATGAATGATCTCAATCCGACTAACATGGCATTACCAACTAATTATTACCACACTAAGAAGTTGGTTTCCACGTTAGGTCTTTCTGCCCAGAGAATTCATTGTTGTGTCAACGGTTGCATGTTGTTTTATACCTGTTAAGTCGATGCATTACTTACCCCTTATACCTAGGTTAAAGAGGTTGTATGCGTCGATGAGCTCTGCTCCTCATATGAGATGGCACCATGATCGTACGAAACAGCCAGGCATTCTAAGCCATCCGTCAGATGGTCAGGCATGGAAACATTTTGATCAGGTGTATCCGGCATTTGCTAGTGAACCAAGAAACATAAGGTTGGGTCTATGTTCAGATGGGTTCACTCCTTTTGATGTCTCGTCTACACCTTATTCTTGTTGGCCCGTATTTGTGACGCCGTACAATCTTCCGCCCGAAATGTGCATGACTAGTCCTTATCTATTTTTGAATTGCATTATCCCAGGGCCACATAACCCGAAAGCCTCCATTGATGTATTTTTGCAGCCTTTGATTGATGAGTTAAAGTTATTGTGGTATGTAGGTGTGGAAACATATGATATATCAATGAAACAGAACTTTCAACTGCATGCTTCTTTGATGTGGACAATAAATGACTTTCCAGCTTATGGAATGTTGTCTGGGTGGTCCACTGCTGGTAAGCTCGCTTGCCCTTATTGTATGGAAGATACAAAAGCATTCACTTTGAAAAATGGTGGTAAGTGTACATGGTTCGACTGTTGCCGTCGATTCTTGCCAATAGATCATCCGTTTAGGAATAACAGTAATGCTTTTATGAAGAATCAGGTTGATTTTGAGGAGCCTCCGCGAAGGTTGTCAGGAGGAGAAATATGGGATAGGGTTAAGGTGTATCCTAAGGTAACTGACCAACGGCCATCTAAAGCACCTGGTTATGGTATTGATCATAATTGGACTAAACAAAGTATCTTTTGGGAGTTGCCTTATTGGAAGGATAATCTTCTTCGACATAACCTGGATCCCATGCATATTGAGAAGAATTTTTTTGAGGCTGTCTTTAATACAGTGATGGATGTCAGAAACAAGACAAAGGATAATGTGAAGGCCAGGTTGGACCTTGAGGAACTTTGTAGGCGACCTGAGTTACACTTATCTCAAGTTGGCAACACGATTTGGCTTCCCAAGGCCAGTTACACATTCGGATTGGATGAGAGAAGAATGATTTGTGATTGGGTCAAGAATTTGAGGATGCCTGATGGATATGCTTCAAACTTAGAAAGGTGTGTTGATATGACAGAAGGAAAATTGACTCACATGAAAAGCCACGATTGTCACATCTTCATGGAAAACTTGCTCCCAATTGCATTCAATGGCTTGCCTGATAAAGTTTGGAAACCACTTACAGAGACGAGCCTATTTTTTAAGGAGCTGTGTTCTAAGACATTGAGGGAAGAGAATCTTAAGTCGTTGGAAAGAAACTTTCCTGTTGTCGCGACTAAGTTGACAAAAATCTTTCCCCCTGGTTTCTTTAATGTAATGGAGCATCTTCCAATTCACCTCGCGGAAGAGGCACTATTGGGAGGCCCGGTGCACTGTAGATGGATGTATCCTTTTGAGAGGTAAGGTCTCTTAAATTAGTCCTTAACTCATTTTTTTAATTCATCTCAAGTAGATCAACTAATATAATGTATCATGCAGAATTATTGGCAAGTGTAAGCGGGACGTGAAAAACAGGAACCAAATTGAGGGGTCCATATGTGAGGCATACCTGGCTAGAGAAACTTCTCATTTTTGTTCGTATTATTTCGATCAAAATGTGCCATGTTTGCGAAATAGGCCGGATCGACATGATGATGGAGACAACAATGATCCGAATTATCCACCATTTTCTATATTCAATCAACCTGGTAGAGGAAAGTTAATGACCGATGTATGCAAGTTCAATGACCGGGACAGAAAAGCAGCTACAACTCATGTTTTGTTGAATTGTCCCGATGTCACGCTTTTTTACAAGTATGCTTCTTTTTACATTAAAACCTAACATTCAAGTTGCATCAGTAATCTAACTAATGAGATTTTTTGACGCATCATCCAATCACTTTGTCGGACAATTTGGCGCCTCTGCTGTTTATGAACAATTTTCAGATTGGTTTAGAGAATTTGTAAGCATTATATAAACAAATACATAAGTTTTTTGGTATATATATTTATAAATATATATATGTTGGTTTAATGTGTACAACTATCTTGAACTTTATATAGGTACTCAATCCAGACAATGGCATAAACTTTCCATTGTTGCATGATATATCTCACGGGCCTTATTATAAATACAAGAGGATGTCTAAGTACTTTGTTAATGGGTACAAGTTCCATACTAGAGAATGGTCCTTGGGGAAGAAAACAAACAACAGTGGTGTGTGTGTGAAAGGTGGTACTGGTGACCAGGATGTAGACTTTGATTACTATGGTGTGATTGAGGAGATTTTAGAAATAGAGTTTACAGTAGGTTGGCCTCGTAAAAGATTGGTGCTTTTTCGTTGCAAGTGGTTTGATCCGAGTCCAAAGGGTACGAGGGTAGACTCATGTTCTAAAATAGTTGAAGTTAATCACAAAAGGTCATATGGACATTATGATCCTTTCATCATTGCCCAGAACGTGAAGCAAGTGTGGTACGTTCCTTATCCACCGACAACGAATAAAGCCAAAGCCAAATCCAAAACCAAGGCCAATTGGTGGGCTGTTCTAAAAGGCAAGCCGGTGGGAAGAGTGGAAGTAGATGATGTATTAGATGTTGCATATCAAAATGAGGTATCCTCCGTTCCCTTGATTGCGGATATTGAATTAGCCGACCAGTTGCAACATAGTGAAGGCATCTATGAAAAGTTTGATGAATCGGTGGTTAGACGTAGAAAAAACACGACTAATTTTGGAGAAGGAACATCTAGGGCAAACGAGGAGGATGAATATATGGATGACGTTGAAACAAGTGAGGAAGAATTTGTTGACAGCGATGAGACGAGCGAGGAAGAGGAAATAGCCGATGACCTTAACGCGAATGATGATGACTGACATGTTCGTAGTTTGTTGTTTTTACTTTACTACAATATAATTATTTGATTATATCGTGCTAATTTATTGTGCTTATTTTACAGATATGTCATCTTTGGAGAAGGCTAGGGGAAAAAGAAAGGTTCAGAGTACCTCGCCTGCTTCAGCTGATTATACTACTCCTCCTGGACATGTACCTCATATGCTTCCTACACATCCTCCGTCTGCATATGCTCCAGGTTTTTTCACTCCTCCTCCTGCCTTTCCCCCTGGCATGCCCTTTCCTGCATCGCCTGGTTATGCCGTTCGTCCTTATGGCATCGGTTCATTATCATCCATGCCTCATCCATCTTCCAGTCCGTCACCATCCCCTTCAGCATCTACTCCTTCTGGATCTACACCTTCTGATGATCCGAGCTCGGTACCGGTGGATGCTTTGGTCCCACCTACTATACGATTTTATTCGCAGGACTCGCCTTATTACATTGGTCCTGCAGGATCATATGATGATGACGGGAGGGTGAGGATTTATCCTGAGGGTAGCCGTGGGTAAGTATTTTTTTTGTTATTTTTTAAGTATTTAATTCTACTATGAAGTTTAATTTTTTAGTATATTTATTTTAACTATAAATTTTTATCTAGTTTTACTCCCTCGATGGTGGCTACTCCCATAATCACAAGATGCATGAAATCTAGATGGACTGAGCCATGGCCATCCTGGGGTCAGGTACCATTCCCGGTAAAGATGAGCATGTTTGACGATTTTCATGTAATAACTATATTTTATTTTTTAATAATTTAGTTAAGTGTCACTTTTTTAGAACTCTAATATTCAATAATTATTTCAGACAAAGTGTATATGGCATCCTGCATTTAATAGCATTGCCAAAAGCAATTTCCTTGGAAAATGCCAAGATAGAGTGAAAGGTAGCATGTATGATTGTCGAAACAAAGGAAAGAAGCCCGATTGGATATACGATCACGTTTGGGCACAACTTCTACAATATTGGGATACTGAAGAATTTAAGAAGAAGAGCGCCCAAGGAAAAGCCGCACGAGCCTCCGAAAGGGGTGGATCGCTGCACACCGGGGGTTCGGTTAGCGCAGTGACTCAGCGGATGATATTGGTAATTTATTAATTAATTGTATGTATTATTTTATGTAACTCACATTAATTTTCCATCTAACTTGTCATCTTTTTAATTTTGTAGGAAAGGCAAGAAGGGCGGCCGGTTCGTGTGCCTGAAATCTTTAAGAAGATGCATATATACAGAAACAAAAAAGGAGAGGAAGTGTGGGTCGAAGACCGCGCTAGAGAGCTATATGTAAGTTATTAAATTCAATCTTTTAAAGATATTAAATCTGTCAATATTTTGTCAATCTAATTCTTGTTATTAAATTTTATTTCAGGAAAAGGCTACGGCGGTCTATGAAGAAAGGATGTCGACTCAGGCATCCGAGTGTGGTAGCAGTGCCCCAGCTCAATTGACACTAGAAGAGGAAACCGCAATATGGTTGGAGGTGAATGGCGGAGTAAAGAAGGGAAGTGCTTACGGCCTTGGATCGCAGTATGCCTCAGAACGTCTAAATTCAGGTTTGTTTGGCACTTACACTCCTCCTGCTAGTTCAATTAATCCCTCGGTGGAAGCCGCTTTGCGCAATGAAATCGAAGAGCTTAAGAAAAAGAGTGAAGAAGACCGTTTGCGCAATGAAGAAAATATGAGAAACATGCGGGAAATGATGGAGAACATTATGTGTGGTGGTGCGGACAAGGGAAAGAAGGGCAAGGGCAAGAGCAAGAGCAAGAGCAAGAGCAAGAGCAAAAGCCGGGGGAAAGGCAAGAGAAGCGTCAATACAGCTCTGAGTCGGGTTCGGGGTCGGGGTCGGGTTCTGAGTCAACGGAGTAGTGATAATGGATTGTTGATGTATTAGACTTGTTTTAGACATGTTTTGGATCACTATTCGGATTGGATATGTTATGTAAAATATTAAACTTTCTATTTAAAGGCAATAAGCCTTGTTTAGACTATTATTAAGGCTTGAGAAGCCTAATCTTCTTCTGGGTGCTGTTTTTTTCTGCTTTTTACAGGTGGTGTAGCTCTAATTGCAGGTTTTTTATTGCAGGTATTACACTGCCTACCGACCGCAGCGGTCCGAAATCGGTCCAAAAATTACCAATTATTTAGCCCAGAATACACTGCCTACCGACCGCAGCGGTCCGAACTCGGTCGCCTGGCCCACCGCTGCGGTCGGCCATTTTTCCCAATTTTTTGAAATCTCCCACCGCGTCGGTGGGAGATTTCAACATTACTTTTTCACGTATAAACTAGGCGACCGTTGGCCGACCGTATATCGGTCCGACGTCCGACCGCGGCGGTCGGAAAGTTGTGAGCGACCACCAATTAGCCGACCGCCTTGTTAGGTCGGACAACGGTCGCCTGGCCGACCGTTGTCCCACCGTATCGGCGGTCGGAAAAGCCCTGATTTTTAGTAGTGGACTTAATAAATAATTAGTGGACACTTAATGGGGAGGAATTAAGTAGGAGAAAGTGGGGTAGTAAATCATATATTACAATTGAATAATTGTGAGTAGTGGTCATTCACACAAATAAATAAATTTATAACACACATAGAATAATTTCAGAAACTAAACTTCATAAATAAAATTATTTCAACGTTTATTTAGTATGCCATATTGCTGTACCAATTAAAAGCATTTTCACTCTCTCCAAATATGATATATAGGGGTAGTTGATATTGCTTGATCAAGGTCTCTTAATCGATTTGAAAACAACAATTTTGAGAAAGAAAAAAAGAAAACCGTAATACCTATAGAAGAATCTCACAACTAATAAATAAATTTGGTAAATCAGAAATTACTGAAACTTCCAATGCAATACTATAATTTTAGGTAAAGGTCACTATGGCAAGATATGCATGGATTTGAGTTAGTTTGGTAATAAGCAATTATTATATGTAACATAATGAACAATTCAATGATAGCCTAACTGTTAGTTCAATTGGTCTAGTTTTGTCATTAGCAGCTAACTAATTCAATTCAATAGCAGTACATGTGATACACTCAATTGAAAGATAACTTTGACCATTATGCTATTCAATCTCCCTACCACCATTATGCTATTCAATCTCCCAATTCCTTTATCCTTAATCAAAAGTCTCGATTCAATTCCTGAAAAAAAAAATGTTGGTAGGGAAAGAAACCCTTTTAATAAGCCTCTAGTACGAATCATAATTAATCGGACTAGCGTTTAATGCACACTTCTGAATTTTTTGAGAGAAAAAGAAGTAAAAGTTTTTAATAGCAGGAAACTTAAGCAGGTGACAGTGCCATGAATGAAATTATCTGACACTAGAAAGTAGAAAGTATTTTAAACCCTCTGGATCTTGGGGGTGACTTGTTCTCATTGTTTCAGATACCATTGATTATCCTCTGTAGTATTAGTTTATTTTTTAAAATATTAATTCCTTTAAGAACTCTTAATGAAATTATGACTTTTCCTGTATGATTTATTATTCCTATATTTGGCTTCTGCACCCACCTTTAATTACGAAGTTAAAGTTCTGCGATTAAAAATTAAATGCTGAGGTGTCAATGAACCATCAGATCTTTAATTACCAATAAATAAATAGGGGTCACTGGACCCTCCCTTTTAAATCAATAGACAAGTTGCGTACTTTCATGAATAAACTTTGAATGCTATTTCAAATGAATGTTTTTGAGTTTACGTAAGGTTTGCGTCCATGCTGAGAAACAATATAAATTTTGACCAATATTTTGTGATATATTTTTTTATCATATTGATATAAAAAAAATTGCAATTTGTAGTATTTTTCGTATAGTTTTTTAATATTTAAATTATAATTTTATGAAATTGAATAGATCTAGTTCAATTTAGCTCCGAAGATTGGTCAACTTGACTCTCGAAAAGCGAAACCTATAGAGAGGGAGTAGATTCAAATGAACCCCTGGCTGATAATTCGGTGTTCATTAAATCCTTGGAACGGAAATTAAAGTATAATCCATCAGTGACCTTTTGTAAGCAAGCAAAAGGATTAAGAGTTACTCTCCATTGCGATCATCCCACTGTCTAAAAACATTAACTTTCTTTTCTTCAACCAATGTTTATTCATTTTCTTAAATTTATATGAGTTTAACAGGTTTTGAACTTTTTCTAAGGAAGAGAAAAGTCAAGAAGACGAAAAGGAAAGAAATAAACTAGAAAATTCAAGTATGACCGTATGAATACCAATAGAAGCGGTAGTAGACAAACTTTTATGTATACCAAGTCTTAGAAAGCATAATTACTTAACACACATATTGGTGGAAGATAGCATACATTCGATGGATTAATGTCATAGCATGGCACATAATTCTTGCTTTAACCCAACCAATCATACAAATTTGTTCGTTAAGTAATGCTACATCAAACCTGGGAATTCGCCCTCCTCCAACTAGCACTTCAAAAAATTAACCTTAGTATGGTTTGCATAGTTATATATATGTACAGGTAAGCCCTGCTTTGATCCCAGAAAGGATGTCCTAATTATATTGTGTAAATCGCTAATGTTTTCATAACAATACAATATGTTGAACCATAGATTTGAGAACTGACTTTGTAATCTTTCTCATTACGGTTTACTGGGTCTGATGGCACGGGTTTAAAGGCTTTTAACCACTGGTGTTAGAAAATCATGACTAGGAGTAATTGCAGTTACTTTTTTCTTCAGGCTTCTCTTTTATGTTTTTTCATTTTTTTCAGCTATATTGGAACTTCACTATATAGAGGATATACACCTCTTGATATAGTAAATTGTTTATAAACCAGCAGAGACATTATTCTTAAGAAGATAGTAATGCAGATGCTATCCGAGCACATAAAAGCAACATACTATTATTAGAAAATAGAATATATCAAAATTGCAATGTCGCATAATGCCCGACACAATCTATCAAAATTTCAAAAAAAAAAAAAAAAAAAAAAAGGGAGACTCCTTGATCTTATTGAAATTTTGTGGTTCCAGTTCACAACTAAATTAAATGATACAGCTCTTAGATGAGAATCTACAACAAAGCACTAGAACATCCATTGTTGACGATCCTTAGCTGGGAAAAATCCTAGAACGTCCATGTTGACGATCCTTAGCTGGGAAAAATCCAAGTAATCATTGCACCGTGCCCATTTCCCACTTCTTCAGCATCGAACAAAAGGTCGTCTCAAGTTTGCACTAGGAAGTTTGTGAAGCAGTTGGTATCACTCAGAAAAGGAGACCCAGAAATTATCTTCTCAAATATGCCTGTACCTTCTGAATCTGCAAACCAATTATAAGTGTAAGACTCCAAAAAAAAAAAAAAAAAAAAAAAAAAAAAAAAAAAAAAAAAAGTGCGAAAATAGACATTCTGATAACCAGATATAATGAACTTCACAAATCTCTTCAACCAAAGAAATAATTCTGTTTTCAATGCACCATCAGAGAACTTATAATAAGAAACAGAAGAGCCACTAGACTGCGTGTGAAGTGAAATTACTTGCACTTGCATCCAAAGCACAATCCAAGCAGCAAATATATGAAGAATATCAAACAAAAATGATTCTGTACCTGTATTTATATCCATGGAAGAATCGTACTAATTCAGCCTCTTCCTCCTCATATACTATCTCAATCTGTGCATCAAGAGCCAACAAGTTAGACATACATAGAGAAAGGGTCCATGCGGCTTTTGTGATGATACCCCAGGAAGAATGAAGGATATATATACTCAATAAGGAAGAGGCTACACAGAAGCACCAAAAGAGAAGCACAGGTAATAGGGAAAAAAATGGTCAACGCAAGATTTAAAGAGAAAAAGAAAAAAATGAAAGCGCTAGAGTTTAAACATCAAACTTTTAGCATGTGGCTGATATATAGTATCATGTGAATTCCAAATGAAATAAGCATATGAAAAATATGGCAATATCAGGCACACTAGTTATCTCCAGAATCTGCACAAGTAAATGATCATGCTTTTATTCTCGTTGGGAAGTTACTTGAATAGTTAGTCATCTGTTCTTGATAAACGAATCTAGCTGCAATTAAGACAGTTTTACATAATGCACAAATGAACAATCAACTTCGTCACGGACATGGCAAAAAAGTGAGAAACAAGAAACAAAAACATGAATCACTGTAGTGTTGACATATTAGATAAGTGAAAAGTGCAAATAGTTGACATCAGAGAAGTGAATAATGCAAATAAACTTAAATGCAGATTACCCCCTTTCCCTGGACCCCTTGCTATGCCTACTAGGAGGTGCCTCCTGCTCCTCTTCATCCCACTCTACATCAACCGGTGGCGGAGATGGCTCGTACCTTGAAGGCCTTCTTTTAAAGTGCCGATCATCATCGCTGCTCTCATAATCCACACTTGCAGAGGCACTCTTCCTTGATCCAGTAGAAGCTTTGTATTCTTCATGATACCCATTTGATATAGCACCCCTGTGACTCGCCGAGGAACTCACTGGCGCTTCACTGGAGGATGACACCTTTCGCTTCTTTGAAGCTGCTGGTGAATCTTCAGCTGGGAAACTGATACGAGAAAAAACACTTGCCTTCTTCTTATCCATGGATTTGGGTGGTGGTGCCAGTGCCGGCTCAGATGGGCCTGTGGAGGATGGTTTGACGCTAGTTGAAGAATCTGAACGGTGGTGGCTACTACTGCGATGAGCATGGTCGCGGTGGTGGCGATCCTCATGGTGGCCACGACGATGGCGGTCCTCATGGTGGTGATCGTCATAATCTTCATTCTTTCTCTTGGAAGAAGGACGAGGAAGTTCAGGGTCACGC
The DNA here is from genome assembly GCA_037355625.1 of Petunia x hybrida. NCBI lineage: Eukaryota > Viridiplantae > Streptophyta > Magnoliopsida > Solanales > Solanaceae > Petunia > Petunia x hybrida. Next base: position 1,001,467 of record JBBBVM010000676.1, read on the forward strand.
GATCGACGGTCTGGAGACGGCCTCTCAGGTCGACGGTGGTAGTCAAGATCCGGCGATGGCCTCTCAGGTCGGCGGTGGTGGTCAAGGTCCGGGGATGGCCTCTCAGGTCGGCGGTGGTGGTCAAGTTCTGGAGATGGCCTCTCAGGTCGACGATGGTGGTCGAGATCAGGAGAAGACCTATCAGGTCTGCGGGGACGGCCGGAGCTCGATGGTGGAGGAATAGGTTTCTGTGCAGTTGTCAATGAACATATTAATACCAAATATTGCAAAGAAGAAAAAATGTTTTAAAAAATAATATCAAAGGAAATTCATGCACTACAAAAGGAGAGGATTTTTTATCTGACACCTCTTTATAATAGTCTCCACTTCAGGATGAAATTTTCAAGGGAATTCCCAGTTTATGTTCTTTTTGTTTACACTAGCCTTCTATTTTCCATAACCAAACTTTGCCTATTTTAAAAAACATAACCTATAAAAAATGAAGGGATAAAGTAGCCGGGAATATTTTGAGAAATAAAAAAACATACAGCTTTGGGTTTCATTGAAGGACCAGCAGCACTCCCTACTTCCCTTGCATGTTCCCTATCCTTTGAAAACTCCCTGCTGGAAATGACAGGAAATATTGTCAAATATCAAAGAGTGATTGAAGGTAAGCTAACAAGTAGAAGCAGAATAGACAAGGACTCTCGACAATAGAGACCCACCGACAAGCACAAAGATGAGACTGTAATTAGATTGCGCAAATTGATTGCACCTGCCTTCAAGTAAAGCATACTTAAGTTGTCTAAAGGCACATACAGTAAACAGATAACCAGATTTTCAATATCACCCTCCGAAATTGCACCTTAATGTGCTATATTCAGTTACCATTATATTACGGCATGAACATTCTTTGCAAAACCTTAATACGTTGTGCTTAGTGATTCTAACATCATCCACTGAAATAGCACCATAATGTGCTGCAAATAAACAAGAACAGAAAACCAGGCTGGTCAAACTTACCTCTCTCCACGTCTCTCCATCTCACGTTTCCTCTTTAAATCAGCCTTTCTAGCCTCAAATTCTTCTCTGCTCATGATCGGTGGGCCACCGTTAAATCCCATCCCAAAGTCTGCTGCAAGGTCCCTAAAATTTGGTGGCCATTCATCAATCAGTCAGGTACCACGAATCTCATAGGAGACAACAAAGACACATACAGACACATGAATATGAACGTAATTAGACAACAACATCAGAACCAGATCGAATACCCACTAACGAGAACTGCAAGAAGGACATGTGATAACAATTGATTACAGATTAAAGGAGAAATATAGCTAAAGGCAGCACACGTAATACCTCTGCATTGGAGGAGGGCCGAAAGGAAACATAAAACCTTGTCCACAAAATGGATCTTGTGGTAAGACAGGAGGCCCAAATGGAACATCTAGAGGACCAAACGCATAAGGATTGTATGGCATGGCACCAGGATAAGGGGCTGCAAATGCATCCAGTCCAGGTTGCATGCCCGTCCAATAAGGATTATAGGCAGAAGGACCCATCGACATCATATAATTCTCAGCAGCAAGATCTTGAGCAGCTCTCCACTGCATCTCCGCAGCTGCAGCTGCAAAGGCATCACAGTACATTAGAAAGTAGGCAAAACTCCATCAAGATTGCAACAATAATAACCGAAGTTCTATTTCAAAAATAACTAAAAAAATCTATCATTTAGCGTACAGGAGAAGGGAAACAAATACATACGGTTCAACGGTAGACGCGTTTTCTTCTTCTTCTTTTTCTTTCCTGAAAACATACAATAACATAGATGAGAACACATCTCCATTCAAGGGACAAAAGAAACCAAAGAAGCTTCTCTAGGCTGCTTGGTACGGAAAAAAAAACTTACGAAGTCAAAAAGGTAAAACATCATTACCTGCCTCCCCAGCTACAGGCCTTTGTTGCACTTCTTCATCAGCCAATGGAGCACTTCCCTGGGATGCAGTTTCTTTAACACTAACTGACCCATGCGTGGCTTCAGAAACATCTGCAACCTTCGAAGTCCTCCCTCTCTCCAACATTTGCTGTGGAGCACTGCCATTCTTACGCTCTTCAGCAGTGTCTGGCGCATTAGAAGTTTCCTCCTTATGAGAAGGGGGTGGCGGTAAGAGCTCTCCCTTTGAAGCTGCAGATTGAGAAGGAGATGGGATCTTAGGTGGGAGATTGCGTGCTGACTCCATATCTAGAACATGCAACAACAGAGTCAAGACCTGAGCCTTTTAAAAAATCGAAAAGATAATGACTTGAGGAGAAGACAGTTAAAAAAGTTAATACCGATACTAACCTTGAACATGTAGAGCACTACCCCCATGCTCTGCACTGCTATTATTTGATTCCAATATTCTATTTATCGTATCCCTCAAAGTCTTGTTGGGCAACAAGTCATCAGCAAGCACGTTTGTGGCCCCACAGACGCACATAGACTTCGAGATGATATGATCCCTTATGCCTGAGGATAACCCTTAAGATCAGTTCAAAATTCTACAAATAAAGAAAATAGAAGAGCAAACTCCTTATATTCATCATCAAAGCATCAACAATACACTCATATTAAACAGCAAGCTCCTTACATTTATAGCAAAAACTCTTCAAAAAACACTATGCTCAACTTTTTTTTTTTTTGGATAAAGTAAATAATCTTATTGATAATGAAAAGGGAAAACCCCCATATACAAGATGTATACCAAAAAGTAGAGAACCTACATCACATGGTTCTCTACAAAAGAAACCCAATCATCTATAGATATAGGAACCTCACGGGTACACCAAAAGGAAACACTATGCTCAACTAAACAGAGTAAGTTCCTTACATTTATCGCAGAAACTCGTAAAACAGCACTTGCTTGTTAGCACCGCATCTTTCATTACTTCTTTACACAAGGGGCAATGAAGCTCTGGTGGAAGATCACCAACAGAACGTATAGAAGGCATCCCTTCAACTTCTCTTTCAAAAGCAGCCCTGCAAAAAGTGAGCCAGTCATACACATTCTTGTTACATACAAGCATTCAGCACTGCTAGCATGACTCGAAATCTTACTCATTGGGCTTCAAAACTGCAACAGCACCACTTGGTAAAGCATATGAACCATCTGGGGTTGCCATCAACATGGACTTCGGAATACCAGTCGGAGGTTTCACTTTCCTGACGTCAAAATTGGGGTCACCATTTGTTGGGCAGTGCTGAATGAAATGCCCTGTAATGATTAATGTAATGATTCATTCAGAATGACCCAAAACTGACACATTGACTATGCTAATGACAGACTTGTTAAGTAATGACCATCAGATGGATGAAAAATAAGAAACATACCAGGCACCTTGCAACGATGGCATACATAGCCCGGTGGTGGTGTTTTACGTTCCAATCCACCCCAACCTGAAAGATTGGAAGTATAGCAAACAGTTGAGAGCTCAAACCAGCAAATATGACAGTCAACAAATTCGAGTACGATCGGTAATTCATCTAACCAGTAGTAACTTGAAAAGTTAATATATATTCAACAATTACTCGACCAACATGGAAAGTCAAAGAAACTTTACCATCTTAAAATTTTCTAACCTACAATTCTTTCTTGATAGGTATTAATTAACCTACAATTGACTTGAATAGACTTGTCATTAAATTTCACAAAAAGAATGAAACAAAGGCATATGGACTGAGATGGATTAAATGGAGACCTGGACAGTCATGAGTCATATAGTTGTCACCAACTTGCTACGGGTTAGGGCACAGTTATTATTGTGATAACATGAAGGCATGGAGAGACGGATATTTCAAGTTCACATCACAAAAGTAACAAAGCCCTTCAACCGAAAAGAATAGGAAGATTCATAGTACGTTATCAAGATAAGTGAAAGAGGGAATTACCAAAACCTCGTCCACCACGCCCACCCATCGTTCTTCCACCTGGACCTCGTCCATATCCTCTACCAGCACCAAAGCCATCAGAGGGTTGACTGCATCAACTTAAAGATCATCAGAATCATTTTCAAACCACTTTCATACCATATTAGGAAAAAAGGAAAAAGAAAAGCTAATGGGAAAATTAGACCCTGCGGTGTGCATTAAAATTTTAGAAAGAAGAAAAAGGAGGCTTTCCCACCTCTGCCAATCTAAGGCTGGAGTGTCGATTAAAGCTTTGATCTTACTCTCCTCATCAGCTTTACTTGGAGGAGGAGCATCCTGCACTTGGTTGCTTGACTGAACTGGCATTGCTTCAGGAATAGCGTACAAATCATTCCCAAATTCATCCCAATCGAGATCATCAGGCTACATTAGGACATAAATATGTCAATATGCTTAAGACCACGAATTATGACAATAAACACCAAGACTCTCCTACAGCATAGTGCTATGGACGCTTACATATTTGGTAGCAGATGACTCCCCTCCCACAAAACTACTTTTTACTGTTTGAGCCTCCTCAGATAGGTATTCTACTTGGGGCCTGCAGAAAGCACATTTTAATCATATTCAAATAGCTATCATGGGACTGCCCAAAAGCGAAAGCAGTATAAGGACCTCTTATTGAAACCTGAAAATCTGAACCCCACTGTCAATACCATGCAAATAACAGCATCAGTGATTCTCCCCTATAACCTACCCCCTTTCACCACCTTCCACATGGTGCAGAGGCGTATGCCTTCCACATGGTGCAGAGGGATATGCCTTCCACATGGCGAAGATGTGTATGCCTTTCAAAAGGTGCAGAGGCCTATGCTTTCCACATGGTGCAAAAGCCTATGCCTTCCCCATGGTGCAGTGTGCAAAGGCCTACACCTTCCACCTTTCAAATGCCTCCGAAGCGGAAGAAAGAAATCAAAGAAAAAGGATCTCTAGATTCACTAAACAACCCATAACACCCCACCACCAGCTCCAAAAGAGAAAAACCAGCACACAAGTCTTTCCAATAGAATGGAGATGAAAAAGGCAAACGACCCAGGTCAGCTGTCTTTTTTACACAGATTTTGAATTATTAAAGATAATGCAGTATTTTAATTCAAAAAAGCAGTATTTTAATTCATATATTTAAGTAGCAAAGAGAGTCGAAAGGATCAAGACAATACTCGTCAGGTTCTGATACAGGTGCAGTTACTATGGGCATGCGAGGTCGTCCAGGAACGCGACGAATCAAAACACTAGTATTTTTGGGGATCAAAGTGTCCTCATCAAGATATTCTGAAATTGCAAAAGAAAAAGACAAAGAACATAAAGCCCTGTAGAGTTCACAATACATATGAATGAATGGAAATATAAGTTATGCATTCAACTCCAAATGGCATGATCCACCATTCAACCCCTTAATCTAAACAAACTATCTGCCAGGCACTGAAGTTCCTCACAGAGGATCAACTGGACCTTGAGATTTGCTATGTGACATCAAACTGTGAAATAGGCTCCCTTACATAGTTTCTCTTGCTTCGGCTAGCTCTACGCAAATAGTTTGGTCTCAGGCAGCTCGATACATAATTGTATCATTTAAAGTTCCTCAAAAAGACTACCAACCAAGTCTAAAGGTAAATGCTATACAGGACAGTATGCTCACAAGCACTAATGTTAAAACATTAAAGGAGATGGACAATTCTCCCTTTAAATCAAATGGACCTTCCCAGAAAACTATGTAATGCAAACCCAAAGCCATTACGATAAGATGAAAGAAAGTATAAATCAACCCAATAGAATGAAAATTGCAATATCAGACATTTTTACAATGTAAAGGTTCTTGAAAGAGTTTATGCATCCTCCTCCTCATTTGAGAAGCATAACTTAGCAACCGAAAATACAATTAAAATTGTTGTAATCATTTTTTACTTTAAAAAAGACCATTTTTCTATTATGAAAATGTTTTCCACATACAAAAGATACGAAATATATGAGTTAACTTATATACACTGACAGTGTAAATATTTTTTACACTATCCAGTCACTTCACCAATTATATCAGGTAAACCCGTCTAGTATTCAAGATTAAAAATCCCACATTTTACAGCGGTTTACCTGCAAATATTGTTTGGATGACCTGATGGTGTAAAAAATTGTTTACACTGACATTACACAAAACTTAAACTCAATACATATTATCGCCCAACTAACCCCCTTCCAAGGCAAAATCATTATGACACACAATAAACTAGCGCATACTAAATTAATGAATGCACGAAAATGACGGAAGCTAAACTAAACCAACGAACCTTCGTTAGTCTGGGCGTTGGTGACAACGAGGTCAAAATCTGTACCCCGGCCTAGATGCTTGGATTCAAATATTTTTTCTTTCAAGTTCCCAACAGTAATAAAGTGACCGTCAATCGCAATTGAATCATAATCTTTTGCACTTTTAAACTTAAAATAAACTGCCATAACTAACTCCTGTTTTTTTCTTTTGTGAGTTAAAATTTCCTTTTTTTCCTCAAACAAATCAATAATAACAACAAAAAGGCCAATCAATAATAATAAAAATTAGGCCTGATATTAAACTCAAAACAAATAAAAAATTGATATAAAGTACATAAAATATAAATCTCCTTTTTTTTCTAATCTCACAAACTTCTCTTCAATAACTCAAACCAATTAACTCCTCAGAGCTCCATTCAGCAGGAGTTTCTATACGGCTTTTAAAATCCGAAAAACCAAACCGCCGTTACGCGCTACGCCTTCGACTGGGACGATGATCTCGATGTGGATCTATCAAAAAGCAATAAAATCAGCTTCTTTTGGTACGACGAACGTCTCTCTTATAGCGCCGGGTTCTGAGCTGTAGAATCGCCCGATTCCAAGCTGTAAAACGCCGGATTCTGAACTGTAAATCGTCGGGTTCTTAATATCGATCAAATTGAATTGAATCGACCGTGAATTCCTCGACGAAACGGAAACTGGAGCGTTTCTCTACCGGGGACACTTCAATTCATGTTCGCGAAGGATGAATTTATCGGCTAATTTGATGAATTTGTAAGCAAATTGAACCGAAAAGCTGAAGAGTGGCACCCAATTGTATTAGAAACTAGGGTTTCGCAATTGGTGGATTCTATTCTTCGGGGTGAGAATTGGGGGAAGAATCCCTGGTTTTTATACAGTTTAGTAAGGAGATATTTGCATATTAGTCCTTTTAGTTTTGGTAGTTTCAATTTAGTCCTGAAGTTTTGTTTACTTGCACTTGTTACGTGTGAACTGTCATGTATAACAATAACTTGTAAGGAAGCCAACTCTGTGTGGGGAATTGTTTTGAGTTTTTGACTGATATTCCACATTTCCTTCGTCTCATTCTTCCGTATACTTTCTTTTGTGGATTTCTCTTTAAAAAAAAATTACACCATGTGCTATAGTAGGTAATTTTTAAAAAAAAATACAATAATATTTTTTCTTTTTTTAAACATAGCAATCAAACATAGCAAAAAATATATTAATTTCTTCTCTCTTCTCTCTTCTCTCTATCCTCCAACCCATTTTCCCTTTCCCCGTCGCTGGCGACCCTCTGATACCCCGCCATCGCTGGCGTTCCCTCCCCATACCCCGCCATCACCGGCCTTTGGTGTCTACTAGTCAGATCTGTCAATTCCTTCCATTCACGGATGCAGCTTCTTTTTCCAGCGCCGGCAATACATATTTTTACTAATTATAAAAATATAAAACATAGTTGTTGTGGTGGTGGTACTACTGTTGCGCCAGATCGCCGCTGCCGCTTCGCCAATGCTTTTTTGACGCCGACAGATCTAGCTTTTTTCTCCTTCCTTTTTTCTTTTCTTGGCGTTTTTTGGTGGCTACGGTGGTAGTTGGTAGTTATTGGAGGCTGAAGAAAATGTGTGTCACCGGACATACAATGGGTATATAATTTACATACACTAAATGTATAAAATGTATGTTTATTTGATCATTGTATATGCTTTGTATGTTCTATATGTGAACATATATACGCTTTACATAGACTAGTCATACAAAGATTATACAAACAACACAAAACACCTATATTGGTGTATGACTAGTGTATTTTCACCTGGGGCGGCACCTGGGGTATATTGGCGGCTGCCTTACGCTGGCTGCTATGGGGCGGCACCTGGGGGTATAGGCTAGTGTAGGAGGAGGATCTAGGGTTTTATCCACTTTTTATATGTATTTTCTATGTTTAAAAAAATAAATGTTACTATATTTTAAAAATTGGATAGTATTGATATTTTTTGTAAATTAAAATATTTTTATGTATAGTTATGCAAATTGCCTACAATTCTCTACGCTCTACTATCCAAAATTCTTTGTTTCTCTTAATTTCGTTAGTGGAAAATTAATTTCTTTCTCATTGCACAAGTGTCTAAATATACTCATAAATTTTAAGAAATTAGTTATTTATATGTGTTCTTCTGTTAGAGATTCGATTAATTAATAATCTCGTTGTTACTAAAGGTTCTCATTATCTCATAGTTACCCTTATTTTTCAGCTCAACAAAGTTCCAAATAGCTATCTTCTCTTGTTTGACATGTTGGAGGCATTGGACCTCCTTCCCGTATTTTATCAATTTTTTCCATTTCCACCTATTTCCGCACCTTGTGAAGCAGTTGGAAATTTAAATTTCATGCTAAAAATTGTAACCTAATATTAACGAAAGTAGAATTGATTAAGTGTAGACTCATATGCAACATAATAGCCCATATAAAGTGATTATGAATTCTTGGTCTTCTGCGTTCTAGGGGAATTGGTAGGGGTTCTACATCGTAATAAAATACATGATGTTGAACCCCAAAAATTAACCCCGAAAAGGATAAATTCCAGAATATCGACAGGATGGACTAACTCTTTTGGAGTTTTGGAGTCGCCACCCAATTTAAGGAAAACAGGGAACCAAATTAGCAAATGCGTGCAAAAACTCCATTTTTATAAAAAAAAGACGGTCTTTTCAGAGATTCTAAAGGTAAGAGGTTTTATTAATTTCGGAAGAAGGTTTTTAAGGCACTTCTGAAATTCCGTAAAATACGGTTAATCCGACAGGTTTCCAAATATTTACAAGTGCGCTTCTTTCAAAAGAATTATTTAAAATAGTAATAATAATAAGAATAATTAATTGAATAAAAGCTTATTTGCAAAATATTCTTTTACTTGCACGCATTTGCTAAGACGGCCCCAATTTGCAATAAATTAAATAACGACTTCACAATAAAAGGAAATGAACATAAAGTAAAGCGACATACCAAGCAGTCAAATATTATTGATAAATAAATATTTTACGCATTTTATTTACATAAATATTTCTAAGGAAAGTAATGCAAAGTTAAAGATAAAACCCGAGAAAATGATCAACTCGCGGGAGCCTTGGATTTTCTAAAATTCATAAGTCTTATTTTTGAATGCTCGGGTCCGAATTCAATCCCCAAATGCCTTCAATGCAACGGATTATTCCCATGCGTGAGTTAGCCAAACTTGTTCATAAATTATTCGTGCCAAAATATACCTCACAAAACAAACAAGTAAAATTGGATTAGTACGATAATAAGGTATAATAATTAAGGAAATAAAATAACAATAATAATGATAATAATAATAATAATAATAATAATAAATATATAATAATAATAATAATAGTAATAATAAAAATAATAATAATAATAATAAAGGGGTTGTTTTGCAAAATTTAGGCTCAGGTTTGTATGGCGCGTCGGATAAAGGTTCGGGATTTGGTACGGCTGCAAACACGGAGCCCGGGCCGGTCGCCACGCTAAGTACCAAACCCACCACTCGACTCGGCTTGTTTGCATTAATTTCATACATTCATCATCGCCTTTTGCTTTAGGGACACGGAAACGGGACGGTTCAAGTGTAGTATCATGTTCAAAATCCGTCAATTCCTTGTGTAGGCCTCAATACGTATATATGTATTTTTTCACTGGCCAGTGTAGTATCGGTTCAATATCAGTCCATAGGTCTCAAATGAATTGTTTTTCATAGGCCTTATTCCAATCAATATCAGCTCAAAACATCTGTGTAATGTCTGTTCAAAATCCAGTGTAACATCTTAACAAACTGTTGATCTGCAAAGCTCGGACAAAAAACAGTCAACCCAAAAGATTGATAGAGCAAATATACAATGAAACTTAACAACGAAAAGTCAAAGCCCCAAAACAAATATTCATATGCCACGATAATATGAAGTGCCATAAATGAAGCCAGTAAATCTACAAAGGGCAATTCCGATGGCAAACAGTGACATTGTCAAAACGGTAGAACCCCAATCTCCAAGGTTCGAACAAACAACCAAACCAGCGGCAGTGAACAAACAATTCCCAGTCATTTACATAGTCAAAGAAGAAAGTCTTCATCAATGGGTCCTGCAAAGACAAACACAGAAAACAACCAGAACCAAAACAACTAATAACGCCAACGAATTCAAGATGCAAAAAGACCAAAAACAATTGCAAAACTGTTAGTAGATCTGCCGAAGGAGACCACAAAATTCGAAGTCCCCACGCTTAGGACCAAACACCAACAAACGTTATAGTCAAAACTATATAGATCTCGTGAACAAGGAATCAACGGAGCAGAGAAGAGGAGCAACTGCCGGTCGTGCTTTCCGGTGAAGAACACGGCGGCGCCACTGCGACCCTTCTATAGATTTGTGTGACAAACCAATTCCACTATTATTTCCGGTGAGAGGAAGTATAGCGGTGAGCCAGTGAAACGGAGGAGAAGGTGGAGCGACCACCGGCCTGTTTAGGCGGCGTCACTGCAACTCCGGTGATGACAGCCGGTGGCTTCACTGTTTCCGTTATCCCAAGACATTTCTAAATCTCCCTCCGTTCCTATGTTTATGGTCAGATCTTGTGTCACTACTACTGTTCTTCTCGAATATTACGAACACATGAAGGAAAAGAGAAGAGTGACAGTCAGCCGTCGATATCTAAGAGATGAAGTGGGATTTTGTTGTGGGTGAAGTTGATTTTTGGAGAGGAAAATGAGGGGTGAGGATGAGTTGGTTCGGGGGGCACGGAGTGTATCTAAAATGGGTGTAGGGTTTTGGTATAAGGGGGAGAAGAAAAAATGGTTATGGGCTGAGATATGAAATGAGGGATGTATAGTGCCTATAAGGCTTTGCGGAAACAGGCCATTTTAATTTCAAGAACGATTTTATCCCTTTCTCTTTTAACTAAACTAATTAAACGCCATTATTACATGAATAAACGGGCTTTAGGGTAAACAATGCAATTTGGCCTTTTCTTCCAAAATCTCATTAATTCACTTTAAAGGATTTTAATTAATTAAAAATTTTATTTTAATAACTGATTTTATTTAAATAATTTAGATATTAATTAAAATCCGGGACAAAATTGGGTGTCAACAGCTGCCCCTCTTTACCTGAAAAGGATGAAAGAGTTTTCAGGGTAAAGAAAGTTGACGTGAAAGCCAATTTTGTCAGGGTAAAGCCAAGACTCTGATTCCTGTGATCAAAATGCGAGGCTTATGGACATGGCCGAACTCCGGTTTTCGAGTTGCCTACATATCTCGGGCTGAAAGAGAATCAGGTCATATGTAGTTCGATGCGATTTGAAAATCAAAGACGAGATAGTAACGACTATTCAAGCGCGGGAAAAGAGGCTTGTAATCACCCAAGTTATGAAAATGTGGTCGACGACACACCCATAAAGAGGGGTTTACACGGACATAGCTTCCACTGCACCTCGATAACCGAGCCATCTTGTCTTCAATCTCAAACCTCAGGCTCAGGGTTAACAAGAGACTTACCTCTAGGGTGGATGACTTATACAGGTGCAATTCTTCAGGTCTTCGTTGACGAGTCTAGCTCATATCAACAATTGCCCCGATTCATTGCTAAGCAAAGCTCCATGTGCCAAACGCTGCTGCGGTGCTGCTAAAAATCCTGTAATAGTCTCAACAAGCGGTAAGCGTGCAACTGCTAATAAACTGTAATAATTGGAATAAGAAATAGATAAAGTGATAAAATTGTAAATGCGTATTGCGGTATCATTGATAAGTTCTTCTTTCGATCAACTGACAAAGTACTCCGCCCGGAGAACCTCTAAGCTGATCCTTATTTTAAAATAGTAAAGCAAGACAATAAGTAAAGCAAGAACGAATTGTAAAATGCAAGGCTTTCATAAGATAAGTTGACTAACGAGACATAATATCTCAAGTCGACTTGGCTAATCTATATCCTACGCAGGTAACATAACGTTCATTTATAAGGCGAACGAGCCCAAAATATTCAATTATAAGGCGAATGAGCCCAAAACGTTCAATTATAAGGCGAACGAGCCCAAAACGTTCAATATAAGGTGAACGAGCCTAAATTTGATAGCAGCCTGCAAAACAAAGTTGCAAATTGGATTAATTAAGGCAAGATAATGCAAAATAAATAAGTAAAACTGGGTCGTGTTGCTTGTATTAATAGTGCTGCAAAGCGTTGAATGCCTTCAGTTCTTATTGAATCCGATGTTCAATTTCTGGTGGTCAACCTGAAAGAGGAAAGCAACGCGTTAATTTTTTAGGCAAGTGCAAAGACATGATTCAAAGCAAGCGCAAAGCAAAGTAGTGCGGAAATGTAGTCAGTGCGAGAGCCATTTGGCGAATCAATAGGCGAGATAGTCCAAAAAAGGGAATCCTCGTAGCAGATGGTCAACCTGAAAGAGTAAAGCAAGGCATTAATTTCAAAGCAAGTGTGAAGACATAATTCAAAGCAAGTGCAAAGCAAAGTAATGCGGAAATGTAGAGCAATGCAAGAGCCATTTGGCGAATCAATAGGCGAGATAGTCCAACAAAGGGGATCCTCGTAGCCGATGGTCAACCTGAAAGAGTAAAGCAAGGCGTTAATTTTAAAGCAAGTGCGAAGGCGTAATTCAAAATAAGTGCAAAGCAAAGTAGAGCGGAAATGTAGTCAATGCGATAGCCATTGATAAATCAATTTGCGAGACAATCCGGCAAGGATGGCCTTGTGCGGATTATAGCCTGAAACAAAGCGATGCCTTATTTGGCTTAGTTTTGAAAACACAAAACAAGCCTCGGCTTTGTCGCCTATTAAGAATGAAAGTCATAGGGGGTAGAAATGCCGCCTGTTTGGCAATAACTCATGACAAAGCATAATGCTTTAAGTCATGAAAAGGGATTGCGACGCAATCTGCAAGACAACTTTGAATGCGAGTTCAACTAATTGTTCATCCATAATGTGAATGATCCTTTCATTGCAAGCTTTCATGTTCCTGTTCTCAAAGAAAAATTATTAGCTTTGGGGAGGAAAGGGGAAGTGTTTGATTTGTGTAGACTTCATCCTGATCTTGCTGCTTCTGCTGCTTCCTCGTCTTCATTGGACTTGGATTTGCAAATTGCTTTCAGAAACTTGGCTCATAAACTCAAATAGCATAGACTTTGAAAAATAGAGGCAAAATAAAATATTTTAATGCAATATAGCGGGTGAAATAAGCATGCAAATGAAGTCAAAGATGCATTTTGAAAATTTTGCCTTGACTTAAACTTGTAACATATTTTAAAACAAACTGAACGTCCTTTGGCTTAGACTTTGCACTGTTTGCTTAGCAAATTACAGAATTCTTGCCAACTCATCTTTAATAACCAACGCCGCTTCTTGCAAAATTCTGCCCCAGTTATAATCTTCCGCATCCCTAACTCGTTTTGCAAAAATTGCCCCAGTTGTCCTTCTTGGAGGAAAATAAAAATTTAAATGCTAAAGGGTCGAGCCCGATGGGGGAGCCTACGTATCCCTCCTCGGGAATCAGACTGTGCGTAGTTCTGCATCACTGCTTCAACGCCATATACCAACAAATAAAAGCTGCCCCAGCTGAAGTTCTAACAGAAGTGCGATAACCAAAGAGCGCAGACAATAACTTTCAGTGCATCGCTTTAAATTGTTCAGTTGTTTTGCCATACATTACAAGCAAAGCTTTGGCAGGTTTATCAATTTTAATTTTGAAATAGAAACAAATGCAAGCGTAAATAATATAATAAGAATGAGATGCCTTTTGTTTCAACTTTCATAAATTCAAAATGAGTTGATTCAGATTAACATAAGCTTTAAAGTACAATGCAATTCAGGGCCTCAATCTGAATTAAAATTGAAAATAATGCTACTAAGTTCAATTGCCAAGTTCTTTCAAACAATGCCATTAGCTTCTGGTGCTGCATCATTCACGAGCTAGAGCGTCTACCATCAATCAAATCTCGAAACCTTTGCGTGGTGAATGGCCAACCACTTCACAAATTCAACTTTTGCTTTAGAAATAAACAAAACAAAAGAAACCTCAAGGGTAACTATGTTAGTTTGCATGTCATTCATAAGATTGCACACAAGCAAGCAACACCTAGTATTTAACGCATGTTGGGCAAATAAAGTAAGGCAAGCAATTAACATATGACAATCACAAGTAGTTGAGCGTAAATAAATATGCAAACGCGTCACCTCTTCGCCTTGACACTGCAATTCCGATACCCCAACTATCTTCCAAGAGTTGGCGTCAACTCGGAATTTTAATACAGCTCATGCTCTCTACAGCATCTGCACAAAATTCTAAACCCAAATGCCTAAAACCCGAAACAATCCTTCATAGCTTTTGCAAACATCCACACTCCTCCAAACACAACTCCCAATTATTTTACAATATCCAGGGAGAAATTTCCAACTGCCTCCACAATACCAGACTACAAATCACGAAAGGCGCCAATTGGCCTTTCAAAATAAAACCTCACTGGTCCTCGGCTTTAGACAAGCCTCTCAGCTTCCTAGGTTTTGCAAGGCTCACTGACATTGTTTATAGGGCTCCTCACTGATCCTCGGTTTTAATCAAGCCTCTCAGTTTCCTAGGTAGCCAAGACCGCACTGGTCTTCAAGGAGGGACCCCACTGGTCATTCAAAGACGCAGGGGCTTCGCTCTCCTAGTATGCGACAAACATACTTCAATTTTTATAAAGTTGCAGCTGGATAATCAACATAGGCCTGCACACACACAACCATTCACGAGAGGGGCCCCACTGATCCTTTTAAAGATACCAGGGACTTCGCCTCTTAGATCTCACCATACCATACCATCTCCAAAACAAACACCAACCAAAACTGCCTAACTTTCCCCGACATGCAATTATGTCTATGATCACAATTCTGCTAAATTCTCCCATTTTCTGACTAAAAGACAACACAAGAGACAAAAGTCCAAATCTGATTTTGCTCAAAACATGGTTAGGACTGAGGATTCGTTATCACACATCACATAATATGTATTGTCGTTGGGTTTCAAGAACCCGTTGACAAAAGGGCGATTTCTTAATTCTTGAAAACGGTATCAAGGACCGGGTCCAAACTAAGGTGTATATGCATGCATGACCTAATCTCCTTCTAAGAGTGGGCTAACGGTTGAGGCTGATTCAGACCTATGCGGGATAAACCTGGCCCCATAAACCAGTAGAACCGGCCATGACAAAACCAGGCAAACCATACCCCAACTAACTTTGGTGACACGAAAGAAGTTTCAAAGAGTGAGGTAAGGGCAATGCCCTTCCTGCATAACTACCCGTCAAGCGGGTACCCCGTGATGAAATCGAGGAGGTGAAAGAGAATTGACAGGCTCCATGAGGGAGGAAATATGAACGGAATGCAGACTATGCACAAATAAATACAATACATACTTTATAAGGCAAACCAAACAAACAGATATAATAAAGCAAATAAATTAAGCATGCTAGTTGCAAACAATTGGAAACCTTCATGGTCAAAACCTTTATTGCTCCCCAGCGGAGTCGCCATGCTGTTGAACCCCAAGAATTAACCCCGAAAAGGATAAATTCTGGAATATCGACAGGATGGACTAACTCTTTTGGAGTTTTGGAGTCGCCACCCAATTTAAGGAAAACAGGGAACCAAATTAGCAAATGCGTGCAAAAACTCCATTTTTATAAAAAAGACGGTCTTTTCAGAGATTCTAAAGGTAAGAGGTTTTATTAATTTCGGAAGAAGGTTTTTAAGGCACTTCTGAAATTCCGTAAAATACGGTTAATCCGACAGGTTTCCAAATATTTACAAGTGCGCTTCTTTCAAAAGAATTATTTAAAATAGTAATAATAATAAGAATAATTAATTGAATAAAAGCTTATTTGCAAAATATTCTTTTACTTGCACGTATTTGCTAAGACGGCCCCAATTTGCAATAAATTAAATAACGACTTCACAATAAAAGGCAATGAACATAAAGTAAAGCGACATACCAAGCAGTCAAATATTATTGATAAATAAATATTTTACGCATTTTATTTACATAAATATTTCTAAGGAAAGTAATGCAAAGTTAAAGATAAAACCCGAGAAAATGATCAACTCGCGAGAGCCTTGGATTTTCTAAAATTCATAAGTCTTATTTTTGAATGCTCGGGTCCGAATTCAATCCCCAAATGCCTTCAATGCAACGGATTATTCCCATGCGTGAGTTAGCCAAACTTGTTCATAAATTATTCGTGCCAAAATATACCTCACAAAACAAACAAGTAAAATTGGATTAGTACGATAATAAGGTATAATAATTAAGGAAATAAAATAACAATAATAATGATAATAATAAAGGGGTTGTTTTGCAAAATTTAGGCTCAGATTTGTATGGCGCGTCGGATAAAGGTTCGGGATTTGGTACGGCTGCAAACACGGAGCCCGGGCCGGTCGCCACGCCAAGTACCAAACCCACCACTCTACTCGGCTTGCTTTGCATTAATTTCATACATTCATCATCACCTTTTGCTTTAGGGACACGGAAACAGGACGGTTCAGTGTAGTATCATGTTCAAAATCCGTCAATTCCTTGTGTAGGCCTCAATACGTATATATGTATTTTTTCACTGGTCAGTGTAGTATCGGTTCAATATCAGTCCATAGGTCTCAAATGAATTGTTTTTCATAGGCCTTATGCCAGTCAATATCAGCTTAAAACATCTGTGTAATGTCTGTTCAAAATCCAGTGTAACATCTTAACAAACTGTTGATCTGCAAAGCTCAGACAAAAAACAGTCAACCCAAAAGATTGATAGAGCAAATATACAATGAAACTTAACAACGAAAAGTCAAAGCCCCAAAACAAATATTCATATGCCACGATAATATGAAGTGCCATAAATGAAGTCAGTAAATCTACAAAGGGCAATTCCGATGGCAAACAGTGACATTGTCAAAACGGTAGAACCCCAATCTCCAAGGTTCGAACAAACAACCAAACCAGCGGCAGTGAACAAACAATTCCCAGTCATTTACAGCGTCAAAGAAGAAAGTCTTCATCAACGGGTCCTGCAAAGACAAACACAGAAAACAGCCAGAACCAAAACAACTAATAACGCCAACGAATTCAAGATGCAAAAAGACCAAAAACAATTGCAAAACTGTTAGTAGATCTGCCGAAGGAGACCACAAAATTCGAAGTCCCCACGCTTAGGACCAAACACCAACAAACGTTATAGTCAAAACTATATAGATCTCGTGAACAAGGAATCAACGGAGCAGAGAAGAGGAGCAACTGCCGGCCGTGCTTTCCGGTGAAGAACACGGCGGCGCCGCTGCGACCCTTCTATAGATTTGTGTGACAAACCAATTCCACTATTATTTCCGGTGAGAGGAAGTATAGCGGTGAGCCAGTGAAACGGAGGAGAAGGAGGAGCGACCACCGGCCTGTTTAGGCGGCGTCACTGCAACTCCGGTGATGACAGCCGGTGGCTTCACTGTTTCCGTTATCCCAAGACATTTCTAAATCTCCCTCCGTTCCTATGTTTATGGTCAGATCTTGTGTCACTACTACTGTTCTTCTCGAATATTACGAACACATGAAGGAAAAGAGAAGAGTGACAGTCAGCCGTCGATATCTAAGAGATGAAGTGGGAGTTTGTTGTGGGTGAAGTTGATTTTTGGAGAGGAAAATGAGGGGTGAGGATGAGTTGGTTCGGGGGGCACGGCTAGTGTATCTAAAATGGGTGTAGGGTTTTGGTATAAGGGGGAGAAGGAAAAATGGTTATGGGCTGAGATATGAAATGAGGGATGTATAGTGCCTATAAGGCTTTGCGGAAACAGGCCATTTTAATTTCAAGAACGATTTTATCCCTTTCTCTTTTAATTAAACTAATTAAACGCCATTATTACACGAATAAACGGGCTTTAGGGTAAACAATGCAATTTGACATTTTCTTCCAAAATCTCATTAATTCACTTTAAAGGATTTTAATTAATTAAAATTTTTATTTTAATAACTGATTTTATTTAAATAATTTAGATATTAATTAAAATCCGGGACAAAATTGGGTGTCAACACATGACAATGTGTTACCTTATGACAGACCCGAGTCAATGACACATCTAATTTATTTATGATGATATTTCTCATTTTACTTATCTGCTTATTCTCTCGTTGCTCACATAATTACATAAAATTATCGTACTCGATCATAAAATTATTAAGTCAGTAGTACCCAGTATCACCCTAATTTTCAAATTGATAAATATATGAAGTTATGTAGCTCGTTCTTTACGACTTATTTTCTCAATTTGCAGACTTACGAAATATGTGATTTTATATTACCACTTGAGAATCTCTTTATAATTATCATTAATTGAGAAATTATAATACATCCTGTGATGGATTTTGGAATATGTATATATTTCTTCTTCACATTAGGATAAATTTTCCAGCAATTTCAGTTTGCTTTCTTTCGCTTCTCGCTTTTATGGCCTCGACACCATTCTTTATGAAGTATTCAATGATTAAGTTTATTCAATGACGGATCTTGCTTGTTGTTCATGGTTCACACTTCACAGGAACCCACTCTACTAGATTGAAGATCAAAATTTATGTGTTAATTTTATAATTGTGGTTGTGAATCCATTGTTAAGAACACATTAACGTTGTATACCCATAAACTTAAAATATTGGATCCACCTCTGAAATTATTAAAAAAAATTTTAATATAGCTAAATTGATATATGTCAACATCAATAGGAATTTTGCATTTACTTATACACAAATTTTGTTGTAAATTCGAGGGTTATCGAGCCCATTGTACAAGGTTTTTGTGCACTCTATGCAAGGCCTCAAGCATATACATTTAAATTTCGGATGGATTCATTCAAACAATACAACTAAACTTGCAATATATGCATATTTTCTAGTTTAAATGTTTGATCAAATTGACCAAATACTTAACTAGAAATGGAATATTTCTTGGTTTAGTTTATCTTAACAAATATCTCACCCTTACTTTATACTACTCGTTTCAACAAATATAGAGACAGCCTTAATATGTTTATGTTTTTGAATAAAATTCTCCACTACAAATCAAATACTAATAATTGAGAAAAAATATCCCATAACAAATCCTCTCTAGAAAAAAAAAAAAAAAGGCATATTCTTTCTAGCAACACACACCTGTCATCTTGACTCTTGAGCCAATCTATAAATATCGGTAATAACTGTTGGTACCACAACGGTTACTAGTTGCCACGTTTGTTTATGTGACAGCAAAAATGGGCAACTCTGAGTCTTCTTCCACAAATCCCCGCTTTGCTTTAGCCAAAAGGTAGTAATATCTCTATAATTTATACCATATGATTTATTTGATTATTAATTTTAAGCATATGATATATTCATTTTGTAGAGCGTTTACTGAGAAGGAACTAGATGACTTAAAATCATTGTTCAATTCATTAGCTTCACAATCTCAAACTAATGCAAATTACATTTCTCCTTCTGTTTTTAAGGTACTTACTTTTAATTATTCAATTTTATGTGAATTTTCATATTCTTTTAATGAAATTATGAATTGAGTATTTTATGTATATGTATAGGCGTATATTGGAATTGAAGGACCCTTAGGGGATAGAATGTTCGATTTGGTATCGCAGAAACGAAAGGATCAAAAACTTACATTTGAAGACCTTGTCATTGCTAAAGTGAGTATTTTAAATCTCGTCCCTAGGGATTTAAGTTTTGTGCATCAACATGTTTTACAGTAAAGTTACATTTGTTATAGTAGGGATATTATCTTACTTTTAAAGATTTCAAATCCCTCTTTTTTGCGACCGTCCACAAAAATTAAACTCGAGTTTAAGTTAAATACACCGTCAGTATAAAGGACTTTTTATACTATCAAGTTACATTTTTGGAGGCTTACATGTAGATATCTTCTGGGTGACTTGACAGTATACAAATTTCTTTTACTTTTTGTAAAAATCCATATTTTCGTATGGCTTCTCTAGTTTTATAACTTAAACTGCAATTTATCTGGATTAGTATATGAATTCACTACATAATATTGTATGCTATACATTTTAATTAAGTGAGAAGTAATCCGTCACCTATGGAATTTAGTAGGCCGCGTGATGGATTAGTAAAGGTGTGTGCAAGTTGGTCATAGAGAAAGGCAGCCTGATGCACTAAGCTCCCATTATGTATGGGGTACAGGGAAGGAAGGGCTATCATAGGTCTATTGTATGTAGACTTACTTCGCATTTCTGTAAAAGATTGTTTCCTATGGCTTGAACCTGTGATGTAAATATAGGGGGATAAAGGTTAGAGAGATTGACAGAAACAAGATACATAAACTGCGGTGTGAGATATAAAAGTAGGCACACGGTGAAAATCATGTAGAACCAGGACCTAAAGTAAAGTTGTAGGAGTAAAGAGAATAACTGATGGGATTATCTTGTTAAGAGTGTGGAAAAGGATATTACAAATATCATTAGTGGTTTTCTTTTTTTTTTTTTTTTGGATAAGGTAAAGTTTATAGATGTATACCACCAACAAGAGTGTTCTGGTGAAGTTACAATCTTCTGTTATAAGCTTCTGTTATAGCTAACAGAAATGTCACTAGTGCTTTTGCGTCACAAAGTTAGATGAAGAAACTACAACTTAATTTTAAGAAGATATAAATCCCTTGGAGGGATTCTGAGTGACAAGCAAATGTTTATCTAACGCCTTCTTAAGAACGATAACTGCACTTGATAATATTTTAGAGGTGAGGCAATCATAGGAAAATAAACTTCATACTTACTAAAAGAAGTGACAATGTCAGGTTTAAAGACGGCAGGTTAAACCGAGAGCAGGCCTAATCATCCAAAATAGACCCGTGGTCTTGCACCCAAAGCGAAAGAATCGAGTTACATAAGATAAGAGTTGCATGCAACTAGAATCTAGTGATGGGCACTAGAAGTCTCATACTCATAACATTTAAGGACAATCTTGGAGGAGGTAACACGGGACTAAGAAATTGAAGGAATATCTGCTAAAGGAAGATGACAAGTTACATCTTTACTGCATTTTAGTACAAATTTCATTTTTTATAAGACTGAATTTCTAGCTAGCATTGATAGGATCCCCAAGATAATGCAAATTGATAAACAGGGAAGAGATGCAGACGCTGTCTTCGTAAGTATGAGCCATCAACAGCAACAACGGCAGTCCTTGTTCTCAGGGTGGTAATGACAGAGGGCATGATTTAACTACTTTGGGACTCACGGATAAGCTTAATGAGCTAACTTAGGCCTAGCTAAATGGGGTATGCTTAACAGAAGACTTGACAACTTTTGACAACTTTCGGCGCTGCTGCATTCATGTGTCCGTCATACCTGTAAAAGAACCATACTGACCTCGACAGTGTTATCTTCTTACTCCTGAAGTTTGAGGTCTCTCTAGAAGTTCATGGCTTCTCCTTGTGTGTTGTTTCAAGTTTCTACCACCTACCAACATATAGATGTTCTCCTCCTAGACAGTTAGAGTTGAGAAAAATATTTCAGAGAACTGTGTAATATTTGTAAACTGTAACACATTCAGATGATGATTACCCTGTATTGCATAAATGTGGACATGTATCTCGATATCTGTGAATTGAGGAGCATATTCTGTCTCTATATGTGAAGAAGATTTTCTACTGTGAGTAATAAATAGATGCTTGGTCAGTTTGTTTAGTTGGAACTTTCTAAGCCCTGCAAATAGCACTGATGTATTTTTGGACTTTATTAGCTCTCTAATCTTAACATAGCCTACTGTAATAGAGCTAATTTTTGTAACAACTTTTGTAACTTTGCATCCACTGGATGCTTTTAATTAATGAAATCCTTACTTCATCAAAAAAAAATAAATGAAAAATATGAACTCGTGATGCATGGTTCAACTGTTCTTTATATTGCAGGGAACCTATGAAAAAGGGACAAACAATGATATTGAAGAGTTTATCTATCAGTTGTTAGACGTCTCTGGTGATGGCATTGTTGGAAGGTAAATTATAAGCTTTGATATTAAGGGTTATATATAGCACTGTCCTCCGGTTTTAGTTTGTATCATGTAACTGTGCTCAACTTGTAAAATGTATTTAATTAACTCTCTCCATTTATGGGTTAAAATAATAAGTCCAAATTAACTTTTTAATGGGATTAGATAAGTTTACCATCTCATTTTTTTAAAGGGAATGCAACCAATCTCTTTTTTTGAGAATGGTACCATGCATTATATTAGAATTAACAGCAATAAGGCAGTACTGAAGCTGTATGTACAAAAAAGAGCCAAAAGGGAACTATTGCCCTTGAACTACTTATAAGGTTCCTATCACATCTAGCAAATCTCATACATCTTTTAGGTATTCTGCTTTACACCAAAACTAAAATAGGTAAAGACAGCTATTTTGATCTTCTTTGTAGAGCTACTTTTGTCTTCAAAACATCTTGCATTTCCCCTCAAACTTTTTTATTTACCAAGACAGCAGGCAAGGTTGGTTGCTTGGAAACATAGAGGCATTTCAGGTGAAACACTTGATACTAACATAAAGGGTGTTTGGATTGGCTTATTTTAAGTGCTTTTAAGCCAAAGTAGCTTTTAAGCTCTTTTTCAAGTTTTTGGGGTGTTTGGCAAAAGTATAATGTGTTTTTAAGCACTTACTTTTAAGCCAAAAAAGTGGGAGAAAAAGCTAAAAGTTGGGTTTCTCCAGCTTTTGGCTTTTGGCTTTTAGCTTTTAGCTTAAAAGCACTTTTGAAAAAGCCAATCCAAACACCCTCATAACCATCAGGTCAGTTTGGTAGTCAAGTGGTTGCTGGTTGTATTTGATAGTTTTATATTTTCCTCGCTAATAATCAAGTAAAATAACTAGAAGAAGGGAGGTAAACAGCACACTTGGTGAAGTTGATGTTAATAATTAAGTTCAAGATGAGGCAAATATTCTGCATTTGCGGTTGACTGGATAGGTTTGTCCAGAATTGAAATATCTGGAATTGGACCCTTTTCTTTACAATTTCTCCTCACTTATTTGAGGTGTAAGTGACGTCGGATTTTATTTCTGATAAGGGTTTTTCCGTTGAGAAAAACAAGAGAAAGGAGGAGGAGCTTCCAGCTTTATTGTTCAAGATATGTGACATAAACTCTCTGTTGGTTGATAGAAAGTAGCATGTGCATACACTTACTGAAGCAAATGGGATTGACCATGTACCTTGGGGAATGTTGGATAGTCTGTTTCTGCAAATTAGTACTCCTACTATACGATGGAAGAGAAATGGTTTCTTCTTCGATTGCTTTCTGACTTCTGTGACCTATACCCTCCTTGTAAGCGGATTTGGATATACAGAGGATCTAACACAGGTCAGTACATGATAATTGGACGGCTATCATGTGGCAGCTTACTAAGTATCATTAGCTGATGGATTGTTTCCCTTATACTATAGCTGTTGTCAGATGAAAGATTCACCTTTTGTCCAGAATTTTTTTTTTCTCTTTTTTCACTATATGGAACAGATATATGTATAATGAGAAGCTTTTTATTCAGTTTATGAGCTTGACTGCCTAAACTTGGATGTCAATAAGAGGCTCTAGCAGATATGTAAAGTTACTCCTGTCCTGTTCGTTTTAAACATCCATGTTAGTTGTCATTAAACATAGTTCTAAATCCACCTTTTTTCATATGAAAGTTTTATATAGATATCTCTACTGTTGAGTGTTGAATACCATAAACAGAGATAAAAGGAAACCCAGCAACATAGTTTTCTAATTTATGGTGGTAAATACATCTCTGGAACCACTTGCAGGTCTGATCTTGAAGCTGTCTTGACTGCAGTTCTCGGAAATATATCTTCTCATGAGAGCTATCAATCTGAACCTGGTTCTGAGAGGGAAATTCTCGACATTTTCCTCAATGCTGCAAATTTAACAACGGATGGTAAAGAAGGCGCTGACAGTTCTATATCCTTTGAGGAATTTAGAAACTGGTGTGCCCGTCTTCCATCAGTAAGGAAGTTCCTTGGAAGTCTGCTGTCTCCACGTGATTCATCAGGTTTATGTTTTACAGTCATCTTGTGCTTTTCTAATCCTGTATTTTCAATTTCCTGTCATTTGTTTCTCAAAGAGGAATATTTTCCTACATATTGGACATTGCTTACTGGCTGAATTTTAGTGGGCTTAAATTTTGGATTTTCTATATGGTTATCATTACTTCTATACACATAATGTTGACTTTGCACCCGCAAGGGTAACCGAGTTGGGTTAGCAAGTGATTTCCCACATGGGAGACTAGGGTTCAAACCCCCTTGCCAACAACCTTCTCAGTTTGAGCCTGTCATACAGTGCTTGCCTAGTGCAGTTTACCTCTCCTGTGTGGTTTGCAGGCTATTCCATCAGGAGCAGGGTTTACCCAGAGCGCACCCGAAGGGTAGCGGCTGCGGGTTCCCTTGTCATTAAAAAAAAT
The DNA here is from genome assembly GCA_037355625.1 of Petunia x hybrida. NCBI lineage: Eukaryota > Viridiplantae > Streptophyta > Magnoliopsida > Solanales > Solanaceae > Petunia > Petunia x hybrida. Next base: position 1,026,189 of record JBBBVM010000676.1, read on the forward strand.
GCTGCCCTGTTAAATATGCCAGTTCTACAATCGGTGTAGTTGCTATTATGGGTATTCCCGTAACAGTGTATCTTTTCGGTCCGCCAGCACTTGTATGAGAGGAAAAAACTGGGATCACTGGGGATGAGGCTAATACATGAGGCTGGTATGAATCTCTGCGGCATCATGGTCGATGAATAGGAATTAGGTCATACTGGTTTGGATGTATTTTTCTCACTCTCTGAAAGAATGGAATTACTCATGTAGGAAGTGGTGTGAAGCTTACTGACCTGGAGAAGAATTAAGGATATGTTCATCGCCATGCTTTCCTAAGCTTGTGAAAGAGTCCCCAAATATGTCTTCCTGTTCTTTTGTAGCCATATACCCTGGGACGGAAACTTCACGGCTTCACCTGTTTCACAATGGGTTTTTATGTAATAGGGCCATTACTCTTTGACACAGTAAAATATAGTACTTTTAAGGGATGTTGTTATAGACCACACAGCCCAACCCAAAAGACTAGTCTATTAGATGGGAGAGCTCGATAGCCTATAAACTCATTAGCATTTCTATTTTCAGTCAATAAGGGACAATTGGCACACAACAATTGCCCCCACTTGAGGATCAACGACCTCGTTAACGTCACCACTCTGAGTCGTGGCTTCAAGGTCGATCTGATACCAATAGTTATAGACTAAAGCACAAAGCTCAACGTAAAAGACTAGTCTACTAAGTGCTAGGTGGGAGAACTCATTTAGCCTATAAACCCATTAGCATTTCCTTTTTAATCAATGAGGGACAATTGGAACACAACAGATGTGCAAAGTTCGATAGTTATCTTGCCACTATACTTTCTGTAGTTGAGTAAAGGGAGTGAAATCTTGGTATAGGTTACGATTACTGCTTTATGGTATCATATAGTACCTTATACATAGATTTAAAACGTGCTTGCAAAATAAAGGGAGGAGGACTTTTCCAGAGCCATTCTTGTGCATTTTCATGTTACTTTTTCTTCCCTATAAAGTACTCTGTCATGCTTTTGTTTACTCTGTCTATGCCAATTTCACAAAAGATAGCTGCTCTAAAGTCCACATGAAAGAGGGTTGCGGTAGGTTGACTGCCAGGATAAAAGTAGTATGCAACTCTTATGATCTGAAAACTTGGACATAAAGGATTCATATAGCTAACAGCTGACTAATTTGGGGTTATTGATGTGATGTTTTCTTTGTCCAAGAACCTTGTAACTATGTCAGCGGCAAGATATTTATAACCTTTCGTGTTCCGACTCCACTTCCATCTTTTTACTAGTAATCATCTCTTCCCTCCATTCCCCAGCCCCATGTACGCCGTGCTGTTGTTCCATTGTTCTTGACTTGCTCTCTAAAATTCTGTTTCATTTTTTCTATTTTATGGAAGTTCCTTTATATAATTATTTTGTTGATTAGTAAATGATTTTTAGATATTGCACCAAGAAGGTGCTAATATGTAGGGCATAAGCAAACCTCAGATCCGTTTTCTCCGTATGGAGTCCAAGAAATTCACGAAAGTTTACATCATGGCCTGCTTGTAGGTTACACCACTAAATTAATGAATGTAACATTCCACTTATGAAATTATGCTGTGAGGCCATTTCAAATTCAACTATCTCCTTCCACACACACCAAAAAAAATAAAAAATATTATTGGGACACTGCTTGAATGTGTTTGATTGCTTCCCGCAAGTCAATCATTTCCGCTTGAAACAGCAGACTTAAGATTTCAGATGCTGTCTATATGCCTTTTCTCCAACTAAGCAATTTGAAACAGTATTAAATTAGATTGTTTTTTAAACATCCAATGAAGAAAACCAGTCATAAGAAAAGAAAAAAGATATTAAATAGCTTACACTTAGTTGCGCATGGCCATACATGTAGCATTCTTTTATTAGCGTCTCGTCAATGTGTTCTACTATTGCGGTGAATTTTCTTATAATTCAAAAGTATCTTACTTATGGTACATCATGTTCTTTAAAGTACTTAGAAAATGATTCAGTGGCTTAGCAACAGTTATCTACCAAATATGTCCAACTATCTATACAATAAGGAAATCTCTCTTTACTCCAAAGAATACGTACTGTAAAAACGACGTAGTCATGCTTCTTATATCATTCTCACTTTTCCGCAATCTCCTATGGACTGCTGTTTCTACAACATAATGGTAATTTTGTCCTGATTGCTAGTTAGAGGACAAGTGTGAGTTCATTTTGGGTTGCACCACCTTGAGGCTTGGTCAATCAAATCCAAAGTTTTGTTATCATCCCAGAAGAGAGTGGTCTCAGGTTTTGACTTTTCTCTTTTATGCCCTTGTAGTTTTAGAATTAAGTTGACATAAATAATTTGTTGTTTTTATAGATTACTTACCTTAACCTATATCTTTTTTTTTTTTTCGTGCCGTGCTGCTTGTTTGGGATATATCTGACTCGTGTTTACACGGTCAGGGTGCTATATGGAGTATAAACTTTTTATCACGTAATAGACTGCAAGGAGGTGATATGGATTGTCACGGTTTGATCCCAACTTCCTGGGGACTGAGAGACAGTAGTAGTATTGTTGTTCACCATGAAATGAAAGATCAAATTCAGTTTGCTTTCATCATAATAACTTCTGATAGTCTACTACTCCTATCTCTCTGCTTATGTTAAATATTTTCTTCACTTACACAGTCAGTATGCTAATGCGATACACATATACTAAACCACTCACCCACCCCACAAACCCAGCATTTACTAACCTATTATTTCTTTTGGCAGGCTCTCAAATTCCTATGCTAATATACCCAGACAATATTGATCCTTCTATATTATTGTTAAGGAAGGAATATGCTTGGCATATGGGGGGAGCCCTCCAGCACGAAGAGCTACATGAGTGGAAACTTTTGTATCACAGTACAGTCCATGGTCTAAGTTTCAATACATTCCTGGGGAACATTTCGTGAGTGGCTTCTTTCTGTATTAGAAACAATCTTCTCTTTTGATGATCGACGTTCGGTATCTCTGACCTCATTAAGTCTTTAAATGAGCTATTTGTAAAAAATTCTATTTGGTAATCATCTTGCTTCCATCATTACTTAGTGCATGACAGAAAGCATTTCTCAGCTGATCAGATCACAGAAATATTATTATCTCTCAGTTAAACCTAGTTTCAAACATCCACTTGCCCAACTTGCTAATTAGATGCCATTTTTTACAGTTTGAAGAGTAATTGTGGTGAGATCAGCTGCAAAGTTTACATAGATATCTTTAGTTCGGACTTCAGTGGACTTTGAAATCTCAAGTTAGTATATATATGCATTTCTCCAATAGGTTCCATCCAAAATTAATGCATTTTATAATTGTAACTGCTTCACTTCGGAAGGTATTTTCCAGTTACATTAATATATGAGTGGAGTAAGTGTTATAGTATTCACAATCCATCCTCTCAGAAGCTGTAACATCTATGGATGGTGGTGATAGGGCATTTCACATTTCTCATGGTCCACAGCACTCTTTGAGGTCCGCCACCCTCATCCACCCCTACTCTGTTGTGGGTGGAGCCTTCCTTACTCAGACCCTCCAGAGGCATTTCTGCACCCTCCCATGGGCCATTTGGCCTCGATAAGTTTCAAGAATCACTGAATATTTTCTTCATAAGTATGCATAAACTTAGTCTTGAACCCAACCAAGAAGCTAATAAGGTGTCTATAACACCACAAGTAGAACCAAGGATGATTTGAGAATTAGCTGTTAAAGACTTGCATTGGCTATTGACAAAGCCTGACAAACTGAAGCCTGACAAAATTGTTGTTGGTAAACTGAAGCTACTGAAAAAGGACATCAAGAGTTGGAACAAAAATGTTTTTGGGAGATTGGAGGACAGCAAAGCTAAAGCTCTAAGGAGATTGGAGGAACTTGATGATGCAAGCACACAAAGACCTACAGTTGATGATCTCTCTTCGGAAAGAGAGGAAATCCTTAAAGAGCTTGCAACTATTGCAGATACAGAGGAGATTTCTTGGAGGCAAAAGGCAAGGTGCCTTTGGATTCAGAAAGGAGATAAGAATACCAAATATTTTCATAAAATTGCCACTGCCCACAAAAGATATAACTGCATTGACAAGTTAGAGATCAATGGGACACTTGAAGAAAATGCTGACGAAATAAAAAATAACATTCATTTAGCTGCACGAATCCTATCTCAGCACACCATATTGCATGTAGCCTGGTTTCTTGTAGTAGCTGGTGGATAAATCTTGGTTGCACTTTGATGCATAATGCTCTTACTTTTTCATCTCCTCCATGTTTGGGCCATTTTGTGAGCCAAGTGTAACACTTTTTTATCCAAGTATTAACTCCAAACTTGAACTGCAGAAATGACAAAGGACCAACTTTATTGATAATGAAAGACAAAGAAGGCTATATTTATGGGGGTTATGCTTCTCAGCCATGGGAGAGACATGCAGACTTTTATGGGGACATGAAGTCTTTCCTGTTCCAGCTATACCCAAAGGCATCGGTTTTCCGTCCTACTGGAGCAAACTCTAATATACAGTGGGTACGTATCCGAACCTTGTGACACCATCTAAATTTATCCATTTTAGATGTCGAGAAATAATGGATCTGCTAGGTATCATTGCTGAAGGTTTTTAGATCAATAATATCCTTGCATTTCCAGTACAAAAGGAGAAGGTATCATTTCAGAATGCCTGTTCTTGTTTGAAACTATAAAGTTCATTCAACTCTATAAAACTTCATGTTTCCTACTCTCCTGGGCTCTTCATTTCTCATTCTCCCATCCGTTGCTACTAGTTACTACACCGATCGCCCTAGAATAGTAAGCTATAATCCGACTGTTTGTCAAGCAGCACCAGGATCCTTGATGGATTTTGGGCTTTTGTAGCCTGGGGTCAGTCATTCTTCTCCTGCCTTCTGAGAATGTATTACAATTGTGCAAGTTCCCTCAGTATAGGGGTAGTGATTTTCCTGATTCATGTAAATTCCTTTCGCCTGGGTGCTTTAGATGCTGTAACAATAAATACTTTCCAACTGGACTTTTATTTTATCGACTATTGAACTATAAGATGTTTAAGCTCTTATCTTTGGGCAGTGTGCTATAAACTTCAGTTCTGAGAGCATCCCCAATGGCATTGGTTTTGGAGGACGAGTGAACCACTTTGGCTTGTTCATCTCAGCTAACTTTGACCAGGGCCATACTTTCACCTGCACTACCTTTGGCAGTCCTAGCTTGTCAAAGACCCAGAAAGTCATTCCAGAAGTGATAGAATGCTGGGGCGTTGCAATAAAACGAGCTCAAGAAGATGATCAGGATCAAGTTAGAGGTACTGTGTTAGAAAGATTTAAAGAGGATCGACATATGCTTAACATGGTTGGACTTGCAAATTCAAGTTAGTGATGTGCCTGAGCCTACTCAGACTTATCTGATCTGATATTGAGGCACTTGCTGTGTTTACTCCTCCTCTTGCTGCTTGGCTCACTTAGCATGATTGAGAGTTTACTTGAATGTAATTTAATAATGCGTTCTGCTATTACAGTGAAGGGTGCGTAGAAAATGAATATCAGCAATACTCGCTCTTCTTCAGTTGCTTTCGGCAGTTGCCTTGTACAGTTATATACTTATATTGTTACCCAAGTAGTTGGTTGAGGGATTGATGTGTAAAAGAGGAGCAAAGAACTTTTGCTGTGGTTATGATTTGATGTATGTGATGTATTCAACATCCAAATACCTGAGCTGAAGAGTGATAGTGTTTGTGGAATTTTCGGCAACATCAAATCTTCATTCGAGTAACATTCAGTTTGTTGCACTTGGTGCACCTTCGTAAGACACTAGAGGGGGTGAATAGTGTCCTTACCCGATTTACGAATTCTAAAACTCGCTTTTGACTTTCTGCGCCTAACTCACAAAGAACCAGGTTCCTTGCAAGTTTCACCTATCTCTGAACCTACACAAATTGCGGAAACGTAAAGAACACAGAGATTTTTACGTGGAAAAATCCTTGCTCAAGGGATAAAAAACCACGACCCAAACTCTTGGGATTTCAACTCTTCCACTAAAGGAAAACCCGAGCAAAGTTTAGACTACAACGTAATGTAATCAAGGAACTAGAACCCCTAGTACCTAGAACCTTCCAAGTCACACGTTAGCTGGTAAGGTTACCTCTACTTAACCTCAAAAAGTAATCTCTACTATATGCTTCTAAACAAGCGAATAGATTACAACTCAATAGCCTATAACAAAGAAACTAAAACAACAGACTTATCTATGAAACTGCTCCTTCGTAAGGTTCTGCTGCTCAGCCTTTGTTCTTGCACACAAAGCTTCTCACGATCCGACTGTACTTGATATGCTCTGTTGAGATGTCTTTTGTGCGTACAGATTCTGGCCAAATTAACTTGTATATATAGGAATTAGACTTAGCCGGATCTAACTAAGTTTAGGAATCCTTTTCCTCTTTGAAGTCAGTTTAAACAAGGTTACCCATATTTCCTTATCTAAAACCTAAGTTAATTTGCCTTATGTTCCAATCCATTGTCGTTTAGGAACCGCGTCCTTCTCAGCACCGCCTCTAGCTTCTTCTACTTCCGGTAGGATTGGAACTTTGACTCCAGCCGTTCTCTTCTTTCCTTTTTCAACTCTGACTTGACCATCTCGTTGAACAACTGGTCTTCTCAAATCAACTGTGAACCTTTTCATGGTCCACTTAGCACCAGGTCCTTTGTCATCTTCAAAACTCATCCTTCAACAAATTCCTCCTTTTTGATGATGGCAAACCATGTTGTCTCACCGAGGGTTTATACTCTCAAGAACCCGTAAAAATCAAACACTAACCACGAACCAGGGTAATAACAGTTAGGCGAAAATAGGTCATAATCATACAACGGACTAACATACAACTAACTTCCCCCTTTTGGCATCATCGAAAAGTTTCACAGTTGTCAGAACCTGCTCAACTTAAATTAAGTCTAGTTGACTCTAGTGCCAAAGGCAGCAAGCCAACCTTTAATTGGCAGGAACCTGTTTCAGACAAAAAATACTAGTAGATAGGATATTTATATCAACATACGTGCCAAACCGGCTTAAACATCCAAAGCAGCATTCAAATATTACAAACCAAAATATAAGATTGTCTTAAAACAGGCCAAATAAAAAGAACCAGGAGGGAACTAGGGAAAGGAACTGGTTCAGAATTGGGGAATATCAGGGATGTTAAAGTGAGCAAGCAACAAGGCGAGGTGACGCGAGTTTCCTTCTCTTTCACGCTCCAGCTCTGCATTCAGCCTTGTGTTTTCAGCATTCATCCAGGCCAGCTCATCATTTTGCCTTTCAAGCTGCCTCCTGAACCCCTTAATTCTCATGTCTACTCTGTTGTTCCTTCTTTCCTCAACATCATCCTCCATATGCTCTGGTTAATCAGCAGGTTCACCATCCAACACATAGTCACAGGACTTTAGAATGTTCCTCCCAAATAAGTCATTGTGGTTCGGCTCAGTCCACTTACCAGCAGGCACCCCAAAGAAATCAAATACCTTCCCCAGAAGAAACCCATAGACCAGCGCATGTTTGCCTAACCCCATATCAGCTACTCTACCAATGTGCTTGATCATCAATTCAGGCAGATTAATACGAACCTCTCGATCTAGCAGGTCCATATAGGTCATCTCCAGAAAGTTGGCCTTACTCCTCCTCTCTGACCTCTGCAACTGGTTCTTCAGCACAAATTCAAAAAGCAACTGGTAGAAGGGTTGCATTGCCTACTTCTTAACTTGTGTAGCCCTTGCCAGTCTAGGTCTCCCTGCAAATTTTTGGGTCACCTCCAAAGCAGACACATCATCTCCTCTAGCCGGCCACGAGTTCCTCATGTACTCGCTGTAGCCCTGAGAGGGAACACCCAAAATCTCACCCAGTTCCACACTATCAAACTGGATTACCAGCCCCTTGACTATGGTTGTCACAATACCTTCACTCACTGTGCAATTGGAATAAAATTCTCGAACCTCTTGCTCCCTCAACTGTCTAGCACCATCACTGAATAGGTTCAACCAACCTTGGGCTCTCAACTTAGCACCAAATTGAGTCATACCCTCTAGCTCCAGGTCAGTTAGAACTTTACCCTTCACCATTGGTAGACCTCTAAAGTAGGCCACCCTCCTCTTCTTGTCTTCTTTATCATCACCAATCATCAACTTTGATTTGGAACCTCTCCTGTGAACCTCAGGTTCCTCCACAATCTTCTCCTGCTGCTCTCTCACAGAACCACGAGTCCCAAATCTTCTCACATGACTCCCTGTTTTTCTACTACTTTCTCCCATACCCTCTGCATCTCCAGAACTTCCCATTTTGGAACTACCTACAAATTCTCCTCCCTTTACTAGCCTTCTTTTTTCAAAGTTTGTTTTTGTTCCTAAACCACCGGCCTCTTTCCCAATCTCCTCTGTTCCTCTACCACCACAACATCAGTCCCACTAGAGGAACCTTCACTAGCTTGAGGAGTGGGATTGGGCTCAGGCAACACAACATCTAAAGGCTCAGTAAAACCTACACCTTCTACATTCTCTTCCACATAATCATCAATATCTCTCAGATCTGCGTCATCACCTGCTACAGAACCAGAGAACGAACCAGGTTCTTTCTCAAGTTCCTTAGCAGGTTCAGCAGATTTTCCTTCTCCCTTGTCACTAACGGTCTTTTCTACCATATGAACTGTCTCAGGAACAGGTTCCTCAACAGTTTTCTCAGTTTCTTTAGTAACAACAACATCAACCTCTGTTTCAACGACATTTTCAATATTCTCTACAACTACCTCATCCTTCTCTCCAACTACAGACATAACAGGCTCTACTAAATCGACAGGCACAGTAGGTAAACTAGTATCGACGATCATAGTACCAATAGGAGAACTAGGGTTTACCTTTTCAGTTTCTTGGACGATTTCTTGAGTCGCTTCAATGATCCCTTCCTCCGTACCAGTTTCTGGAACACTTTCCCCTTACTAGTTGCTTCCTCCGACAACTTCTTCTGTCTCAATTTTGCAAACTTCCTCGCCATAGCCACAGAACGACTCGCGGCTAGTTGCTTTGCCTTTGATTTAGTTTAGATAATTTGAGTTTTAGAGAAGAGAGTTGAGAGTCTACTTTGGAACTGGTCGACATTTTGTTTTACAGAGGATTGTGTTTTTAGAGAGAGAAAATATTTTGAGAGAGTGTAAAATTTTCCAACCGACAGAAACAATGTCTTTGATCAAGTAGTGGAATAATGAAGGGTAGGTTTATCGGGAAGGGGAACCGGTTGATGGGATACGAAAAAGCTGCTTTTCATTATGACGTATAGGAGCTGACGCCATCATGGTTCAAAGAATTTAAATTTTAAAAGCTCACACTAATCCGGAGCCAAGTGAGGGTGATTGGTATAATCACCTAATTTTGGCACGGAAATTCAAAAATAGCTTGAAATAGCTCAAAATAGTCGAGCTAAATTTCTAAGATTTTCGCCGAATTTTAGTCTTTTATTTTAGCTAAAATTAAATGAAAAAAATAAAAAATTAATGAAAATACTTGTTATGTGTTTAATTATAATTTTATATTTTAATGGTGGTAATATTGCAATTGGTGTAGTCTTAAGTCTAGTTAATACTTTGAATATTTTGGACATTTAGTGGCCATTTGTTAAACCAAAAAACTAAAAAAAAGAAGAAGAACTAATTGGCCCAATCCACTAGTTGACCCGACCGAAATCACCTATAATCTCCAAATTTCCCCTAATTTCCCCATTATTCCAAAACAAGTGATCTGAACTAAGGGAAACACTGGTGAAATTCCGAGCACCGTTGGCTCCGCCGTCGACCACCATACTCCGGCCAAAATAATGTATCACCAGACTCCCCGTGACCCCCTCTTTCCGAATATGGTGTCAATTTCTCAAATTTCTCTACCATTTGGTGTGGATCGAGACTTCAAAGAATGAATCCGAAACTTCTCCGGCGACGATGAGTTTTCCAGTCAATGATTACATCAAGGGAATCGCTTTAAGCTCCTCTATACATTTCTAAAGGTATTTTCCCTAAAGAAACCCCTACATTTCTCTGTTTTGCCTCGCTGCCCGTTTCTCTTTGTTTGCCGTGGTTTGTTGATGAGATTCAGAGGTGTTGGCAATGATGTGATTGTAGTGGGACTAGTGTCGTAGTAGTGGTAGCAGTAGTACATGGGAAGCTAGGGCAGGGGTAGTATTGAATTGTTGTTTGGTGGTTCAGTGGTGTCGACACTACGATGGTGATAATGATGACTCAATTAACAGTGGAGGTGATACTGTGTGATGAATTTGCGAGGCAGTGATGACTGGCGATTTCGGGGCTGTGATGTTACTGATTGGCGAGGCTGTGATGCTTGTGTATCGTCGAGGCAGTGGCGGAGACGCTGAAACAATGATGTTGATGCTTTGTTAAGGGCAGTGGTCGTAGTGGATTATGGTTTGGTTGTCCGTGATGATGTTCGTAATGCTATGAAGCTATAAGTGAGGCAGTTTTAGATTGAACGACGGGGTTTGGGATTGGCTTTGGGTTTTCCTGTTGCTATGTGATGGTGTTGTGGGTGCTATGTGATGACTGGTATTCCAAGGGCTACTCGTAGTGATGACGTGACTGCAACGATGGAGGTGACGCAGCAGCTACAATGTGAACAAGGCATTAATGGCGTCAAGGAGGGGGCTATTTCAGTACTATCCGAGGCAACCGTGAGGCAGCGATGGCGACTAGCTCGAAGCCGGTTAGATTGAAGTGAACCCCTTACCTTTCTACCTTTTGTTTATCAATCTGTTTCTATAATTCTAGAGTTTTTAATGTTAAGAAAGATGTTGTCGCTTATGTATGTTTGCAATCCTGTTCGATGAAAGTTTATTTCTTCAATACATGGTTTATTTCTTCAAGATGATAGATGTATGGATGTTTGACTGTTTATATTCTCAAATCAAAGAAAGAAATGACCAATGGTTCATTACTGAGTTGTTCTGCCTAGGATTTGTATTTGGTCATGAGTTCATGTGTTGTCTTGATTTGTTTGCAGCACGTAAGTTTGGAGCATGTGTGTGTATCCGTCATGTGTGCTATTATTCTCAGGCTGTAGTTTAGTCATAGTAAAAGAGGAACTCCTTAGTTTTGTTCATGAGATATGTTTGGCTTTGGGTTTGTTTTGACTTGGAATTTGAGTGTCTGATTCCTGATATCCATTTGTTTTGAGTTAAGTAGTTGTTTAGTTCAAATTTGCTGCTAAAAGTCTGGGATTGCTTGGGAGTCCAGGGAGTCATTATTGACTATTTTTGGACTCAAATTTCTTCAATTGACTCATGGGATGGGTTGTTAGCTAGAAAATTAGGTTGGGATCTTTAGAGGCCATTAGGTAAGTTAGAAGTTGGTTTGTTTTGCTTTAAGCTTAATGTTTAGCCTTAGTTTAATGTCAAATAAAAATCTGAGTTTGGAAAAGATAGGAAAAAGAGGTCAAATAGTGGGACAAAAGTGAAAGCCAAAAGTGGAATGGTTTCAGCCCTTTTTTGGGTTGGTGTATGCTAAACATAGAAAGGGTAATTGGCATTGAATGCCTTGTCTCTTGTGACACACCACCCCAGCTGTTCCCTACTCCTTTTTCAGCTATAAGGGAGTGTTTTACTCCCTTATGACACACGGAGACACACACGAGAATCAGGAGAGAGATCTGGGAAACACATTCACAACTCTCAAAACTTGAGAGAAAGTTAGATCTGAGAGAGCAAAAAATAAACAAATAGAGGAAGGAGAGTAAAAATCAGAGAGAGGTGTGAGTTAGTTTTCATTAAGAGTTAGACTTAGAGGCTGTTTTGAAGGTCTGTTTGCTGCTGGATTGTGTTGTAATTTGCTAAGTTCACGGAATTTTGGGGCTGGTGAAGCCATCTTTGTTGTGCCATTAGCAACTTCATTTTGCTAGGTAAATTTTCCCTACCTTTGTTATCATTTTGTATAAGATGTAAGTGGTTCTTTAAAGGTCCAAAATATGATGTACTCATGCTGCTCTTATGTTGGACACAAGGTTGAAGTTGAGATTTTGGTTTTGAGTTTGGCTTGTCTGAGATTGTAACTTGGGCCAAGCAAGTTGTCTTGTTCATTTATTTTGCTAGATTTGTTTATTTTAACATGTGATTACCTGTTCAAGTAATGAATATATAAACGAGATAGGCAAATTTAGGATAAACTTTGAACTTGAAATAAATTAGATGTGAGAGTACTTTAGCTGTGCAAATGGAATGCAAATATGAAAATATTAGGCAGATTTTAGGAAATTGATTAAAACTAGAAAAAGTGATAACGTGCGAATTTTGTGTGAACTCGGCTGTTGAAATTAAAAGCAGGATTGGGACATTTGGTGCAAATATTTAAAGTAAAAAACATGATTTGTAGAAAATGATTTGTGCTATCTGGATTTGTAACAGAAACTGTGCGAATTCGTAGATAAGATCAGGCAAGTGGATAGGCCGATTAAAACTGAATTAAATAATAATTATTGTTCACTTGAAATTCATTTAAGTCAAGAGATTTCGAACGGGCGAAGTGTCTGCACGATGTAATTGGCTTAAGTCGAAAGATTTCGGACGAGTGAAGTTCTCGCGCGATTATATTCGATTGGAGTTTCAATTATCAAACGATAAAATTAATAATAAATCGAAGCGTAACAAATCAAGGCAAAACATAACAAACAATTTCAAAAGAGTCGAAATGCGTCAACAAAAGCAACTGTGCTTGGCACAGGACTCGAGGGTGCCTAACACCTTCCCTCGAGTCAACTGAGATCCTTACTCGGAAATCTGACGCAGACCACTAAACGAGTCATAGGTGTTCTAGGTACACCTCTTTGGTGACTTGGCACACCTTTAACTTGTCAAGTGGCGACTCCAATAATCTCTAATAATCTGTGTACCTTAGTAACACCGTCACAGACCTTTTAAATACTTATAATTTTCTTTTTTAAGCTAAAAAAAGGGTCGTGACAATTTGTAACAAATTAGGCCACGTAAGACAACATTATATTCAGTAAGTAACATAGAATGTGTACCTGAAAATCCATGCACCAGTTTCTTCAACAATATCCTTTATTTTAGATTCGCTAGTATCTAAGTCATGACAACAGGTTCCAAATAGGTTAGCAAGCAAAACAATTAAGTTTTCATATGTAGAATCAACTAGGCGAGTTAAGCTAAATAAAACAAGGAAACTTCACTAGCCAATCATTGGGAGAACCAGGTGCTGCTTCGTTCACTGTATCTTGGTCATCTCTAGCTCAAGCATGTTCTTTTCAAATTGTACCCTGTTCAATGCCTTAGTGAAGATATTAGCAATTTGATCCTCAGTCTTGCAAAAGTTCATAGTAATTAGACTTTTCTGAACATTGTCCCTTAGAAAGTGATGCCTAATATCAATATGCTTTGTTCTCTTGTGTTGGACCGGGTTCTTGGCAATATTGACTGCACTGATATTGTCACAAAAGATCGAAACCGGTCCACACTCGATTCCAAAGTCCTCCAGCTGCTGCTTGATCCATAATAACTGTGAACAACGTAAGGCAGCTGCTCCATATTCAGCTTCAGCTGTGGATAATGCAACTGGATTTTTTTTCTTTGTAGCCCATGAAACTAAACAAGGACCTAGGAAGTGTGCCATCCCAGATGTACTTTTCCTATCAACCAAGTGACCAACATAGTCAGCATCTGCATACTCAATTAGATCAAAACTTCCACCTTTTGGGTACCATAAGCCAAGATCTTGAGTTCCTTTCAAATATCTCAAGATTCTCTTGACTGCAGTTAAGTGTGACTCCTTTGGTTTTGACTGGAACTTTGCGCACAATCCCACACTATAAACAATATCTGGACGACCTGCAGTTAAATACATCAAAGAACCAATCATTCATCTGTACTTAGTTTCATCGATTGAAGCACCAGTTTCATCCAGATCTGTCTTTGTTCCAGGAGCAATGGGTGTGTTCATATCCTTAGCAGACTTTATATCATACTTCCTTAATAGCTCTTTGATGTACTTCTGCTGGTGGATCATTGTGCCTTCCTGAGATTGCTTGATTTGTAAGCCTAAGAAGAAATTTAGCTCACCCATCATACTCATCTCAAATTCACTTCCCATCAGGTCGGCAAACTCCTTGCAGAGGTTCTCATTAGTAGCACCGAAGGATGATGTCGTCTACATACACTTGAACAATCAGCAGGTCCTTGGCTTTCTTCCTTAAAAACAAAGTATTGTCTATCTTACCTCTTGTAAACCCATTCTTCAATAAGAACCCAGACAACCTTTCATACCAAGCCCTAGGAGCCTGTTTCAACTCATACAATGCCTTGTCAAGTTTGTAGACATGATCAGGAAACTCTGTACTTTCAAAGCCAGGTGGTTGAACCACATACACATCTTCATTCAAATAACCATTAAGGAATGAAATCTTCACATCCATTTGGTACAGCTTAAACTCCATGTAAGCCGCAAAAGAAATAAGCATCCTAATGGCCTCCATTCTAGCAATAGGTGCAAAGGTTTCATCATAATCGATTCCTTTTTCTTGACTATAACCTTGAACCACCAGTCTTGCCTTGTTCCTTGTCACTATGCCATGTTCATCCAGTTTGTTTCTAAATACCTATTTAGTACCAATGATGGACCTGTCCGTTGGTCGAGGGACCAGGTGCCATACCTTACTACGTTCAAACTGATGAAGTTCCTCTTGCATCGCAATCACCCAGTCTGGATCCTCAAGTGCTTCACGTACATTCTTTGGTTCTATTGAGGACAGAAATGCAAAGAATGCACAGAAGTTTTTCAAAGCTCTCCTAGTAACAACTCCAGTGTTTAGACCAGACATGAGGTTCTCCAGTGGATGAGAAATTTGATATCTCCAAGGTTTAGGCTGAATCTGCGGACTGTTGTTTCCAGGAGGATCTGAGCCGTCTAACTCTTCTTCATCTTGCTCTTCAGTTCCCCCTGTCTGATTGCCTTCTAGTTCCCCCGAGTTTGATCCTTATCCTCCTGATTACTTTTAACTCCATTCAAATTCTCAGGGTCTTCAGCAGGTTCATCTCTTGCAAGACCGATCCCCTGATCGTCATCTTCTTGTATGTTTGTAACACTTTCAGATTCATTATGCACACTTTCTTATACAGTCAAGGTCCTCTTGTTGAACACTTTATAAGCTTTACTTTGTGAAGAATATCCTAAGAAGATGGCTTCATCACTTCTAGTATCAAACTTCCCTAGAGGTTCTTTCCCATTGTTATGCACGAAACACTTGAATCCAAAAGCTCTGAGATGTGCAATATTAGGTTTCTTGCCTCTGATCAGCTCGTAGGGAGTTTTCTCTAGCGAAGGACGGATAGAACATCGATTCAGCAAGTAGCAAGCGGTGTTGACTGCTTCAGCCCAAAAATTCTTTGATAAACCGCTTGACAGCAACATTGTTCTAGCCATGTCTTCCAAGGACCTGTTCTTCCTTTCAACTACATCATTCTGCTGAGGGGTCCTTGGTGCAGAGAAGTTGTGATCCATACCATGTTTGTTACAATATTCAGCAAACTTAGCATTCTCAAATTCTGTACCATGGTCGGACCTTATACTCACTAGTTGAAGCCCCAGTTTCTTTTGATTGACTCTGACCCAGTCCTCGAACATATCATATGCTTCATCTTTAGATTTGAGGAACAAAGTCCATGTGTATCTGGAGTAGTCATCAACTATTACCATTACGAATCTCTTACCTCCTCTGCTCCTTACCCTCATTGGTCCACACAAGTCCATGTGAACCAGCTCAAGTGGTTTAGAAGTACTAACCACTTTCTTTGACTTAAATGAAGATCTTACATGTTTCCCCCTCACACAAGCATCACAAATCTTGATTTCATTGAGCCTCTTGCTTGACATTCCACGAACCAGGTCCTTTGACACCAACTTATTCAACTGAGTCAAGCTTGCATGTCCTAGTCTCTTGTGCCACAACTGACTATCATTCTCCAGCACATTCAGACAAATCAAATTATTTTCAGGAAGAGACCCTAATGTAGCCTTGTACACATTATTAGCTCGTTTTCCTTCCATTATCACTTCACCAGTATACAGGTTCTTCACAGTGCAACCTACAGATGTGAAACTCACTGAGTTTCCTCTATTACATAGTTGAGAGATACTTAGAAGATTGTGCTTCAATCCATCCACACAGAGTACATTGTCAATAGCATGATTGAGGGATCTCCCAACTTTTCCAATACCAACAATTTCACCGATCTTGCCTCCTCCAAAAGCCACACTACCCCCTTGAAACGCTGCGAGTGAGAGAAAGTTTCTTCTATCTCCTGTCATGTGCCTGGAACACCCACTATCACGAATCCAGCTTGGGTTGTTCCATCTCACTCCAGCCTCAGGTGTATCATCAATTGAAGGTTCATTATCAGCCATTAGTGCCAAAGGAGAATCATCTCCTGGTTCTTCTTCTTCTTCTTCTTCTTCTTCTTCTTCTTCTTCTTCTTCTTCTTCTTCTTCTTCTTCTTCTTCTTCTTTCGCTTTCAGAAGGTCCCCATGTTGCATAGAACGCCTCTTTCTTTTTCCTCCTTAATGCTCTGAAGTTGGGAGGACGTTTGTTCTTCTTAGGTTCATTCTCCTTTGAAGCCCCATACCTTTTCCACTCAATATCCCACACTGGGCAGTCCTTTATAGCATGATCCTTCTTGTTACACTTAAAACACCCTGAGTAGTCAGGATTTTCAGTTATGTTGTTCTTGGCGAGAGTGGCTTTGGTTCTTCTTCTTTCGAAGGGCTAAGGTTTTTCGTACTGCATTGACCAAGGCATCTCATGCTCAGATACTTCATACTTAGAACCTCCAGTTGCCTCTAGAGCTAGGTTCTTCTCCTTCTTGGGTTCCACCTTCATCCTTGATTGTTTTATAAGCTCATGGGTATTCAGACTACCAACGAGTTCATGTAGCTCAATCTTGTCCAGTTCCTTGGACTCAATGATATCTGTAACCTTTGATTCCCATGAATCAGGTAGAATCCTGATCACTTTTTCAACCAAATCTTTATTAGTTAGAACCATACCTAGTGACTTCATCTCGTTTGTTATGATTGTGAACCTGGTCCTCATATCCTGGATGGACTCAGATTCATCCATAGCAAACAACTCAAACTTTCTTTTCAGCATCTGGATCCTTGACTTCTTTACACGTGAAGTTCCTTCATGAGCAATTTGTAGAGCATCCTAAATTTCTTTGGTAGTCTTGTATAAAGAAACTCTGTTGTATTCATCAAGACCAAGTCCACATATGATGAGCCTCTTAGCTTTTGCATTCTTCTCCACCATCTTGAAATCAGCATCAGTATACTCAGATATCTCTTTGGGAACAGTTTGCTGATTGGGTGGCTGTCCAACAGTTTTGCTTGGAATAGGAGGTCCATCCTTAGTAATGATCCATAGCTGAAAGTCTTCAGCTTGAATAAAGTCTTCCATTCTGCCTTTCCACCATCCATAGTATTGGCCATTGAATTGAGGAGGCCTGTTGACAGATTGTCCTTCGGTGATTATCGGTGGTGCACTCATTGTTCAGATCCTTCTCAAGATGTTAATCTTTCTTCGAGAGAATCTGCTCTGATACCACTTGCTGCACTTGGTGCACCTTCGTAAGACACTAGAGGGGGTGAATAGTGTCCTTACCCGATTTACGAATTCTAAAACTCGCTTTTGACTTTCTGCGCCTAACTCACAAAGAACCAGGTTCCTTGCAAGTTTCACCTATCTCTAAACCTACACAAATTGCGGAAACGTAAAGAACACAGAGATTTTTACGTGGAAAAATCCTTGCTCAAGGGATAAAAAACCACGACCCAAACTCTTGGGATTTCAACTCTTCCACTAAAGGAAAACCCGAGCAAGTTTTAGACTACAACGTAATGTAATCAAGGAACTAGAACCCCTAGTACCTAGAACCTTCCAAGTCACACGTTAGCTGGTAAGGTTACCTCTACTTAACCTCAAAAAGTAATCTCTACTATATGCTTCTAAACAAGCGAATAGATTACAACTCAATAGCCTATAACAAAGAAACTAAAACAACAGACTTATCTATGAAACTGCTCCTTCGTAAGGTTCTGCTGCTCAGCCTTTGTTCTTGCACACAAAGCTTCTCACGATCCGACTGTACTTGATATGCTCTGTTGAGATGTCTTTTGTGCGTACAGATTCTGGCCAAATTAACTTGTATATATAGGAACTAGACTTAGCCGGATCCAACTAAGTTTAGGAATCCTTTTCCTCTTTGAAATCAGTTTAAATAAGGTTACCCATATTTCCTTATTTAAAACCTAAGTTAATTTGCCTTATGTTCCAATCCATTGTCGTTTAGGAACCGCGTCCTTCTCAGCACCGCCTCTAGCTTCTTCTACTTCCGGTAGCATTGGAACTTTGACTCCAGCCGTTCTCTTCTTTCCTTTTTCAACTCTGACTTGACCATCTCGTTGAACAGCTGGTCTTCTCAAATCAACTGTGAACCTTTTCATGGTCCACTTAGAACCAGGTCCTTTGTCATCTTCAAAACTCATCCTTCAACACAGTTGGATTAGATTCTGAGAAAACCTTTAATCTCTCGTTCTGCTTTTATTCTGTGGAATAGAACGAGTTCTTTCAACTCCCGTTTGGACATTTGTTTTTTTCGATTTTCTTCGCGAAAACATTGTTTATAGGATGCGACTGTTTTTAGGCGTTGTTTGAAGATGAGATTTTAAGTTAGAAAAAGTGGCATGGACCAATTTTTTCAGAAATTTGAATTTTCACTCACATGACTTCTCTCTTCTTTTTTTTTTTCCAAGTAATATGTATGTCCAATATAATTTCAACTTTCAACAGTTATTTTTCTAACTTTAGAAACTTATTTTTTCGAAGTTTCAGCCATTTTTGTCAAGTGCTACCGAGAATTTTATATAATAGTTTTGCTTTAAAGAAGGCCAAACTTTAGAAACCAGGAAGCATGTAACGTTCAGGTTACCAATAAAAATGAATGGGAAATGGTTTGTTGGGAGAAATGCCGCATGAAGCTGTAATTGACATTCTTCAGAAACTATCCAACTTCAAAGATGGATTACATGGACATGCAAAGAAAAGTGTTGTATCCTATGGAGCCTACTAGTTAAAGCCAACTCTAATCACCAATAAGCTACACAACTACGATCTTCCATAGATAGGTGAGAGCAGGATCTCTAGTTTATGTTGAAGAATATGCAGAAAATAGACATGTACATCTATATCCACATGCGTAACCATGGAAAACAAACAATTCATAGCACATGGATACGAGTTGTAACAAGGTACCATCAAGGGCGAAACTTATTTTTTTTGGTACATTGGAAAAATTAAAATATGATGCTAAACACGTTCATAAGCCACTTGGCTTAAATCTGCTAGGAGAAAGAAACTTCATGCCCTTAAATGCGTTACTCCACAATATCAAAGCTTCTTTTGATGATGTCCTTCATTAATGATGTAATCAGCGCATTGGGCTGCCTCCCTCCAAACATGTTTAAGTGTGGTCTTGTTAACTTGCAATGGATATATGGAGTTTAATCAATACAAAAATATCTATAAGATAGGAGATAGTACCAAGTTTAACTTATCGATTGGTAATGTTCGTCAACAATAGATAGCTTAATTCAAAGTACGAACATGTAGTTCGAGTTAATTAAATACTGTAAATTAAAGTCTCCGTACTTGTTAATTCCCAACATAGGGCGTCTAATACTAATCATCTTTAGGGATTCTAAGGTGAAGTATTCTCCACAAGAAGATGGAATTTTTTTTATGACATATCTTATCACTATCAGAGTAGGCGAGTCTATATATATATATTCTAGTGACTTACCCTTCAGCTCCGTGGTGGTCAAAATAGAGGATGCATTTGGTATTGAAATGACCCTATCATTGTTTCCATTATTTGCCAGACTAATGTCAATTTATGCCACTTAATTTGGAAACCTTGTTGTCTGGAATAGAGTGATGGAGTTTGAAAATGATTTGTTTTGGTGATAAAATACTTAACACGAATAGCGTGGGGGTTTGGAGCATAGTATATATGTTGACTCTTTGGTCCTAGAAGGAGATATCAATGTTTGGTTTTTCAAAAGAATGTGGTCCTCGGAATTTTCTTTAATTTTCACAAGTGTTAATCCTACCTTTACCAATTACCTCCATCTTTTGTCTAGCACGCGGATGGTAATACTATTTCTTATGAATACATACGCTCCATGGTGACTCAGGAGAAGTTACGTACAAAATAATTTTCCTCCATCTCTGTCTCAAAGCTATATTATGGAAAGCGCGGCTGCAATGTGCATTGGATTAGAGCTAAGGTCATGCGATGCTTAATGAGAATGACTTTACATTCTTTCAATAGGATAACATTTAAATCCGTACCAACTCTTTTTTTTCCCTCGCACCCAAGGGTGTGACAGTAGCTTAGTCAATGAAAAGAGAAGAAAGCAATAAGATATCAAGTTCAAATCGTAAAATAGGTTTACCACAGCACTACACGCATGATATTTTAACATGTTGCGTTGTAACAAGTTTTTATTATATTTTCCATGTTATACTTGATATGCGTAGTTACAAATTGGTGTAAGAATTCTACCAAGCTAATGGTATACGATGAGTACATAGAGCTCAAGCTCTCTCAATATTCTTTTTAGTCTAGAGAAAATTATCACCGGATCAATGGGTGGGCACTTCTTAGGCATCAAGATCACATGCTCTAATTAATATTGTTGCCAATTTAATGAGTTGAAAGTCCCACAGATATATTTCTCGGTGCCTCTGCCGACACTTTGGATAAATATAGGTCACTTTCATCCTCTTCATTCTTCAGATGAGGCACATTTATGTAACCCGTTATCTTCACCTCAACATACACACTATCCAATCTGCATAATCTTATGCTATAGGCGCTTTATATATATTCATATCATATCTTTCCATTAAAGTGAATACATGGCTCAGATTCTTCTAGTTAAGCTTTGGACATTTCAATTTGACCAATATAAATAAGTTCGATCAAGTTCAATTTCTGACTTTAATTTTTGTTTTTTTAAAAAAAATAAGTTACTTCGATTAAAATATTAATATGAAAAATTAGTACCAATCAGATTGTGATGGAATAAGATGAATAAGATCTCTCCACTTTAACTAGAAATACACTATTCGATCTCGTGCTTCCACACTTTAATTAAAGATATACTATATCTGATCTCGTGCTTCCACTTAAGATAGAATAGAAGGTGCAATATAAGTGCATGCATACATATTGTTAGGAGCGAGTTTTGGCGAACTGATGCTTGAGTTCTACTACTGTCTTAAAAGACATAAATATAAATGCAAATCGGCCAGAGAAGTTGAAAGAAAATTTCTTTTAAACACTCTATTACATACTAATATCATTCAATAATCAATCTACCAAACTTCGGTTCAACCGAAAATAGAAGGAAATAACTTAATGAAAATACAAAAATGTGGCAACTTAATCAAAACCTGCTCTTTCAAGAAAATACACTTTTGATCGTATTATTGTAAGCCTGATTAGTAGTACTATAACCTCCATCAATCAGAAGATTAACTCCACTTACAAACTTAGATTCATCACTAGCCAAAAACAATGCTGCCTCAGCCACATCCTCTGCATTTGGAACTACCCCTTTCAAATTTGCTGATTCACAAATAATTCCATCTACAACACTCTTATCTACTCCCATTGCCTTTACTAAAAGTGGTGTTGCCACAGCACATGGTGAAACACTATTTACTCTAATCCCATATTGACCTAACTCTACACATAAATTCTTCATTAGTCCAACAATTGCATGCTTTGAAACTGTATAAGAATGTGGTGATTCCCCTGAAGTAACTGAAGCTACACTTGAAGTAAAAAGAATGACGCCCTTTTTTTCTGGAATCATAACTTTAGCAGCATATTTAGCTCCAAGGAAAGCTCCATAAACATTAACATCAAATACCCTTTTGAAATTTTCGTTATCCGCATCGATTATATTGAAATCCAAATTTCCAGGAATTCCTGCATTGTTGAACATGATGTCAAGTTTGCCATACTTGGAAATTGTTGTGTCAATGAGATTCTTAACGTCGGAGTCTTTTGTTACATCACAATGGACATATGTAACATCGTCAGGATTGTTGAGATTATTGCATAGGGATTGGCCTATATCATCTTGAACATCTGCTATAACAACTTTTGCTCCATTTTGTAAGAAAAGTCTCACTGTACTTTCTCCAAATCCACTAGCTCCTCCTGTGATAATGGCTACTTTGCCTTCTAATCTGCATTTCAACAAGTAAGTATATCAAATCGACGATTCATTAGCAAATAAAAGGGTTACTCCCTTTGTTCCATTTCGTGTAAAACTTTTTAGTCTGTTATGAATTTTCTATGTTAAAAACCGTTTACTTAAGCTAGACATGATTTCATAGCTACAAGAATGTTACAATACATTTAAAATCACAAGTTTAAAAAAAAAAAAAAAAAATCTTAAACTCCGTGTCTTATATGGTAAAATGAAACGAAGGGAGTAATATGAACGTGTAAAAGGGAAACATGGAGTAGTCTTGTAGAGGAAAGTATTAAAATAAGCTTACCTTCTACTTGTGTGAGGTAGAGAGTGAGGTAGAGAAGAGAAGCCATTCATTTTCATCAGATTTGTTGGAAACTACGGAGGAAGTTCTAAGCCAATGAGATTTGATTGTCCAAAAAATGCATTTTATAGTAGCAAATGCATGACTCATGCATGAGGTGCATTTTTACTTTCCAAACATGAGAAAGTTAATGTTGTATTGTTGTAGGCTTACGCCCAAGGATAGTAAATCAGTTTTCCAGCAGGTTAATTGGCATATGCTTTGCTAGTAAAATGCCCGGGGCCTGGATCCACTTTGATTGAAGGCAAAAATATTTACATTATTGAGATTGTAGGTGTGTTGATATCTGGCATTTACTTTTTAGTTTTTTGTGCTCCAAGTGGTGATCGCGGCTTTGATTGTCCCACTAGTCCAAGAAGCTTCTTTTGTTTTTAAATTTTTTAGCAAAATTCTAACTTAGAGGTAATCTACATATTTAGATGGAATATGGACTTTTGTTGAGTTCAGAGTGACTTAATAAAAATTGTAAGCACCATACTTGAAACAGTAGAAAAAGCTCAATATTAACAAAACAAGGACCTAAGGTATTCATCAACTATCAATTAGCAGCATTTAATTTTGCTCGATGGATCATATAGAAATCCGTTTAATAGAAAAGGGGCCTTTGTTTTCCACCGCAGTCTTGAAAATGAATGCTTAAATACCCTTTAAAAGTTAATAAATCAGAATGAAACATATAAAATGTTGTTAGTCATGACACCGCATGACAAGCTATTATTGCAAAAATTGACGAATATAACCAACTGTCAGTCCTTAGTTCATCTACGGGTAAAAAAACAAGCAAGAGGCGGATTATCAGTTCATAAAGATTAAGTGTACCCAATAAAAATGTGATTTTGGTATCTTTTATTTTTCTCCCTTAGTTTTGCAACGAAGCCGCAGTCTTAATGATCAATAGGGAATGGTGGTATGGTATGGTAAAAGTTTACCCACTCTTAATTAGAGGTCTCGAGTTTTAATTCTGAAAACAGAGCCTTCTTTGATGAGGAGGTTAAAACTCCATATAGCGGACAACTTGTAGCGTGAATTCAAATTAGTCGGGCAAGAGAGTTCAGGACGCCAAATGATTAAAAAGGGGTGAAGTCTTACCGATTGAGTTGGCAAAATCTGGGGTGAGTTAATGCAGGAACTAATTGAAGATATCAAAAAATTAAAAGCAATACAAGCAGATCCAGCTACTAGAAATGGGGCATATGTCTCGCAGTAGATAATTGCAATTTGCCATGTGCATTTTCAAGACTAGTCTCCATACTACAGCTCTTGTTCAACCATTGCATTAACTTTTCCTTCTCGTCGGTCGTTTCAACGATAGAACAACTTCCCTGCATGTTTACTGATTTTTTCCTCATTCTCATGTTTAACATCTAAGATGTTGTAAATAATGTAGTGAAATGAATGACAGTGATGATCTTTTTAAACCTACAATCTTAATAACATATATTGAGGTGCCACTTATAACTATGACTTTTCACCTCTTCATAAAAAAAATAAAAAATAAAGGAGTACGGAGTATTACTTTTCACCTTATTATTTACACTTTTGGGTTAACCAAACTATTTATTTCTTTACATTAAAATATTTGTTGATTAAGATTAGCGTTTTAACAAGTTGCTACCGAGCCCAACTTTACCAGTGTTAGCTATTGCTAAATTAGTTTGGCGCTACTGGTTTAGTTTTACTAATCATACAGAATTGTGTCAATCGTCTCATTATGAATTGAACTTCATTATCCTAAAAAATAAAAAACAGAAAATAAATATAGACAGTATCGGTTTGTTCTGGGTTAATTTTGCATTATTTCCGTATAGTTTTCATTATTTTGTTTAGAAGGTTATTCCCTGCACAAATTACATATTATATGTTATATGTTATAAAAACACTTTCAACATTTTTTAAACAATATTATTCTTAAAAATGGGTTGTTATTGTTTCATTTCATAATAAAACACGACCATTTACGTAAAACCACATTTGGACATCTAAAATTGAAAGGATGGACGTATTCATTACACCTTCTAATTCGACTTGTTTGTTTAGATGGTATTCTCTAGTTTATTGGCATCCTTTAAGTAGTTTCCTTTCATTAAAATCATACATCCTCAATTAAATTAACAATATGCAAAAGTTCAGAACCAATAATCTGACATAAATGCATGTTATTAATAGTCCTGTCCATTTCTCATCAAAACGCCCAAACAAAGCTGCCATAATTTGATCACATAGTATCTCGACCTCCTGACTTTTATTGTAGCTCCTAACTTTTAGTGAACAGAAAAGACTCTCACCAAACACCAGAACATCACAGTTTGCTCTACTATATTTGACTAACCATGAAACACATATAGGGCACATTGCTTCATGGTAGCAGTCTACATTCTCCCTTCAAACTGGAGTCGCACTTTTCCAAACTCCATTTCACACAAGGATTATTAAACCTCTATAAGTACGGGTTCGTTGAAGAAGGACAACTAAGCTAGTGTTTGGACATAGATTTGGTTGAAACTTGGGAATTTAAGTTTTTGAGGTTGAATTGAAAAAGAAAATTTAGAATTTGGAGTTATGTTTGGACGTACTCCCTGCGGTCCACTTTATTTGATTTTTTGGCCTTTTATCCTTGGTCCAAAATAATTGATTTGTTCAAAGTTCAAGAAGCTTTTAGATAGTTCTTCCCAAATATACCCTTGTCAATAAATGATCTAAACACATTTTTTAAAAGTCTTCACAAATTTCTATAAGTAAATTTGAAAGAGACAAAGGTTAATTTCATAAATGACCTTTTTAATTAATGCGAAAAGATGAATTTCTTAATCTACGTGAAACAACCAAAAAATCAAATAATATGGACCGGAGTGAGTACACTTTACTTGAAAAAAAGTTGAAGTTTGTGAGGCAAAAAGTATTTTTCCCAAAAATTTGGGAATTTAGGATGTTGGATTTGAGAATTTGTCATGTTTTAGCTAAAAGACCCCTCAAAGTGTTGAATAAAAAGTTTAACCTTTCCATTTCTTTTTGACTTATTTTTGGAGAGAGAAAAACTTAAGTGGGTTTAAGTGGGGACCAAAGACTGGATTAGTATTCTTAGAAACTTGTGGGTGCAAAACATTAAAAACTTGTGAACTCTTTTGAAATAAAAAAAAAGTACCCGGGTAATTTAAACAATAACGGATACTACATCTACTCTATTTGGTTGATCATACACTACTGCGTTCCATTCCAATTTTCACTCTCAACTTCTCCTATTTTCTCTCTATCAACTGCCTGCATGACTTCAACTACTGTGAGTGTCTTTTTGGAGTTATTTAAAGGATCTCTGTGGGTTAAGCACATTATCGACGAACGGCATAAACAGGTACGCACTCGATTTTGTTAGGGTTTTTATTTGAAATTTAACTTTATATTTTCTTCGATTAATGGCTATTCTGCATCTTTACATCTTGATTTCGGGTAATGAGTTTTGTTATTTTACCGGTTTATACGCAATTTTCGATTTTAGTTTTTGGTTTAATTTTTGAGGGTTTTTCTTTAACTTTCGTATTAAAATGTGGTTTGTGTAGGTGTAATTTTTGGGGGTTTTTCTTTAACTTTCGTATTAAAATGTGGTTTGTGTAGGTGTAATTATTAGGGGTTTTTCTTTAACTTTCGTATTAAAATATGGTTTGTGTAGGTGTAATTATTGGGGATTTTTTCTTTAACTTTCGTTGTAAAAATGTGTTGTGTTTAGGTGATTAAATGCCTAGGTTAAAGCGCGTCGTTCCGAAAGGAAAAGGTCCGCGAACTTGGGAAGAGCGTAGAGCGGAGCTTTTAGAAGAAAAAAGAGCTAAGGAAAAAAATATACGTACGCGTAGGTGGTCCATGCGCAAATCAGCACAAGAAGCTTGGATGTCTTCGAACATCCCCACAGATTTTGTCAAATGCAAAAGAAGAAGGGTGGAGGAAGAAGATGATGACAGTGATGCCACATCCACTGATAAAGATGTGGGTGGTGGTCAAACAGAGGTTGGTGACAACTTGAGTTCAAAAGGTGCATCTGTTGATACCTTTGATCAGATAGACAGATTTCAAGCTGAAGATGGAGTTGGTAGTAGTGTGCTGCTGCTGCAGCAAAAAGAAAGGGAAAAGCTGTTGTGATTGATGATGATGAGGATGAGGATGATTCTGGGGAGGCAAGTAGGAAGAGTGATGGAGAGGAGGATCAGGCTGGTGATAGGGATGATGGAGTTGATAAGGGGTTGATAGGGATCAGGCTGGCGAGAGGGATGATGGAGCAGATGATGGAGTTGATAAAGAGGGAGATGAGGATGATGAAGAGGATGTGCATCCTCTTGACAGATTAAGCATTCCACAGAAGGTGATTGACATTGATGTCAGTACCTTTAGGTTCAAAACCTGGTTGTCCAGGTTTGAATCATTTAATGCAAAGATCTCTGTGAGATCTTCAGTGAAAAAATTTTATGACTTCAAGACCAAGCTGGCAAAATTGGGTCTTGAAAAGATGTTTAGGAGATCAGTTTTTGGGGATTTCTTAAACCTTTCTGAGAGCTGGACCTTCAATGGTCAGTTGGTGCACTCAGTGCTTTTGAGGACTATTAGACAGTCCAAGAAAAAGCATGAGATGTAGTTCTTAATTGATAGTAAGCCAGTCTGTTTTGGCTTGAGGGAGTTCTACCTGATGACTGGCTTAAACTGTTGTGAAGAGCCAGATACCAAATTGAAGGCCAAGTTCTTGGCAAATGGTGAAGGATTTCTAGAGAAGGTCTGTGGTGGTGGGGATGTGAGGGCAGAAAATCTACTGTACTTGATGGAGCAGAGACAGTTCTCTAAGGAAGAGAAGCTAAAGTTGGCTCTCCTGTGGTTCCTCCATACTGTCCTGATGGCCAGGGACAAAACTAAAAATGTTGAGAAATGGTGGATCCAATGTGTGGATAACCTGGACTTTTTCAGCAAGTACCCCTGGGGCAGGCTTTGTTATGACCTGACAGTGGACTACCTCTACAATAAAGTGGATTTTGCGAAGACCCATCGACAGCATGTAGAGGGTAAAACTGCTGGTTATGCACTGTTTGGATTCCCATGGGCCTTCCTTGTAAGTATTATTATTTTATTTTCCAGTTTTATTAAGAATGATTGTGTGAAAACATAAGTAATGTGACTGTGGCATTCATGGCAGGCATGGATATATGAGGCTGTACCCTTGGTTGGCCGTAATGCTGGGAAATCTGAACAGTCCCCCTTGCCAATCTCAAGGATGCTGAGGTGGCAGCATATAAGAAGAAATGTGGGAGATGTTGATGCAGGCCATCAAGGAGCTAGACAGGTATGTACCAATTCAATTTATTAATTATGTTATCATTTAATGATTAATTAATTTATTAATTATTTTATTATTTGATGACAGGTTTTGCACCCTTTCTTGATCCCAACAGTGCAAGAAGTTGAGGGTTGCAAAAAATTTGTCTCTCCTCATGCTGATGAGGTCGAGGATCCTGCATTGGACAAGGTAAGGGCTATGCTGGAGGGGGTCACTGGGATTAAGTACATTGTGGAGGAGTATGCTGATGAAATGCACAAAACTGAAAGCCAGGAAGATAGGGTTGATGATGTTGATGATGGTGATGATGCTGTTGCTGGTGATGGTGTTGATGGTGGTAGCAGGGGAACTTGCAGGCACTGTGGGCATGTGCAAGGTGTTCTGACAAGAATGTTGGAGGTGAGTGAGGAGATTTTAAAATTGTTGAAAGAGAAGAAGGTGAACAGTGAAAGGAAAACAAAGTCCAGGAACTTGATGAAGAGGAAGCTGTTCAAGCAAAGGA
Organism: Petunia x hybrida; assembly: GCA_037355625.1. NCBI lineage: Eukaryota > Viridiplantae > Streptophyta > Magnoliopsida > Solanales > Solanaceae > Petunia > Petunia x hybrida. The sequence continues at coordinate 1,054,755 of JBBBVM010000676.1, forward strand.
AGCTTGTGAAGAGGAAAAAGAAAGGTATCTATATTCATTTTAATGATAATTTGATTATTTTTGTCAGTTTCTAAGTATTTCCTTTTGTCACGCCCTTTTTCAACACACAAAACTAAAATAAATAGAAATTGTGTATTTAAAGGCTGTGACGGGTGTTACAAAAGGTACAAAATTATTTAGAGAACTCGGAGTCGCCACTTGACATAGTTTAAGGTGTGCCAAGTCACCAAAAGGTACCTTGGAACACCTCTGACTCGTCTAATGGTCTGCGTTAGAGATTCGGGTAAGGTTCTCAGTTGACTCTCGGGAAGGTATTAGGCACCCTCGAGTCCTATGCCAAGCACAGTTGCTTTATTGTCACGATTTTAATTTATTAAATATGGTTGTTATATTAATACCGTTAATTTGAATTTGAACTTTGATTCAGAAAATTTAAAAGTGTTAATTCTTTTCCAACCTCACAGAGGACTGGAAGAATTGGCACTTTGATTCAAAATAAAATAAAATATTTTGCGTATTTCCAACCTTACAAAGGACTTGTCTATTTTTAAGAGAATTTAATTAACTTCAAAAATAATAATTAATTTAGAATTAATTTAAATCAATTTAGTTTTTCCTTTTAGCCTAATAAGTAGATCGCAAATCATACTTATAATATTGCCTAATTATGTAAGTTTTCTTAGTCCTATTGATTTGCCTAATCGATTTAGTTAAGTGCAAGCGTTAAAATTTATTAAGTGACAAATTGGGACTCCCAAATTTGCCTTTATTTGAGATATGGATTATGAAAGTATATACATGTAGTAGGCTATTTGTTAAATATGAACCGCTTTATGGGCTGCTATTAGAAAAGAGAATGGCTCATTTTTTGATAATGTGGGCTGAAGGATTTTGCGCAAATGGACAGTTTTAAAGTCTGTTTTGCACAATTGACCATATTTTTATTTATTCATTGTATAAATGGTGGTTGTGTAAGTAATTAACACATGGCCAGATTTAAAGCAAAAACGTCCTAAACTTAAAGCCTATTCGTTTCATTTATTGTCTAAATTTAACGAAATATTAAATGGGAAGTTTGCAAATTAAATTCATACATCATCCTCTTTAGAATATAACCCAATTCTTGCGCCTCAAGCCAATTAAAAGGAGTGGTCTTCGGGAGGAATCTTCATTACGTCTTTGATTTCTAATGGAGGCTAAATTTGCAGTCCATATAAGTAGTCTTTAGTTATATTTATTTTTAAACTGTTTTTTAAAAGTATTATGCAATCAACTTTTGTTATCTCCCTCACTTATGTCTCTAATTAATACAATTCCATTTTTTTTTATAAAAAAAATAACATACAAGATGGAATCTTATCACATATGCCTTTTGTTAGATCATCTACAACTAGTAAACTAATATAGGGTCGTAGGAGGCCCCTTGGTGTAAATCCACAGCTATATTGCTTTAACTTTAAAAGATCTATAAAATTCTAAAAAAAAACAAACATGTGTACAAAGGAATTGTCATAACTGTTGGAAAAGTGGGAGAAGATGTGAAGATTTTTTCAAAAAAAGCATAACAGAACTCACAAAGCAAAACAAAGTGAAATAAAGCCACGGGAAAACAGAGGAGTTTAACAGGCATAATCCATATGCCAAACAATTTCAAGATCTGGATTATGCCAAACTTTCATGTATTTTTATTCTTTACATGCTAATTTTACACCAGAAAAAATAATAATAAGTCAAGGATATTTGTGTTTACCTATTGAGCCAAATTCCAAACCAATAGCCAACAAAATAGCAAGTGAAACGATAAACGCAGCAGCCCGTTATTCCGAATTCAGCAAAGCAAACAGCTCCTTTCAAACTCAGACTCGACTCTTTAATACCACTAATTACCCCTTAGAAGACTTCAAGGTTTATACCCCAAAGACCCTTGATGTGAAGCCTTTGGTTCTAAATCTTTTTACCAAAACTTACTACTAAATTTTTAAGTATTGTTGCTCCCTTTTTCTGTAAATTTTTCAGCAGCTCTTGGTATCTTAGAGGGCAATAAAATGGCCCTATTTATGGCTGAAAAATTATCAAAGGGTGAAGTGTTTGGTTGGCTAAAAGTTCAAGTCCATCCCCCACTTGAGTACCCTTGTCAAGTCCCACATTTTAAGGCTTTTTGGCACTATTTTCTCACTATTTCAGCCACCCTATTTGTCCCTAAAATCTGAAAATGTACAAGTAGGGTCCTCTAAAAGGACCCCCATTATTCATTACATTAATTAGAAGAAACTACGACCAACTAATCCAACTAAATCAGCCCCAAACTAACTAAAATAGACCAAACTAACTTAGAATTAAACTAACAAACCCAAAACAAATTTCCAGATTTCAACTAAAGCTAAATGACTCACCAAGTGGGCAGACCCCAAACAAATTTAAAGACTAAACCCAAAATGGATGCTAACTCCAAAACTAACACTCAGACAGTAGACTTTAACCATGTTAGACAATCTACCAGGTTGAAAGAGAACATAAGTACTAAAACATGCTTAAACTAACTAAACAGAGCACAAACTAACACCCCTCTGCATTTAAAACTTCTTACCAGGACATTCCAACCAAGAACCATTTTAGACAAACTAATAAATTACCCCAAACTAAAGCTCTTAAACAACAGAACTTGGACAACTTATACAGTTTTTCACGACTGAAACAAAACTTGAAATGGATCAGCTTAAATAACCTTCATTAGATCAGAATGACCCAACGAGCACTTGAACAACAATAAACTCACGTTCTATACGACTGTTTTCACACAAACACCGACAACATGAATTTATATGTCAATGATAACTAAGCAACATTATCACAATCACTACCGCAACATACACAGAAATAGAAAACATACGGTTTCAAGCTAAACATGCCCGAAAAGACGCTATGCAAGTCTATGCTAAACATCCTTTAACCAATCCTTTGGAACTAAGCTTGTCCACACTGCACAAAACTTCATTGGACCTTACAGCTTCAATTTAAAATAGCCAACCAGTTGAAACCAAAGTCAAGAGACTAAACAACAAGAATTAATTGAAAGAAAACATGATTCAATTACTGAAGGAAACAAGAATAGCTAACGACAAGCAAAGACACTGTTTATTTGAAGTAAACTATAGGCATACAGATTATCCCATCCTGAACACTACTCTAACATGAGTTTCCAAACTAAACAATCTAGCTAACTTAGAACAAGAGAGATAAAGGGAAAAAGGGAAACAAGTTTTCCATCTAACCCGTTGAAAGCCAAGCGTCGATGATGTTGCGCTCGCTGCCTGGATCGTATTAACATCATTGTCATCGTCGCCTCACTGCTTGCCTCGGCTTTAACTGCATCATCTCGCTTCAATCAACGGCCATTGAAACAAACCTCGGATCAGCCCCGCATCATTCATCAAATAATTTCCACAACCCCCTCCAAACAAACAATCATCACAGCCACCATCCTATGCTCGTGGCTACGCCATCGCTACCAAATCAGCCGAAACAAACAACCCTCCAAACAAACCTCCCCGCGACCAACACACCATCACTGCCTCAGCCATATCACCACCACAACCAACACAAATAACAGCCATCCTCACCAAAGCAGTAGCAAACAATACCCACAAATCAGAAAGAGAAGAAGAAAAAAGAGAAAGAAGAAAAACTGAAAAAATAAGAAAATGGGATAGGAAGAACATACGGGTTTTGGGAATGGGGTACGGGGGTGAGGTAGAGAAGAGTAAGGAGAAGAGGAGGAAACAAAAAACTTACCGAAAAAAGCACAAAGTGGCCGGATTTTTGTTTGACCGCAACTTTGACCGTCGATCTACGAAAATCGGCTTAGAATTTGAAGAAACTGATTTGAGAAATGGAATGGGGGGATCGAGATCTTTCAAATGGTGTATTTTTCTATTTTTTCCGGCCACCGGAGGTGGTGGCCGGCGGCTCCACGGTGGAGCAGTGGTGGCAGAACTTTCCGGTGGGGAGAGCATTACTTGGGCAGCATCTCCCCAAGTCTTTGAGACTTAAGTGTGTGTGGTGTGGAATGAAAATTTTTAGGCATTATATAGGTGAGGGGTGAAAGAATAAGGGCCATTAGATCAAAATTGATCTAATGGCTAGGATCAATCAAGACTTGGACGGGCCAAATGTGGGAATTGGGCTAAGGTTGTGGGCTAATGGGCTAACAATTCTTGCACAAATGGCCATTAAACGAGTCTATACTAATTAAAACATACACAATTAATCATAATTTAAACCACATAAATTCACGATACAATCACAATTTAAACGTAGAATCACAATTAAACACATAACAAGTAGCTTATTATTATTATTTTAAATTTTACATCCTAATTAAAGACAATTTTTATGAATTCTGGTGCCAAAATTAGGTGATTACAGCTGCCCCTCTTTTTTCGGGAACACGAAGAGTTTTCGGACAAAGAAGTAATCGACAACTAATTTTGGCTTTTCGGTTCTAGCCGAGAGCATGCTTTTCAAAATGGTGGCTGTACCTTGAATTTCGGTTCTAACCGAGAACAAGGTTACCTACATATCCTCGGACTAAGGAATCAAGTCAGTGTAGTTCCTTACGTGCGGTAGCTGGGACTACCGCATTCAAACAGATGCTAGACTCTTCTAGACCCACTAAGACAAACACTAGACACTCTAGACTAACTAAGATGACACTAGACACTCTAGACTACTACGACCAACTATAGACTCTTCTACACACACTTGGGGCTGATACTAGACACTCTTAGGCACACAAGGGCTGTCGCTGCTAGTCACTGGTTGCTTGCTGATTGGCGGTCATTGCTTTACAAAGAAAATAAAAGTACAACATTGAAAATGTAAAGTTACAATTCCTATTCTAAGTCTCCATGCTTCCCGAGATGAGCTTCTTGGTTCTTGCTCCCCTCACTTGTTGAAAATAAAACCACCGCTCTTGGTTCAGGTAGGTCTTACTCTTGCAGACAATAAAAAACCACCGATTTTGGTTCAGGTGGGTCTTCCCTCTTTACAGAAATGAATTCCCTCGTTCTTCAGGTGGGCGCCTAGCCTTCTTCAAATGTATTCCCTCATTCTTCAGGTGGTTGCTTCGACTTCTTCAAACTACTCCCTCATTCTTCAGGTGGGTGCCTCGACTTTCTCTGAACGACTCCCTCATTCTTCAGGTGGGTGCCTCGACTTTCTCTGAACGACTCCCTCATTCTCCAGGTGGGTGCCTCGACTATCTCTAAACTACTCCCTCATTCTCCAGGTGGGTGCCTCGAGTTCTCCAAATTACTCCCTCATTCTCCAGGTGGGTGCCTCGACTTTCTCTAAACTACTCCCTCATTCTCCAGGTGGGCGCCTCGACTTTCTCTAAACTACTCCCTCATTCTCCAGGTGGGTGCCTCGATTTCCTCTAAACTACTCCCTCATTCTCCAGGTAGGTGCCTCGACTTTCTCTAAACTACTCCCTCATTCTCCAGGTGGGTGCCTCGACTTTCTCTAAACTACTCCCTCATTCTCCAGGTGGGTGCCTCGACTTTCTCTAAACTACTCCCTCATTCTCCAGGTGGGTGCCTCGACTTCCTCTAAACTACTCCCTCATTCTCCAGGTGGGTGCCTCGACTTCCTCTAAACTACTCCCTCATTCTCCAGGTGGGTGCCTCGACTTTCTCTAAATGAATTTTCTTGTAAAGGTTGCTCCTGACATGGAAGTTGAAACTGTTGCTCTTGAAATTGCCGCTTGGGTTGGCTTTGACTTGAAATTTGAAACTTCTGAAACTTGAAATTGCCGCTCAGGCTGGCTTGACTTGAAAATGAAATGTCCGCTTATAGTTGTGCGGATTTTGACTTTAAGACTGGAAACTGCATCTTGAATCTGCTTATTCTTGGACGATCTCTTTCATGGTACATTCTTTGGACCGTCATTCTTTCAGCTGATGTTCGACACTAGGCTCCAATTATCAAGTTTGGTCCTGTCTTGCTCTAGTACGACTATGAAACTTGTAAACGAGCTTTGCGAAGCTTTCTATTGCTCGAAAAGAAATGAGAAGAAAATAAAATGAAAGAATTTCAAGAGGAGACATTGAATGAAAGATGTCTCCAGAAAATGAAGAACTTATCCGGAGGTGAAATAACGACCTTATTAATCATGACATGCATATTGGAATCAACTCTTCATCCGTTCACACGATCTATCCCTGATTTTGCTCCCATTCTTCTGATCTTGCTTGATGGCAAATCCAACGACCCTCATTCGACTAGTAGTGCCCTTTCGGGTTTTCACCGATTAGCCTCTCTCTTTGTTCTTTTAACTCACTATTGTCTTGCAGCGCCCTTTCAGGTTTTCACTAACAAGACTTCATTTTTCTTTTTCTTCTTCTTTTTTGTTTTTTTTGTTTTTTTTGTTTTTGTTGTTATTTTTTCATTTTTTTTGGTCATTTTTGGTTGTTTCTTCATCGATCTCCTATATTTCCTTGCTGATTGACCCCATCTTTCTTTCTTTCTTCAATTTTCACCCTTTATCTTTATTCTTCAGAGAATTTCTCCTTTAATGACCCGGGTGCCCCCAGCTTCAAAATGCGATTGTTGACTCATAAGAAATGCAACTTTACAGTGTGAAAATTGTCCCTTGACACTTCACTCGGCTTGACATTCTCAATGATCGGTCAGAAAGGTCTTTATTTGGACTGTAATATTGGATTTGGTTAGGCTATAAAGAAAGGATTCAACATATAAGCTCAAAAACATCTCATGAGATGACTAGAATGAGCATTACACGATTTGAAATCACCGCTTTTAAAAAAATAAACCAAACTTTTTCCCCAGTTTAGGCAAATTGGGGATTCTTTTTTTTTCTTTTTTTCTCTTTTTTTTTCTTTTTTTTTTCGTTTGAAGAGCGGTATGAAAGCATCTCATGAAACGACTTGGTAAATATTACAACCCTTGGAATCATTTATTTTAAAATAATAACTAACTGAGGCTTCAATTTATTGAAAAACCGAGGAATTATCTTTTGAATTTCTGATATGAAAACATAGGGGATATGAGATTAGTCCCCGAGATGAACACAACCATAAAAGGGATGTTGAATTTCTCCCCTTTTTTTTTTTTCCAGAACCAACTTCTGCCCCAGTTTAGGATAAACTGGGGCACTTTAAGTTTCGTCCCCAATTTCGAGACTGATATCTCATGAAACATATGAATAGATGGTACAAAAAATAGAAGTTTTTTTTTATTTTATTTTATTAAAATAAAATAAAAACAAACTTCTGCCCCAGTTTAGCATACATTGGGGATTTGAATTTCTTTTGACATTGGCCGCAAACTTGGAGGCAAGCTTTTGCGTCAACGAGGAACAGGGAAAAAATAAACTTTTCCCTGTTATGACCGCACCCGAATGGTTGCCTACGTATCCTTTTGAGAGGAATCAGGTCAGACGTAGCTCTAGCCACTGAGGTAGATTTTTGTTGCTTTCTTTTACCTTTTTTTCTTTTTCTTTCTTTAATCACATAAAATGATTCCAAGGGAGGGTAGGCCAAAGAAAACACAGAATAAGACTCAAAAAGGGTTGACAAAGAATATAGTGTTTGGGTAGAAGAAACGAAAGCCGTTCGTCATCCCGACCAGAGAATGCCTCGCACAAATGATGATTCAATCAATTGACCTGGATTAATCCACACGTGTCCTTGACTTCTACTTCAATGATGTTTCTCAAAACTGGTATTACAAATTCAGCCGAAGCGACCAAACACGATTTGAACTTCTCACCGATCTCCCTTATCGGGTGACTATTGATTAACTCCCAATTTATTTCACTCCCTCTTTTATCCCCTTTTGACTTCTCAGATAGCTCACAATGTCAGAGCACGTATTTAGATCAAGGCGTGAATTCCGCACGCATGTCATGTTATTAAGGCCGACAAAACATAAAACAGAATACTAAGAAAACAAGACCAAGAAAGAAAACAAGAGAAATAATGTCGGGACGAGAAAAGATCTCGCTTTTTATTGAATTAAAGATAGAAGGGTTTGAACATCAAAATAAGCAAAATAATGCACTTGGATTACAACCCTTAAATAACCAAGTACACAAAAAGATTAGCAAAACAAGCTACAACATTTCACAGTCTCTCAATTGCAAGTCAGGGCTAGTTTTCCTGTGTTAGGCATTGTTGACCCCTTCACCAAGATGTACCATGCTGATACCAAAGAAAATCCCTGAATCTGGCAACATCTTCTGCTTTTCCTCATTTTCTCCAACTCCCATCATGGCAGATTTCACTTCTTTAGGATTGATGACTGACTGGGCAAGATATGGAATTGGCTTCTTAAGAGACATGTTCGTCTTCTTCATTTCTTCCACCCTTACTCTGTCTACTACCCCAAACACTGTTTCAGGAACACAGTTCACTGTCACAAGCATTTGGTTAGCCCCAATTGACACATCACCAACAGGTACTATCGGCATTGCAGATTCAGCTTTCAAATCTTCTCCACATACCATACCCACCATGTGCACATTATCACATACAGGCAAAGTGTTCTGGTTGATATTTGTTGTATCTAAGCCCTCGACTTGAATCTGACCATTATCTATCAGAGCTTGGATCGCCTTCATGAGATGACGACAATCGTTCGTGTCATGTCCTAGTGCGCCCGAGTGATAAGCACATTGACGAGTACGGTCTACCTTTGCCCTTGGATGCACATTTCCGGCAATTGGCTTCAACATACCCACATTCTGCAGTTTCTGGAAAATGTCGGAGTAAGATTCCCCAATTGGCGTGAACTCCTTCTTTTTCTGCATTCGTAACATCTTGTGATACGGACAAGGGCGGAAGGCTTTCTTTGATCGGTGAGTGGGGTTTGGAGAAGCGTGGAAATAATTTCGTGGAGTATTATTTGTGGGCTGTGGGCTTGCTGCGCGCCATTGTGGATGCGAAGGTGCTGGAACATATGCACGCGCTGTATAAAGTGGAGTATTGGAATATTTTGAAATTTTTGGAGGGCGGCATTCCGGATTATGCTTTTGTTGTGACAGAGGGTATGAGTGGGGTTGTTTGTACTCTTTCTCATTCCTGTTTCCTTGACATCGCTCCCTTTCATCTTTCCTTCCAAGATTCTCCCTCCTAATAGGACCCGTGAATGGTGGAACAGAGGCTTGGGGCGAAGTATGCCCCATTTGAGATGGATGTGGCGTCCAAGGATGCATTTTAGACGATCCCCCATCACTTGCATCGTTCTGGTAGTAAGGAAAGTCGGGAGAATACTGTGGGTCCTCAAATTTAGTAGGTGAGCCACGTGCCTGATGTGCAGAGAATGAAGCAGCCCCTAAAAGATTGATCAGCATAGGAGGAGATGTTTTTCCCGTGGCAATGGCAATATACAAGTCAGCCACCAATTGTTTCAAATTTTTGACCTCTTCAGTCAACCTCTTGTTTTCCAGCACCTGAAGTTCATGGGCGCTGATCTCAGAACTTCCCTTATCAAACGACATGGTAACAGGTCCCTTTGATCCTATTGCGTATGGGCACGAGATAATGCCAAAATTCCGTAGCAACTTCCAAACTCCAAAGCTATTGGCAAACAAATCAGATTAGCACAAAAGAGACACAAATCGCAAGCCTAGAGTTGTTATGCGTCATCCCGAAATAGTTCACGGCGCAAGCCGCGTGTACCGACCGTATCCCCCCAAAGATTGCTTATGTGCCTAAAAAAAAACAGAACAAAATTGTAACTGACACGTAATTAGAACAAGGACAAACTTGGATGATTTTTTTTTCTTTCTTTACCTCTTTTTCTGACTCAAAAGCATAATTTAGACAAACGACACGAGACAGACTCAAAATAAACTGCTTAACGTGATACACGAGTCAAAAGATATATACAAACTGACACATTAGGTGGGTACACCCGGATGGTGAAAATAATGAGACTCAACATTTTAGTGGAGTCAAATTATTCCACGAGGATCGACGCAAAATACAACTTAGCTAATTGCAATTTATCGTTTGTACCCTGTCTTGACCTTGAAAAGTACAATACAAGGTAGAGTGGGACCTTAAAATAATAATTTTTTTTAATGAAAAATTTAAGACTCAACCCGAGGGAGGTTCTAACAGAACTCAAGAACAAATTATGAAACAAACTAATTTTTTTATCCGAAAGGTGATCCCAAAATCGGATATTATGACAACACAAAAATGGACACAATTTTTTTTGAAACAAACTCTTTAATCTAATTCGAAAAAGAATCTTTGAGTATGTACAAAATTTGGCCATTATGACGACACAACGACACAAAATATTATACGAATTAGATGCAAAATTGATTTACAAAAATTGGCCATTATGACGGCGTAAAACCCCGATAAATTACTTTCTAAAAATATGGACTTGACTTGGACACAGACTCAAAGACAAAGGGTCCCAAAATTTTACCATTATACCGGCGCAAAACTATAACGGCACAAAATTATGACAAATTATTTTCTAATACTTGAGACCAAACCCGTACACAAAATTAGACTCTAAAAGGTTCTTGAAAAAAATTCGCCATTATAACGGCGTAAAAAGACAACTAAAGATATTTTGAGACACGGGGCTAAACCCATTTTTTTCATTTTTCTCAATTCAAATTTTTTTTTTTTTGTTTTTTCAAAATTTAACACCCTCCCCCGGTGATCGGTCAGCATAACAATCTTCTTTCTATAACAAATGCAACACATAAGATGCCAATAATGTGTCTTTTCGGGACACGGGCCCATCTCGACACAAAGGGATCAGCCTAGACAAATGCAATACCGGTGTACCGCACCTCATTAAGTCAAATATGATGCAAATAATTGGGCCTAAAGGTTTAACTCTAGGTGACACAACTGACTCAGTGTCTAGACTGGCTGAAAATCCGGTGGACAAACCGGGCGGAAAGCGCATCAGGGCCATCCGGAAACAGTGTGTCCGGCCTAAAACCCCGTCGCGCCTTCCTCCTAAGTCATGGGCAATTTAGTAAGAAAGTCCCAGATGCCACAAGCAATCTGGTAAGTGCACATGTGCGTGTGTTTCAGAGACTCAGAGGGTTGCGGAAGAAGACAGTTTATATACAGTTCAACAATATCAAAGCAGTAACATTCAACTTTTCACGTGATAACGGCAAGAATATAACAACCAAATATTTAATAAATTAAAACATGTGACAATTTATCAAAGCCAGAGATTCTAGTTTTCACTAATTTCCCCAGCGGAGTCGCCAAGCTGTCACGCCCTTTTTCAACACACAAAACTAAAATAAATAGAAATTGTGTATTTAAAGGCTGTGACGGGTGTTACAAAAGGTACAAAATTATTTAGAGAACTCGGAGTCGCCACTTGACATAGTTTAAGGTGTGCCAAGTCACCAAAAGGTACCTTGGAACACCTCTGACTCGTCTAATGGTCTGCGTTAGAGATTCGGGTAAGGTTCTCAGTTGACTCTCGGGAAGGTATTAGGCACCCTTGAGTCCTATGCCAAGCACAGTTGCTTTATTGTCACGATTTTAATTTATTAAATATGGTTGTTATATTAATACCGTTAATTTGAATTTGAACTTTGATTCAGAAAATTTAAAAGTGTTAATTCTTTTCCAACCTCACAGAGGACTGGAAGAATTGGCACTTTGATTCAAAATAAAATAAAATGTTTTGCGTATTTCCAACCTTACAAAGGACTTGTCTATTTTTTAAGAGAATTTAATTAACTTCAAAAATAATAATTAATTTAGAATTAATTTAAATCAATTTAGTTTTTCCTTTTAGCCTAATAAGTAGATCGCAAATCATACTTATAATATTGCCTAATTATGTAAGTTTTCTTAGTCCTATTGATTTGCCTAATCGATTTAGTTAAGTGCAAGCGTTAAAATTTATTAAGTGACAAATTGGGACTCCCAAATTTGCCTTTATTTGAGATATGGATTATGAAAGTATATACATGTAGTAGGCTATTTGTTAAATATGAACCGCTTTATGGGCTGCTATTAGAAAAGAGAATGGCTCATTTTTTGATAATGTGGGCTGAAGGATTTTGCGCAAATGGACAGTTTTAAAGTCTGTTTTGCACAATTGACCATATTTTTATTTATTCATTGTATAAATGGTGGTTGTGTAAGTAATTAACACATGGCCAGATTTAAAGCAAAAACGTCCTAAACTTAAAGCCTATTCGTTTCATTTATTGTCTAAATTTAACGAAATATTAAATGGGAAGTTTGCAAATTAAATTCATACATCATCCTCTTTAGAATATAACCCAATTCTTGCGCCTCAAGCCAATTAAAAGGAGTGGTCTTCGGGAGGAATCTTCATTACGTCTTTGATTTCTAATGGAGGCTAAATTTGCAGTCCATATAAGTAGTCTTTAGTTATATTTATTTTTAAACTGTTTTTTAAAAGTATTATGCAATCAACTTTTGTTATCTCCCTCACTTATGTCTCTAATTAATACAATTCCATTTTTTTTTTATAAAAAAAATAACATACAAGATGGAATCTTATCACATATGCCTTTTGTTAGATCATCTACAACTAGTAAACTAATATAGGGTCGTAGGAGGCCCCTTGGTGTAAATCCACAGCTATATTGCTTTAACTTTAAAAGATCTATAAAATTCTAAAAAAAAAACAAACATGTGTACAAAGGAATTGTCATAACTGTTGGAAAAGTGGGAGAAGATGTGAAGATTTTTTCAAAAAAAGCATAACAGAACTCACAAAGCAAAACAAAGTGAAATAAAGCCACGGGAAAACAGAGGAGTTTAACAGGCATAATCCATATGCCAAACAATTTCAAGATCTGGATTATGCCAAACTTTCATGTATTTTTATTCTTTACATGCTAATTTTACACCAGAAAAAATAATAATAAGTCAAGGATATTTGTGTTTACCTATTGAGCCAAATTCCAAACCAATAGCCAACAAAATAGCAAGTGAAACGATAAACGCAGCAGCCCGTTATTCCGAATTCAGCAAAGCAAACAGCTCCTTTCAAACTCAGACTCGACTCTTTAATACCACTAATTACCCCTTAGAAGACTTCAAGGTTTATACCCCAAAGACCCTTGATGTGAAGCCTTTGGTTCTAAATCTTTTTACCAAAACTTACTACTAAATTTTTAAGTATTGTTGCTCCCTTTTTCTGTAAATTTTTCAGCAGCTCTTGGTATCTTAGAGGGCAATAAAATGGCCCTATTTATGGCTGAAAAATTATCAAAGGGTGAAGTGTTTGGTTGGCTAAAAGTTCAAGTCCATCCCCCACTTGAGTACCCTTGTCAAGTCCCACATTTTAAGGCTTTTTGGCACTATTTTCTCACTATTTCAGCCACCCTATTTGTCCCTAAAATCTGAAAATGTACAAGTAGGGTCCTCTAAAAGGACCCCCATTATTCATTACATTAATTAGAAGAAACTACGACCAACTAATCCAACTAAATCAGCCCCAAACTAACTAAAATAGACCAAACTAACTTAGAATTAAACTAACAAACCCAAAACAAATTTCCAGATTTCAACTAAAGCTAAATGACTCACCAAGTGGGCAGACCCCAAACAAATTTAAAGACTAAACCCAAAATGGATGCTAACTCCAAAACTAACACTCAGACAGTAGACTTTAACCATGTTAGACAATCTACCAGGTTGAAAGAGAACATAAGTACTAAAACATGCTTAAACTAACTAAACAGAGCACAAACTAACACCCCTCTGCATTTAAAACTTCTTACCAGGACATTCCAACCAAGAACCATTTTAGACAAACTAATAAATTACCCCAAACTAAAGCTCTTAAACAACAGAACTTGGACAACTTATACAGTTTTTCACGACTGAAACAAAACTTGAAATGGATCAGCTTAAATAACCTTCATTAGATCAGAATGACCCAACGAGCACTTGAACAACAATAAACTCACGTTCTATACGACTGTTTTCACACAAACACCGACAACATGAATTTATATGTCAATGATAACTAAGCAACATTATCACAATCACTACCGCAACATACACAGAAATAGAAAACATACGGTTTCAAGCTAAACATGCCCGAAAAGACGCTATGCAAGTCTATGCTAAACATCCTTTAACCAATCCTTTGGAACTAAGCTTGTCCACACTGCACAAAACTTCATTGGACCTTACAGCTTCAATTTAAAATAGCCAACCAGTTGAAACCAAAGTCAAGAGACTAAACAACAAGAATTAATTGAAAGAAAACATGATTCAATTACTGAAGGAAACAAGAATAGCTAGCGACAAGCAAAGACACTGTTTATTTGAAGTAAACTATAGGCATACAGATTATCCCATCCTGAACACTACTCTAACATGAGTTTCCAAACTAAACAATCTAGCTAACTTAGAACAAGAGAGATAAAGGGAAAAAGGGAAACAAGTTTTCCATCTAACCCGTTGAAAGCCAAGCGTCGATGATGTTGCGCTCGCTGCCTGGATCGTATTAACATCATTGTCATCGTCGCCTCACTGCTTGCCTCGGCTTTAACTGCATCATCTCGCTTCAATCAACGGCCATTGAAACAAACCTCGGATCAGCCCCGCATCATTCATCAAATAATTTCCACAACCCCCTCCAAACAAACAATCATCACAGCCACCATCCTATGCTCGTGGCTACGCCATCGCTACCAAATCAGCCGAAACAAACAACCCTCCAAACAAACCTCCCCGCGACCAACACACCATCACTGCCTCAGCCATATCACCACCACAACCAACACAAATAACAGCCATCCTCACCAAAGCAGTAGCAAACAATACCCACAAATCAGAAAGAGAAGAAGAAAAAAGAGAAAGAAGAAAAACTGAAAAAATAAGAAAATGGGATAGGAAGAACATACGGGTTTTGGGGAATGGGGTACGGGGGTGAGGTAGAGAAGAGTAAGGAGAAGAGGAGGAAACAAAAAAACTTACCGAAAAAAGCACAAAGTGGCCGGATTTTTTGTTTGACCGCAACTTTGACCGTCGATCTACGAGAATCGGCTTAGAATTTGAAGAAACTGATTTGAGAAATGGAATGGGGGGATCGAGATCTTTCAAATGGTGTATTTTTCTATTTTTTCCGGCCACCGGAGGTGGTGGCCGGCGGCGGAGCGGCGGCGGCTCCACGGTGGAGCAGTGGTGGCAGAACTTTCCGGTGGGGAGAGCATTACTTGGGCAGCATCTCCCCAAGTCTTTGAGACTTAAGTGTGTGTGGTGTGGAATGAAAATTTTTAGGCATTATATAGGTGAGGGGTGAAAGAATAAGGGCCATTAGATCAAAATTGATCTAATGGCTAGGATCAATCAAGACTTGGACGGGCAAAATGTGGGAATTGGGCTAAGGTGGTGGGCTAATGGGCTTACAATTCTTGCACAAATGGCCATTAAACGAGTCTATACTAATTAAAACATACACAATTAATCATAATTTAAACCACATAAATTCACGATACAATCACAATTTAAACGTAGAATCACAATTAAACACATAACAAGTAGCTTATTATTATTATTTTAAATTTTACATCCTAATTAAAGACAATTTTTATGAATTCTGGTGCCAAAATTAGGTGATTACACCTTTTAGTTGAAGTGAATGAAGGGAATAACGATGAAGAGAAGAATGAAGATGTGAGAGAAAAAAATGCGGCAGTAGATGAAGAAGAAGAGGTTTTCCATGATGCTCAAGTTCATGGAGCAGATGAAGAGATGACTGCAGATGCTGCAGATGCAGAAGATGCCAGAAATGAAGCTCAAGTTGATGGAGCAGATGAAGAGAAGTCTGAAGAAGGAGACAATACAGAGATTGTTGAAGAAGCTAGAAATGAAGAGATTGTTGAAGAAAATCGCGAGACACAAGCGGCATTGCATGTGGATGAAGCTAATGTTGCTGTGAATGAAGTTCTTGCAAGTGTGAATGTTCAGTTTCCTTCAGAGAATATTGGAACAGATAATGTTTGATGGGTTCAGTATTAATGATTGGTTTCCTGGTTTTGTATAAGTTGAATGTTGAACTAGTAGTTTATAACAGTAGTTGATGGTTAACTTTAAACTTGTTAAGGTATATTCTATTGATGACAGCCTAGTATATTCTATTATGGTTATCTCTGGTTATCTCCTGGTTAGTCATAGACAAGTGTATGGTGGCTGAACTTGTTTTTGGACATGAACTGTGGGTTTATTAATGCAGGGTACTTGTTAGGAGAGAACTCATTTCATTCATTGTTCAATGTTTCAATTATGGTTTGCAACTAATAACATGTTTCTCCTTATGTGCTCGCAACTCAAACAATAACGAAGATCTTATAACAAAAACAAAACAGAGCTTTCCCGACTACATTACAATATCGATGCTTTTATACAAAAACAGCCAAATTATTGGCCTTAAGTTTATACAATAACAGCCAAGTTATTGGCCTTTATACAAAAACGGCCAAACGATTGACCTTATGTTTACACTGCGTCAAAATAATAATACACATATCCGAATTATGAACAAAATTTACACAGTGTCAAAATACTACACATACTAAAAGAAGCGAACTACTAGGAGATCCATTTAAAAACGGCGCAGATAACACAACCAGCTACCATCGACTTAATCAACACCTTCAGTCGATGACTCTTCTGCTCAGCTTCTTCCCTCTTCTTCTCAGCTTCTTTCAACTTCATTTCACCATCCCTCAGCATGATTTTCAGAAAACTATTCGTCTCTTCACATTCACTCAGTAGTTGTCTCAGTAAAACACAATTGTCTTCGGTATCCTTAAGCTTTCTAACCAGATTCCCAATCACACTCGATGCTGCTGCAGGCAGTGGTCCACCATCAAACCACCGAAAGTAGTCGCACCCACCACTTGACTGCATTATTTAACAAAACCCAAGAAAAAATCAGTACATTAACAAATAATCAAAAACAAAAACGAAAATAGTCGCACCCACCACTTGACTGCATTATTTAACAAAACACAAGAAAAAATCACTACATTAACAAATAATCAAAAACAAAAACGAAAATAGTTGCACCCACCACTTGACTGCATTATTTAACAAAACCCAAGAAAAAGTCATTACATTAACAAATAATCAAAAACAAAAATAGAACTATAATGTATGAGTAACACACCTTTGGAGTTTTACAACTCCAAAATCTGCGTCCAGGGTTTGTATTAGTGCGAGAGGTCCTCAGCTTCGTACTTTTTCCACAGAAACAGATATCGGCTTCCGCTGCTACGTAGGAGCTGGACGAATCTTCACTCATGATTGTCTTTGAGTTGTTTGATTTTTCAGCTGGTGAAAGAGGGGTCGTGAAAGAGAAGGTATTGAAGAATTGGGTGAGTTAGGGTAGAAATTGGGGTACTCTAGAAATTGGGGTTCTCTAGAAATTGTTTGGGGAATCGTTAAACCAGCTTTTATATATTTGGGGATTTGTTTCCAAATATTAAAGTTAATGTTTAAGTGAGGCGGGAAATTTGGGCTCCATTTTCCGCTCAAATTTTTTGACTTTTACCTAAGCCACGTGACCTGGGGCGTGACGTGTTCCGTGTTTGGGTTCGGGATTTGGGGATTTGGGGTTAGGGTTAGGGTTAGCGATAATCGACATATAGTAGTCGATAATCAACTTTGTATCTTGAATATTAACATATGGAATTATTCTCGAATCCAAGAATAAAAATTAGTAGGCTTAACAAGAATAGACATAGCAGGCTTATATATACATGAGATTTTCCCTTGTAGGCATCAATGAGTTGTTATAATGTATTAAAGTGGTCAATAATACTCAAATGGGGTCCATATACCATCACATATGGTGTAACAAGACATATGAGTCATAACACTAAGGCATTGCTTAACAAGAATAGACATAGTAGGCTTATATATACATGAGATTTTCCCTTGTAGGCATCAATGAGTTGTTATAATGTATTAAAGTGGTCAATAATACTCAAATGGGGTCCATATACCATCACATATGGTGTAAC
This sequence comes from Petunia x hybrida, assembly GCA_037355625.1. NCBI lineage: Eukaryota > Viridiplantae > Streptophyta > Magnoliopsida > Solanales > Solanaceae > Petunia > Petunia x hybrida. The sequence goes on from JBBBVM010000676.1 coordinate 1,072,792, forward strand.
AAGACATATGAGTCATAACACTAAGGCATTGCTTAACAAGAATAGACATAGTAGGCTTATATATACATGAGATTTTCCCTTGTAGGCATCAATGAGTTGTTATAATGTATTAAAGTGGTCAATAATACTCAAATGGGGTCCATATACCATCACATATGGTGTAACAAGACATATGAGTCATAACACTAAGGCATTGCTTAACAAGAATAGACATAGTAGGCTTATATATACATGAGATTTTCCTTTGTAGGCATCAATGAGTTGTTATAATGTATTAAAGTGGTCAATAATACTCAAATGGGATCCATATACCATCACATATGGTGTAACAAGACATATGAGTCATAACACTAAGACATTGCTTAACAAGAATAGACATAGTAGGCTTATATATACATGAGATTTTCCCTTGTAGGCATCAATGAGTTGTTATAATGTATTAAAGTGGTCAATAATACTCAAATGGGATCCATATACCATCACATATGGTGTAACAACACATATTAGTCATGATTTTTTGATTTTATTTGAAATTACACTAGGTCGATAATCAACCCTTTCGGGGTTGATTTGGTTAATAGTCGATTACCTTTGTCCTGTCAAGTCCCGACTTTTTATTTTTCTGCAACGTTTTCCCTTTTCAGAAAATTCTCCCATTACGTAAATATTTTTCGTATTACTTAATATTTATTTTATTTACATTTCCAGTAAATATTATTATCGTAATTTATTATTTTACTTTTATCTTTTTCTATTTATATTTTTATTTTTGGTCATTTTCTGATTATTTCCATTTTTGCGAACCTATCTATCGATTTATCTACTTGGTGTTGGTTGATTGTACACCAAAATAGAGTACGGACATTTGGTTAATAGTCGATTATATTTGTCCAGTCAAGTCCCGACTTTTTATTTTTCTGCAACGTTTCCCCTTTTCAGAAAATTCTCCCATTACTTATATATTTTTCGTATTACTTAATATTTATTTTATTTACATTTTCCGGTAAATATTATTATCGTAATTTATTATTTTACTTTTATCTTTTTCTATTTATATTTTTATTTTTGGTCATTTTCTGATTATTTTCATTTTTGCGAACTTATCTATCGATTTATCTACTTGGTGTTGGTTGATTATACACCAAAATGGAGTATGGACAGTTCATCAAGCATAGACAAAAAAGGGGAGCGGGAAATTGAACGAGAAATTAAATGAACAATCAGATATAGTAATAATAATAATGCCCAGGGGGCTTTTCATTTATAATAATTTTAAAGAAAAGAGCAATCACAATGAAAACTCTTTTCTTTTTACATTTAAAAATTAAAAAAAACTAATTATTATGAGGGGAGGGGTGATGTAGTTGTCCAGATCCTCCCCTGCTCGTTCCATGAGCACCCTCAACATCCTAGCAGTACGGTGGATGTTCATCTCCTGCCTCCTACGATCATCAGACAGGAGGCGGATAAGCCTGTCTATGTCAGCACGAATCAGCAGCACCTCTGGGTCGTTGTTCCTGAGATTGGGAATTCCTCCATTGCCATTCTTGCTGTTGTCGTTTCTGGTGGCACTTCCACTTCTACTTGCAGTGCTTGGAGCTCTTGCCATTATAAGATGTGAGTGATTCTTGAGTTGTGTTGTGGATTGTTGGATCTTATGACTCTATTTATACGCTCCAAATCAATGCAACCTTTGGTGTTCCCAGAAAAGTCTCATCGTTTCAAGTGGCAATTATGAACAGCCACTTCGTCTAACCCAATTCCGGCTGCTTTCAATGACGGGGCGCACGAGTGTATTAAATGCGTTCAATCACTTTATCAACTGCATTGGGTCAATTAATCTACGTTATTTTTTTTCAATAATCAACCCATATAGTGTCTATTAATCGAAAATGTAAATACTCAACTAGTTGTAAACATGTCCACCATTTGGTGAACTCAAATAATAGTCATTTTTATAAAAGACACTTAAAATAGAAATAAAATACATTAACGAAACTATTACAATCAGTTCAAATTGTTCCAACAAATAACACAATACCAAATTAAGACAACCACATCTAACACTACTTAAACACACCAAATTATCACAACTTAAGCTAATACACCAAATCAGAATTGCAAGGTTGATTATCAACCTCGTACCAAAGCAGGGCAGGTTGTCCTCTTATGGCCACTTCTCTTGCAGTTTGAACATCTATTTTGCCTCTTCCTTGAGAAAAAAGTTTCACCAACTGAGGGAAAACGATTAATTCTCCTTCTACCCTTTTTGGGATCGACCATCGGCGGAAGAATTCTTCTATGAACTACCTCTGGAGGAACCATCCATTCTTGCTCCGGTGGCATTGGATAAACATTTTCTTCATACGCACACATGTAAGTCTGAAGCCTATAAAATGGACAAGTGTAATGGTACGCGCTAGCACCATATTCATCTCCATACCTAATCCTTAACACTGCAAACGCATGCTTGCATGGTATCTTGTCCAGGTCAAACTCCGGGCATGTACACGTTCTGAAATGAAGATTGACAGTGTGGGATAGGCCATCTCCAACCACAGTGTACTTCAGTACTTCCACGTTCCTGCCTGCATGATAAGCAATCAATTTGTTTCCTTCAAGCATATTCTGATTCAATTTTGTTTCAGCACTGGGCACCAAAATGGTGTTGTGTTTCTTCATCTCCTCACGCCTCTCAATGAACTTGTCAGTAAATCTGCGAGTAATAGCATTGCACAGTCCCAGGATGGGGTATTCTCTCTCGTCCTTGAACATTGCGTTGAGGGACTCGGAAAGGTTTATGGTCATTACATCATACCTGTTCCTGGAAAATATGCTCTCGTCCACCTATGGAAGCCCACTTCATCCTTAAGACAAGCAGCTGCAGCAGGGCATTTTGACGCGAGCTGGTTAAAAGCATCGCTGAACACTTCAAATCGGTACGCCTTCGCAGTGGTGTAATATAATCCTTCAAAAATGATCCACACTTGAACCTTACGCGCATGTTCTCAGCAAGGTGCTTGGTGCAACAGCCATGAGATGCTAAGGTATACACCCTTCTAATCCCATTTGCTATGGCCTTGGCGCGATCAGAAATTATGCACAGGTCCGGTGTATTGGGGACTACGTGAGCCAGCTGTTCAAAAAAGAATTGCCATGAGCTATCGCACTCCTTGTCTACCACATAGAAAGCCAATGGATAAATGTGGTTCTCCGTGTCCTGCGCGACAGCCGTCAACAAAACACCGCCGTAGGTTGACGATAAATGTGTCCCATCGACTGATATCACCTTCCTCATATATGTAAACCCTCTAACCCAAGCTCCGTAAGCTACAAAAAAATACTTGAACCTCCCCTGTTCATCAACCCTTAACCCAGTCTTGCTGCCAGGATTTAGGCTTTCCAACACAAAACTGTACGCATCTAAAATTGCGTAACTGTGCTCCGGACTGCCCCTAACTAAAGCCTTTGCAATTTCTCTTCCTTTCCAGCACTTCCAATAACTTACCTTACTATTCAGTTGTTGATCCAAAGCGCTCTTGATATCTTTTGTCGTCAACCCTTTGCCTTCAATAAACCTGTTCTTGAAATATTCTCCGATGACATCCGCTAAAGCATGTGGATGATGGCTTGGTAGATGTTGCACCCCACAGGTGTGCTCTTTAAAGTATTTGGTGATCACAAACCTGTTGGAATTAACATACTTCATGGCGCGCACCATCCACCTGCAGCGCGCTTCTACACACGCCACGACATACAGGGATTTAGTACTCTTCTTTGTTTTGAATGTGAATGGCTTCTTCATTGAACCCATCTTCAAAGCCACAACCAGGCGCTTCTTGGTATCGAAGGTTTTCCCAGTATGAAAACCTGTGCAATCATCAACCACATCACCCAAGTTGCTGCCTTGAGTGGGAGCAGATTCGGCAACACAGTTGCTCCCATTTACAGCGGGTTCTCCAATCTCTGGATCTTCAATAGCATTTTCTTCTTCACTATCCATATCACCAGCAGTATCACCAACTCCAGCATCACTTCCATGATCACCCGTACTCTCATTGAATAGTGGTGGTCGTGGTGGTCTTGCAAAATCAGCTGCACAATTAGTGGCAGCATTTGAGCCTGCTTGAGAGCTCTCGCCAACAAATATCTTTAAAATAGGCCTGCTACCATTATTTCCAACATCGAGCATATAGATATGCAAACCATTATCATTCCTTATAAAAGAAGGAGCCACCTTACCCCTCGTAGGAGCAGCACTAAAAACATAGCTAATTGAAACCTTGCTGCGATGGCACGTTAAGTTGCCGCGATCGATTAATTGGTCAATTAACTGATCGTAGGTACATTCCAAATTTAATGCAATAGGGATTGTTGTCTTTGTCCTAGATTGCCAATTCCAGCATTTTGGGGTCTCAATCCATTCACCCATAAAGTCAGCACCTACTACTACGAAACCCCCCATCTACTTCAACGAAGTCGATGATCAACCAAATGTGGTCGATGGTCGATGAAATAATGCAGTAGTTCTGCAACAATGGCGAACGAATAAAAAACAGCTTGAATTTCTTACCAGTTGAAGAAATGAAAGGATGTATGTGCAAAGACGGAAGCCCAGACCAATTCACCTCAGATTTCCATCCACATTAATCGCATCGAGACGTTACAGCCGCAACAAGAAATTTCAAGAAAAATGGGTTCCGAAAGATAAAACAGTTATAGATCGAGATGAGGGAGTTCTTGATGAGTGAAATGGAGCAAAAAAACGAAGCTCAAATAGCCATTGAAGGCGCAGGTGGTTCTGGGCGGGAAAGCTTGGAGGGAAGAAGAAGGCAACTGGGGGTCTAGGGGTTTTGGTGGGAAGATTTAATTATTTTTTTGCTATTTTAGGTAAATAATAATTGTTTATATAGTAGACCAAAGTGTAGTTTTTGTAACTTGGGGGCTGGGGGTTTGAGCCTAGAGAACTTGGGTAAGTTCATTAGTGTTAAATGGTCATTAAGCAATTAAAGGGTTATACACCCAATTTTTAAGACTTGAGGGTTATTCCCTCTATTTCCTTCATCGCAGAGGTCTTTTAGCCAATGCACCCTAGAAACCTCACACAAAATGTCATAAAAGACTTTTCTCTATTGTCACCTACGTAGCTAGCAACACTCATGAATATGTAACAACAGAATATGTAACAATGTGAATAGAATTGTAGTATATCATCTTAATCTTTAGCAGGTTGTTTGCAAGACATCTTCTAATTCTGCTACGTTTACACTACTAAAAAACAGGGAAAATTCGACTACCACCTATCGACCGAAATTCGGTCGAACCACAATTTCGACCGAATTTCGGTCGAACACCTGTGACTGTCACAAGTGTTCGACCGAAATCGGTCGAAATTTTGGATCGACCGAATTTCGGTCGATAGCTAAACTTACAGCTGGGCCGTCGACCGAATTTCGGTCGCCTAAGCGGTCGACCGGCCCGTTATTAAGTCGGGCAGAACACACCATTTGCTCACTTCTTTCTTCCCCAAAAACATTTCACTCTCTTTTAAACCCTCCCCAACCCCCATACACGAAATCCACCATAACCCACCCCCAAAATCAACACTTAAACACAATCTACCCTCCTAATCACTACCCATAACAACAAATTCAAGGTAAATTCTTAATTTTAGGGTTATTTTAATTACTTTGTAAAACTTGAACCCTAACTTTTTAACTCAATTTTTTTGTAGTTTTGAAGCATATAACCAGTGGAGAATCATTTGTAGGTGCTATAGGAGCATAAATCAACGTCGAGGTACGGTTTTTTTTTTATTTAATCCGAATTTAATTGATTTTTTAATTATTTTTTAACTTTGGCCTATAATGTTGCATATTTAGTTAATTATTAGTTAGCAAACTTTATTGTAGTTTTTGTGATTGTTGAACAACTTGTTTGGTGTTGTTAGCTATTATAAAGTTAGGTTTGTGTTGTTTGGGATTGTTGTAGTTGTTGGTATTGTTTGGTAGTGTTGTTTGCAATGTGTTCTTGCCTTGGTATTGTTGAGAAGATGAACATGTTATAACATTATGCCTAAAACGAATAAGGTTTTGTTTGTTTGAATTGCGTTGATAATATTAATTAATAGGGTGTTTTTAGATAATATTGTTTATTTGGGGCATTTCATCAAACAAGTTTGTGTAGATATTGTTTCTCAATCTTGCAATGTTTGTGTAGATATGGACATTAATCGTCGTCGTCTGTGGATGGATAATAGAAATTTTCCCGAGCGGCGGGGGTTGAGGCCTTCGTTTGTAGCGGGTGTTATGGAATTTCTTGATGTAGCCCGCAACACAGACGATTATTTAAGGCATGGCAAAATTAGGTGTCCATGTGAAAAATACGAATGTGTAAAGATACAAGATTTGGAGAATGTCGAGTTACATTTGTATAAGAAGGGGTTTATGTCAAATTATTATATTTGGTATAATCATGGAGAGCCTTGGGACATGCAGCAGCAAATTCAAAATCTTAAAAATATTCATGGCGCTAGGAGTTCTCCGGTTGTGGAACCAGACCAAGCAGCCGGGTATAGAATGGAAGATATGGTGAATGATGCTTTTGGGATGTACCCGGCTAATGATCCCCTTCAGCCGGATACATCACAGCCAAACATTGAGCACATTCCCAATGCCGAGGCAAATCAGTTCTATGAACGGTTGGAGGAAACAAGTTGTCCATTTTATGAGGGCTCGGTGCATTCCCAGTTGTCGGTTGCAGTTAGACTAATGAGTATCAAATCAGATTTTAGTATATCTCAAGCTGCCATGGATTCCATCATTGCCCTTATGAATGAACTAAATCCGACAAATATGGCCCTACCAACTACTTATTACTACACTAAGAAGTTGGTTTCCTCGTTGGGGCTTTCTGCCGAGAAGATTCACTGTTGTGTTAATGGCTGCATGTTGTATTACAAGGATGATACAGACCTGCAGACATGTACATTTTGTGAGGAGCCCCGGTACAAGCCTGAGCCTGATCCTAAAAAGAAGCCGAAGCCTATTAAGTGGATGCATTACTTGCCCCTTATACCACGGTTAAAGAGGTTGTATGCTTCGATGAGTTCTGCTCCACACATGAGATGACATCATGACCGTACCAAGGTGCCGGGTATTCTATCTCATCCATCTGATGGGGAGGCATGGAAACACTTTGATCAAGTGTATCCGGCATTTGCTAGTGAGCCAAGGAATGTAAGGTTGGGCCTATGTTCTGATGGGTTCACCCCGTTTGATGTCTCTTCTACGCCCTATTCTTGTTGGCCCGTATTTGTCACTCCTTACAACCTGCCTCCTGGAATGTGCATGACCAGTCCTTATCTCTTTTTGAATTGTATAATACCGGGTCCACATAACCCGAAAGCCTCTATTGATGTATATTTGCAGCCTTTGCTTGATGAGTTGCAGATACTTTGGCGTGAAGGAGTTGAGACTTATGATATATCAACCAAACAGAACTTCCAAATGCGTGCTTCTTTGATGTGGACTATAAATGACTTTCCAGCTTATGGGATGTTGTCTGGGTGGTCCACAGCAGGTAAGCTCGCTTGCCCTTACTGTATGGAAGATACAAAAGCCTTCACGTTGAAATATGGAGGCAAATGCACATGGTTTGACTGTTGCCGTCGATTCTTGCCAATGGACCATCCTTTCAGGAGTAACACTAGCGCATTTATGAAGAATCAGGCTGATTTTGAGGAGCCCCCGCGCAGGTTATCAGGCATTGATATATGGGACAGGGTCAGGGAGCTTCCTAAGGTAACTGAACAACTGCCATATATTTATTGCAGTATTTTTCCAACTTAATTCCACTAACACAATGATTAATTCCTAAGGTAACTGAACAACTGCCAGCTAGAGCACCTGGTTATGGGGTTGAACATAACTGGACTAAACAGAGCATTTTCTGGGAGTTGCCTTACTGGAAGGATAATCTTCTTCGCCATAATCTGGATCCAATGCATATTGAGAAGAATTTTTTCGAGGCCATCCTTAATACTGTGATGGATGTCCAGGGCAAGACAAAGGACAACTTGAAGACGCGGTTGGACCTACAGCTACTTTGTAGGCGACCTGAGTTGCAGGTAATCCAAGAAGGCAACAACATGTTCATGCCAAAGGCTTGTTATACATTCGATGAGGATGAGCGTAGGATGATTTGTGAGTGGGTGAGTAATTTGAGGATGCCTGATGGTTATGCTTCAAACCTAGAAAGGTGTGTTGATGTTAATGGTGGGAAACTGCATCACATGAAAAGCCACGACTGTCACATCTTCATGGAAAACTTGCTCCCAATTGCATTCAATGGCTTGCCTGATAAAGTTCTGAAACCGCTAACAGAGACGAGCCTATTTATTAAAGAACTTTGCAGCAAGACATTGAAGGAAGAGAACCTTAACCTGTTGGAGCAGAACTTTCCTGTGGTCGCCCCTAAGCTGACAAAGATCTTTCCCCTGGGTTCTTTAACGTGATGGAGCATCTACCGATTCACCTAGCTGAAGAGGCTCGGCTAGGAGGCCCGGTGCACTGCAGATGGATGTACCCTTTCGAGAGGTAAGCTTCCATATCTTAGTAACTTTTAATTTTTTAATTAATCCAACTTAATTCCACTAACACAATAATTATTGCAGAATAATTGGTAAGTGTAAACCGGACGTGAAAAACAGGAACCAAATAGAGGGGTCAATATGCGAGGCATATCTTGCTAGAGAAACTTCGCATTTTTGCTCTTACTACTTCGACAAGGATGTTCCATGTTTGCGCACTAGGCCGGATCGGCATGATATGGGCGATAATAATGATCCCAGCTACCCAGCGTTCTCTATATTCAATCAACCAGGCAGGGGAAATACATCTTCCGAAGTATGTCAGCTCAACGAACAGGACAGGAAGGTAGCAACAACACATGTGCTGTTGAACTTTCCCGAGGTCACGCCTTATTACAAGTATGTTGTATCTTAACAATACTGCCTAATATTCGAGAAGTTAAAAATAAGTATATTTGGACTAACGTGTGTATCCTCGGCTCATAATGCAGTTACTTTGTCGCTGAGTTCGGTGATGCGGAAGTTTATGAAAATTTTACAAATTGGTTTACAGAATTTGTAAGTGGTTACCAAACTCTTAAATATTCGATATATTTAGATAAAAATATTTACTTACCCAACTAAATTAAATTTTTATTTAGGTGAACAATCCGGTGAATGGCATCACCTTTGATTTTCTGCGAGATATATGCCATGGCCCATATTACAAATACAAAAGGATGAATACATACTTTGTAAATGGGTACAAGTTTCATACAAAGCAGCGGTCAGAGGGTAAGAAAACATACAACTCTGGTGTGTCCGTGAAAGTAGGAACCGGTGATCACGGGGGTGACTTTGAGTACTACGGTGTGATTGAGGAGATGTTAGAGGTAGAGTATAGTGTCGGTTGGCCTCGGAAGAAATTGGTTCTTTTCCGATGCAAGTGGTTTGATCCCAGCAACAGAGGTACGAGGGTAGACCCGTCTTCTAAGTTAGTCGAGGTTAATCACAAAAGGTCATATGGACCCTATGATCCTTTCATCATTGCCCAGAAAGTAAAGCAAGTGTGGTTTGTTCCTTACCCGCGGACAAAGAACCCAGCAAGATCAAAGGCCAAAGCCCATTGGTGGGCAGTTATAAAAGGAAAACCGGTGGGATTAGTTGAAGTCCCTGATCTTTTAGATGTTGCATACCAGAACGAGGTGTCAACCGTTCCATTGATAGCAGACAATGAACTAGCTGACCAGTTGCAGCATATTGATGGCATATATGAGCAATTAGATGCATCTGTAGCTAGTCGGGGAAAAAACCCAGTTAATTTTGGAGAAGGAGCTTCAAGGGCAATGATGATGAATATACAGATGAAGAAGAAGTTAACGATGAGGATGAGGAAGAAGAATTGGCAGATGATGAGGATTGACCTTATATATACTTAGTAACTTTTGTTTTTTTAATAGGCTAGTTTAATGTAATTATATAATTATAAACATAAGAAGATATTTGTATTCTTATTTTATTTTTCAATGAATGTGTGTATTTAATCTATTTAAATGGACTATTTTTTTTTTCAATGAATGTGTGTATTTAATCTATTTAACCCGCCTATTTTTTTCTTGCAATGACTGTGTTTATTTAATATATTTAACCCGTCTAATTTTGGTGCAATGAATGTGTCAACAGGAATGAAGAACGTATTTTCAAGAAAGAAGGGGCCTAAACAGGCAGGTGAGTCTTCACGTGAGCCGGCACAGGACACTCCTCACCCTCGGGTGTTTGCAAGAAGGAAAGGGAAAGGAAAGGCAGGTGAGCCTTCAGGTGAGCCGACACAGGACACTCCTACCTCTTAGGTGCCGCATCACCTTCCTACAGGAGCACCAGCAGCAAACAGTCCAGATTTTTTCAGGCCGCCCCGCATGTCCCAGGTGCCGCATTCGCTTCCTACAGGAGCACCTGCCGGATTCAGTCCAGATTTTTTCAGGCCACCTGGCATGCCTCAGAGCCATCCTGGTTGGAGGGATCACTTCAGTAGTTATAACATGACTGAGAGCCAGGACGGTCCATCCCAGGGCGTTCCCGGACTAGGCGATCCCACACAGTCCACTAGTCCGTCTGGGTCGACTCAGCCGCCTTCCGACCCATCTAGCCCTACCTGCCCTTCGGTACAGCAGGAGATTCCTTACTATGATCCCAGATCGCCATATTACATCGGTGAGCCTGGCACTTGGGAAGACAGGCGTTTGATTATTTATCCCGAGGGGGATAAGAGGTAAGTATAGTATTTATGAAGTTCTTATCTATTTAGCAGTAAGCTTTTAAATATTAGTATTTCTATTAACCCGTCTGTTTTTTTACATAGCTTTTGCCCCAACACTGATGCTACCCCTATGCTGACGAAATGCATGAAATCTCAATGGAAGGAATCATGGCCATCCTGGGGCGCTGTGCCCCCTCAAGTAAAGCAACAGATAATGCAAGCTTTTGAGGTGATAAATATGCATACAGTTTTTCACTAATTGCAGGTTTTCTTAATGATTATGTTTAAATAAAATATTTTGATGAATATTGCAGGTTCAGTGTAAGTGGCATCCGGCTCTGGACTATAAAGTCCGTTCTAACTTCCCTAAAAAATGCGCAGATGTGTACAAGAACGCAATGTATAATGCGCGCAAAAATGGAAAAATGCCCGGCTTCCTCTATGATCATCAATGGAGAGAGCTGCTGCAGTATTGGGGTACTCCCGAATTTCAGAAGAAGAGCGAACAAGGGAAGAAAGCTCGGGCATCTACTAAGGGTGGATCGCTGCATACCGGTGGCGCAGTTAGCGCTGCGACGCAGAAGATGCGCTTGGTAAAGTAATTTAATTTATAAGAATTACTATAATAGTTTATTTTCTATCTAACTTGTTCTCTTCTTTAATTTGTAGAAAAAGCAACAAAATCAGACTATTCCACTCTCTGAAATGCACAAGATCCGCCATATCAAGAAAGATAAAAAGGGCGGAGAAACATGAGTCGAGCCCCGAGCACAAGAGGCCTGGGTAAGTACTTAAATTTAAACTAAAGTCGCGCCAATCCTTCTAGTTTAAAACTTCATAGTTGTACCGTTGATATATTTATGTTTTTCAGGAAAAAGCTACAAAGGCCCTTGAGGACTGGACCGCGACTCAGCAATCTGAATGCGGAAGCAGTACCCCAGTACCGTTAACGCTCGAGCAAGAAACCAACTTATGGTTGGAAGCGGTCGGAGGGGTGAAGAAGGGGTCAGCTTATGGCATTGGAACTCTGTATTCATCTGCCAAGCATAAATCGAACTATTTGGGCTCGTGTTCAAGTGCTCCTCCAAGCTCTGCTCCTGCTCCAGAAATGACTCGGATGCAAGCGGAGATCGAAGAACTGAGAAAACAAAATGAAGCTATGCGCTTAGCACAGGAGGCGCATCAGAGAGAAATGCATGAAATGATGCAAGAGCTCCTCAGGAACCAAAAAAAAAAAGGCAAAGGAAATCGTGATAGCTCGGGAAAGGGAAAGAGCAAGAGCAGACATCGCCACCATTCACCCTCTCAGTCTGATGACGGGTCTAGTTCCGCTTCTAGCCATTAGTAGTGAAAGTTGAACTTTAAACTGTTTGTTTAGTTTGTTTGAATATTGTAAAACTTGAACGAATGTTGAAAGACTCCTTTCTATTGTTTGGCTTTGTTAGCCTTGTTTGAATAGCGTTTATGAATGTCTTGTGACTGGTTTTTTCTGCGTGTTTACAGGTGGTGTAGGGCTAATTTCAGCTTTTATGTTGCAGGTTTTTACAGGTTTTCGACCGACTTTCGGTCGAAAGTTGGTCAAATAATAATACCAGCCTTTCGACCGAAATTCGGTCGAACGTCGACCGACATTCGACCGAATTTCGGTCGAAGAACATGGCACTTTAGTCCTTGTTCTTCGAAGTGCCATGTTCTTCGACCGAATTTCGGTCGAATGTCGGTCGACGTTCGACCGAATTTCGGTCGAAGGTTGAATTTCGACCTTAATTTGGTCGACCACCACAATCGGTCGAAATACGGTCGATTGTTCGACCGAATTTCGACCGATTGGGCGGTCGAAAATCCCGGTTTTTTTAGTAGTGTTACTTACAGTTATATCACTGAAAAGAATCACATGTTGAAAATGCAATACAAGGATATCAAACAAATGCAGCAATTGAATTAACAACATTCGTGTTGACTGCATTCTGTAAAGGTAATGATGAATATCTTCATTTGTATTTAATCCAATTATCTTTATTTCTGTAACATTTAAATTAGGCTGTCAAGCAACATTAATTTCAAGAAAAACTTAAAATTGACTGGTTTGATTATTTCTTCAAGCCAATTTGACGTCATTGAAAGTCCAATCAAATAATCTAAAACGGAAAAAAAAAATCTTATTTTTAATGTTCATTACATCAATAAAGGCATTAAAATCAGGAGGGTCGGTTTGCCAGCTTTTTTTTAATGAATATGCAATTACATTGAAGTCCTCCTATACTAGGTTATCCAGATTCTGGATACTTGAACATGCCTAGAGAAGGATTTTGCACACTGAATCCACCATCAATGAATAGATTGTGTCCACTAATATACTTAGCATCATCACTTGCCAAGAACAGTGCTGATTTCGCAACATCATCCACTCTTAGAGTCACTCCTTTAAGGTTCCCAATCATACCTACGGCATTCTCAAACTCTTCATTTTCGAGCCCCACAAACTTCATCGCTAATGGAGTAACCATCGCGTAAGGTGACAAGCAATTCACCCGTATGCCAAATTGCCCCAGCTCCACAGCCAGGTTCTTCGTAAGCCCCAAGACTGCGTGTTTGGAGCTGGTGTATGCATGTGATGCTGCAGCTCCGACCATGGAGCTAATACTGGCAGTGGAGATGATGCACCCACTACATGTCGGGATCATGACACGAGCGGCATGCTTCATGCTCAAGAAAACTCCTGTCACATTGATACTAAGGACCCGTTCAAAGTCGGCTTGCATGTTGTCGATGATTCTTGGTTTGTTCTCGTCAGCTATGCCAGCATTGCAGATCATGATGTCGAGTTTCCCAAATGTGGAGATGGTTGTGTCGACAGCATTTTGGATGTGGTCTTCATTTGTGACGTCGCAATGGATGTAAATGGAGTTGGATGAGCCTCCAAGGGCGTCACTAACTAAGTTGCCGAGTTCATCTTGGACGTCCGCGATGACCACCTTGGCTCCATGTTCAGAGAAGAGCTTCGCAATTGCTTCACCAATTCCACTAGCTCCTCCAGTTATCATTGCTACTTTCCCATCTAGCCTTCATACACAAAACATGGATGTTATACTGCTTACAATTTCATTGCATACTTGCTTTTAGGAAGACATCCTAAAGAATGATCGACAACTCTGACTTTTAGGATCAATGCATCTAGTTTCCAGTACAACTTTGAATTTTTATTTGTAGGTAAACTTACAGATTCAGAAGCTAGGTAAACATACTTAATATCACAACTTCCTATAGTAGAAAGTATTTTAATGAACATTTGAAACATATAAACGACAGAGAAAAGCTGTTTGCTTAGATAATAGTGACATACTTTAAATCACAAATCCTTTTTGGACGGAAAGAGCAAGATTCATGCTCCTTTAACCAAACCTGATTTAAAATTTTCGAGAGCAACATAAGATGTTGATTCAAGAATTTTTTTGGAAAAAACCAAAGCTCAGTAAGTTTGATTGCACTATAAGCCATAGTGAAAATAGTTTCCAAATTAGCATTACAGTAAAATAGCGTAACCAGGTTCCTTGACAAACACTGTCACAACCCTTTTGAAATAAGTATATGAATGTGTTATGGTTCTTCAAGGAATGACTTACAAATTTAAAAAGAATCACATATTAGAGGGAAAGGCTATATATATACCTTTTGCCGATTGTTGAAAGTGATGAAGCAGAAGACATAGCTGGTGAGAAATGAAAAAGCAGAAAACTTGATTTAGTAGTAAATCTTACCGGAATGCACTCTGCATTAAAGAATCAGATCATGTTATATCCAAAGACACTTCACAAAGCACTGTCCTTTTAGCTGGGCATTCTAGAAGTGCAGACAAATTTGGAATAAAAGCAGCCGGCATCTTAAACTCTATTGGAATCCATGACTTAATAATGCAAACAAGGTTATCAACATTATCTTTTCTTCTTTGTTTATTTCTACCTAACTTGTTCATAAGGACATATGATATTTTAAGTCCATCTACGAGTATTTTCCTTTTGTCTTTTCTTTCTTTAGTTCTATAAATGAGGTCGGCAAATTTCCTTACAGAAAACATAGAGGGTGTTTGTGTACGCTTATAAGCTTGTCAAACCAGCTTATGCGTCCTTTTCTGCTCATTCATATATTTGATAAATTTAATTAAAGAAGGTTTTTGGTCTTTTAATCAATACTAATAAAAAAATCCATTTACTAAAAAATCCACAAGAGTTTGGGTTTCTTCATAAGATTTAACAAATTAAGATCTTAAACCAGAGAAGTGAATTTTAGAATCAGCCTAAAGTAAAAGCAGCCTCAACAATAGAAAGATAGAAAATAGGGAGAGGGTCATTAGTTCCAACTAGTACAATCCAAAATTCGAATTTTAACTAATTAAGCGTGAGTAAATAAAAATATCCTTCCGTTTGGATTTATGTGATCCTAATTCCTTTTTAGTCTGTTAAAAGAGAATGACTCCTGTCACGCCCTAAAATTTTTTATTAAACTGAAAGTATTTATTTATTTAAAGGCTCGTGACTGGTGTTCAACAGGTACCAAAATTATTTAGAGAAACTCGGAGTCGCCACTTGACATAGTTTAAGGTGTGCCAAGTCACCAAAAGGTACCTTGGAACACCTCTGACTCGTCTAATGGTCTGCGTTAGAGATTCGGGTAAGGTTCTCAGTTGACTCTCGGGAAGGTATTAGGCACCCTCGAGTCCTGTGCCGAGCACAGTTGCTTTATTGTCGCAATTTTAATTTATTAAATATGGTTGTATTATTTTAATGCCGTTAATTTGAATTTGTACTTCGATTTAAGAAAATTAAAAGTGTTGTTCTTATCCAACCTCACGGAGGACTGGACGAATTTACACTTTGATTCAGGAAAAAATTTAAAAGCGTTATTTCTTATCCAACCTCACGGAGGACTGGACAAATTTACACTTTGGTTTATAGTAAATAAATAAATGGATAAATAAAATTTATTATACATTTTTTTTCAAACTTACAAAAGGGGTTTGTCAATTTTAGAAGAGTTTAAATAACTTTAAAAAAAGAAAAAATAACTAATTTAGAATTGATTTAATCTCAATTTAGCTTTCTTTTAGCCTAATAAGTAAATTACAAATCATACTTATTATTTGTGCCTAATCGTGTTTAATATAAAATAAATCTCAGTTTAAAAGCTTAACAAGGCCGGAAGCCAAATGATTCCATAAAAATTGGTGGCTATGTATCAAAGTAATGACTGTTTATTCACGACTTAATTTGATAGATTGTTTTAATTTTTGTAGAGAAAGGATGTGGACTGGTTCATTTTGCAAAAATGAGCCGTCTAAAAGTTGTCTTGCAAGATTGTACATTTTTATAATTTGTCAAAATTTTAAACTGTCGTGCGTAATTTTAAACTTGTTAAGTACCCAACTTTAACAAAAGATTGGCATATATAAGCAAAGCCACCTTCACAAAAGAGTGGCACATGCTAATATCAACTCAATTACAATTTTAGGTTCATTTCTGCAAATGTAAATACAGTGTTAAGATTGTCCACATTAATCTTGCGCATATGGTTCTTTTCAGCATTTGATTTCACCTTTTAATCTATTTTTTAGAATTCCATGATTTGCATAGTTGTATCAATTTATAGAAATAGCCAGATTTATCTATTTAAATTAACATTGCACTTATATCCTATTTTTGCTTAATCATTTCAGATTTAAAACAAAAAAAAAAATTTCCAACTTCAATTTTATAAAAAAATCGAATGTTTACAAAGGCATGTCATAATTTTGCCTAATCGTCCCTTTCCTGCCCAGAATTTACACTTACAGCCTTGTTTTGCCTACTCATATCTCATATGCCCACATTTGCACACATAATAGTATTTGCAACCTTTTCTATGGCACAAAGTGATCATAAGTTTTGTTTAATTAATTCTGTCAAGTCTTAACAAAGTGTTTCAAATGAACAAAACAAACTCATAATGAGCATATCTTGAATATCAATTATTAGGAAGGTTCCTAGGGCACTTTGTTAACATAGGCATTTTTGTACTATTCAAAACAAATTATAGGAATAAAGCAGATATAATGAAACTCAAATGACCTCTTAAGCATCTTTAAACATGTCATTCATACACAAAAAAGAATGTAATACAAAAGTTGGAATATTTACCTAGTAAGTGAACTTCTTGGCGCAAGCTAATACCAAGATTGTAGCAAAGCTTTTAATCAGACCAAATCAACAAAAACAGCAGCAACACCCCCAAATTCAGCACCGAAACAGCCCTTTAAAACTCCTATTTAAACCCCTAAACTTAAAGATTTATGCTCCAAAAGGCCTATGAAGTAAAGGCTTTTTTTGTTCTAAATCTCAAGTTTTTAAAACTCACTGTTTTTGCTCTCAATTTAATGCTATTTCAGCTGGTTGTTGGTGTTGAATGAGGGTATTAAATGGCCCTATTTATGCTGAAAATTGAAGCCAAAAGGTGGGGCTAAAAGGTGGGGTGTGGACTTGTACAAAAGTACAAACCCACACCCCTATACTTGAGTGTTTTTAGTCCCATTTTTCAGAAAGAGTACAGCAGTTATAACCACTGTTTCAGCAGCTAAAACTGTCCAAAAAAGGGCTGAAATAATGCAAGAAATGTCCTTTGAAAGGACACTAAACACTCATCACACTAACCAAAAGGTCTAGGACCAAACTAGACTAACTAAATCAGCCCAACTAACTTAAAATGGACCAAACTAAACTTAGAACTAAGCCAAAGACAAACAGATTCCAATTAAAAATATATTTCCTAACTAAACTTAAGCAAAATGAACTAAACAGCCCCAATGCTTAAAACCAAACCAAATATCACAGACTTTACTTTAATGACCCAAACTAGACAAGACTCAGTCCAAAGCAAAGCAAGTAAACTGAACTAGATTTGAACTTGAATTTAAGTTAAAGTCCAGACTTTAATCTTAGAAATCAGACCACCTAAATGAACCAAAATCCAACTTAAACTCAGGCTTTAGTCTTTAGCTAACAAATTAGTAACCTTACAGACACACGATTCATGCTATAATATAGTCACTTGATGCTTAAAACTGTGCTAACAAAGCCAAACCAGTTTCACGTTCAGTGGGTGCAAGCTCAGGATATTTCCATCAGACAATTTCAAGGTGATTTCGTGCTAAATATATCAAGAAAAAGTGGACAGATTTCAATGCTCAAACACAAGAAGCATGGTTTCAGATTCCAAAAGGACTAAACATCGAAAACTCATAGCGAACATACGATTCCATACACAACTTAGACAAAGAACAAGCTTATTATATTAACATTATGATTTGATTTCATATATTTGATAATACAAACATAACAATGAAGATGAAACTTTCTTGGTATCGTGAACACAAACTATGGACAAACACTAAACTCACTGATTTACAAGCTAACAAGTCGACGACTAAATCTAGCAATTTAAACAAGTAGAAAACAAGAAATTAAGGAAAAAGTGAAGTGCATTCTGCCTAACCCGTGACCAAGCCATAGCCAAAGCTGCAGTGACGCCCTCGCCTCAGAGTAGGTCGTCCAGCCGCTGCCTCGCTTCCAATATCGCAGCGTCACCAACACTGTTGCATCACCCCGGTCCCAGCCTCGAATCAGCTGCATCAACCACAAAACTGCCTCGCTCCCTCGTTACTGGTACACAGCCATCGCATCACCATTCGGACGAAGCACAACCTCGCAGCCCCGACACCACTCATCACAAAACAGAACCCCCACTGCCTCCGTTCATCAACAAAATCATCATCATCACTGCCTTACTAAAAAAGCTCCTGCTATCAACACTATCACAGCTTCGCCATCACCAAAAACCATAACCAAACAGTCCCGGATTCATCCTCATCACAAGCCAATAAACAGAAAAAATGGCCCTTCGTCTTGGTACACGACAGGCAGCCCACTGCCTCCCCTCGTCTCCTCCACAACCTCAACAAGACTGAAACAAAGCTTTCCCAAACGAAACCTCCACAAAATTCCCAAACAAACAACATCAAACAAAACAGAAAACGAAGAAGAAGGAGAAGAAAAGAAAAGAAGAACAGAAACGGGAAAAGGAAAAAAAAAGGAAACGGTCAAAGGGGTGGGGTTTTTGGGAGATGGGGTGTGGGAAGAGATAGAGAGGAGTAAAGTGAAGAAGAGGAACCAAAACACACCCGAAAAGAGGTCAAGGTGGCCGAAGTCGAGCTTTTCAAAGTCCGATCTACTCTAAACAGCTTGGATTTTGAAGAATCCAAGTTGAGAAACGGAATGAGGGAGGCGAGAGGAGTCGATTGATGTAATTTTTATATTTTTTCCGGCCACCGGAGGTGGTGGCCGGCGGCAGAGCAGCGGCGGAACCTCGGTGGAAGCACGGCGGAGCGATTTCCGGCGAGTGAGAGAAAAATTTGGCATGGCTTGGCCTATTTTCTGATTTTTTGTGTAAAAATGAGCAAAAATCTAATGTTTTGGCTTATATAGTTAGTGAATATGGGCCGGGTAAACAAATGGGCTGACGGGCTAATGTACTGGGCTGTTATTTTTTTTTTTACGAATAACCATTAAAATTGTTACTAGTTACAAAAACACACATAATTAATCCTAATCTAAACCGCATAAACTTACAATATAATCACAATTTAAACATAGAATCACAATTAAGCATATAACAAGTAATTTTTGTTAATTCTCAAATTTTAACGTCCTAATTAAAGACAAACTTAGTCAAAATTAGGTGATTACAACTCCTTGCAAATTTTGGAAATATTTTAAATTAAGTTTCTTTCCATTTTACACTAAATGAAAAGCTTTTACAGCAACGTAGACATGTTTAAACCACAAGTTACAAATCTCCTCATTTCTTACTTAAACTCCATGTCTGAGTCACATAAAATGAAACAAGGTAGTGGCAAAATACATTATAAGCAGCCCCTGAATTTTATTGGGCTGAAAAGAGTGGAACGCTGAATGTCATATTGAAGATTTTCAGAGAAGGAAAATTTTTCTATTATTTTTGAATGAGTATTACAACCTATGAGGAGGTATATGTATACAATGAGTCCTAGGACTAAACAAGAAAATATAATTAGTTACAGTACAATAAGGAAAAGGAAAAGGATACTACTTCTATAATTAACTATCAACACTCCCCCTCAAGTTGGTGCAAAGATGTTGCGCATGCCCAACTTGCAAACTAAAGTATGAAAATCCGTTTTGCTGAGACCTTTTGTGAGCAGATCTGACAGTTGTTGTTCTGATGAAACATACAACAAATTCAAGGTACCATTAGTAACCTTTTCTTTAATGAAGTATCGATCAATCTCAACATACTTTGTTCGATAATATTGGACATGATTTTGAGCAATACTGATTGCAGCCTTGTTATCACAATACAAGGAAAGTTTCTCTTTTCCAAACATTCTCAATTCTTTCAGTAACCTTCGTAGCCAAAGAAGTTCACAAACCCCCTGGGCTATAGCTCTATATTCAGCTTCAGCACTGGATCTAGCCACAACACTTTGTTTCTTGCTTCTCCAAGTACCCAAGTTCCCTCCTACGAAAGCACAATAGCCAGAGGTAGATCTTCTGTCATCTAGAGATCCAGCCAAATCAGCGTCTGTAAAGGCTTCTATTAGGAGGTGACCATGTTTAGAGAAAAGCAAACCTCTGCCTGGAGCAGACTTCAGATATCGCAAGATGTGCAAGACAGCTTGCATATAGGGATCTCGGGGATCATGCATGAACCGACTAGCCAAACTGACTGGATAAGCTATGTCTGGTCTAGTGTGAGAGAGATAAATGAGTCTTCCAACCAACCTCTGATATCTCTCTTTGCCAACTGACTCTCCAATCCCTGCTTGTAACTTGTGATTACTTTCAATTGGCGATTCAGCTAGCTTGCAACCTAGCATACCTGTTTCTTTCAAGAGATCCAGAATATACTTTGAGAAATAAAGATCCCTCTATTTGATCTAGCAACCTCGATTCCCAAGAAGTACTGGAGTTTTCCTAGATCCTTGATTTCAAATTTCTTTGCCAACAGCTTCTTCAATCGGGTCATCTCATTTTTGTCATCTCCTGTCATTACAATGTCATCAACATAAACTATAAGAAGAGTGAGTTTACCCTTCTTATGCCTTATGAAAAGGGTATGATCAACATTGCTTTGTTTGTAGCCAGAGGAAATCATAGCTTTGCGGAATCTGTCAAACCACGCTCTAGGGGATTGCTTCAACCCGTACAAGGCTTTCTTCAGTTTGCACACCTTTCCTCGGCTCTGTTCAGTATTAAATCCGGGAGGGATCTCCATATACACTTCTTCTTTTAAATCTCCAGAAAGAAATGCTTTCTTTACATCAAACTGCTGTAAGTCCCAATCTAAATTAGCTACATAAGATAAGAAGATTCTTATGGCGTTCATTTTTGCAACCGGAGCAAATGTCTCCTGATAACCCACTCCATAAGTTGAGTTAATTCCTTAGGCACCAATCTTGCCTTGAATCTTTCAATCAAGCCATCGGCTTTATGCTTCACAGTAAAGACCCATTTGCAGCCAACCAGCTTCTTGGCTGGTGGTTTAGTGACAAGTTCCCAAGTGTTATTTTTCGACAAAGCCTTCATTTCCTCAATCATAGCATGCTTCCATTTAGGATCTGCAAAAGCTTCCCTCCAATTCTGGAGAATAGACATAGAAGAAATAGACAAGACAAAGGCTCTATAGGAGGGAGATAGGGAATCAGAAGAGACAAAATTAGATAAGGGATGTTTGGTGGTGCAAGTTCTGACACCTTTTTTATGAGCAACAAGCAAATCTAACTCATTAGGAAAAGTAGGTAACTCACCGGTAAAAGAGGATTCAGCTTCAGCAGATTGCATGATGGCTTCTTCTGCTTCTTTAGCTGCTTTCTTTTTCCTCGAGTAAGTTTTCAAACTAGGTACATCCAAAGCCCATGTAAACGCCCAACAGTCTCCCCATCAATGGTCTCCCTCTCGACAGTCTCCCCATAAACTCTATCTGCGGTATCAACCTTAAAAGGTTGAATGAAAACAGAACTTGGGAGAATCATCTCTTCTTCCTTATTACTTTCCCCCTGAAGAGGTGATTGTGTAAAACTGAAATAGGGCTCAGATTCTCTATAGGTAACATCCATGCTGACAGAGACTTTCCTAGAAGGACGATGATAGGATTTGTACCCTTTTTGAGTCAGAGAATACCCAATAAACACACATTTAAGGGCTCTAGGATCACGTTTTTCAGACTTCCTAGAGTGAACAAAGCAGACACCCAAAAACCTTTGGAGGAACAGTGTATTCAGTTTTCCCTTTCAAAGCTTCAAGTGGACATAAAAAATTGAGGGTTTTAAGTGGCATTCTATTGATAAGATAGGCAGCTACTAGTATGGCATCCCCCAATAAGTTTTTGGTAGATTCATTGTAAACATAAGAGATCGTACCACTTCTAACAAATGTCTGTTTTTTCTTTCAGCAACCTCATTTTGAGCACTAGTGTAAGGACAACTAGTTTGATGAATTATCCCATTAGATTCCAAATAATCACCAAATATTTTATTCATATACTCTGTTCCATTGTCAGTTCGCAAGATTTTTACCTTAGCATCAAATTGAGTGCATATCATCTTATGAAACAACTTAAAGAAAGAGAAAACTTCACTTTTGGCTTTTAGCAAATATACCCTAGTCAACCTAGTAGAACAATCAATAAAGTAACAAACCATCGATTCCCAAACAAAGAAACTATTTGAGTGGGACCCCCATACATCAGAATGAGTAGTCGAGAAAGGAATTGTACTTTTATTATCACTCAAAGGGTAAGAGATTCTAGTATGCTTGGCAAATTCACAAGCATCACAAGACAAAGAATCAAAGTCCGTCTTAGAAAACAAACTAGGATATAACTTCTCTAAAACAAAAAATGATGGGTGCCCCAACCGCCTATGCCACTGAACTATTTCTTGGTTGACAACCTTATTTCCTCAAATAAAAATGGTTTACCATAGTCACCACTTCCATCAATCATGTATAAGCCATCATGCAATCTACCACTGTTAATCGTCTTCCCTGTTTGAAGATCCTGAAAAACACAATGATCAGGGAAGAACTCGATTTTTTTACAGTTATAGGTCTTTGGTGATGGAATTAATAGATAAAAAATTATCAGGAAACTCAGGTACATGAAGAACGGATGATAATGTAATATTGAGTGTACAGACAATAGAACCTATTCCAGAGATAGGAGCTAAAGACCCATTGGCTATTCTGACATTATCCTTTTTGAGACATGGAGAGTAGTTTTGAAAGCTTTTAGAGGAGCCTGTCATGTGTCAATTCGCACAAGAATTAATAATCCAAGAATTTAGGTGAGCAGTAAAGGCAGTACCTAATTGCACATAATTGGATGTTGCCACATATGGAGAGTCAAGTTTGGACAGACTGTTCATCTTTATGTCTCCCATGAGTCAAAGAATATCATACCAAGAGAAAAAATATATATCTTGAACCTGAAACAAGCATAATCTGGTACCAAAAAATTTTTGAAACTTTGCCGGGACAAGATCTGGCAGAAACAGTGGCCGAAAAGTGAACAAAACTCACCGAAAAGTTGACTGCCTAATCAGAAAAGACTGAGACATGGGTGGGTAGGCTCCGAATGAGCCATCGATCGTAACCCCAGAAAGAAATCTGGAAAAAACTCGCCGGAGGTGATCTCACGCGATGGCGCGTGGTCGTCGAAGCTGATGCTTCAGGTGGCGCGTGAAGGCGCGTGGAGGGGTTTTTTCGGCAGGGGGTTGATTGGGATTGGTCGCTGATGCAAGCGGAAGACTTTGGTTGGGTCAGTTTTTTCAGACTACCAACGGATTTTAATTTTACTTCGGACAGCCATCGGAGGGAGGAAACTCAACCTCTTAGAGTGAAAAAGACTAGCTGCAAAAGGCAGCGGGCTCTGATACCATGAAGATTTTCAGAGAAGGAAATTATTCTATTATTTCTAAATGAGCATTACAACCTATGAGGAGGTATATTTATACAATGAGTCCTAGAACTAAATAAGAAAACATAATTAATTACAATATAATAAAAAAAAGAATACTACTTCTATAATTAACTATCAACACATATCAACTACAATATGCATTCCAAACAAAATAGGAACTACAACGGAAAAATTGGACCTTAATATCTTGAAAGATTTGATGGGATAGGAAGATGAATTCCTCTCTTTGACCACTGTCTTCTTCACTTTCTTTTTGAGTTGAGTTTCCTCTGGCTTGATTGTATGATGTCTCGTCCATTTTCTGAGAGAATTGTTGTCTGATTTATACTGTGAGAAGAAGAACGCAGAGAAGAAAAAGAAAAGATAGTTGTACGAACAGGTAAGAAATCAACTTGTTGATTTTTTCAAAATTTGCAGCTAAAAAAAGATTTTTCTTTTTTTTAAAAAAATAAAAATAAAAAAGATTATTGCAAATGAGCGAGGTATTAAAAATTTCAAAAAGAGAGGGAAGAAATAGTGAGGTGAAAGAATGTAAAATTTTTGGAAAACATATTCTTTTTGGTGAGTAAAAATAGTGGGGCTTTATAACCACACAAATGTTTTGGTATATTCAAGATCACAAGTTTAAAAGTGTTTATTTCTTTCTTAAACATTCTGTCCAGTCAAACTATATTATATAAATTGAGATAAGAGTTAATATTAGAGAAGTAGCGTCTTACTTCCACTTTTTTTTCCCTCAGTACACCTTCACTTTTAACTCATTCAATGTTGACTAACTTTATTTGGCAGATGACTTTCTCAAGTTCCCAATTTGGCTAAGTCATCTCTATCAAGTTGCTCTTATAAAGCCTAAACACTCTCCTTCAGCATAGGGGCACCTTAGGAGTTGAAATTGACTCTAATACCATTTCGTCCGTTTAGAAAATCATTCAATTCAAGATACTAATAAATGAAGCATTTCAAAATCTTATGTAGTCAATGTGAACTTTTATACTACCTTCGTCCCAAAATAAGTGGCCATTTTCCATTTTTTTGTGTTTCAAAATAAGTGTCAATTTTAGAATATCAGTACAAAATTAACTATTTTTGCCAATATTGTCCTTGCTATTAAAGAGGTAAAAAGTGATGATTTATTCTTTTCATGTTCAACAATGAAATAATAAGAGTAATTAGGTAAAGTATATATAGTAATTAATA
Organism: Petunia x hybrida; assembly: GCA_037355625.1. Classification (NCBI taxonomy): domain Eukaryota; kingdom Viridiplantae; phylum Streptophyta; class Magnoliopsida; order Solanales; family Solanaceae; genus Petunia; species Petunia x hybrida. The sequence goes on from JBBBVM010000676.1 coordinate 1,097,856, forward strand.
CTTTTTTTAATGGACGTGAAATTGGAAAAATGGACACTTTTAATGGGATTGAGGTAGTATATGTTAATACTCTCCCAAAACATTTAATATGAAGAATCCAAATAAGTGGAGCGTTCCAACACCTCTATAAGCCCTTTTAAATACTCTTATACTGTGGATGTGAGATGTCGTAGAATTCAACTCCCTTCACATATTTTTTAGATAAGGTCCCTTCCACACAAATTATTCGAAAAATATTCACTTCCAACAGGAAACTTCAAACAAGTGAGTTGAGTAAACCAGAACTAACCCATTTGGTTATCTTTATATGCCAGATGTGAAATATTATATCATTCAACCGTCTGAATCCCACAGAAATTCCTTAGCTATCCAAGAACATTGTGCTTTAACCAACCCAACACCAATGCTGACTCATCAAGCTTGCTAGCTCTTGTAAGAGTGAGGTCCATCCCTAAGGTGACAAAGGATATACAGGTGGCAGGGAGTAGAATCAACTACCGACGACAACTATATAAGATGGCATGTTCAGCCACCAGAAAAGCTTCATAAGTGCAGCTGTTTCACGTGCATGAAGTTGGGTAAAGCTCCATGAAAGTGGTCAGAAGAAACAAAAGGAAAAGAAGGACCAAAGGTTTCTGATCATTTTTATCATTTACAAACTTTAATATGTATTCTCTTAAATTATTTGTGTTATTAAAATGAATATTGCTGCATTGACTGGATTTTTTGAATCAAAGCATTACTATGAATAGATTGAGACTTGGGCACAAACCCATTCTTTCTTGTTTCTCTGGAGGTTCTTGTAGTCCAACTACTAGTTTCCCTCAAAAACGGAATCTCTAGAGTCTATGGTATTCATTCTTCTATATCCAAACAGTTAATATAATGTTTGTCAGACTTTGCAGAGGCGATACCAACTTCTAATAAGCCTAAATATATTAACCAAAAGTCCATATTACAAGCATAATTTTAGTCAAGAGCCGTTTAAGCAGATGAAAAACAGAAGCAGGAAGTTTACCTATCCAAGATAAAACAAAAGAAAAAAGCTTAAGACTGCATCAGTGTTTTGTATGGCGTAAGGCAACAAAAGGCGACAAAGGTCAATTTCATCGAGGCGATAGGCGAGAGGCAAGGCGCTTGCCTTTTTTATGTGAGGCGCCAATTAATTAAAAAAATAAAATATTATAGTGCATATAGAAATAACCAAAATCTCAATAGCAATAGCATAATAACAAACATTTCAATTAAAAAACTAAAATAGATAGTCATTGTAGTACTAAAAGTCTAGAACTTGAAGTCATTTACTGTTTTTAGTAGCTACCACTATCCTCTGAAGCCAATTTACTGTTTCTAAGAAGAAAAGAAAAGTTGTGAGCAGAACATGAAAGAAAAAAAGGAACATGAAAATAATGAAGCATGAAAAAAGAAGAGGAAGAAGAAAAAAGAAAAGAAAGAGTATGCTATAAACTTGAAAGAAGAGAGGAGAAAGAAGAAAAAAGAAGAGGAAAATAATGAAGTAAGAAAGAAAGAAGAACAATAGAGAAGGAACGTACAATAAAGAGAACTCAGGCCGCTTTTTTTTTTTGTTTGGTTTTATGAAATACTAATTGTGGGCTTTTTATGTTTGAAAGTGTTAGCAGTCCCTTTTGAAAAAATAAAAATAAAAAGGTGATTGAGGCGCTAAGGCGAGACGAGACAAGAAAAAGGCGAGAAAGGCGTCGCCTTTTTACACCCGTGTCGCCTCACTGTCCAAAGGCGAGAACCCATCGCCTCGCCTTGTCGCCTTAGGCGAGAGGGGCTCGCCTTTCACAACACTGGACTACGTATAAGTTTTCACCAACACCTTTAGTCAGCCTTTTTCTACTTTAGCACTAAATTCATAAATGTTGCTTCCAAAGCTGGAACTGAGCAATGGTTAGTTGTTGCTGCAGATGATATGAAACGACCTCGGTCAGTCATTTCGGAAGTTAGAACTCCGATTAGTATACCGATAATTTTAAAATATTCGTAATGTCCATTAGGACCTGTCTGTAAAATTTGAGCTAAATCAGACCTCGTTTGGTAGGCATCGGAAGAAGGTTTCAGTTTTTATTGGCGATAAATATTAAAAAGAGATTTTCGAGCTGGGTTTTGCCGAATGAGCTCCGATTCGAAATCCGAAAGTGCCGTTAGGTTCGTATAATTATTTGTGATTTTTGTGAACCTTCAGAAGTGAATTTCGATGTTGTTTGGCTAGCTTCCGCTAAAATGCCGAAAGTTAAATAATTTGACTTTTTCCATTTAAATTCACATCTTGAATTTTGGGAACCCGATTTGAGATCCGCCTTCGCGAGTATGTTACATATATTTTGTATAACTCGTATGCAAAAGTTGGAATTATTTTGAATATCATAAGGCACCGTTTTAATTTTTACCGTAGCAGCGAATTTTAAAGGGAAAAAAAAGACAAAAGAAGTTTAAAAGTTAGGCGGTGGAGGGGGTCCTTAGCATTTGCTAAGGAAGATAAGTATACATAAGCAGAAACAAGGAAAATGGAACAGAGAGGGAAACGAGGTTTGAGAAAACGGAACACGGCCGAAAAAAATACCAGAAAATGAGAAAAGAGCCGAAGAAAAGATAGAATTTTCACCCCGAAACATTCAGAGTGGGATCGTTTGGCAATGAAACCAAAGGACAAGCGGTTATTGAATGGATGTACTAACTTTGTAACAAGGTAAGTGTTTATATCTATTTCTTTGGAAGCCCTTGGCCTTGTGGATAATCTACCACGTGTTCCTTACGTGTGTAGCTGCCGACAGGTGTACTCATTACGCATTAGCTTTGGAGTTATACTTTATATTATATGGTATGTCCTGTTGTTGGTATTGCATTGAGCATATGAGCATTTCACTCTGGTTTTCAGCATTGCATATACTTCCCGGTAATCGATGAGAGTCCCGAGCCGGTGAAGGATCATCATTGCATATATTTGCCGGTTTGTGATGAGAGTCCCGCATTGGTGAAGGGTCATTATTTCATATACTTCCTGGTTGGCGATGAGAGTCCTGCACCGATGAAGGGTCATTATTACATATACTTCCCGGTAATCGATAGAGTCTCGAGCCGGAGAAGGGTCATCATTGCATATACTTCCCGGTAATCGATGAGAGTCCCATGCCGGTGAAGGGTCATCATTGCATATACTTCCCGGTAATCGATGAGAGTCCCGAGCCGGTGAAGGGTCTTCTTTGCATATATCTCCTGGTAGACGATGAGAGTCCCGCGTCGGAGATAGGTATCAGACATATGTGACTGCATTGCATTGTACCGCATTCATCCCATCTCATTGCACCGCATACTGACTATTGTGTTGTGTTTTATGTATGCGGTATGTACACAATGTCGTGGACATATCTCAGTTTGCCTATATATTTCTGGCTTGTATTCTGGGTTGCGGGGATCGGGTTGCACGCCGCAACGGTATAAATATATGGATCGGATTGCACGCCGCAACGGCATAAATATATGGATCGGGTTGTACGCCGCAACGGTATAAATATATGGATTGGGTTGTACGCCGCAACAAGATGTATTTCTGATTGTTGATATGTTCGAGATACCTATATGTTCTGGCTATCTTACGTTCCCGGTTGTTAATGAGTTTGTCATTCCATACATGTTTCTGGTTATTATCTGGCTCCGCCTTTTCATAATTTAAATAAGAGGAATTTGGTTTATCTGTTTCTTTTCTCCCTGGCTAGCTATCCTATTCTTTGAGGTGGCTAGTCTGCCCCACTTATTGAGTCCTTTTGACTCACCCTTGTTTGTTGTTTGTTTCTTGTCTATCTATTTCGTTTCGGCAGGTTCGCTCCAGGATTGAGTTCGCCACGTTGATCAGGAGCGAAGATGACTTCAGCTGTCAGGGTGAGCCAGCTTTTATTCCGGATGGCCACCAGTTTATTGGTTATTATTTCCGCTACATTTTGCTTCCTTCAGGAGGTATCTGTCTTCTTTTGTACTCTTAGATGTCTAGTCTGGATAATCCTAAACCTAGTATGTTGGGTAGTCAGCTGTAATTTCTTTATTACAGCTTAGAGGTATCAGTATGTCTGTGATTTCTTTTAAGTCTTGTCCTTATTTGTGAATTATTATATTTATTTTTCTAATTTAATTGGTAAGGGTTCGCCCGACGGGTCTAGGGGAGTATGTCGGGTGCCTACACGGCCTAACCGGATTTCGGGGTCGTGTCATGATAACTCACAAACGAGGCAGCATAGTACCACCATAAGTGAAGTTGCAAGCATAACTGCACACTCTCACGATCTTTGCCGAGAGATAGGAGCATTCGGTGAGTACTGGTCACGCCCAACTACGCCCTATAAAAGGGACTAAGCGGTCACGGCAAATATAGCTCGGTATTTTAAGCCCCGAGGTCGAATCCCACAGAGAACACGACTCCTAGCAGTTAATCTAGCTAAATTATCTACTCAACCAACTTCAACTTTATATCTTTGGTTTGGTTTTATACTAATACTACTAAATAAGAAAGTAAATAACAAGTGTAGAAAGATAGATTTGATTCAAGAGATGGAAAATCTAGGATTGATTTCTCCAACTCCTAACTTGTGCTAAAGTATTGTGATATCAATTTTCCCTAACTCTTCCTATTGAACAAGTGCTCCAAGTTTACAACTACCCACTTCCGTTAAGTAATCATAACTTTCATTAATTAACTATTCCAATTAACTAATGTAGATAAGGAGGACTACACTTATGGTTCACACTAAGGATCAATATTCCTAATTCACCGTTTTGACAACCTAAGCAATGCATTTGTTATAGGTTGAAATACTGTTATGTGCTTAACCCTAACTCATGAATCTATTCCTAGTAATCACAAGAATAAAGAGCACAATTAATTGGGGATCCTACCAATTAATAGCAAATAATTCGTAAACAACATAGATAGGAAGAATTAACAAAGTTCATTACTAACACAACAATTATCATCACACAAAGTATGTGGAGTGGGTCAATCAACCCTAGAATGGGTGATTTAGCCACTCATAGTCATGTTCTAAGACCAGAAATAACTATAAGTATACAAAACTATAAGAATATGGATGGATGGATGGATGGATGAAGTAAAGCCTTGAATCTTGATCTTCTCTCTTCCTTGCCTCCTTTTGATGTTAGATAGGTCAAAAGTTCTGTTTTGGGATGTGTTTTAGGGCTTTTATACCGTCCCCATAGACCCACACAAGTCGGAAATCCAAAATAAACTCGGAATCAAAACATCAGGATTTTAAGCCTACGGCGCCGCACAAGGCATTGCATAATGCGGTGCCGTAGGCCAATTTCTGCAGGCTTTCCAAAATTCTCAACTCTCTGAAGATCGTCCCTGTTGCGCCGCATAGCGCAATGCCCGGCGCGGCGCAACATGCCAAATTCATTGCATCTCCAATTCTTTTATCATTTTGCACTACGTCTTGTTTCACTCGACCCTCGGACTTCTACTCAGACTTCAAAACCCTTGTTTTTCATCAATTATGCTCCATATATGACTCATATCATCAATGTAATCCCTACAATATAAAACACACCAAATAAGAGCAATTCCGTCCAAAGTACCAACAAATATCGCAAGTTGAAACATAAACACGAGGCAAAAGTATAGAAATTAATGCAACATCTAGCCTCATATCAACACTGCATACTTAAATATTTGCTCGTCCTCGAGCAACTTATACTTTGAACTTAAGAAAAACAACCCACAACGATGACTTGGGTTTATAGAGACACTTAACAAGTTGCATATGCACTAATCATACCTTATTCACACAAAATCCATGCCAAGAGTATTTAAAAATAATCTAGTGCACCAAATCAGCCTCCCAATCCCACATCAACTCCAGACTCATTCAATAAGTCATGCAAGTACTCACTCTATTCAAGAGACTAACAAAAGAGCTCGCTTCTCGTAAACCATGTGCCCTCACAATAAAATAAAAAATTAGAGAAAGAATTCACTCAAGAGAATGATCATGAACAAAAAGTTCACATATAGATGAAACACTCACTCTCAGAAAAGAACTCACATGCAACACAAGATGTACCATAGGCTTGCCCTTAGTGTAGGACTCAACTAATGTCCATCTACTCGGCTAAGATCAATTAGGACTTCTTTTGGTTGTAATGTAGGCAATGGGACAGGTAGGATATATTTATGTAATAGTGACTAAACACCCCAAACAATTTAATACACCACAATTATTTCAAACACTTTTTCTTCCAACCAATCTTTCTTTTACCATCACAAAGTCAACTTTCACCAACTTTTTCTTTAAGCAAAGGTAGGAGCTAATAATAGGGACTGCTCTTTTTTTTCAAACTCAATTTTTTTCATACTTTAATAATTGCACAATATCTGAAGCTTTCGCCTTTTTTTTCTCTCTTTTCTTTTTCTAGTAAATCCCTCCAAATAGTATCCTCCTAAGCACCTTTTGTCTTCCTCCAACAACCACAATTTTTCACTTCATTCACTAGCCTTTCAGGCTCATAACACCACAAGTAAAACTCACAGGTATTTAGCACAAGAAATAGGAATCCCAATGGTGATCAAAGAAAGGCTACATGCTCAAAATGGTTAGCTAGAGTCAAATTTTCACTGGTAAACATCTAATTCTGAAGCTTCAAATAAATTGGCTATGAAAAGAATGCCTATATCACTTCCTAACCGAGCAAACTTCTCATTTCGCTTTGCACACACACCGGGCAAGTTCTAGACATCAAGTATTCAACATGGAGAAAACAAAATCCTCACTCACACATGGCACATAACCTACTCAAAACGGCTCAATTCTCGCTCTCAAACAAAGCAAACACAAGCAAACTCTCAAGCAAATCTAGAGTCAACATCATGATTATAGGCTTCAAACAATGCACTCAACGTTTCTCAAGGCAAGTGGATCATGGTAGAATATATGCATGAAGTTCACATACCCCAAATTAACTATCTATATAAAACTAGTCAAATCATGGAGCCAAGACTCTCCAATCCAATTACTACACTCCAATCCTAAAAAATAAAATAAAAAAATCTACCTATACCCGGTTCAAACTACTTCCTTTGGAAAAGAACCGATGCACAAAGAAAAACCAAAGGGTATTATTAACAAAAATAGGAAGACTCCCACCCCACACTTAAAATCATGCATTGCCTTCAATGCGTTTAAATAAAACTAAAGGTGATAGAGAAACTCCCTGGGGCTCCCGAAGAACATCCTTGTAAGCTTCCTTAGGGCACGAGGTACTCAGACTTCCCTCAAGCAGGACATCCTCATCCAATCGTACGAGGTTGTAAGAACCCCACACTTAGACTTCAAACCAGTCAAAACCTGTAAAATAAAGAAACTCACCAAGTAACATCCTTCAAAAGATAACATTTTTTTTTTGTTATTTTTTCAACTTTTTTTTTCTTTTTATTTTTAATTGTATACAATTACAATCACGAGTTGCCTCCCGAGAAGCGCCTTATTTAACGTCGTGGTACAACATAACCCAGAGTCAATACTTTTTCCTCCAACTTGAGCTTATGAATCGCCTCCCCAATTGTAACTCAACTCTCCGGCTATGCTCTTGGGGTGTCACAAGTTCTTGTAAATCAAACATTAAGTATTTTCTTATGCACATTGCTGCCAACTTAGGAATATCCCCAAATTGTCGGCTATTCTCTTGACCAAGCACCAAACATACTATTTTGTAGTCCTTGGCCTTCAAATGAGGATTGTCATCTTGCCTAAATGGTAGTGAAAATTTCATTATGTAAGCATCATTCACCTCATCCTTCAACTCTCTCACTGGCTCAAAAGGATCAATTTCCATATCTCCCTGTAAAACTATTGTTGAAAAGTGTCTAGAATGTGGTGCAACCCGCTCACACTTCACTATATTGACATATCTGTTCTGGCACGACTTAGAGTCAACTAGCCTTTCAGCTTCAATTTTTGTGTCTGACTCTAGTACCATATATTCATCTTCGACATCTTCCCACGTCATATGGCTAGATAGTTGGCTTTCAACATTTGTCTCCTCCAATGAAAATTCACGTTTTAGGTCTTCAACTATAGACATAATTTCTTCTTCTAATTCCATCTCTTCTTGGCTAGGTTGTTGAATTCCCAATAATGCAGCCAACAGATTCACTTGAGCTTCTATGCGGCATAATTGTGCTCTACGCCTGTCCCAAATCTTCTTCAATTCGGCTTCATATTCTTCCTCATCATCATCCACTTCATTGCACCTACTAGTATCATAAGAGAGAGAAGAATCATCATAATAGGGGCTTGGGGAAGAGTAAGACGTATTAGCACAACCATAATAATGATCACCTAGCCACATGTTATTTCCTGATGCCATTTTTTTTTATAATTTTTTTTATAAACTAAATAAATATGTACAGGAACAAAGTTAATTGAACTAACAACTCATCTATCCTAACAAGCTAGAAATACACCGTGTTCCCCGGCAACGGCGCCAAAATTTGGTCACGCCCAACTACGCCCTATAAAAGGGACTAAGCGGTCGCGACAAATATAGCTCGGTATTTTAGGCCCCGAGGTCGAATCCCACAGAGAACACGACTTCTAGCAGTTAATCTAGCTAAATTATCTACTCAACCAACTTAACCTTTATATCTTTGGTTTGGTTTTATACTAATACTACTAAACAAGAAAGTAAATAACAAGTGCAGAAAGATAGATTTGATTCAAGAGACGGAAAACCTAGGATTGATTTCTCCAACTCCTAACTTGTGCTAAAGTATTGTGATATCAATTTCCCCTAACTCTTCCTATTGAACAAGTGCTCCAAGTTTACAACTACCCACTTCCGTTAAGTAATCATAACTTACATTAATTAACTATTCCAATTAACTAATGAAGATAAGGAGGACTACACTTATGGTTCACACTAAGGATCAATATTCCTAATTCACCATTTTGACAACCTAAGTAATGCCTTTGTTTTAGGTTGAAATACTGCTATGTGCTTAACCCTAACTCATGAATCTATTCCTAGTAATCACAAGAATACAAGGCACAATTAATTGGGGATCCTACCAATTAATAGCAAATAATTCGTAAACAACATAGATAGGAAGAATTAACAAAGTTCATTACTAACACAACAATTATCATCACACAAGTATGTGGAGTGGGTCAATCAACCCTAGAATGGGTGATTTAGCCACTCATAGTCATGTTCTAAGACCAGAAATAACTATAAGTATACAAAACTACAAGAATATGGATGGATGGATGGATTGATGAAGTAAAGCCTTGAATCTTGATCTTCTCTCTTCCTTGCCTCCTTTTGATGTTAGATAGGTCAAAAGTTCTGTTTTGGGATGTGTTTTAGGGCTTTTATACCGTCCCCATAGACCCACACAAGTCGAGAATCCAAAATAAACTCGAAATCAAAACATCAGGATTTTAAGCCTACGGCGCCGCACAAGGCATTGCATAATGCGGTGCCGTAGGCCAATTTCTGCAGGCTTTCCAAAATTCTCAACTCTCTGAAGATCGTCCCTGTTGCGCCGCATAGCAACATGCCAAATTCACTGCATCTCCAATTCTTTTATCATTTTTGCACTACGCCTTGGTTCACTCAACACTCGGACTTCTACTCAGACTTCAAAACCCTTGTTTTTCATCAATTATGCTCCATATATGACTCATGTCATCAATGTAATCCCTACAATATAAAACACACCAAATAAGAGCAATTCCGTCCAAAGTACCAACAAATATCGCAAGTTGAAACATAAACACGAGGCAAAAGTATAGAAATTATTGCAACATCTAGCCTCGTATCAAGTACCATCACAATCTAAGCGACGCAAAACTGACATCGCCCGGTCCTGTTAATCGAGTAGGTGATTTTGGATTAGCTCCTGGGATTTTGGGTTGTTTTACTCTATTTCAAACAGTGTATCATTGATAGCGGTGCTATTGATCACTACTCTGGTATGAGTACCATTTTCTCGGGGAATGAGCACACCTTCAATTAGTCAGCAGTGCCCAGATTTTCTGTCTTTGCCAGTAAGGCTTTATCTTCTGCTAAGTCCTCTTCGGTCCAAGCTGCAGCATGAAACAGAGACCATTTGTTCATGAACATTCACAAGTTACAACTTAATTACATGAAAATTCACGAGTTATTACATTGTCATTAACATCAATGAGAAAATTCCATGGTAGAAGAAATTGCTCATATTGTCAAGAGTGTTGCTGAGGGCCTGAGGCTTATGGAGAAAAGCTACCTTCTCACCTAAACTTGTTGCAATAAGTAGCAATTAGTTGATACTTATAAAACCTTAGCATCCAGATGGAGCATAACTATTTCGAAAGCGTTTGTTATTGATCCTGGCTATTGTATGCACAGTTCTGCAAAAACGTAAACCAGCTTTGACATTGTGCAGAAGTCACAGGACGTTCATTTTGTCAAATATTTATAACAGCTATCAACTTCTCCATGTCCTTTCAGTCACTGAAAATACTAAGCTATAGCATTCATGGGAAGGTGGTGTAGTAACTCAACCAGAAGCTTAAGCTTAACGCTTCACATGACAATGGTAGTAAGGTAAGGGAATGGAGTACCCGTAGATAACTTAACCAGCTCACACAAGCAACACAATGATGTTTATAAAGATAAATATCATATGACCTCTCTCTATTTTAGACCATCTTAAGTCAATTTCATGAATTAAATTTCATTTGAAGCCAATAGTTTTAACCAAATACATCTTCCTATTCATTTATTTATCTATTCTTCTCTATCAATAGACTGGCTAATATGATTAGCAGCAACCGGAAAGAACATGGAATATACTCGTCTAACAGCAACATGTTCTCTTTCTTTTTACCTTCATTTAATTAATTATTTGTATTGGAATCCCCCACCTATTAGTAAGTTTTTCAAGAATAAGCCTTTCTACTTTTTCATAAAACTTCCAAAACTAACACTCACTTCCTTACTTACAAAGACATGAAACCCTTGTTCAAGAGCAGAGCCAGAATTTTACACAAAGGGGCACAAAGAACCACTGACCTAAAGCAATTTTTGACCCCCTTTGCCATTTTACTAGAATATTTCCTCATATTAGTGGGATTCAACGGCTTTTATATAAAACTGGTTCATACCCTATTTGCACAGTATAATTGTACCGCGACAGTAATTCAATTCCCTTATTACAACCCCTCCCCCTTACCCCTGCTCCCACAAAGGGGCAGACATATATAGAAATCCATTAAATAAGTACAAATAATAGATATCGAACCCAGTAAATTAAATCAACTATGGTAAAATTTCAAATTCAAATTCGTAAAGTTCAAATTATGAATTCGCCTCTTGCTCCCGCTTCCCCACAAAGGAACATAAAATAACAGAGGAGTAGACTACATTTTGCATAAAAATTGAAACTTTAGAAGGAAAAAGAATTATTACCCAGAAAATATAAATTAATCTTGGAGAAGTTGTCTGAGTCGGGCTTTTGTGCGGGCTTGTTGAGGCCCAATGTTGGCGTAGGATGGGTATGCACCAACGGTGATAAGAGTAATGCCTGCAATGATGTCACAGAGAGTGAGTTTGAGCTGCATTGGAGTTTGGTGGGTATGACCAGAACACCATCTTCTTCTACATTTGTGTTCTTGGAGAGAGGGGCCAACCGGGACAAATTTGGAGTGGAATGTTGCAATGACAATTTTAAAAAACAATAGCCACTTTTTCTAACTACACACTCTTGTTATTTGCTCAACTACCTATTTTGTTGTTATTATGACAACTTTAAAATTTCAAAATTCATTTTTAACTCACCAGTAAATTTCAAAATTGGCACCTATTAAGCCAGCGTTTGGAACAGGGGCAGTCAGACGAATTTTGTGGCCTAAAGCCAGACTTTTATGAACGGCATTACATTTTTTCTTTTTCAAAAAATGTATATTATAAAAAAATCTGTTTTTATTTGAAGTCTATTTTTCTAATTTTTTGAGATGCAAAATTATTAATAATTTTTTTTTATAATCCGACTTATCACTTACTTGTTCTTCTTCTTGAATTTCATTATTTTCACAATTATCTAACTCAGCCAAATTAGTAACTTGCTCATCTAAACGAAAGAACATTCTACCAAATCTTTTTACTCAAGATTTTTCTTATTTAATAAAAATTTATCTAGAGCACCTTTTTGTGATTTTATTAAATTCTCAAATCTTCTTTTTTTCTTGAATTTTTCATAACCACATTCATATTTTCTATTTGATATATATATATATATATATATATATATATATATATATATATATATATATATATATATATATATATATATATATATATATATATATATATATATATATATATATATATATATGAATTAACAGTAGCAAAATATTAAATTTTAGATGATAAAATAATAAAAAAAGATAGAAAGGTAGAACTTAGTTCAAGGATAGATTTTTTGATATCAAAATAATATTTTCGCTCAAGTATGTTTGTTATAAGAGAGTGCTCCAGTATTTTTCAAATCAATACACTGAAACTCCATAATAATACTTAACATTTAGCTATTGCAAAATGAAGACTTTAATTGAAGAATAACCTTAAAAAATATAGTGTATTACACAAGTTTACTTAGTTGTGAGAATTGAAAAGGTAGTGATGAAAAAAGTTAAAATTATATAGGGAAAGTTTTTGTAGCCAAAGAATATTCTTCCTTAGACGTACTCCTCCTATTCTTATCTAATAATAATAGTAGAACTCTTCCTAAAGAAAAATGAAAAAAACTAATGGTCAGCACTAAGGCTGTCTAATAGCCCGGTTTGGGCCGGGCCGAACCGGACCGGACCGGAAACCGGTCCGGACCGGACCGGACCGGCTCAAACCGGGCCAAATATAAAAAAAAAAAAAACGACCCGGTTTCGATCCGGCACGTCCAAAATGGACCGGACGAACCGGACCAAAATGGACCGGAAACCGACCGGACCGGACCGGAACCGGACCGGACCGGACACTGATGGGCTTAGCCAAAACTAGCCGTTGGGCAACGGCTATTTCACTTTTGGCCGTTGCCCCAACGGCCAAAAACGGCTATTTTGGCCCCCCCACCCCCCTAGGGCGCCCCCATACCCCCCCTATCTATTTTTTCTATAAATACCATCATTTTTCATCAATTTATTCACAATTTCTCTAATATTCTCTCTAAATTTCTATCAATCTCTCTTATTTCTACAAAAGGCTATTTGCTAAATTGCATACTAAAAAAATATTTGGAGTAAAGTGGAAATATTGTTCGGTGCGGTTCCGGTCAAGTTTCAATTTTCACTTCCTAAGTTCTACATTCTAAGTTCACGATATCAAGTAAACTCGTTCTTACTTTTTATTATCTATTTTATTTTTGTGCAATATTATTGTTTGTAGCATATTTTAGTAATTTGTTTGAAGCATATTTTAGTAATTATAAAAAATGTCTGGAATTTTGAGATCAATTACTAGGCGTACGGGTAGCGGTCGTAGATCAAGTGCTTCTAACCGGGGGGGGGATGATGATAGACGTAGTCGTGCTTTAGGTAAAAGACCAGTTGGTACTTCTAGCGCTCCTTCTCTTCTAGATGATTTTACTCAGGAAGAGGACTCGCAATTTTTGCATGATATAAATGTTGGTGCACCACTAGATAATGATATGTTAGAGACACAATATGAAGAGTTTACCGAAGGGGCTAATTTAGATGAAACACCCACTAGTCAATTTCACGGCGAACAACATGAAGAAACTGAATTACCACCTATGCCTCCTAGTAGAGAACGATATGCACGACCCGAAAGATCGGATGTGTGGCTATTTATGACTAAAGATATTCCGGCTCAGAAAGCTAAATGTAATCTTTGTAAAAAAGTTTGGGAATTTAAAACCGGCAGCCATAATAGTGGGACGGGAAAGTTGAGAACACACTTAGAAAACCATCATAAGGAAAAATGGGAAGCAAGGGCGGGTGGCCCTCGTTCAGGGAATAGAATGGCTCCATCGCAAGGTAGTGGAATCCAACAGGAAATTAACCCAGTGACGGGGGGCTTTTGCATTATGATAAAAAGAAAGATAGGGAACAAATGGCAAAAATGATTGCGGTAGAGTGCTTACCTTTTACATTTGCTTCTTGTCAAGGTTTTATTCGTTATATTCAAACCGTATATAATCCATCTTTTCAAGGTTTTCCAAAAACTACGGTTAGAACTGATATTATAAAATTTAAAAATGAATATAGACAATATTTACGATATATATTTTATCACTTTGATTGTAGAGTTTGTCTTACTTCTGATTTGGGTCGTGGTGTAAATGGGTATGAGTATTTAACAGTTACTTGTCATTGGATAGATCTTAATTGGGTAATGCAAAAAAGAATTTTAGCATATTCTGCTGTCGATGAACCACACACGGGAAATTTTATTAAGGGAGAAGTTTCGGATATTTGTAAGGCGTATTATCTTAGTGATAAAGTTTTAAGTATAACTCTTGATAATGCAGCAAACAATGATTATGCTATTACTAAGTTAATACCCGCATTGCATCCCCCTTTTGAAGAATTGTTTCATGTTAGATGTGCATGTCATATATATAATTTAGTTGTAAAAGATGGACTTAAGTTATTTGATCCTACTATTATGAAGGTTAGACTCGCAATTAGTTATATTTTTAAATCTAAAAAACCGGATAGATGGAGGGACTTTCAAGTAGATTGTCTGAAAGAAGGTATAACTCCTAGAAAAGTTCCAAAGGAAGTTTCAACTAGGTGGAACACTGTATATGACTCTTTGAATGTTGCTTACATTTTACGAGTGCCTATTACTAATTATTTTAATCGCAAAGTAGCTGATGTGTATCACCTAGAAGAAACAGATTGGCAAGAAGTTGAGCGTCTTCTTCAATTTTTAGAAAAGTTTTTTTATGCTACTAAAGAATTTTCCGGTCAATATTATCCTACAATCACTACCATGTTGTATTTTATAGCTGGAATAGCAGAATTACTTAACGATTATAGAGTAGTGCCTGGTTATGAAGTTGCGGTAGAAGCAATGCTTGAAAAATTTAAAAAATATTTTTTTCCGATTCCACCACTTTATTACATTGCATCTGTATTACATCCATGTTTTAAACGTTTTAATACGGAAATGCTCATTAGAGAAATTTATCGGAATTTGAAAATTACTGATGAAGAAACACCAAGTGTAGAAACAGTTTGTGCGCAGGTAATTGTAGATTGCCAACGGATTTATGAAAGGTATAGGAGTGCAGCTGATAATGTTGTTCCAAGTGTTCCAAGTGGAGCTGGATCAAGTTCAACGCAGGCTCCCAAAAGACCTGCAACCGGATTGGGAAGTTTTTCCAGCCTCAATCAAAGGCTTTCTAGCAGGCAGTCGAGTAGCAGCGGAGGGTTCAACGAGCTTGATGTTTATTTACTTCATGCTTGCAAGGATGTTGATTATTTTAGAAGCGATGAACTACTGCCATTTTGGAGGGATCAACAAGCACAGTTTCCAATTTTAGCAAAATGGCGCGGGATATTCTAACTATTCAAGCATCATCTGTTGCTTCAGAAAGCGCGTTTAGCCAAGGAAGATTACAAATTGGAGATCATAGACATTCATTGAAGGAAGAAGCAATGGAGACGGCCGTATTATTCAGAGATTGGATTAGATCGGAGCGAAGAAATTTTGGATTTGCAGAAGATAAAGTAGCCGATTCAGAAGCATCATCAGAAATTTTATCAGGCGATGGAAGTTTGGACAATGAAACTGAATATGAACAAGATGACTCTTTGCCACCGGTTCCTCCAGAGGTGCCAGACGAAATTATTCAGAAAATGAGAAGTTTTTTTATTAATATGTAGTTTTTGCAATTTAATATCTATGTACTTTGCAAAAAATCAACCATTATCCATTATTCAATAAAATGCGTTACGCCTTGCTATTAAGTAAATCCTTTGTTATATTCTCAAGTGTCCTTTGCTATTAAGTTTCCTCTTTGCAATTCAATACTAAAATACTAAATACTAAAATACTAAATACTAAAATACTAAAAATTAAATACTAAATACTAAATACTAAAAACTAAAATACTAAAATACTAAATACTAAAAACTAAAATACTAAAATATTAAATACTATTATACTACTAACTTAGTATTAAGTTTGAAAAATAACAAGTTATTAAGTTATACTAGATTACTAAGTTTTATAAAAAAACTACTCAATTATACTTTTATAATACTAAAATACTACATTACATAAATATTTTAATACTAGATTACTAGTATTATATAAAAGTTATTACATAAAACTAAAATTTAAACAAAACAAATAACCAAAAAACAAAAAACAAAAAAAAAAAAATAAAGAAAACGACAAAACCGGGCCGGACCGGACCGGACCGGAACCGGACCGGACCGGCCCACTTCAAATTTATGTCCAAATCCGCTCCATTTTGAAAAATAGCCGTTGGCAACGGCCATAAACGGCTATTTTTCCCACCCCCACACCCATAAACGCCCCTACAACCCTCCCCTACCTATTTTGCCTATAAATACTCCCATATTTCATCAAATTAATAACAATTCAATATTTTCTATTCATTTCTCTTAAAAAAAAGCTATTTTATTAAATTTTCTATCAACATGGCTGCAAATGCAAATAATGCAAATCAAGTTCAAGGTGCTACTAACGTAGGTCCGTCTGCTGCTCCAAAAAGAACTAAACGATCCGAAGTTTGGGAATTTATCACAAAAAATAATGATACCGGCAAAGCTCAATGTACTCTTTGTCAGAAAGTTTGGAATTGGGAAGATGAAACAAATACTGGAGGGACAATGAGGTTTAAGACACACTTGGAAAACCATCATGACCCCGAATGGGCAGCTCGTGCTGGTGGCAAATATCTGCAACCACGTGATGACTGATGATTGAGTTGAGTCAGTGTTGAGTCGATGAACTTGAAAATTTATGTATTTTTCTAATTTCTAGTCTATTTTCATGTTTTTATTTTTCTAATTATGCATTTTCATTTTCCAACGTAATGTAATGTGTGTATTGTTGAATAATATATGTGTTTTGTGTTTTTTATTTAGATTTTAGTATTTTAAAAAATAAAAAATTTAATTTAAAACAAAAAAAAATAATAATTAACGAACCGAACCGAACCGGATCAAACCGGACCGGGACCGGTACAATATCCGGCTGCCGGTTCCGGTTCCGATCCGGCATTGGTGCAATTGCACCGGTGCACCGGACCGGAACCGGGCCGGTGTCGGATTTTTTTTGCCAACACAACACCGGACCGGACCGGACCGGACGAGCCGAACCGGGACCGGACCGGACCGGGTCAATAGACAGCCTTAGTCAGCACTCAGCAAGTAGAAATCAAACATTCCTTTTTATGCTGAAGTTTTAATGCTTTGATGACTTCTTACGATAGAAATGGGCCCCCCATATCAATCAATAATCAAATAAAATAATTTCTTTCCATGCTTTAACGAGTATAGTAACTTCACACTCTAATTTTTTTTTTACTTAATACTATATGTAAGTGTAATAAATAATGGGACCCTCCTAAATGTGGGGTCTAAAGCAGTGCTTTAGGGAAGGGCCGACCATGGTCTGGACATACATTTGGTTGAAATTTAGAAAAAAAAAATTTAAAGTTGAGTTGAAATATAGTTTTTTAAAGGGATAATTACACTAAAAGACAAGCAAAAGACAAAAATTACAAAATATGACCCATATTTTTTTAATCTTACCCGACCTATCACCCTTTTCCCAAGATAACTGTCTGCCGCAAGTTTATACAAGTTTATACAAATTTATACATGTGTATAAAATTGTATAAATTTGTATAAGTGTGTATATGCGAGTGAATAAATCTGTATATTAAGGATGTTTATACTAATTTTTACTTTTTTGTGTATATTTTTGTATTTCTCTCATTGAGACGCATTTATCTATGTATATTCATTTGTAGGGAGGAGATTTGTATGTATAAACTTGTCCAAAGCAATAATTTAGATGCAATAAACAATATAAATTCAGTAAAATACAAAAAAGTAACGACACCACTGACGGAGAAGGGTGTCTGCTGGCGTCTTAGTGGCTGGGGGGGGGGAGATTGGTAGCTAGGGTTTTTTTTATGAAGGAGTGCTAAAATTTGTTATTTTAGGGATGTGTGCTATGTATGAAAAAAATATGGCCTCCTGTTTGTAATTTTGGGTAGTGGGCTGCCTATTTTTGAAAATTTTCCTTTTTTAAAGTAAAAATTTAGCCTAGGAATCGAAATTTTGATCAGTAGCCATTTTTTGGACGTGCTCATTGGGGACTATCCACCGTTTCAAAATTCATTGAAGTATAGCCAAAAATTTGCGCGCACACTTAAGCTTCATTAGCGTTGGAAGAACACCCCAGAACTTATTCAAAGTCCAAGTATTTTGTTATGGGACTGAAGAAGTCCCATAACAAAATAATCTCATAACAAAATAATGGGATTTATTCCCATAAGAAAGGTCCCATCAAAGGGATAAATCCCATTATTTTGTTATGGGACTTTATATATAAAGCTTCAGTACCCATAACAAAATGCTGGGGCTTAGAACAAGTTTTGTTCACAGCCCCAGCATTTTGTTATGGGACTGAAGCTTTATACCAAGTCCCATAACAAAATAACGGGATTTTGAACAAAACTTGTTCAAAGCCCCAGTATTTTATACTGGGGTTAGTTTACTGAAGCTTCTCAGTATAAGTACTGGAGCTTTGAACAAAATTTGTTCAAAACCCCAGTATTTATACTGTGATTTATCCGAAAGTGGCTAGTCTTCAAACAGTTTTGCATCGCTGGCTAGTATTCATTTAACGCGGTCAAAACAGGCTACGTGACTAAATTTTTACCCTGTTTGGCGCGCGCTAATTGATCGTAGCAAAAAAAAAAAAAAAAAAAAAATCGTTCAGAAATAGCGACCTCCGGACAAGTCCTAGTATAAAATACTGGGATCACGTAAACACCAATCCAGTATAAAATACTGGGACTTTGAACATGTAGTTTAAAGTCCCAGTATTTTATACTGCAACTTTATATATATATAAAGAACCAGGAGGAAATACCATTATAAAATAATGGGACTTTGACCATGTGTAGTTCAAAGTCCCAGTATAAAAACTTGGGACTGAGATTTTATATATATAGAGCACCAGGAGGAAATCCCATTATAAAATAATGGGACTTTGAACTACAAGGGATTTTGAACATGTGTGTAGTTCAAAGTCCCAGTATAAAAACCTGGGACTAGTCCGGGCTGTTTGCCAATGTTAATGGAGTGTATGTGCGCGCGGTGGTTATTCCTCAATTAATTCTGAAACGGTAGATAGTTCTCATTTAGCACGTCCAAAAATGGCAATGCATCAAAATCACACTTTTTTAAATTTGGAGTTGTGTCTGAATACGTATTTTACTTAAAAAAATATTGAAGTTTTGTTAGGGAGAAAGTTTTTTCACACAAACCTAACCCAGTTTTTGAAATTTGAAAACATATCTTCACAAATACTTCAATACAAACAAACATTGTTTTCAAATTATGTTTTGAAAAAATGTGGCCAAATTCTATGTCTAAATGGGAACTTTACATATGAATAAGTCATCAGACAACTCAAATTCTGAGGCAAATTCACAATAAAAGCTCAAAATGGCCAAAATTCAAATATGTAAAACATTGTTGTTTTTGGCTAAGAGAACAACCGTAAGAATGGTAGAAAACTGGTTAACAAAAATTTCACCCTAAACGATCCTAAATTTTGTAATGATTCCTTATAACATCAATAAATAGGTTTTCTATATACGTCATACATCTAATAGGTTAACTCTTACTTGAGATGTCTAAATAAAAATTCATAACAAGTTCAAAAAAAATTTAATACACATAGGCCATGTATTTATTAATCTCCAACATTTCTAAATTTTCGTGCGTCTAGATCGAAAATCACTAGAATGAGTTTTCCACTTATCATAAATTAATCGAATCTCACTTATTTTTCTCAGTTTAGACACCGTTAGGTTATATCTAGTCAAGATGCGATCAACTATGAATTCTCACCTTTTCTTTAGTAGGTTTATTTATATCAGGTGGCGTCCTTGTGGGCACGTTCATCTATGGGATAATTTGGTCTAATTACAGGTCAACTAGCTCACATGAAATAAGTTTTAGTTTTTGCCAAGCTAGTCGCCTGAGTCAACTAATCCACGAGAAATAAAAGTTAATTTTCGCCAAGCTAGTCGCTTGAGTTTATAGGCTACATTGCTATCTACTTTTATGACAAAATACTTAAAGTGCCCTTAAACTATGACTACTTTTTTAAGATGACACTTAAAATTTGCAGGGGTCCTATGACACTCTTATAATTATTTGAAGTGGTATAAATATCTCCTTATAACTTCATCACCACTTTAGAGTCAGTGTAAAATACGTACCAATCCCGTTTTACCACGTAATTTGTAAAAAAAAATTGTTTATTATTTTCTCTCCTCTTTTTCTTTTTTTCTTTTCTTATTCTCCTACGACTTCACTCAAAATTACCTCCCCCAACTACCAGCAAACCACCACTGAACCACCACCTACCACTCATCTTCCACAATTTTCTTCAATCTTTCACACACAAGTTTCAAATAAATATGGATCATACCCTCTCGCAAATACAATTTTGCTTATAATTTTTCACACAAAAAACACAACGCACATACACAAACTCATTTCGCGTTAATCGGACCACTACATATTGTTACAATCACCATCATTTACCATTGTAATTCCACAACTAGACACCAACAAACCACCACTGCAACAACCACCATCAACACCTTTGTGAGAATTTAGGGATTAAGCTTACTCAGTCAGCTAAGAAGAAGAATCTGGAGCTAAGAAATGTTAGAGAGAAAGGTGAGCTAAGATATTTTGGGAGGAGAGAGAGTAAACTTGGAGAGTAAGTTTCATTAATGAACTGGATCCAGAATACAACTACTTATAAATAATGATCTACAATCTAAAAATATCTTCTCCCTACAACTAACTCATAACCGACTAACCACTATCCTAGCTGTCACTAACTAATCCACAGTCAACCGTGGTTAACTTAGCTAACTTCTAACTGCTCCTAACTAACTATTACTAACTGATTAATCGACTATGTAATGCTGCTACTTTCTACACTCCCCCTCAAGCTGGTATGCGTGAACAGGTTGAGCAATCCCAGCTTGGAGACCAGGTATTCATGCTGAGCTCTATTCAATGCCTTGGTCATGATATCTGCCTGCTGATCTTTAGTCCCTACATACTGTGTTTGTACCATTCCTTGTTGAATTCTTTCCCTGATGAAATGACAGTCTATTTTTATGTGTTTTGTCCTCTCGTGAAACACTTGATTAGCTGCTATCTGTATAGCTGCTTTGTTGTCACAAAACAGTCTAACTGGTAGCTTAACCTTAACACCTAGTTCCCTGAACAAACCTGCTAACCAAACCAACTCTGAAACTGTGGATGCCATGCTCCTGTACTCAGCTTCTGCTGAGCTCTTGGACACTGTGTTTTGCTTCTTTGACTTCCAAGAAATCAATGAATCTCCATATTTCACAACAAAGCCAGTTACTGATCTTCTTGTATTGGGGCATGATGCCCAGTCTGCATCACAAAATGCTGAAATTGTTGGCTTTCTTTCACTGCTCATCAACACTCCCATACCAGGCTCTCTTTTCACATATCTTACTACTCTTAAGGCTGCTTCCCAGTGTGACCTTTTTGGTTCTTTGCATAAACTGACTCAGGGTCTGTACTGCAAAGGCTATGTCTAACCTTGTTAGTGTCAAATACAGCAACTTTCCAATCAACCTTTGAAACTGATCTCTGTTTTCTATCAACTCATCACCCTCAACTCCTATCAGCTCATCCAGCTCTTTTGTGGTGAATTTCTAATTACAATCCAGTGGTGTCCAAGCAGCCTTTGCTGCACTCAGTCCTAGGTCTGCAATCAGCTCTAATGCATACTTTCTTTGGTTCATCACTATTCTTTTGTGTGATCTGCTGAACTCAATCCCAAGAAAGAACTTCAGTTCCCCTAAGTCTTTGATTTTAAAGGCTTGCTGAAGTTTTTTCTTTGTGGCTTCAATTAGCTCAATGTCATTACCTGTGATCAACATATCATCTACATACACTAGAATGACCACTATGCTCCCATGTTGTTTCTTTGTGAAGAGTGAGTAATCCAGACAGCTTTGTCTAAAACCCTGATGAACTAAGGCACTGGTTAGTTTCACATTCCACTGTCTACTTGCTTGTTTCAGACCATACAGTGATTTGACAAGTCTGCACACAGTGTGTGACTTCTCCCCCTGACTTGCAAACCCCTCTGGCAACTACATGTAGACCTCATCATACAAGTCCCCTTGCAAGAAGGCATTGTACACATCCATCTGGTGGATGTGCCATCCTTCTTGTGCTGTAACTGAAACCGCAGTTCTCACTGTTGCAATCTTCACTACAGGTGAGAATGTTTCATTGTAGTCCAATCCTTCCTTCTGACTATACCCCTTTGCAACTAGCCTTGCTTTGTACCTCTCAATTGTCCCATCAGCTTTATACTTGACTTTGAATACCCATTTGCATCCAATGGCTCTCTTCCCTGGTGGTAGCTTAACCAAGTTCCAAGTATGATTATCTTTTAGTGCTTGGATCTCAGCTTTCATAGCCTCCACCCACTTTGGGTCTTGAGAGGCTTTCTTGAATGTTCTTGGTTCCATTACAGCTGTGTGTGCTGCAAGACATTGTTGGTACTTCTTGGATAAGTGCTGGTAGCTCATAGAGTTTGTTAAAGAGTGTGGCTTAGCTTCAGTTTGTGCATTAGCTGTGATGAAGTCTGTCATCCAGCTGGGATTCTTCCTTTCTCTGGATGATTTTCTAAGTGGTCCATCATTATTTGCTGTAGGTGTGTTGTGGTTGGGCCCTATGACTTCCCCTTCAGCCTCTGGCAAAAACTCATTGTTGACATAAATGTCTGCAAGGTCAGCATCATCTGGCATCTGAATGTCTTCTGGCAACTCATAGAATTCCCCAGCATCTGGATATAGGGGTGTTGTTGGTGTCTCCAAGGTAGGAACTGTGTTCAGAGGTATATCAGCTTCTGTCAAGGCAGGATTCATAGGATCATTTGTGAAAATTTGCTGCACTCCTGCTGTTCTTTTCTTCTTGAAGGGAAATTCTGATTCTCTGAATGTGACATCTCTGTTTATGAACAAAACATGATCTTTCAAGTCATAGAGAATGTAGCCTTTAGTACCCTCTGCATAGCCTAGCATCACAGCAGGCACTGCTCTAGCCTCAAACTTGTCATGGCTGTTCATTCTTTTAACATAGCATAGATAGCCTACTGTTCTCAGGTGACTTAAGTCTGGCTTCTTCCCATGGAAAACTTCATGGGGGCTCATTCCATTCAACACTCATGTAGGTAGTCTGTTCATGATATACACAGCAGCCAGCACACAGTGCCCCCAGAACCTTAGTGGTATGCCACCCTGAAATCTAATCCCTCTAGCAAGCTCTAGGATATGCCTATGTTTTCTCTCAGCAATCCCATTCTGTTGAGGAGTGTAGACACAGGTTGTTTGATGTACTATCCCAAGGGACTCAAAAAGAGTTCTGCATGCTGAGTTTATAAATTACCTTCCATTATTAGATCTGACTACCTTCACATGTGCTCCAAACTGTGTTTGTGTCAGTTGAAAAAACTTCCTTAGCACAATGATTACATCACTCTTGTGCTTAAGTAGATAAACCCATGTTAGTCTTGAATGATCATCCACAATAGTAAGAAAAAACTTGTTTCCATTATGTGTCTGAGTACAATAAGGTCCCCATACATCCAGGTGTATTAGTGAAAATATGCTTTCTGCTCTATGTACACTGTTATTAAAAGGTAAGCGAGTATGCTTAGCTAAAGGACAGACTGTACAATCCTCAGTAAGGTTCTGTCCTTCTTTATTTTCTAGATTGAAAATTCTTTTCATTACTCCTATTGAGGTGTGGCCCAATCTTCTATGCCATAGCTGCAAGTCGACTGAGCTTTTCCTTGCATTTAGTACCACATCTTTTTCCTCACTTCCACATTGTCTCGCAGGTGTTTGAGACAGCATATAAAGTCCATTGTGCTCTCTACCAGTCTGCATCACCCTCCCAGTGCAGAGGTCATGGAATGTGCAGAATGTTGGAAAGAAAGTGACTGAGCAATTCATGTCTTTTGTTAGTCTGGATACTGACAATAAATTGTATTTAAAATCTGGAACTATTAGAACATCATTGATCACTTTTTCTCCCAGAACCAGACATTTTCCTGTCTGTGTCACATGGGCCACTTCTCCATTTGGAAGGTGTATTCTCTTTGCTTCAGGCTTGCTTACCTGCTTCTTTTCATACACTATTTCCTTATCTGGTGTCATATGACTAGTGGCACCTGTGTCTATGATCCATTCTCTGTTATTGGAACTAACAAAGAATGCATTAAAATTACCTGCCATGTTTACTGACTCTTCCATTTTGTTTCCCTTGTTGATCACTCTCAAGATCTGATTGAACTGTTCTGCTGTGAAGTATGGTGACTGCATCCCATCATTATACTGTGTCTTTCCAGAATTTCCATAGTTATTGTTATGCTGTGATTTCCCTTGATAATTCACATTCCTTCCTCTATTATTATATCCACTATGTGCCCTCTCTTCCATTATCATCTTTCCATTGTCACTACCCCTGCTCACTTCATCAAACTCATAATCCCTGTTGATGTCTGTTATTGCATTATAGGCTGAGCTATTTCCATTGTTACCAGTATTTCCATTATTACTATTCCTTCCTCTAGGCTTGTAGTCATCTGGATATCCATGTAATTTCCAGCAACCATCTCTAGTGTGACCCTTAAGATTGCAGAAATCACATCTCAGGTTATAATTTTTCTTTTGTCTTTGAGAATTCTGAGAATTTCCTTTCCTAACACTCATCAAGGCATTCATATCTATGCTATCATGTCCAGCACTCATGTGAGCCATGGCCCTCTGGCTCTCTCTATCAATGAGCATTGCATATGCTTGATTAACAGTAGGTATAGGAATCATCATCAGAATTTATTCCCTAGCTTGATCATAGGTTTCATTTAGTCCCATCAGGAACTGCAGTAGTTTATGCCTGTGCATATGATCTATATAATCCCTGGATCTCTCACAATTACAGCTAGGATTTGGAGCTAAGCACTCATACTCACCCCACAGCAGTCTTAACTTTGAGTAATAGACAGAGATTGTGTTTGTACCTTGCTGTGCTGAAGCAATTTCTTTGTGCAATTGAAAAATCCTTGATCCATTCACCTTATCGAACCTTTCTTCCAGATCTTTCCATACCTTGCTTGCACTAGTAGAGTAGACAATTCTGCTAAACAGTTCCTTACTGACGCAGTTCATGATCCACGAAAGTACAATCGCGTTGCTTCTCTCCCACTGATTTGCTAACCCTAGACCATAATTCTCCTTTTTGCAGGTTCCGTCGATCATTCCCAGCTTGTTTCTTCCTAGAACATCTATTTTCATTGCACGGCTCCACACAGAGTAATTTTCTGATCTAGTGAGCTGCAGTGAGACTAAGATCGCCCCTGATGTATCATTCGCATGTAGAAATAATGGATGATTATGATCCAGTCCTTCTGGTGTCCCATTTCTGGATTGCTCCACCGTGTTTTCTCCATTTCTCGCCTGATTCTGAGCTACATCCGCCATTGATGAATCCTTTTGGATTAATTTCAATTTTGTTTGATTGATCTACTCTTCTCGATCACACTGGTGATCTTACTGCTCTGATACCATGTGAGAATTTGGAAATTAAGCTTACTCAGTCAGCTAAGAAGAAGAATCTGGAGCTAAGAAATGTTAGAGAGAAAGGTGAGCTAAGATATTTTGGGAGGAGAGAGAGTAAACTTGGAGAGTAAAACTGGATCCAGAATACAACTACTTATACACAATGATCTACAATCTAAAAATATCTTCTCCCTACAACTAACTCATAACCGACTAACCACTAATCTTAGCTGTCACTAACTAATCCACAGTCAACCGTGGTTAACTTAGCTAACTTCTAACTGCTGTTAACTAACTATTACTAACTGATTAATCGACTATATAATGCTGCTACTTTCTACAACCTTCAATGCTACAAACAAACTAATTTCTCACAAAACTACCATTTGAAAAAAATATATAGAAAAAGAAGAAAAAAGAGATATGAATTGAAACCCAGAAAATTTTGAAAACTACTGCCACCTTCTTTGGACAAAGCAAGCACACTATAAAAAAAATCAACTTTTTGAACAAAATCTAAAAATAAAGAAGAATTATGAATCGACCACTAAACCTCTACCTTGTTTGGACAAAATTTGAGATCAAATTTATGATGGATACCAATATAAAAAAAAAAAACTAATGTTAATGGTAAAAGAGATAAATGAAGCCATCAGGAATTAAGAAACATAACAATGAGATAAAAGAAAAGAAAAAATAGGAAGAAAAAGTTTCAAAAAAATTAAGAAGGAAAAGAAAAAAGGTAAAAGATATATTTTTAATGAAAGAAATTGAACATTACTCAAATTTGAGGCTTCTCACGCGCCCCACTTTTGGTGCAACTTCAAACATATGCCACGTGGAGCCAAAAGATGGTATGTATTAAGATTCCGTAAAGTTAAAGTGCCATGTTGTAAAAAAAAATGTATAGTTCAAGGGAGATTTAGAGAGTGTTTGGATTGACTTTTAAAAAGTAGCTTATAAGCTAAAAACATATAGTAAGTTGGAATTTCCTAACTTTTAGCTTATTTTTATACTTTTTTACTTAAAAGTGAGAGCTTAAAAGTATTTTTTATCTTTGCTAGACACTTCCAAAACTTGAAAATGAGCTTCAAGGCTATTTTGGACAAAAAACGCTTAAAATAGGTCAATCCAAACGGGCTCTTAGCCATTTTGCATACGTTTATATATGGTCGAGTTTCATAGTGGGTCATGCCTTTTGAAGAAAATAGTACTACTCCCTCCGTCCCATTTTATGTGGCACCATTTGACCGGACACCGAGTTTAAGAAAATAGAGGTTGACCTTGTAAAGTTTCAATTTTACCCTTGAAAAAGTAAGAAAGAGAAGATTTGATTAATAAAAAAATTGTTGGTAGTTTTAAAAGTATGTAGGGCCCAACAAGGATAAAATAGAGATGGTGCATTAAATAGTTGTTAAATAAGGAAATGTGTCATTCTTTTTTAGATAAACAAAAAAGAAAATGGTGCCACATAAATTGGGATGGAGGGAGTAGTATGTTGTAATGTCATGAACAATGTGTAGGGCACCCATCGACCACCTTTCATTTCCCATTGCTCATCTCCAAATTTGGGTGAAAAAAATAGAAGAAAGTTAATGGAACACGCCAAAATCATACCAAGAAAAGAACCACATGACAAGGAAATGACAGAAACATATCAAGAGCAAAAAGGAAAAAAGAAAACACTAGCTACCAAGAAGTATTTAAGTGCAACCAATAATGAAACCATATAAAATTTGGAAATTGGAAAACATTCTCAAACAAAAATGAACTGATATTTGAAGCACAAGCTGCACAGCACAACACAGCTGAGCAGTGCAGATACAGGTAAGAAGTAAAATGCAAATACAAGAAAAAGAAGATAAACATCAGAGTGGTACAGCACAGGAAGATCATTGCAGATCCAAACAGGCTAAACAAAACTAAAAATAAACAGAAAAAGAAAAGAACATTCTTTTAGTGTCACAGCAGCAAAAGCCACAGTATCAGAATATTGATAATAGCAAACACCAATAATGCCTTTGCACGTTCTTAACCTCACATGCACAGTGTACTCTCCTTTTCTTTCAGTCTCCTTTTACCCCCACCCCACTCCCAACTCCCCTCTCCTCACCCACCAATCTTCCTATAGGTACACTTATGTCTAGCATGTACTCTACCACCATGAGTATAAATAAGTACTCAATTAAGTAGGTTAAGTACTTTCTAGTCAGGTTAAAATTTTAGCGGAGATAGAAAATACTAGTAAGTGAGTTTTTTTACTGTTTATTGCCTAAACCTTCATAAATAAAATTACTCGAATTTTATGATGGTAAAAATAACAAATATTTTAGTAAAATTATTCGAGTTGCATACAAGCTCGACCGAACATCATAATTAGGAGAAAAGAAAGTCTAACATGTACTATACTATTACTGATTACTAGTACAAAAATGTAAAGATTTCAAATGAAAAGTCAAGCTGTCAACAAAACTTTGCTAATTGCTTCATTTCAAATCAAAATCATATCAAACACAATTTTGTCTTCCCAACCTCTTTGTCCCCTTTTTTCCCTTTTACCATTTTGAATGTCATTTTCACTTCAAAAATTCAATCTTTTTCAATATCCATCAATTCTCTGATCAGGATCTTAAAACCCCATTTCAAATATTACAAAATCTAGCCAACTTTGTATGTATTTCACTTCAGATCATACAGATTTTGCAAAAAGGTGCAATCTTGGAAAAGGAAAGTGTTAAAAAGTGATAATGCCAAGGCAAAATCAAGCTATGGTGGATGGTTTAGTACCAAAGATCCGTAAAAGGGGTTGTTCATCATCATCATCAGCATCATCTAAAGTGTATAACTATAGATTTAAACGGGCTATTTTAGTTGGAAAATCAAGAAATGGGCCGGGCCTCGGGCCCGGGCTTGGTCTTAGAGGGTCAAGATCCAGTACACCAGTGCCAACTTGGAGGGCTACTCCATTGAGAAATGTTGTTGAGTCACCAAAGCAGTCACTTGGTGGTGGGATGTCTCAGCCTGTTTCAGCTAGGAAACTAGCTGCTACATTATGGGAAATGAATGAAATGCCTTCACCAAAAATGACTGAGGAGTTGGGAAAGAAGAAAATGATGATGTTGAAGAAGGAGAAGTTACGGGCCGGTTATTCGGGCTCGGGCTCTGTTTCAGGCTCTTTGCCTCCTCATTTGTGTGATCCGTCTCATAGCCCGGTTTCGGAGGTGAGCTTACTCATGTCTTTGTGCCTTTTGTTATGTTAATTTAGATTGAGCTTTGTTTTTTTGGAATGTGTTATTGTCTGTGATGTAGGATCTGTATTTAGGTGAATTGAATTTGGTTAGTTTATTGTGGTCTATAGTAATCCAGAGAAAAGGTCTGGTTTGATGTGTGTATTAGTCAATTCTCAGATATTAGTAAAGGTATTCTTGATTATTAAAATATGGTTGACTGTAAGGTGGATATAGTGAAAGTGACATTTTCATTCTCTTAATTATCCTGCTGAATATTTTGTTGAATTCCAGAAGACAAATAAAAATGTTTCTTGTAGAATAGACTTGCTTTCTTGATGATGACAGAGTTGCTACTTGACATCATCTTTGGTTTGTTAGTAATGTTTGTCTTTGCCTTACAAGACTTGGCCTTGAGAAGCAGTTTTTATAGAAAATGATATGCTTTCCCTCACTCATT
Source organism: Petunia x hybrida (assembly GCA_037355625.1). Classification (NCBI taxonomy): domain Eukaryota; kingdom Viridiplantae; phylum Streptophyta; class Magnoliopsida; order Solanales; family Solanaceae; genus Petunia; species Petunia x hybrida. The sequence continues at coordinate 1,127,488 of JBBBVM010000676.1, forward strand.
TTCATGATGCATAGTGACAAGGAGAGCAATTGTTGTTACGTAAGTCCTTTGTTGGTAATCATACTTCCTTGCATTGATTGTGCAGAGGATGGAGCGATCTGGAACAGGAAGTTATCAGAAAAGGACATCAACAACTTCCCATAGACAAAGGACTACAGACCATAATGTTGGAATGCTAGATTCTTTAAGCAGCGCCAGTTTAATGGAGGTGGAAACCAATTCCATCCTGTCGATGAATGTTTATTGCTATTTTATTGTTCTTTATGTCCGCTATACTTCATTAGCATGCAATCTAGTTCATATTTACTTTCAGTATTCTGTCTCACACTGCCTCTTCATATTCGTGCAAGTAAACATAAACTAACAGTTAGGTCTAAAAGGGTAGAATTTGAAATGCATTGGCTGGCTGTGAAATGCTTCTGTTGCTAAAAAAGAGTGATGCTTTATAACTCTGAAATGCAGCTTGAGACCAGGTCTCGCGCCCAGACTCCACGAGGATCAGTGGTTGGTTCTAGCAATCGTCTGAAGGATGTTAGTAATGCTTTGACAACGTCCAAAGAGCTTCTGAAAATAATCAATCGAATTTGGGCACATGCTGATCAACCTTCATCTAGCATGTCTCTTGTCTCTGCATTACATGCTGAGCTTGAAAGGGCTCGCCTGCAGGTGAACCAGCTTATTCAAGAACAGCGGTCAGATCAAAATGAGATTAATTATCTCCTTAAATGCTTTGCTGAAGAGAAAGCAGCTTGGAAAAATAAAGAACAACAGGCAGTTGAGGCAGCAATCGAATCCATTGCAAGTGAACTTGAGGTTGAGAGAAAGCTAAGGCGGAGATTTGAGAGTTTGAACAAAAAACTTGGCAAAGAGTTGTCGGATACAAAAGCATCATTCATGAAGGTAGTGAAAGAACTTGAAAGCGAGAAGAGAGCCAGAGAAGTAATGGAACAGGTATGTGATGAATTAGCTAGAGATATTGGTGGAGACAGAGCTGAAGTAGAAGAGATGAAGAGGGAATCTGCAAAAGTTCAAGAAGAGATTGAACAGGAAAGAGAGATGCTCCAGTTAGCTGACAAATTGCGCGAGGAAAGGGTCCACATGAAACTCTCAGAGGCCAAGAATCAGTTTGAGGAGAAAAATTCTGCTATTGACAAGCTAAGGAAACAGCTTGAAGCATTCCTGGGAAAGAAAAAGGCCAAAGGAAAAGGAAATGGTTCTCTAAACTTCAGAAATAATGAAGAAATGACAGCATCCTTGAGTAAAACTCTATTAGGCAGCCACCAAAATGAAGAAAAAGAAGACGATGGAGGAGAAGTGGAGAATATTGCAGACTGCGAGGAAGACTCAGCGGAAAGTGATCTTCATTCGATTGAATTGAACATGGATAATTCCATTAAGAGCTACAATTGGGCTTATCCATCTGGTGTAGTTCGTGAGTCAAAACGAATGTCAGCTGATGAAAGAAGAGCAAGAAACTCCATATCTGGGCATGCTAGAAGAAGCACTCCTCTTCAAAGGAGCATTTCTGGTGGAGTTGAGTATGTCAATCAAGCTGCAAATCTTCCAACCTCAGGAGATGGATTGGACAGGGAAATACTTCATGATTCTGAGAAACTAGGCCAAAGATATAGTTATCTGGATGAAGCACATAGACTTAAAGCAGTGAAGGGCCTTAAGGTTCATCTACTAGCTAGTTCTGGGACAGGGTCTGGCAGAGATTTCTCCAGTCCCACCCGACAGTGGGAGCAACCTTGGCCTTCTAGAGATCCTTATGCTACAATCGAGGAAAGATCTAGTATTTTTCATGGGAGTGCTCCAAAATCAAGGCTATCAGAACTCAGAGGAGAAGGCCAAAGTGTCAGAAGATCGAAAAGGTGAGATTGTTTGAGTACGTCACATATGAGCTTGTCTCAAGAATTGAGGGTCCAGACTTGTAAAGGAGGTTATGTTGGAATGAGCTGAAATAGTCTTTGTCTGTCTTATGAAACCCTGATCAAGGAGAATGGGACTCCTAATTTTAGGAACTTGCTGATTGTGTTATATTATTGCCTAACCTATCTGCTCACCTACATTTCAAACTTCAAAAGGAACCAAGATTGTGGGATGCATTTGACATGTCCAAAGAGGTTAACATCTTGTTTATTATGCTTTGGATGTCAGTTTTAGTCACTTTTCTCTTCCAGGTTTTGTTACATGACTCCTTTTTTGTTAAGGTGTGTTTGAAATAGTGGAAATCCCTGTAGAAAAGTTGTGTGGATTTAACAAACTGTTCACTGTATAAAGAGTTCCCAACTGTTACTCTGGTGCTCTTCACGCTTGTGTACAAATTCTGTTCTATGAAGGTAATTTTTCCTTATAAGATGAAATATGTGCCTTAAAATCAGTGTATGGTTCAACTTTATTGACGAACATTAGTAAATTTTGAGCAGTTCGCTGCTATATTCAAGCTTCGTTGGCATCTTTCCCTTTACCTTCTAATGATTTTCCTTTTTTGGTTAAAAATTATCGATTGGCTGGCATAAATTCTGTTTGAATCATAGATCACAGGGAACTTTAGCAGCTATTTGAGTGTGTAGAGGCACATGAAAGTTGCATTAATAATGTGGTGGCGCACAGGAAAATGTTTGACCAGTGATGATTTTCTGGACCATGTGATTAAAGGGTTGTCCCTCATGGAAGGTTGCACGCCCAGGAAAAAGATGTTCATCTTATGTTATATAGTGCCTGTGGTTTAGTTAATTAGAAGTTCAGTTTGAACTAAATTACGTTTTCAACTAAGCCAAGTTACAAGATATGATTTAACTAACTCAATTTGTCACTCCAAACTACCTTTCATCTTAAAGTATATAATCTTTAAGGTGTATCCATGGATTATAATGTTTGGCGACATGTAAACTAAAGGGTCAACACATTTGATTAAGATATCAATTCACTCATTTCTTTTGACATGAGATTACACATACATAACATTACATAAAAAGGTAAAATTATAACTTTTTTTTATCTATCTTTTATTTTTTATTTTTTATTTTTTTATAAAAACACCTTAAAACGTCGGTAAAATCACTTTTACTTGACAAATAATAATGCTGCCATAGAATTTATGAATGAAATAGTATGCATATTTGTTCCTTATAAAATTCTTTTATTGATATACATCCTTTACGTAAGAGACCTTTCGGGTAAGAAAGATTTTTAGACCAAATTAAGCAAATTCTGTTTGGTTTTGCAGGTAATTTTAATCAACTTATATTATAAAAATTAGTTACACTCGTCATCACATTTTAAGATGAACTTCAACCGAACATGGAATATGTAATAACACAGCAGTGACAACATACCCCTTCTAAAACATTTCTCCCAAGTATATCAGTAACATCATTCTTCCTATTTATAGGAAGAAGAATATGAATGAAAGCATCTAAAGACCAATTAGCACAACTAATTACTCCGTAGTCGTTTAGTGAAGAAAGACCGGGCAAGAAGCTAGCTCATTTCGTTACAAGTCGCGATGTCGTTCAATATTCATCTTAATTTACAACTTAAATAGACTAGTACAATCTTCAGTCCTCTCGACTAAATCACCTCGCAGTAGTTCTTGCACTCATTGATGAATGATAATTGGTGCTTCTCTCTTTCCTGTAAGAACTGTAAACATCGTCATATTGACTTGGTTCATTTGGATCAGCTGTGGCTCCGAGTCCTAATCGTCCTGAGCTATTCGATCCAGGTTTCTGCACGACACTTCCATCAGCATAAGTTCCAGTTTCAGGGTCAACTTGAAGGTTAGGAGGTGGAGGAATGCAAGCCCCTCCCTTGCGGACAGGAGAATCCCTCTCATAGTCATCATAATCATTGGCTGAATCAGATTGTCTGACAGGTCCTTCTGATGGATTAACTTCTCCAATCTCTTTAAAAAATTTAGACACTCTTTCAAGAATTTCAGAATCCGAGACAGTGGAGGGTGGTATGACGGTGGGGATATCCAAGGGGCTCATGGGAGAGTAAGGAACGCCACTACCAATTTGCATCTTCCTGACCATACCAGGAATAAGACCAGGAGGAAACAAGGGATATGGAGGCAACTTTTCACCTACATTTGCAGTTGATGATGGTGTCATATGAGCTGCAGGCTGTAGAGTTGCTGGTGGAATAGCAGATGGTATAGGCATTGACCCAGGAAATCCAGTAGGCGGAACTGCACCAGGATGAAACTGGTGTGGTGCCACAGATGGTATAGGGGGAACTTGTTTGCCTTGATTAGCTAAATTTGCAAAACTTTGGTTGTCAGGTTTCCACTGCAAGGTACTCTGGTTTCCTGCCTGGGGCATTAATCCTAGGATACCATATAAAAAACTTGTAAGAAACACAAATAAGAATATATGTTCTAATTTGCAGCTGACAATGCAGAAGCTTTAATAAATTTATGATTTTCCACGTCCTGATACTCTGGATTGTAGCTAGAGTAGCAACACAATTACCTGAAGCAGCAGAATGATCTGCCATGATTAATCCCTTATGAGGAACAGAAAAATTTGCTGGCTGCCCACCTATCATCTCTGTTTCAAGTGCACGTATAGTATCCTGATCATAAACTTCCTTCGAACCCCAAAACTGAACAATTTTTTGTAACCGGGATTGATTTTCTTCCTTGTTTTGAGGGTTGTGGTATATCCTAGCAAGCATGGGACCCAAAACAGGTTTAAAAGCAAGTGCTTCATTGTCAAGTTCGAGAGGATTGATTCGTCGCTGCAAGCTGAAAAGTCCAGAAATAAACGAGTATATAGTTGAGTCTCGTTACCCAAAAGAAATAGCAGAGAATGAAGTAAAAATCCCTACAATTCAAAGTGGGAGTGGCAAAAGGGAATTGTGCGCCAAAACCAATGAAACATTGAATTACTCAAGAATATTGCTACTTCCTTTATAGGTTTCTACCATGCACCTACCATATTGCAGTGTATACATTCAATGTCCACATCCATATGCACCTGAAACCTCCACTACTCATAACCCTCGCATTCACCAGAATAATGTTGTCACCAGATCCATAACAGTGCTTTCCCGAATATAGCACACATAGCTCCATTACCAGTTCCCACCATAAAGAAATATGTGCACACAATACTTTTAGTGTATACCCATTTCAATTACTTTCACACTATAACATCATACTGAGAAACTGACCGTACCAATTGCTGCTACAATAGCATCTAAATAGAAACCAAAGTTCATACCACTACAACCACCATCTGGACTTCACCATAACTATTACCTTCTGCTTTGAATTGTAATCCTCTCAGACTGTATTAGTGCCTTGTTGTCACCAAACTACAAATCCTAATAGACTACCATCTAACAAACCCCAACTGCCAGTGATACCACATTTGAACCAATAATCAAACCCGCAATAACAGATGTTTACAAGCAAAGACCAAGAATATCATCCTAAACACCAGTTTGCACCATCCCTGCTATATCGCACTACCTTTGCTAGGTTTTAGTTAAATAACATCCAAAAACATGGCAGAGATTTACAGGTCAGTATAGAGCAAGTGAGGAATTAATCACTATAATTTACCCAAAAAGGTTCTAATAGAAGGTAAAGGGTGGTCCCTGTTCATTTTGACAGTCGATATCGATTTCAGACAGTCATTTTATAACAATGTACAAGAAACGAGCTTGATGTAGCTTGAATAGTATGACAAAGTCAATAACATGCACCAAAGAAGCAATATCAAGAATTTTGCACTTGAAGAAGTTTAAAAAGAAAAATAAAAGCATACACAAAAGTAAAGGAATAAATCAGAGATCCATATTTTGGACAAGAGAGACGAGTCATTCTGCACAAATATCTAGGATTGTGCAGTGAATCATTAAGCACCTAAATATGAAAATGTTACCTGTCAAATAATATGTCATTCGCAAGATAGACTATATGCAATTGCCTCTCAGAATCATCCACGGAAAATACCCTGTCTCTGAGTGCCTCAGCCAAAGCAGGTACAAATGGAGATCTCTGCATGAACCAACTCTTGGCACCTTTAATTGACTCTTTCGTACCAGAAAGAGTGTTTAAAACATTAGTCAGCTCCATTTCAACGTCTGACGGAAGGGGCCTAGATAGACCTTTGAAAGACCCATAAGAATGATCATAATCCCCTCGGTTCAAAGGCTGAGAGTGCTGCTGATCATAAAATGGTGAGAAAGGCGGTCGATGAGAATGAGGTGGACCCAACATTGCAGCAGAAGCCCCAGCAGAAGCATTGGAGGCATTATATGGAGGCGTTAAGGGTGACGGACTCATCATAGTATTTGGTGGATGCATCAGATGCAAAGAAGAGGATGGGAAAGGAGGATTGAAAGGCCCACCAGGGGGGCGAGTAGCCATCCAAAGATTATAGCGGTAGTAGAAATGGCCTTCACCCCCAAATAGGAAACTGTAAGCTGGATTGTCTTGCTGCTTTTCACGGATCATGGCTTCAAATTCTGGGCCATTCTTGACAGCATATTCAATTAATTTATCAATACGTTTTTGGAGTTCAGGATCAGATGGTGGAGGAGCGGCAGGTGGGGGAGTATCATACGGATTGAAGAAAGGTGATGGAGCAAGGTGAGGAGGCATGTGTGGTGGAAAAGCAGGAGGTGGCTGCTGTTGCTGCTGAAGGTGAAGAAGGTGTGGAGGGGGTGTATGAGGATGGAGTTGTGGTTGCTGCATGGGGCGAGGGTAAGGGAACTGTTGGAGAGAAGAATGCGGGTTTAAAAATGGAGGACCATGAATTGACGGAGGAAATTGCTGATGTTGGGGATGAAAGCCGAACTGTTGTTGTTGTGTGTTAGCTCCTTGGTGCTGCTGTTGAGCAAATGCCATAGCAGCAGCATAATCATGAGCTTGTCGATCCATCACCAACAAAAATAAGCAGAACCTGAATATTAGAGCTGGGCAGAACAGTATGATTACCTGTAGACAATAATAAGCTAATTTAAAAAAATATATATAAAAATCTAAATTGACTCTAGCAGAAGAAAATAAAGGGATGCAAAAAGAAAATTAAATGAATGAAATAGAATTCATCACAAAGAGAGTAGTCTAAATTCTTTCCAATCAAATGAGCAGAAATATACTAGTATATAGTTTTCTACTGTAGCAGAAACAATACTACAGCTCATGTATTCTATTTCTTGGAAAGTATGAATAAACTTTAAGAAAGCCAAGCAGCTAGCCAGAACCACTTCATATTGCGTCACATGAGTCCAAACATCAGAAAGAGGGAAAATTGAAAGGGCTTGACCATGTTCAACCTGATAAACGGAAACCCAAAAAGGAACTATTCAGGAATATTTCTCTAGCAGAAAAAAGAGGGGTCTTTTCTTGTGGTTTAGGACAAGAGTACATCAGATGCAAATTAGAAACGTTTCATATACTCGGATACAAGGTTCTTCTATTGCTGATCTTTCACTTTCTTCGAAAGGACAAGCTTCATATCCATGTTAAAACCCACTCCACCAAAGGAGTTTCTTATCCCACTCTATGGTCTTAATGCCCCACTTCAATCCCGCCTCCAAAAACTCCCATCCATAATGGTGTCAGTTGTGCTGTCAAATCTAAGCAGCCCCCTCCCTAAGTCGGACTGAAAAATGGCTCACTAATTTTCTCTCCTCTTTCTTCTTCAGGCCTTTACTTGTCAACAACAACATACCCAGTGATATCCGACAAGTGGGGTCTGGGGAGGGTGAAATGTACGCAGACCTTATCCCCACCAAAGTGGAGAGGCTGTTTCCGATAGACCCTCAGCTAAAAGAAAATACAATTATGGAAACATGCTAGAAAAGAAAAGCACTATGAGAATATCCACTTTCTTACTTATCATTTTTATTATATTGATGACATGACTGTTCTACGCTTCAAAATAAAAATGAGGAATCCTTTCCACTAACTCCATCCATGAAAATTAACTATATTAGAAGTACTCAAGTAAGAATATCTGGTACAAGTGTAAATCAAACTTTGCACCATCACTTTTTAGCAAGTTTGCAGTGTAGTAGCAGGATCTTTCTTGGCCGCCCATATCCACATTACACTGCACAGGCATGCAAAGGATTCTTTTTAAAGATCCATGTACCAGAAAAAGTTAAAAGGATTTCGCAATGTATTGCTTTAGGTTCCATGAAAACAGCCTCAACGGACAAGTTTTCCAAGCATAAAAGGCCACTGCCCTTGAATGCACTTTTCCGGCTTGTTCAAAATTCAAATATCTACTAACTTATTTTGCTATCAGCCATTCCTTAACAATACTTAACGTGAGAAAGAAACCCAAAATATGCAGATTGAAATTATACACATAGATTATTATTATTATTATTATTATTTTTTTTTTTTTTTTTTATTTTTTTATTTTTTTTTTTTTTGATAAGGTAAAGATTTATTGATATTGCAAAGTCAGCGACTAGCTGAAACAAGTACAATACTAGGGCCAAAAAAAGAAGGAAAAAAAAAAACATTTACATCTCCTGTAAAGAACTAAGAAGATCAAGCATGGCATCAAGAACTAATATATCTACTAATGCCATCTTGCACCAAAAGGAAAGCAAAAATATACACTTGAACTTGATCTTCATAATATTATCTTTTTTGTTCTCAAAAATCCTATCATTTCTTTCCTTCCAAATAACCCAAAAAATAGCTGCTGGGATAGAATTCCATAACGCACGGGAGTGTTTTGTGATGCCTATCCTTTGCCAAGCCGAAAGAAACTCCAACGTAGATATTATTACTCTAGCAGAAAATGATATTATTAATATAAATTATACGCATAGTTTGAAATTATTCCACTTTCAAACTACAATCAAGCCACATTTGCAAATGTGCAGAGAATTTCAAATATTTTGATAAAAGCACAATTTTCTTGGTAAACCAGCAGGCTTTCATGAAACCTAGCTCAACCGCCAAGACTTGAACCCCTAATTTGCCTTAGTAGACAAATTATTGTTCATATATATGATTTCAAATATTTGAAATAATATTGGGAGATTATTTCAGGTTAGTGCTTGCTTATCAATCTGGTATGTTATTTCAACTTCAAACATGAAACAGAGAATTTGAAGTAGGGAGATGTACAAAAAACAGATTTGAGGAGTTTCTAATGTTCCCACCCGCAAAACTTCAACTTTTCATTCATGTCTAAACACAACGTCAATTTATACCCTTTTTCAACTTCAACTTCAAATACTCTTCTTTTTCAGACTTCATCAAAATCATGTCCAAACGCCTAGCTACTATTGCAACGGAATGGACGTGAATAAGGCAAAACATATAGAAATGATTCACATGATTCACTACAATTAATTCGGGATTGTGACATAGTCAATTGATCAAATTCTCTAACATATTAAACTTAGCCAAAGCACCAGCTAGGACGTACTGATATACACCAACTACTACGCCTCAGTCCCAAACAAGTTAGGGTCAGCTATATAAATCCTCACTGATCATGTAACTCTATTTAAACTCATCTCACAAATTTTCTGGACGTACTGATATACAACAACAATTGTCTCAAATCCCAAACAAGTTGGGGTCGGCTGTGAATCCTCACTCACCATATCACTCCATTTAAACTCATATCAGGCAAATATGTGTCAACGTACTAATACGGAGTTTTAATCTTTAAAATTAATTGATTTCAAATGCTAATTACTGAGAACACGAAATACAAATTAAAAATTTAATCTTTTAGCTTATTTTGAAATTAATTACTTAATAATGAAATGGAAAGTGCATAATAAATCAATAATACAATAGAAATTGGGAATTAGGGTTTTAGTTTACAGAGAGAGAACTTACAAGTGGATTTTCGCCGGAGAAAATTGGGAGCTGACGGAAGTTTGAAATCCAATTGAGTTCAGTTGTATCAGCCCATTTGTTTGTAGAATGAACTTGGGCTATTAGGTGAATGAATTGCATAAAAATGACACCATAAGGTGTGATCTTTAACTTTTATCCCTGCTTAACTAATTTTTAAAGAATGAACTGTGTTGCTCATCAGGCGTAAGTTGTAGTTTTGGAGTTCTGGATGTTTGATAAATAGAATAATGTGTAGCCTATTAGATAGAATTTTTAAGAAAAAAAAGTTTTCATATTTTTGAAAGCTACCAAAAGTCTAGGAAATTTTTTCGCGACTGCAAAGCTAAAGCTCCAGAAAAGTTTCTTGGAACTTTAAACTAAACCCAAAGAAAATTTATCGGAGTTTAGTTTAAATTTTTAGTTTATGTTTGCTCGTCTTTAAAAAAATCTTTACTTTTGAAATATGACTTTTTCTAAAAATTTGTAACTGTTGACTATTTTTCTCTGAACTTATCTAAAACTGGCTATTCATCAAAATTGTCCATAAAAATTAGCAATGAACTCAAATGTTGCCAAAGGTGCTATATCTAAATAAACCAAGAGAATACATAGGTCAACATGAAGACTAATACACCAATTAAGTTAACAACGGCATAACTAACATGCCGTCTAATTAGAAATCATATATTTGAATTTCCCACATCCATGCAATTAATCAAACACATTGGAACACATCAATTTGGTGGCACGCCATGATGATGTGCATCTAATTCCTCAAGTTTTGTCTTGTGAAAGCATACGCATAAATGAAGAATACAAAGGTACTCCCACGGTCTACAAATCTTGAAACAGTCCCTGGATGTATCACATTGGTGCAGAGCAGCCACCTTCAAGGATGGTGTATTTGCAACTGCATATGAAATATTTATACAAGTCATATTTCACATAAATATATGCAAAAGAACATATTTACATATTAAGTTTTGTCGACTCAATATGATATTAACTTATGTAAATCGTATCATCTAAAAGTTTAAGTTGTTTAAGCAAGAGATGCATTTATTTATTTGTGTAGATTTTACAGTTATAAGAAAGAATTTGAACATCTAACTCAAATTTTCGGTCGATGATAATTGAGATTTAGGACCAGAGATCTCTTTATACCTTTTGGATGCCATGAATCATGATACAACAAATGTAGGGTATAATTCAAACCCCCTTCCGCACATGTAACTCGAATTTCAAGCTCATGCACAGACTTGATTGTCGATTTAAATATAGATACTATAAACTTAACAAACGATTAAATCGTATACCATATGAACTAATATAGTTAGCATCTAAATAATTAAAAATACGAAACATTAGTTATGTGGGGACTGAAGCGATAAGGCTTGGGACTTTGAGGGAGAAAGAGAAACAAACCCATGCTAGTTAAAAGCAATGCAAAAAGGAATGCGGGCTTCATAAGAGTCTTGGTCATATTTTATGTTCTTAGCACTTTCTTACACAAGAAAACCTTAATACTTTTATTTGATTTGGAGTGATATCTAGTTAAGCATTATACAGTGCTAGGTGAGGAAAATCCCACTTCAGGTTAACTTAATTAATCTCATGAAAACATAAAAGATAAGAATTTACCTTATTAATTATTCATGGAAAAAGGAAGTTTTAAGATTATGAATCATCTCTTTATTGACTATATTTTCCCTCTGAAACTAGCCAACTGCAATTACCAGTAAATGCTGTTCTCCCAAAAGATTTTTCGCCAAAGTACAATGTTGTCCAAAGATTACATATTGACTTTAAATTAAAAGACCTATCTCATACTTAAAAAAGACTAATTGAGATAAGTAGTAGAGTAATTGTAAAGACTGAAAGGGTATTACATATACAGATTATGCAATCTTTTTGCACCAAAAAAAAAAAAAAAAAAAAAAGATTATGCATTCTCCGAAACTAACTCAATTATCAATAAATGTTTAACCAATAGTGGAAACACAATTCTTACATCAAAATCATGAATTTCTCTAAATCTCTTCATGTGTATTCTAGTAGGGTTACTATAATATGAGAGTATGGTTAACCAGGTTGTTTCTTTTTTCCTCAATCACACATTTACACTAAAGAATTACACTCCGCCATTCCAGAGACCATGCTATTATTCGTTTAAAATTTTCTAGGGGAAAGAATAAGAAAATACTGATCGCTACTATATATATACGATTTTTTTTCATTTTTTATCATCTGATATAGTAGGGCCATATCCTTACATAGCTAATCGTTATGTATGTGTCATTGATCATAAATCATAAAAAAAGTATAGAACTCAAAAGTCTAGAAGTAATTTTACTTCTGATGACACATACGTATTATCTAATCTATATATATATATATATATATATGCACACACACATCATATCATCATATCATATCATACTATACTAAAAGTGGGAATCCCTAAAGTAAAAAGTGAAAGACAAAAATACCCTTAAAAATTGAGTACTATATTACTCTTCAAAATAAATATAATAAACTATTGGTCATAAATTAGGATATTAATCAAATATGTAAATACACGTTAATAAATACTAATAAACATCCTAATTAAAATTAACTCTACTATTCTGCATCGTGTCTTTTTTCTAAAATTTTTAATTTCCTCTTCATTTTTATGCTTCTTATCCTGTCTCTCTTGGTAATTACTCTTTCACTTATACACGAGTTATATTTGTTCCTTTTCCTTTCCTCATTTAAAGTCAATTAAGTGTCATATAAACCTATAGGATATAAAAGGTCATGATTCTATTGTTTTTTTTTTTTTTTTGACTTTTGGGTTCCCGCTGTTGGTACCTTTTAGTATTCTAAATTGAATTTATTAAGTGTCACCTTTTGGTATTTCAAATTAAATTTAATTTTATTAAGCACTTAAATTGGCTATTATCTTACTCTTAATATTTGCATTTTAAGCATGAGTGTTAAGCAAAACATGGGGGTTTGAAACAGGGGCGGATCCAAGATTTAAAGGTACTGGGTGCCAAAATTAATAAGAGCGTATGGTGGCTACGCATTAGGAACGGGCCCAAAAGTTATACAAGGAGACTCAAAGAAGTACTAAGAATGTCATATATAGAATTTAAACTAACACTCTAAAGCAATTCTTGAAATATCTTTATCACTTTAATAGAATTTTACCTTATGCCAAGGGGTTAGAAATTGTAACTATACCACAAATATTTACTTTGTTACTCTATTTACATAATCTAATTTTTGAACCTGTTGAGCCTTGGAAGAGTAGAAGGCATAGAGGTGGTCGGAAGCATGAGAATTTTTTTTTAACCATTTTAGACATGTATTAATTGAAATTTGAAAAAAAAAAAATGAATCAAAGTTAAAAAAGGGCAGTTGAAATTTAAAATTATGGTTATAAAAAATTTAATTATTTAAAATAATATCTATGAACAAACTATGTACTTTTACCTTTTACTAATTACAAGAAAAAAAATATTAATAAAAAGAACAACAACAAGACAACTACTTTTAAAAGTAAAGAAAAGAACCCATAATTCCCTAAATATTGGAATTGTTGTTGCAGCAAAACAATAGAATATAAGCTTGTTCTCTTGGGAAGATTCGAACCTAAGACACTAGCATCAAAATCCTTGACCCTCAACCAGTAGCAACATGGAGCATTTAGCTGTAGTTGGTGCCACTTTAAGTTTTTTATATTTTTCTTCATATATATATATATATATATATATATATATATATATATATATATATATATATAGACACACACACACACACATACACATACACATATACATACACTGGCGCAACCGAGGATAGCGGGTGCCACGATATGTAGATCCGCACCTGGTTTGAAATAAGGGTAAGCAATATGTTTGTGGAGAGTTCTCGACCTTGGAAACCAGGACAGCTATTAGTTCTTCAAAATCCATATTGTGATGGGCAAAGGATGTTTAAAGATACCTATATTATAATATAATAGAGTACATTTTATCATTAACATTTTATATTACATCAAACATATAAACGTGAACAGTGATATGATTTACACATTTACATTTTGTGCAAAATAATTTGATTGTCAGTAAAATGGGATCAAATTTCAAAGTTTAAATGCAACTCACAAAATCTTCGCTATGTCGTACGTAACAAGGTAAATGTCACACAACTTTGGGTGTAGTGTTGTCTCCAGCCTCCACATGTCATCTAATTATTCTAAATTAACTTTTAGTAAATGATTATTATGGAGGAGGAAAGGCGTTAAGGGCAATGAAATATTTGTAAACTTCTAAAATAGTTATGAATCTTATTACGCATGATAATCAAGTTATATACCTTACTAATAATATCTTTTTTCTAATTCCATTTTTTTATATATGCAGCTCGGTGAAAGGGTAAAATCACTAAAGGCAAGCACAAATATATTTTTGTGCTCCTATGTTGGTTCTGGTACTGAGGTTTTTTTTTTTCCTATGTGATATCTGAAAATAATTATGGCTGATATGTCCTTAATTTGTTTAAGAAAAAAGAAAAGGATAGTCACATTTCCTTTTGGTTGGAGTAGTCCCCTCAAATTATTTTGATTGTCTAATTATTTTTAGGAGACAAGTTATGAACAAGAAGAATCATAGTAATATATCGTGGTGATGTCTTCAGGTATCTTAAATACAAATATGTGTTCCCGGTACTTAACCAGCTTTTTACTCTGTAGGTATTTCTTCTTTCTTCTTATTTTCTGTGTTGTTTTCGTGGTCTAAATCTCTCAGGTTAATTATTTATTATTATTTTAAAATCGCTATCTTAAGCTGCATGTTTATGGTGATCTTTTCTCACTCAATCCGAGGAATAATATTTACTTTCATTTCACTTAGAGTTTTCTATCCCCAGTATCCCCGTTCCTGATAATTCAAGAAGTTAGATAATTAGCTATGATGTTTAAATTTCAACATTAAACGACATTGAAAAATGATAACCTAATTAAAAGTGTATATGTTATATAAGAATGGAATATTCTTGAGAGATACTATATGAATATAAATCAATATTTTACAACTTTGATCTCGACTTCTAAAGCAAACACAAGCCTACACATCTAAATTTAGCAAGACATTTGAATACTCTAAATGATAAGAGTTACTTTATTGAATTATCAAAGTAGGATAAATATTCATTGTTCTCATCATGACCCTGCACTTTTTCTTTTAAATTCTTATTTTTTAACTTATGAGATTTTTGTTGCAATTTTTTCATAAATTTTGTCCCCATCAATATGGGTTAATGCACAACGCGCGTGCACAAAAGCTTATATATATATATATATATATATATATATATATATATATATATATATATATATATATATATATATATATATATATATATATATATATATATGGGATTTGCTAACCTACTACATGAAGGTAGTAGGTTAGCATTGTACCCATTTTGTAGTTTTCTTAAATGCCCCTAAAGTATATTAACAATGGACTAATGTGAGGGGCTGTTTTGTCTATTCACAAATATCTTCATCCTCTCCTCCATTTTCTCACATCGAAATCTGCTTCTCCTTCAAGCTAGGGAGAAGCCTGAAGCTTTTCCAAAACCCAAGTAAAATCAAAACAAGAATTTGATTAAGAAAATGAGAAAAGAAACTATGGAACATTTAATTTAGTTTGTTCTGAAGATTGTAGTCTTAAATTTTTCGCATCAGATTTTTATTAGTTTTTCTTGTAGCCTCAAAGTCAATCAATTCCTCCCTATTTATTTTTTCGTGGAAAGCTTGCACTAGACAACTCTCGATTTCTGCAGTTATATTGTATATCTCTTCCTGTTGTACATGGAATGATATATTTCTTTTAAGAAGAGAATATCACACTTAGTTCCAAAGTAAATGTGAAACTCAATCTTTAAAGTTCCAGAATTGCACCATAAATGTAAAGGAAACCGACCATTTGTTGTTGTTTGAATCTATGGTGAATGAAGTTTTGTTCTGGAAGTGGTCTTGAAAATTGATGATTGCACGAGGCACTCAAACGAATTGAGAAGAACTGATGTGCTAGGTTTAGACTTTGAATGGAAGGACAAAAATACCCATTACACTAATATATTGGCAATATAACTCTAAGGGCATTTAAGAAAACAACAGAATGGGTACAATGCTAACCTACTACCTTCATGTAGTAGGTTAGCAAATCCCTATATAATTTCTCCTAGGGTCAAGATGTGACACCTCTCTTTGGCCAAAAATTATGTCTATCTTTTTTCTCATTTTTTGTTTTTTTTCTCTCTTCTCCTAATCTCTTTTCACAATTTCCTCTATTTAATTTGCTGCAAATGTGGGTCATTGAAACAAATAATTGACTACAAACGTGCATTAGGGTTACCGTTGATTTGCTGGAGAATAGGTGACTTATCCTTTGTTCAATCCACAATTAATATAAATTTTTGGGAAAGGCCTACAATACACACTATAGTTTGAAAGGAATTGCTTTTGGAATCAGGAGATTCAACATACATCACAATTTTCTTTTTGAGAAAAGGTTACTATAATTCTGTCGGTTATCTTTGTCTGATCTTCTACAACAATTGAGAGTGCTATGTATTTATCTTTTAATATAATCTCTTCCTTTTCAAAATTTTTAGTTAAGTTTTATGTTGAACCATGGTTCCTGTTTATGATAATTACTAGTCTTTGTGCACGCGCGATGCGCGTGTGACCCATATCAATAAAAAATATTATTTGTGTAATAACATAAATAATGGTCAAAGAAGTATTTTGACTTGCCTACCCAGCAAAGTCTTTATTTAAAATAATTCTTTAATATACCTATACGATAATTTTTAGTCATTAAAATAGCATGGGCAACAGATAGCATAGCACGAAAAAGAAATTTCAACATAGCGTTATAGCATTACTTACACACAAAAAGGCGAAATTCATGAAGAAGAGGATAATAATTTATAACCTAATGTATAGATCCATGCCACATAAAAAAAACATCATTAAATCATAGATAACCGAACTTATGACTCAAATTTTACACTTCGAGCAGTTTGTGCAAATACAAGAAAATAAACAAAATAGGGATGTAAGATAACAATCTATGATATAAGTTTGTATTGTATTTGGTAAATTAAAAATGGAGCAACTACAATAGGAAAGAAGTAATTTATCCATTGTGAGAAGTGCTTACTCTTAGGGAAAGGATATTGTAAAAATAAAGAGTATTACATACCAAAAAGTCCAATGATCATTAATAAAACATCTGGGTGCTTGATTTAAGAATTATTATTCCAGAATCTAAACCTCCTCCAATATTCTTATATTTCGGACTACACATACCAAAAAACAATAAAGAGCGACATGAGTTCAATGCTACTATCATATAGTTGCAGAGTTTGCACACCTCAAGTTGCTAAACTTACGCTCACCACAAATTAGTGCATTTAAAAGAGTGACAAAAAAATATTCATATACCCACCAAATTATAACTACTACAATCGAGAGCCAATCTAAACTTACGCTCACCACAAATTAGTGCATTTAAAGGCTTCAACTCACAAAAAAAATAATTTAATACTTTTAGTTGATCTCACATTCAGATCATGTAAATGTGCTTAGAGTATCTCCACAATTTAATGGGGTTTAGAATACAACACTCATAGGTATCAAAATTCAAATTTTAGGGAGAAAAAGAAGTATTTTTAATGACTCGTATTTTTCTCAGTTGGTTATAATTATTCGTTAACCAACACAATATTTTATTTCTTTTTAAATTATGTTCTAGTTTGGTAATAAACTACTAAGTCCAAGTTGTCCTGAAGACTTCCATCTATTGAGCACGGTGTAAATCATAATACTAAAATAGATACTGACACGACCCGAAATCCGGTTAGGTCGTGCGGGCACCCGACATCTTCCCCTAGACCCGTCGGGCGAACCCTTACCAATTAAATTAGGAAAATAAATATAATAATTCATAAATAAGGACAAGACTTTAAAAATTTACAGACATACTGATACCTCTAAGCTGTACAACAGAAATTGCAGCTGACTATCCAACATGCTAGGTTTAGGGCTATCCAGACCAGACATCTAAGACTACAAAAGAAGACAAATACCTCCTGAAGGGAGCAAACTGCAACTGAAATGATAACCAATAAACTGGTGGCCATCCGAAATAAAAGCTGGCTCACCCTGACAGCTGATGTCGTCTACGCTCCTTCACAACGTGGCGAACTCAATCCTGGAGCGAACCTGCCGAAACAAATAGATAGACAAAAAACAAACAACAAACAATGGTGAGTCAAAAGGACTCAATAAGTGGGGCAGACTAGCCACCTCAAAGAATAGGATAGCTAGCCAGGGAGAAAAGAAACAAATAAACTAGATTTCTCTTATTTAAATTATGAAAAGGCAGAGCCAGATAATAATTAGAAACACGTATGGAATCGCAAACTATTCAATAACCAGGAACGTAATACAGCCAGAACATATAGGTATCCCGAACACATCAACAATCAGAAATACATCCTGTTGCGGTGTGCAACCTGATCCATATATTCATCCTGTTGCGGCGTGCAACCCGATCCATATATTCATACCGCTGCGACGTGCAACCCGATCCATATATTTATACTGTTTCGGCGTGCAACCCGATCCCCGCAACTTAGAATACGAGCCAAAAATATATAGGCAAACTGTAATATGTCCACAACATGGTGTACATACCGCATACATAAAACACAATATAATACACACAATAGTCAGTATGCGGTGCAATGAGATGGGATGAATGCGGCATGATGCAATGCAGTCACATACTCTTGATACCTATCTCCGGCGCGGGACTCTCATCGTCTACCAGGAGATATATGCAATAATGACCCTTCACCGGCTCGGGACTCTCATCGATTACCGGGAAGTATATGCAATGATGACCCTTCACCGGTGCGGGACTCTCATCGCCAACTGGGAAGTATATGCAATAATGACCCTTCGCCGGTGCGGGACTCTCATCGCCAACCGGGAAGTATATGCAATAATGACCCTTCGCCGGTGCGGGACTCTCATCGCCAACCGGGAAGTATATGCAATAATGACCCTTCGCCGGTGCGGGACTCTCATCGCCAACCGGGAAGTATATGCAATAATGACCCTTCGCCGGTACGGGACTCTCATCGCAGTATATGCAATACTCAAAACCAGAGTGCAATGCTCATATGTTTAATGCAATACCAACAACAGGGCATAACATATAATATACAATGTAAATCCAAAGCTAAGGCGTAATGAGTACGCCTATCGGCAGCTACATACGTAAGGAAACACGTGGTAGAAAGTCCACGAGGCCAAGTGCCTCCAAAGAAATGGATATAAACACTTACCGTATTCCAAAGCTAGCCCTGTTACTCAACCACTGCTTTTTTCCTTTGGATTAACTGCCAAACGATCCCACTGTGATCAATAAGCAGAAAATATATCACATTAGGCTAAAGGCTTCATTCCTCACATCTTAGGGCAATCCAGGTAGGAACCGGATACCCTATTCGCATACGCAATACGCAGGCCAGGCCTATATACAGGGTTCAAAGTCCCATAACCAAACCCTAAATAAATTATATTTATATGTTGCCCCTAATTCACTGAGTACGAATATATAATCATTTCCATCATCGGGGTCCATTTGACCCTTTAAACTATTAATTGAACTTATTAAAACGATGTCTAATATTCCAAATTATACCGTTAAAATATATTCAAACACACGTAATAAACTCAAATAATATATTAGAATCATTACCTGAATGTTTCGGGGTAAAAATTCTACTTTTTCCCGGTCCCTTTTCTCATTTTCTGGCATTTTTTCTGAAAATTTTCTCTGCTTCGTCGTATTTCTCTATGCCGTTTCTTGTTTCTGTTTCATCCTAATCATATATAGATTAGGACCCCACCGACCTTTACTTTTGCAATTTTGTCTTTTTCTCTTTTTTTTTTTTGTTTTCTTTTATTTTATTTTTCTTAACGAATATTAAAATAGTACCCTACGATATTCGAAATATTTCCAACTTTTGCATACAAGTTATACAAAATATATGTAACATACCCGCGAAGGCGGATTTCAAATCGGACTCCCGAAACTCAAGATGCGAATTTAGATGAAAAGAAGTCAAATTATTTAACTTTCGGCATTTTGGCGGAAACTAGCCGAACAACATCGAAATTTACTTTCGAAAGTTTATAAAAATCACAAATAATCATACGAACCTAACGGCGCTTTCGAATTTCGAATCGGAGCTCATTCGGCAAAACCGAGCTCGAAAATCTCTTTTTAATATTTATCGCCAATAAAAACTGAAACCTTCTTCCGATACCTACCAAACGAGGTCTGATTTAGCTCAAATTTTACAGACAGATCCTAATGGACATTACGAATATTTTATAATTATCGGCACGCCAATCGGAGTCCTAACTTCCGAAACGACTGACCAAGGTCGTTTCATTCTCCTCCACTTATACTCTCGTTCGTCCTCGAACGAGCCTAAGTCCATAGCAAGATTCACGCAGATAACAAGAAAACTTGCACGACCTTCATGAGCCACTCCATGGGCATTATTTCCTGATTACAGGATCAGAATTATAACACGCATATCGAACTCTTGGATAAAAACATAGCTGGATAATATCGTAACGTCGTTGCCCAACTTATTTTGACTAAACCGACCCTTTCTCAATCATGAGAGAGGAGTTTTATATTTTCGGAACAAAGATACACGAAACTTTGAATGGGTTAACATGATTCAGTCGATAATTACCTCTTCGATATACCTTTCGATATGGAACAGGTCGATGGAACTAAGAATTAGCTTACGCTTCAGCAACGCCTTAGAGATTTACTATTATGATTCGGTATCAATTGGAGGAAGACTCCTCCACTTAAAGCATAAACTCATACAACTAATTTGAATAGAAATAGTCATCCTCGCACAACCTGCTGGATTAAAGAAGACCTAGGTAAAAAACTGAACATAGGCAGACCTAAACTACCAAACTACTCTTTCGAGTTGCCAACTAGCTGCAACTCTCGAGTTCACAACTCCATACCTTTGCCGTAAACACCACCGCTCGATGGATGATACTTCTATATAAAAATTTCGGCAGAGTTTCCCCTGAAACTGGATGATCCGCAAAAACAGAACCAGCACTATACTATACATGGGAATGGATACCCGGATAAACTGATAACATAAACATGTTAAACAGATAACAAGATGAGACAACTGGATGACATAACAAATCTGCAAATAGAATCTCTGGACAGCACTACTGTCCTGATTTTCAACCTAATTTTCAGAGTGTAGATCAAATCAAAGGTCAAATGATGCCTCTCATTACCCTTAGTAGCCTTGAATAACAACAATATGCTTACCCAACTACCTTGACACGCACTCTAGCTCAACATAGGAAACATCACGAGTGGCTACTAACCGCCCAAGCTCACTAGTATCGGAAGAAGAAGAGATAGCAAAAAACAGAGGATAGAAATAGTTAGATCTTTAGGAAGCTCATCCCCTTATTTATTTGGCTACCAGAGCTAGACTACTTACGAGTCAGGCGAGCCAAAGAATCGCAATTGAAGAGATATACATTAAATAAGCTTTATGGAAAAACATCCATACCAATTTAACCTCCCAATAAGAAGGAAACTCTGACAATTTACCAGAAACCCTTTTATAACCCAGATAAGCTCATAGAATAGTTATTAGCATTTGAACAAAGATGAGATACGTAGATCGAATATTACTTACTAATCAATTTGCACCGGAAGAAACGATAACACTTTCGGATGGTGACGAATTAGGATCCCATTATCCTACCAACACCGATTTCCGAGGAGAGAGGTAAAATGACTTGACATAATAACACAAGGTGGTATAACAAGATGCCAAGCAGGCAATAGCAATACTCACCGTCAAATCTCTCATATTTAGATCAGATAAACTAGTAGGGTCTCATAAATGCCAGGAATAAATCGTATCAGAAACTCACCCCTCTACCGCAACCGATTCTTAATAGAAACGACATCCAAGAAACCATTGAAACATGATAAGACACACCATTTCCAGATCGATCAAAAGAATCAAATATTACTCACATTTAAGAGAAGAAAAAATCTCAGGGTCTACTATATCGGACACCTCAACATCCCGCCAGACAAGCAGTTCATAAAACTGCCTATGCGGCTGAACTAAGCAACTACTCTGATAATCACCTTCTGAAGAACCACTGCCACCACACTCTCAACCTCTACCGGATGGTGGCATTTGTTTTGCTGATTGAGGTCTAAATAAAATCCCATGCGACTGTGCAGATACCTGATGACGAGAGAAAAGATGACTGCTAACTTGTCGGAGTAAGGGAAAACTCCTCAAAGGATAACCAGACTCACGAGAATGATAACAGGAAAACTCCTCAAAGGATAATCAGACTCACGACAATGATAACAGGAAAACTCCTCAAAGAATAATCAGACTCACGACAATGATAACACATTTTCGCTGAATATGGGAGCTGGACAGATTGTTGAAAGCTACAAAGAGAAAGCTGAGTCTAATCTTGATGAACTACCCGCACACTTTGAGAATCATGCTCTATAAGCTGAGATAACCTGGAAGGTGACCTCCCAAAATAATCAGAACTCTTACCTCCAAATGAGGTACCATGGTTGCCCACTAGGGCCACGGGATCTCTTGCTCTCCCGCTCTAACTCTTCCCACTCTAACTTATGGTATGCCTAATACCTTTAAGCAATATCAATAACGACATCAAATAAAGTCCCAACCTTAATTTCTCGAGCCATCCGGGATCTCAAGGAAAGAGAAAGGTCAATAATAGATCTTTGAACATTCTCAGAAGGCTCATGGATTAGTTCTAATACATATTCAGCCATTCTATAGAATACAATCTCATATTTTGAAACACCAACAGGCTAACCGACAGGATACCCTGTCCAATCCACTTAAACTGGCAACACTCTCCATTTCGCTCGCTACTCGAAAGGAACTTTTCCACGAATCTAGAAGAAAATCCGAACCAAGTTAACTAATAAGAGAGCGGTCCACCAATTCCAGGCTGGACCCCTGAAACTGGAAAGAAGAATAATCAACACCATATCGCTCGATATAATCAAGACCCTGAAGGATACGCTGACATCATTTTATTGTAAAAATTTACGCAGGGATTATTTGATGCATGGCTTAAGAATATCGGAAGGTTCAATTGGGTAAAATAATGCAGTATTTTCAGATACTCGGACCGAGCCATTACTCGGGCTAGCTAATCAGCCAGAATAACTAGAGGCATAATACATGCTGTCTCCGGATCATACTTTACTGCGGGAATATTAAGAACTGGAATAGAAGCTCCCTGAGACTGAACATCTGCATCTGCGACAACCTGATAAGCTGCTTAGCGAATAATAGGTTCTTGTGGTATTTGCGTCACCAAGATTCTCCTAAAAGCATCGTAGAGAGCCAAGGGAACTACAAGGCCCTGCTCCCTTGCCCATCGCAAACTCGTACAGCTGGGACCTCCATAATTAGATCGTCAGCATGATCAAAACTCTCGGGGCTTCATCAGTGTTAATCCTAGGCCAGACTGCTTCGTCTTGAACTCATACCGTCTGCTGATTTGTCAAACGAGGATTCACAATTACCACTAACGAATCAACGAAAATACTGTTGCATCCTAGACCGACGCACGATTAGAAAAGAAGGAAGTGAAACTTCCTAGATGCCATCATAGCCTCTCGTAGATAAATACAGACGTCTACGTACCCATCAGCGAGACTCTACTAGACACTGTCTTAGTCTGGATAGACACTAAACTGGGCTCTGATACCAACTGACACGACCCGAAATCCGGTTAGGTCGTGCGGGCACCCGACATCTTCCCCTAGACCCGTCGGGCGAACCCTTACCAATTAAATTAGGAAAATAAATATAATAATTCATAAATAAGGACAAGACTTTAAAAATTTACAGACATACTGATACCTCTAAGCTGTACAACAGAAATTGCAGCTGACTATCCAACATGCTAGGTTTAGGGCTATCCAGACCAGACATCTAAGAGTACAAAAGAAGACAAATACCTCCTGAAGGGAGCAAACTGCAACTGAAATGATAACCAATAAACTGGTGGCCATCCGAAATAAAAGCTGGCTCACCCTGACAGCTGAAGTCGTCTACGCTCCTTCACAACGTGGCGAACTCAATCCTGGAGCGAACCTGCCGAAACGAAATAGATAGATAAAAAACAAACAACAAACAAGGGTGAGTCAAAAGGACTCAATAAGTGGGGCAGACTAGCCACCTCAAAGAATAGGATAGCTAGCCAGGGAGAAAAGAAACAAATAAACTAGATTTCTCTTATTTAAATTATGAAAAGGCAGAGCCAGATAATAATTAGAAACACGTATGGAATCGCAAACTATTCAATAACCAGGAACGTAATACAGCCAGAACATATAGGTATCCCGAACACATCAACAATCAGAAATACATCCTGTTGCGGTGTGCAACCTGATCCATATATTCATCCTGTTGCGGCGTGCAACCCGATCCATATATTCATACCGCTGCGACGTGCAACCCGATCCATATATTTATACTGTTTCGGCGTGCAACCCGATCCCCGCAACTTAGAATATGAGCCAAAAATATATAGGCAAACTGTAATATGTCCACAACATGGTGTACATACCGCATACATAAAACACAATATAATACACACAATAGTCAGTATGCGGTGCAATGAGATGGGATGAATGCGGCATGATGCAATGCAGTCACATACTCTTGATACCTATCTCCGGCGCGGGACTCTCATCGTCTACCAGGAGATATATGCAATAATGACCCTTCACCGGCTCGGGACTCTCATCGATTACCGGGAAGTATATGCAATGATGACCCTTCACCGGTGCGGGACTCTCATCGCCAACCGGGAAGTATATGCAATAATGACCCTTCGCCGGTGCGGGACTCTCATCGCCAACCGGGAAGTATATGCAATAATGACCCTTCGCCGGTGCGGGACTCTCATCGCCAACCGGGAAGTATATGCAATAATGACCCTTCGCCGGTGCGGGACTCTCATCGCCAACCGGGAAGTATATGCAATAATGACCCTTCGCCGGTGCGGGACTCTCATCGCAGTATATGCAATACTCAAAACCAGAGTGCAATGCTCATATGTTTAATGCAATACCAACAACAGGGCATAACATATAATATACAATGTAAATCCAAAGCTAAGGCGTAATGAGTACGCCTATCGGCAGCTACACACGTAAGGAAACACGTGGTAGAAAGTCCACGAGGCCAAGTGCCTCCAAAGAAATGGATATAAACACTTACCGTATTCCAAAGCTAGCCATGTTACTCAACCACTGCTTTTTTCCTTTGGATTAACTGCCAAACGATCCCACTGTGATCAATAAGCAGAAAAATATATCACATTAGGCTAAAGGCTTCATTCCTCACATCTTAGGGCAATCCAGGTAGGAACCGGATACCCTATTCGCATACGCAATACGCAGGCCAGGCCTATATACAGGGTTCAAAGTCCCATAACCAAACCCTAAATAAATTATATTTATATGTTGCCCCTAATTCACTGAGTACGAATATATAATCATTTCCATCATCGGGGTCCATTTGACCCTTTAAACTATTAATTGAACTTATTAAAACGATGTCTAATATTCCAAATTTTACCGTTAAAATATATTCGAACACACGTAATAAACTCAAATAATATATTAGAATCATTACCTGAATGTTTCGGGGTAAAAATTCTACTTTTTCCCGGTCCCTTTTCTCATTTTCTGGCATTTTTTCTGAAAATTTTCTCTGCTTCGTCGTATTTCTCTATGCCGTTTCTTGTTTCTGTTTCATCCTAATCATATATAGATTAGGACCCCACCGACCTTTACTTTTGCAATTTTGTCTTTTTCTCTTTTTTTTTGTTTTTTGTTTTTGTTTTCTTTTATTTTATTTTTTTCTTAACGAAAATTAAAATAGTACCCTATGATATTCGAAATATTTCCAACTTTTGCATACAAGTTATACAAAATATATGTAACATACCCGCGAAGGCGGATTTCAAATCGGACTCCCGAAACTCAAGATGCGAATTTAGATGAAAAGAAGTCAAATTATTTAACTTTCGGCATTTTGGCGGAAACTAGCCGAACAACATCGAAATTTACTTTCAAAAGTTTATAAAAATCACAAATAATCATACGAACCTAACGGCGCTTTCGAATTTCGAATCGGAGCTCATTCGGCAAAACCGAGCTCGAAAATCTCTTTTTAATATTTATCGCCAATAAAAACTGAAACCTTCTTCCGATACCTACCAAACGAGGTCTGATTTAGCTCAAATTTTACAGACAGATCCTAATGGACATTACGAATATTTTAAAATTATCGGCACGCCAATCGGAGTCCTAACTTCCGAAACGACTGACCAAGGTCGTTTCAGATACTTATCCTATAACTTTGCTTTTTTCTTGTACAATTGATCCGATATCATACACTATGGATCAAAAAGAATCATCACTAATAATACCTTCATGTTATGAGCTTTCTACTCTTCTAACTCTCAAGAAGAATTGGTAGAATATGGTTAAATGAGAATGACATATTATTCTGTATAACATTTAGAGAAAAAAACAACTGTATCAAAAAGTTAGGTCGCCAAGGCGGATAGCAGACATGAGGAAATCTTAAAAAGAAATAAGTAGATAAAAAGTGAATCGACTCACATTAGCAATAGACGTGTTCTTCCTGTGAATACCTTTCACCATTTTGTTTACATGAAAGTGGATGAAAGAATAAGACAGAAAACATAACAGGACTAAAAATGTAAATGCAACATGAGAACAAATATATAATATTTCATGCATAGTACAAAAGTATTCATGTTTCACTTGTTCCATAAAACAATGTACTTGAATTATGCTATGAACATAACTTCATAAATATTCCAATCTCCGTCATGAAAACTCATACAAAGGGACAATAACATCAAGAAATATATTAAAAGGGGCCTAACCTTGACGCGTGGAGAATACTAAAGCTCTAAAGTTCTGATGTTGGCTAGGAAAAAAAGAAATCGAATTGGCACAAGTCAATAAAGCGGCTAGGTGTGCTTAATACCTCACGAAAGAAGGACTTTAAAGAGTATTACGTACCAAAATGTCCAATGATCTTTATAAAACATCTTGGTGCTTGATTTGAGAATTATTATTCCAGAATTCAGACTTTCTCCAATATTCTTATGTTTCGGACGACACTGCAAAGCGTTTAACTATTAGAACAACAGTACATTATGGTTTGGCAAAAAGAGCATAAACTAATAATTTAAATTACTTGAACATAAGCTTATTTAAATTAAAAAGGAAATAGCAAATAGGGGTTGAGAAGGAATATAAGCAGGTGTGTATGTCTGTAAGGCCCTCAAAGCATGGGGTGGAGGAGATGAAGTTGATTGTATCACAAAAAGAAGAGTAATGATCATGAATTTATTCTTCATTCTAATAGCCATTCAGATTATTGACTCTTGAAAATTCCCATAATTTTCGCCAACCTATAGTCTGTAGTCAGTCAGGTTTGATTATGGTTGTTATAATGGGAAATGGAGTCCATTTAGCAAGTAATATTGTAAAGGATGAGAGGTGACTGATCACATGCATGAATATGAAATAAATATTGGAAACTGAAAGGAAGGATAATCAAAGGTTAGAGATAAATTGTACTATATTTAAAATAAGAAGACGAAGATGCATGAAAGCGATTTAATCATTGGAATAGGATTCTATACAGTGGCTGTAGGGTAAAGAAAGTCCAAGCAACAACTTTTGTTTTGCCCGAAGGAGTAGACTTTAGGAAATCATCTAACAGAGATTGTAATAGTTAATTTAGTGAAGGGCAAAATGGTCATTCACTTTTTACTTTAGGAGATTCATGCTTTTTATAATAATATGATAATTAGTTGTTAAGTGTATAGTTATTATTGATATCTTTTTCTTTGTATTTTTGACTTTTAATGATTTTCTTGAGATTACTGATAAATTTACATTATATATTAAAAAAAATCATTTGCAGTCATCAATTTGGCGGAGAACAATTGGATTGGACAAGAAATTTACAGGTTGAGATATCAAGTATTTTTCTTTTGATATTCTTTTTT
This sequence comes from Petunia x hybrida, assembly GCA_037355625.1. Taxonomy (NCBI): domain Eukaryota; kingdom Viridiplantae; phylum Streptophyta; class Magnoliopsida; order Solanales; family Solanaceae; genus Petunia; species Petunia x hybrida. Next base: position 1,155,618 of record JBBBVM010000676.1, read on the forward strand.
CCTGTAATGTATTTGGGATTTGTACTATTTTGTAGTATCTGATTGAGAATTTTAGTTTGCTGACCAGGCTTTATGATTAATGTTCTTCTATTTTATAGATATACTTGCATATTATTAACCTTTGCAACTCTCTACAGTAAATCTTTTAAGGATTTCGACATAAATAGTCCTCAGTGTACAATATTAACAAGTCACCTAGCACTAACATAATCTAGCAACAATATTTATATTTAAAGTTTGATTTATAATTAAAATATGACATATAATTAGATTAATATTCTTTATAGATAACTTCTATATACATATACACACACATATATTTATCTTATATTTTTTAAATATTTATATCATCAAATTATATCTAATAAATATGCTAGGAAAAGAAAGAAAAGACAAAATATGGTTAGAAAAAGTGGATAAGGGTTGTAAATGGTTATGTGGGGGTAATAATCCCATCTTTCTTTTTAGGACCTTAAGCTAGCATTTGGACATAGATTCCCAAAAGTTTTTGGGAAACATTTTTGGGTGAAGTTTGATATGAAAATGAAAAAGTATTTGGCCATACTTTTTGGGAACAAAATTTTTGGCTCAAAAAGAGCCTTTGAACTCTTATGAAAATGAAATTTGTTTGTAAATGTTAGTTTTTGGCCCAAAAAGAGCCTTTGAGCACTTTTTGAATTTTTGGAAGTTCTTGGGGGAAGTTTTGCTCAAATAGAATAAACAAACAGTTTTTTTTCCCAAAAACTCCCATAAAATGTTCTCAAAAACTATAAACAAACGGGGGCTAAGATTTAGGTATAATCATTTATGGTTGATGTTAGTACTGCCTCAATAAGGAATTTCTTTTTTGGCTCCTTAATTGGTCAAAGAAAGCACATTTCAATTTGTTTAGAAAGTCTGTGCTTATTGATACTACATTGGCAACATATTATTTTACAAAATACTTCTAATGACTCATTGTAGTGACGATGGTAGAATCTATTGTATATAAGTTATTTGGTGTTATATATATTGCCGTACTGGTAACTTTTACCAACATGTCCAAATACCGATTAATTTCTAAACAAGATGAAACTGTAAAAGAGACATGGAAAGAACATGACGTTACGTTCTTCATGGTATTTGTCCAAACAAGTTACAGTATAATGTGAACCCCTCACAACAATTATGGGTCAAGAGTTACAAAGTTCAGTATGATCACATGCCAAGGCTTGGAATTATGAAGACATAAAGTTCAAAGGTGGAAGATGAAATTTGAAGGACCGAGAGTAAAAAAAAATATTTGAGATAAAAATGATTAACACGTCAAATAAATTAATTTTTTGAATATCAAAGTGTCACTCATAATTATAAAATAATATTTTTTGTTTTCTTTTTCATTTCAGATGAAAATAGATCTATATTTGACTTAGAGAATCAAACATTTACACCACATACATACATTTTATATATATAAAAGCTTTCTCCATTAAAGTTTTTTTTTTCTCAAGTAAATTTAGAATAGGAACAAGCTCTAATTCTAAGAAAATACTTTAATTTATAATTTTGACAAGCAGCAGAATATTTTTTAAGGTTATATTTATGTTTACTAGCTTGATTAAATTATAACGAGATTACTTGAAATTTTAAAAACTTGTTTTACAACCGAGATGCCTGTTACTAGCAGGAAATTTGAACAACAGTATATCTATATGGTTCTTGCTGTGATTTCAGTAGGCATGCTTCCAAAATCCTTCGTTTAATCCTCTACTTTTCCATTATACCTCCTTAATTGGATTAAAAAAAAATTGTTCATTTAGGCTTTACCTGTATCTCATTTTTATATTCTGTTTTTTTGTTACTTACAAAGTACTCCCTCCGTCCCATTTTAGTTGTCGCTTTAGGTTTTTTCACGCCCATTAAGAAAGACATTAAATAGGGGGTTTATTTTACTATCTTATCCCTATTTAATGTTTCACCATTAACTTTTTTTGAGAATTTTTTTAATTATTAGGGGTATACTTGGAAAGAACTAATCAATTTAGCCTTGAAATCCTAAAGTGACAACTAATTTTGGACAAACACATTTTGCTAAAGTGACAACTAATTTGGGACGGAGGGAGTACTAACTAAATGTCATAGCTATTTTATCTGAATTTGATCGTGAAATGTACAAAGAAGTTATTCTACGAACCAGGTGTGTTTTTATTCTTAAATGAATAATTTTTCTTTCAAGTGGATGTCTCAATGTACTTAGCTTTTAAGTATTCTTTGTAATTTCGTTTGTACCTATTTTTTCACCTTATAGAATGTATAGTACATAAGTAACAAAGGCAACCTACAAAAGATGCCTATGGAATAAAACATAGCAGTCTCACAAATCCTATGCCAATAAAAGTAACATATGTTAGATTCTAGAGTACACATCATTTTTCTCAAAAACTTGTAATAAATTTTAGATAATTGTCGTATTATTATGAATATGAACTGAAGAAGCAAAGCAGGAGTTAGTAACGTCTATTTGTGTATTATAATAAATAGTTGTCACTTTTTTGGAAAAATAGAATTCTTGATCTAATTTGGGGATCAAAAGAAGAAATTGGAGCATGCATGGATGCGATAGTTTAAAGATTTTATTAAATAGTACTACTACTAATCTTTTTATTTTTACCATGTTAAAGAATAAATTTAATCGCCTATAAATGAATTTCGTGATATGCTTTAATTAATATAAAAGAATTGGGTTAACACCACTGAAAGTATTGATCTCTTAAATGCAGCTTATCTAAGTTGTACTTTTATATCACCATATTGAATTTTATATATATATATATATATATATATATATATATATATATATATATATATATATATATATATATAAATTATTCTCCAAATTATAAAAAAAAATTATTTTTATGTTTTAATAAAACCGCGCAACGCGCTGGCCATTTTATTAGTTCCACATAATACTAGAGCTTCATTAAATTTAAGGACCAATAACACTCACCAAAAGTATTGAATGATCCTGAAGTCTAATGGAGGAACAATACTACGATAAATTTAAACTTCTTTCCTAGGTAGTTTTTCTGGCTAATTTTTACGAATTTTATTTCAAGCACAAAAAATATTACGTCAATTGGCAAGAAGTAAAAAGTTTCCAAGAAAGAGAGCAAGTGAGCTCGATGATGGGGACGTTACAATCATCAAACCCCTAATTAAAAAGGCATATAAACTGTGCCCACCCTGATCACATCCTTTTGCTGGTCTTTAATTTCTCCACAGTAAGAGTTATGGCCGTCTAAGGGACCACTGTAATAATAGGACCCTTAGTTTTTTTTGTCCAGTAATTCCACACTGAGCCAATAACTTTGAGAAGTATATATATATATTTCTACCACTTGTAAATTGCAGTTGACATACAAACTAGAGTACAAATCTTTTGAAGAAATGCATGCATATGGATTCCATGTGAGTTAAATTGGAGGAAGAAAAAGAATTTTTAAGGAAAAAGAAAGTTTGTGGTGTTTGTACATGAGATTCACACCTGAAAAGAGTTTATGATAGCTTGAAATTAACGAGAAAATCAACTTAGATAACAAGAATCATTATCTGACAATAAATAAAAGTAATTCCTATGCTGGGGAACGTTAGAGGATATTTTAAATATTTGGATAATGAGAATAATCCTAATATTTAAAAGGGAGATTTACAAAATTATACAACCCTAACACCAAATTTACATAAAATATCGATACTATATCATTTTACAAAATATACCAATACTTTTTTTACAAAGCATATACAAGTTTCAACAAAACTATAGAAATGAAGCTTTTACTTCTCCCCAAGCCCACTGCTCCAGTTTCAGGTTTACCGCCGGAGGCCGGCGGCGGCAGGACACCGGAAATGTTTTTTTTTTTTTTTTATATATAAATCTGGAAAACAAGCTAACGCAAGCATAAAATATACAAAAAATACACATCCATACTTTAATAAAGAGTATATTTAACCAATGAAAATACATAAACATACATAAACTTTAAAATATACAAAACATACTTTTATATACACCCACAACATACAAAGACAGACAAATGAATTTTTGGATATACAAAAGATTCATTCACATACATATGAAATACAAATACACTTAAATACGTGTATATACAGAAATATACAAATACAAAACCAAAAATATTCGCAAACATACAATTGAAATACAAAATATACAATAAAATACAAAAAATTCAACTAGCCATTCAAAAAGATTTTAAAATGTATTTAGACACAACAAATACAAATACACATTAATACAAAAGGTATATACGTATATACACATCAATACACTCCCACAACAAAAAAAATGAGAGAAGCAGATCGGCGACATAGTAGCTCCGGCTGCCGTCGACGAAGACCATAAGCAGCAGATCTTGTAGCAGCGCCACCGCCCAGAGCAGCAGTGGCAACGCCGCTACTCCAGCTACGACGCGACAAAAGGAGATGACACGAGAAGGAGCAGCAGCAAAAAAACGTGTTGCTTTACCGGAGATAAAACACCGGCTGGTCGCCGGAGAAGGTGGAAGGGTGGGGGATTGTGGGTGGGTGGGTGTAGTGGAGAGACAGAGAGAGAAAATTTGGGTTTTGTGTTAGGGAGGGAGGAAAATGTAGAAAATGGTATGTATTGTAATATATTTAAAAGTATCATTATTCAGGGTAAATGTTAAAAAGTATTGGTATTTTTTATATTTTAGCTATTAGGATTGTCATATGGTGTAAATTTTCCTATTAATAATGACCGTTGCAATTATCATAAAAAACGTTCACCGCATGGCCTCCATAAGGAGTGGTTTTGCAAAATTGTTCGCGCTAAGAAATGTTTTAGCAAAATGCCCTTATTTAGTCCGGAACCAAGACTTCAAGGCAAAAATTTTGTAAATCTTGGCAATTAGCTATACTTCAAGGGCAAGTGCTATTTTGTCAATACTTCAAGTTATATGTCGAGAATGCAGGGAAGACTGGAAGGGGCAAGTCTTGCCAAGACTTGCGACGAAGTGCGGCTAGTGTTGCCCACTAGCCGCTCAAGTGTTGGCAAATCGAGCGGGGGTCAAAGGCAAGTCTTGCCTTTTGCCAAGACTTACGGCCAAGTACGGCAAGTATTGCCTTTTGCCAATACTTGAAGGATAAGTGTTGAAAAGTGGAGAAATATAAAGGCAAGTGTTGGCCCGACCTAAAAACTTGACAGGGGTATTTCCGTCCAAATTTTTTTCATTAAGGGTGTGTTTGGTATGAAGGAAAATGTTTTCCATGGAAAACACTTTACATGGAAAATGTTTTCTTGGAAAATGGTTTCCTAGAAAATGTTTTCCCATGTTTGGTTGGTGAATGGAAAACATCTTCCAGAAAATATTTTCTAGTGTTTGGTTATAATTAAAAAATATTTTCTAGAAAATAATTTCTTATGCTTCTCCTTTCCCAAGCCCCCTCCCCCCACAACAACCCCTACCCCTAAAAAATTAATGATATTTAAAATATATACTTCTAAGAATAGTAAGTACATGACTAATTTTTGTTAGTTTCTCACTTGTTGTCCAGTCTTTGTTTCAAGGCTCGACTAATTCAAATTTTTGCCAAGATAAATCTCCAAATATAAGACAATCTTGAATTTATTAATGATGAAGTGCACTCACCACCCTCCCATAACTATAGAGACAAAGAAAATTATTTTTTTAATACTTGTACAAGAACTTATAAATATATATTTCCAAATTTTTCACTCACAACTGACGCCTTTTTCAAACACATCTTTAAACTCCATTTTCAACGACTAGTAAATTATAGTAAATACATAACGAGTGAGAAACTAAAAGTTAGCCAACTTGCTTAGCATTACAATATAATAAAGGAAATTCGGAATAAACTGTTTATTTCAACACAAAAACATTCATTTTTATAACTACGCATGACAAACTAATTAGACAAGCGACAAATTCCATATAGCTATTCTTCAAATCTATTGTGTATCGTAGTATTTTTGCTTGAATGTATCCAACCACAACTTGCAGAGATCCTTACTAGTTGATTTATTCCCTCGCTTCACTTCTTCAGCTATTCCATTGGTTTTGTCCACCTAAATGCTTCACCATTTGTTCACTGTCACAAGAAAGCAAAAGTTGAACATTTACTCCACTATGGCTAATACATACACAACCTTTGACAGAACCATAACAAACCTGGTCCAGCACTAGGCCCATGGAATAGATCACTGCCGCCAAAACTAGGAACGGGAGGAACAACAGAACTAATAATAGTAACAGAGAGCTGACAAAGCTATAAAAGACAATAATATGAAAATAAATAATGCCAGTGCGAGATAAATAATTATTTAATTATTTATTAAGAGGAGAGAAAAGGAATGAAGCAACCTGGAAATGTCCAATGCCATAAGTTAAAGCAGAGACATCGACAACAAGGTAGGGAGGTGAAGTAATCACCATAGCTGAATCTGCTCTAATAGAGAGGATTCTACGAGATCGACAAGATCATAGGCCAAACTGTTTATGGCCAACAACGGAACCAAAAAATAAGAGAGATGTCCTCACAAAAAATGGTGTCCTTAACCAAGTATAGTATAGTTCAAATCAGTCCACACTCAGAATATACACACCTTTGTAAGGCTTAAAAGTGAGTGAATTCTGAATAGGCCAACGCGTAACATTGATTATAAATTAGCTAAGCAGAAAGAATCATGATAAATTAAACGAAATTGCTAAATTTCAGTAACATAACCAGCAAAGAGGAAAAACCAGCAAAGGCTTAAGTTACGATTGTGGTGAATGTATCACAATAATGCATTTGTAATTGGTACAACAACTAATAGGCCTTTACCTGGTGTCCTTCTTAGCAACAAAATTACAGTAGGAGAAAAAGGATATAACAACTATTTTTAGCACTCATTTTAATAAGACAAAAGAAAGAAAAAGAGTACAAAATACATTCCCACACCTAAGCTCAGTACAAACCAATATGCAGCATGATTGACAACCTTACCAAAAATCAAAGCAGTATTCAGATAGTACTTCCCCCTACAACAAAATAATGCAAATAATGAGAAAGACATAATTGCAAATTTTCAAGAACTAACTCAACAAATTTATCTACTTACTACAGCAACTCACCATCCCACTCAAAGATCCAATAGCTAGTATCACCCCATGACCAAGCTCCAATTCCAAGCTTAGTCACCTTCAAAGACCCACCAAACTTCACCTTATCTTCTTCTACTGTAACACTACTGTTCTCATAAGCTGCTGCTCTAATTGAATGCATCCTCCTCTGGCTCAAAGAAGACAAACATGCGCTGCTGAAATGCAATGCCATTGCTTGATTGAAGTAATGTGCAATGGTTGTTTTTCTACTTAAACCTAATGCGCAATAAATAAGAGGAAAAGAGTAACCTGGAAATGTGAATCGAGGAAGCGACAATGGTGCAGGCTGGTTGGAGGCTCAGATATCTTCAAGACGAGAGAATAGCGGTGTCGCCATGGCTGCAGACCGGTTGCTCAAAATCTTTGGCCATCCAAAGGTCGCCTTGCCAAGATACTATACCATTATTCATTCGCCTTGCTTATATTTCTTGAGATTTTCATCATTGCCTCTTTTTTTTTTTCGACAGCAGCTGAACAGTAGTGGAGAACACCAAGGGTGAAACAATAACCCACATACTATTGATCAAGGTATGGCCTCAAAACTAGGTCCCATGCCAAGAATAGTATCTGTTCAAAATTTTAGCATGTTCCTATAGCGAGAAAAAGTGTTTATTCTCATGATAATCAGCCACCAAAGGGCATAAATGGCAGCCATGAATCCGCAATAATATGGTACCCATTTGCTTTCATAAGATCAAATCCAAACACAAAGGGAACCATCACAATTATTAACAGATTATAGACCTAGAAATTAAATATATTCACATCAGTAGCCACCATCAAGCTTATGCACAATATAGTAGCAGTGAAAAACACAAGAGTGAAATAATTACCGCAACTTCAACCAAACCAAACGAAGACAAGTCACTATAGCCGACAAGGCTCACACATAACCGCACCAACAAGGCGAATCAAACAATTATTTATCAACAAAGAAATGAAGGAGGTAACCTGAAAAGGTGAATCAGGCCTACAAGATGAAGACTAGAAAGGAAACCATTGGTCCCTTTTCGTATTAACCACTGCCTCACAAGCAACTAGCAACAAATGAAGAACCTTGAGTTTTCTAATTTGAATATTTCTCCTACTCATTCAATTTAAACATAAAAAGGTAATTCAACGCTAAAATAGCAGCAAATCAAATGCTTGAATAGAAGTAAAAAATAGGATTTTTATGATGCTAATAATTAATAGATCTGAAACGAAAAATACATCGCCAAAACAAACGAAACATTACCAATATTTAACCCTAAAAACTGAACGAAAAATACCTCTGCAAGGTTGCCGGAAAACACGGTTCGCGGAGGAGAATAGAGAAGTTTGCGGCGGAGATCAGAGAAGTTCACGGCGGAGAAGAAACGGAGAAGAGCAAACCCTAAGCTAGAGAGAGAAAGAGAGAGAGGAGCTTGCTGTAGAGAGAGAAAGAAGTGTGGGAAATGTTTTGATTTGGGAAGGGATGCAGCGAAGCGCGTGTTTTTTCAGGAAAAGGAAAATGTTTTCCCAACTATTTTAGGGAAAACATTTTCCTCCATTTTGAGGAAAATGAGTAGTATGAGAAAATATTTTTCAAATCTTAAATATCAACCAAACAAGGGAAAATAAGAAAACATTTTCCAGAAAATATTTTCCCTCATACCAAACACACTCTAAACCTTAACGAAGGCATTTTTACAAACCATATGTTACCGCGAGCAAAAAGGCAAACCATTGCTTCCCGTATCATATTTTTGCAAATCAGCAAATTACTATATGAGTTAATATTTTAATCAATTCACTTAAAATTCAAATGCTAAAATTACTCCAAATCTGCAAATACTCATGATCAAACATCTTTATATACATAAAAACTCAGCCATTTTAATGTCGAAACCAGCCATTATTCTATTGTTTTTATACATGGACGTCCCGGCCGCCACCTCTCCCTCACCCCTAACTAAGTTTTCAAGTTTTTGTATTGTTGTTATTTTATTACTGTATAATTTTGTAATTATTATTGTTGCCTTCTTCATCTTAGAGTAGGCGTCATGAAAACAAACTTTTAATTCTTTAGACAAAAGGATGGAAAGTATAAACTCTAATTACTCCCGAAGTAGCGGGCCATTAATTGAGTAATAATATGGTTTTCAGGGATGGAAATAATTAAAAACTTCTGTGCCTTATTTTTGATGAGACACATGTTATTATTACCTAATCATAGTACTTTGATTCTTGTAAAATGCTAAGTGCCTCACTTAATTAGATGCTAATAATACGTTATCTACACTCATTACGAGCTGAACTAGATTAAATATGACTTTCGATGATGAAAATAATTCTTTAACATGTCTTCTGATTATGTTATGACACATGTTTTATTGATAGTTACTCCCTCCGGTTCATATTATTTGATTTTTTGGTTATTTTCACACAAATTAAGAAATCCATATTTTTACATTAATTAAGAAGGTCATTTACTATATTAACCTTTCACCCTTTCAAATTTACTTATCGAAATCTGTAAGAGCTTTTAAAAATTATGATTAGATCATTTATTGACAAGTGTATATTAGGAAAGAACCATTTAAAAGCTTCTTCAACTTTGAACAAATCAATTATTTTGGACCAAAGAAAAAGACCAAAAAATCAAATAAAGTGGAGTGGAGGGCAGTGGCGGAGCCACATGGTGGCCAGGGTGGTCAGGTGACCACCCTTCGCCGAAAAATTATACTGTGTACGTGGGTTAAATTTAACTATTTATGACTAAATATTATATTTTGAACACACTTGTCGTAACTGATAATGCTAGCTTAGTGGTGTAGGGTGGTCAAATTTATCTAAACAACCCGTGATCAAATCTCATTTTGTACCTTTTTGAAGATTTTTTTTGAAACTTGAACACTCTTAAAAGAATTTCTGACTACGCTACTGGTGGAGGGAGTATATAAACACAACTAGACAGGTAATCGTTCAGTACTTATAAGATGCTGTGGTATCTGCACAGATTAATTTATCATTACGGAAGATACCATCAACCTTTTGATTATGATTCAACGTCTTGGTCAACATAATCTTTGGGTAGATGTTTTTTTATTGCATTGCGGCAATACATTTCTGAAACAGATAAATGATATACTTATATTCTTGTCTCATGAAATAATAATTGAACAATTTTTAATTACAGTATTCCCCCGTTTGCGCAATGATGCATGAAAATCAGCTCACGGAAACTTGGTCATTATTGTTTCACCTGCAAGGCTACGTTTATAAATCTCGACCACTAAACTAACTATTATTATTATTATTATTATTATTATTATTATTATTATTATTATTATTATTATTACTCCCATATCTAATACTTCTTTCTTCCACCACCACCACTACTACTACTACTACAAAACTACTACAATATCTACTAAGTACGGCTTTTCCTCCTGTCTGTAAGGTGTTTGTCTCCTGAAAGATATTTTTTTCAAGAAAAAAAAAAACAAAATCGGTAGAGGGGTGGAGAAATGGGGACCCTCACCAATAAAAGATATTTCGTATGCCTTTATGTATAGTTTTGGTCGAAACTTGAAAATAAAAAAAGTTAATTGAGTTGAAAAATAATTTTTAAAGTTAAGTTGTATTTTAACACGCATTTTACTTGAACAATGTTAATTTATATAAAAAAAAAATGGCCCAAAAATGTACTTTATCATTATTATTAATTGTATGTGTGTGTCTGTGAGAAAAAAGGCAACATTTTTCTATGGCCAAACACTTAATCAACACTTACCTAATTAGTGTGGTAAGAGTATATCTGAAAAAATTAACTTTTGTCTAAACTATCAAATATTTTGAAGTTTAGTCAAAATAATTATTATTTAGACCATGGAAAGTATACATAAAATAGCATGAGAAACTAAATTTAGTAGTAATAACCATTGGCTATTTTACAATTTTGAATACTCACAAATATATAATGTATTGACCTAAATCAGATTAGGTCTACATCAAATTTGTAATAGGTTTACAAGCAATATGTTGTATCAAAGTTGGTAAAGATCAGTGAATTAATAGAAGCAAATGAGCAGTAAGAATACAAGTAAATGATTCCAATAATAATTGCTTTGTGATTACAATTGGGCAGAACTTTGCCTATGAATTTCTGAATCATTTACAAGATAAATGAAATGCTATTTATAGACCATGAATCCAGAGGTAATTAAGGGCATTAAGTAGCTATTTCCCACGTCTTGATCGTGGGTTACTCACGATTTTACCCATTAAATGCAGAGTTGATGGGCAGAGATTGTGGGGCGACTCTTCCGCTGAAATGAAACTGCCTTCCCGAGGCTTGGATCGCTCACCTCGGGGGAATGAGTTTTCTGTTCCACGAGGTGACCCTTCCTCATAGGTGGCATCGATGATGCAGCCCAAACCTGTGATGATCAAGTATTCAACCCACCGAGGCCGATGACATGAAGCCAAGTCAAACTTTTATGCTTACATTCAGCTGGCAAGGTCGGGAGAAAGCAACTATTCGGATGCTGAGTGGCCGAGCACAAGATACGAAGGCTACATCTGCAAATTTGAGCCTGAAGAAGGAAGTGATCGAACACTCAACCTTGACGCCGAGCAGTGATTGACCGAAGGGCTACAATTGTGCCCGAGGCAAGTGAGCGTCCGTTTTCAAAATGTGCCAAGCTGAGCAACTGAGCATCGAAGTCAAGGGAGCCGAGCACTTGAATTACTTCGGCCCTGCGTGGCCTTGTCTTATTAGTTACTTGTGACCTTAATTACTTTAGTACCCTTGGAGATATTTATATAAACCCCTTTAGCATTTCATTTGAGAGTTAGTTGTTTATGAATATTGAATTAGTTGTATGCTATTTGAGTCTCCGTCGTGAGCCGAACCCCATCGTGAGAATTTTATAAGAACTTAGGTCAATCGGTGTATCCGTTTGAACAACTTCTTCTTGATCATTCAGTTTGCAAGAAGCATGAATGTCTTCTTGAGGATTGTTGCCTAGTATAGATGAGTGTTTTTCTTTTCTGTTGTTTGGTCCGAAACTAGTTCCTTGGAATAATTCCAATGAAGTGAAGATTTGTCTTGCTTCAATCTTTGTTTCTTGTTTTTTGTTGTTCTTCGGTTGCTAAGCTTCTTCTCCGATTTGGCTTGCACCATCTTGGTATTAGAGCACAATTTGGGCTTGTTCTTACAACCCGAATCCTGTTCTATTTATCCTTTTATTTATCGTGCGTTGTGTCTTTCAGTTTCAACTTCATCTTCTTGTTGTTGTTACTGTGGTGTTGTTATTCATAAAAAAATAGAAAGAAGAAAATTCAAAATTTTAGTTTGATTGTTGGTTGTTCGGATTAAACAACCATATAATCTTATTCGCCACTGTCCGAGGATCCGATCGAGCACCTGTAATACACTGTTTGACGACTAGGGTTTCTCGTTTTTCTTAGACTTTTCTTGACGTAGTGTTAGTAATTGGAACCCCAGTTGAATTTTTGGTTGTTTTGTTGTTGAAGACTGGTAGTTCTTGTTCGATTTGGGTCGAGTTTGAGTTAAAATTTTCAAAGTTCTGTCATTTAGCCACCATCCGAACGTCGGAAAATTGTTACATTATAACAGTGTATGGATGACGATATAAGCTGTTCTTAGCTTGGTTTGGAACTTAAAGTTTCCTCTGACAATGGAAAGTTCATCGGAGTGAAAAATGACCTGAATCTTGCTGTTTGGTGGACTGTGAACAAAAGTTTGAAGATTTTGTATACCGGAGTCTAGTTCACTGTCCTATTGAAGAAGAGAGGGGTAAAGTGTCAATATCAAAACTCCAGGTGAAAATTTTGTCGGCAAGAAAGAGGAAAAGTGGATAAGGTTAAACGCTAGTCCGTACCAAGGAGGGACCACTTTTGTCTGTACAAGAGTTGTTGTGTCCAAGATTTCCAAAAGAGGAAACAAAGGGTAGATTTTCCTAGGATATCTTTTTTTTTTGTGGTTGATAAATTCTCGTTAGTGGATCTCTAGAGTAAATCTTCCTACTCGAGGTCGTACTAATCTGTTTGAGCTTATAGGAACTCGTGCGAGGGGTGACCGACGTCCAAATATCGTAGAAAATTCTTTGACTTCCCGTGTGCAATTAAATAGTGTCTGTTCCATCGAGTCAAATTCAGTTCACTCTTCTCGAAGGAGACAGTATAACTTGTCAAATTCGAAGGAAATTAGAGAGATTGATCAAACCAAGGAAGCCATTGACAATAAGTTCTTGAGCGACCGAGCCTACAAATTGAGTGGACCTGAGTGCCACCCAATAAAAGTGAGGGAGTGTATGAGGAGATTTTTTTTAACCTTAACATTTTCTTGGTCTTTGATTTATGTAGGTACTATGGCTGAGAATGGAGGCGATGGAAAAGGTGTTGAGTCGCCCGAGGTGTCGTTAGCCGATCTCTTGGTTGCAATACAAGGCATCAGTACCGAGGTAAGAGGAGTGAGTGCTCGAGTAGCAACCTCGAGCAAGAAAAAGTGTCTGTGGCCTTGCCTGGGTTCGGCGCTGGTATTAGCAACTCCACTCCTATAAAACCGGAGCAGTTTCCTGAGCTAGTTCGACAACAATGGTTGAAGAACGAGGCTGCTCGAAATGAAGCTATGGGCAATCCCTGAGCTGAGAAACACTTGGGCAATCCCTAAGCTGGACAACACAACTTGGGCAATTCCCAAGTAGAAACAACAAAACTTGGGCAATCCTCAAGCTGATCATCAAAACTTGAGCATTCCCCGAGGTGATAGATTACAACTTACAAGGGCTCGAAGACGAGTTGTGGTCATTGATGAAGGGGTCGCTGATGGAGAGTTTCCCGAGGTCGAAGCTGAGTATGAGCCACCGTTCGTACATCGAAGGTAGGTTCAACGAGGTCGTGGAAATTACCGAGGTCGAAGTCGAGGCGCAAGTGTTGATATATATTTTGAGCGTGAGGCTGATGACTATTATGATGAGAATCTGGAACCGATCCGAGGTGCTCGTGATTCAAACTTGAACAGTGTCAAGATCACTATTCCACCCTTCAGAGGGACTAGTGATCCGGACCAATATCTTGAATGGAAGGTTCGTTTGGAACGAATCTTTGAAACAAATGAGATGACCAAAGAGAGAAAAGTTGCACATGCTATTGCTTCGTTCGAAGCATATGCATCAACATGGTGGGAAGCTGAAAAGAGAATGAGAAGGAGAAATGTCTATCCTGAGATTCATACTTGGGCACAGCTGAAGAAAGTGATGGATGCTAAGTATGTGACTGCCAAATATCGGCAATAGCAACTTCGGAAGCTCTATGATTTGAAACAAGGGTCCAAATCGGTCGAAAAGTACTATGATGAGTTCGAAAAGATTTTATTGGCTCTTGATGTGGAAGAAGATGATGAGCAAACCATCATTCGGTTCAAAAATGGGCTGACTCGAGAAGTGTCATCTCAAATGAGACTGCATGTGTATCAAACATTGGAGGATGTATTCCATGCAGCCATTGATGCTGAAAAATGGGGGAAGAACGATAAAGCAAACCGGTACCGAGGAGTCACGACTTCAACTCCTTTGAACTGAGGTAAAGAATGGAAGAGTCTGAATACTACAAGTGCCAACATTGGTCGAGATTAGAAGAGACCTTTCGAAAGGGGAGTGACCGTTATTAACTCGAAGGAAGTGGGAGGTAAAGTTCAACTCAATACTCCTAGTACTTCAAACATTCAGTGTCATAAATGTAGGGGTTGTAGTTACATGACCAAAGAGTGTCCGACTCGCAAGGTTATGCTTTTGCTCGAAGATGGTACCGTCCATGAGCAAACGAGTGACACCGAGGATGAAAATGTCGAGGAGACTGACCAAGCTGAAATTGAAGATGGCCGTGAAGCAGCCGAAGTTGACCATCCAGAAACGTTTCTTGTGGTTCGAAGGAATTTGAGCTGCATGGCTCTTGAAGAAGAGGACAATCAAAGGGAAAATCTTTTCCATGCAAGGTGTCGAGTGAGGGAGAAGGTTTGTTCGATGATCATTGATTCGGATAGTTGTGCAAATGTGGTGAGCCAAACCTTACAAATGGGATTACCTACCTGAAAGCATCCTCATCTTTACCGATTGCAATGGTTAAATGAATGTGGAGAATTGAAGGTTATCAAGCAAGTGTGGATCAAGTTCAAAATAGGAGATTATCAAGATGAGATGATGTTCGATGTGATACCGATGCAAGCTTGTCATTTGCTATTGGGTCGACCATGGCAGTATGATCGATCAGTTATATATAACGGACGATCCAACACTTACACTGCTAAGCTCGGAGGGGAGAGTTTCATACTCAAACCATTGTCTCCAAAGCAAGTCAGCGAGGACTATAAAAGAATGAATGAGCTGAAAGAAGCAGCCAAAGCAAAGTCCCCCGTAGGGAAGCCAATTGTGGCCGAAGACAGAAATTCACTGCCGAGGTAAACAACATTTGTGCAATCATGCAACCGGGTGAGTATCTACGAGGCAACGACAACGGTGGATTGATGATTTGCCTCGTGCACAAGGGTATCCTTCTAAAATCTAATGATGATTTTACTAACGATAACCCTTTGCCTAGTGTTGTTCAAAGTATTTTGCAGGTCGGCGACATGTTCCCTGAAGAGATGCCAGGTGGATTACCTCCGTTGAGAGGAATCGAGCACCAAATTGGTTTCGTCCTGGGGTCTCAAATGCCCAACAAAAATGCATACCGGTGTAATCCCAAAGACACCAAAGAGCTCCAACACCAGGTGGATGAATTTCTGAATAAGGGCCTTGTTCGAGATAGCTTTAGTCCTTGCGCCGTTCCTGTTATCCTTGTCATGAAGAAAGATGGAACATGGGGAATGTGTGTTTATTGCCGAGCAGTCAACAAAATAACGATAAAGTATCGTCATCCTATCCCTCGATTAGATGATATGCTAGATGAATTGAGTGGTTGTCCATGCTTTTCGAAGATAGACCTCAGGTCCGGTTACCACCAAATCCGAATGAAACCCGGAGATGAGTGGAAAACCGCATTCAAGACCAAGTTCGGTCTCTATGAATTGTTAGTGATGCCTTTTGGCCTCTCTAACGTACCGAGCACTTTCATGCGATTAATGAACCATGTGCTAAAATCGCTCATAAATAAGTTTGTTGTCGTTTACTTCGATGACATACTTGTTTATAGTAAATCTGTGGATGAACATGTCGAACACCTAAGGTTAGTGCTTGATAAACTTAGAGAATAGAAGTTATATGCTAACTTCAAAAAGTGTGCCTTCTGTGTTGAGCATGTAGTCTTTCTAGGATTTGTTGTGAGTGGTGGTGGCGTTGAAGTCGATGAGTCAAAAGTCGAGGCTATCAAAGATTGGCCGACTCCAACCTCGGTATCTCAAGTTCGTAGCTTCCATGGGTTAGCTAGCTTTTATCGAAGGTTTTTTCGTGACTTTTAGCACTGTGGCAGCTCCTTTAACCGAGCTGGTAAAGAAAGACAATCTGTTTGTGTGGGAAGAGCCCCAAGAGAGGACTTTCCAAGAGTAGAAACGGAGGCGGAGCTCTGCCCCGTTACTACAACTCCCTGACTTCGGAAAAGCCTTATAGGTTGAATGTGATGCGTCCGGAGTTGGGATCGGAGGAGTGCTTACGTAAGAATCGAAGCCGATCTTTTACTTCAGCGAAAAGCTTAAGGGTGCAACCTTGAACTACTCTATGTATGACAAGGATTTGTATGGCCCCGTGCGAGCACTCGCTCATTGGCAACATTATCCATGGCTCCGTCAGTTTGTGATTAAAAGTGATCATGAATTTTTGAAACATCTCCGAGGCCAAGAGAAGTTGAACTAGCGGCATCCCAAATGGGTAGAATTCAGTGAGAGCTTTCCCTATGTAATTCATTACAAGAAGGGTAAAGACAATGTTGTGGCCGATGCGCTATCAAGAAAGTTCGCCTTAGCGACCACTCTCACTTTGAGATTAATGGGATTCGAAAGCATCAAGCTGATGTATGAACATGATCCCAAGCATAAAAACATCCGAGACGTTATCTTGAGTGGTCGAAGGGTAGAAAAATATCAGTGGCACGATGGCTACCTCTTCAAGAATGGGAGGGTTTGTGTGCCTTTGTCATCTTGGAGAGAGCTTTTGGTTCGAGAAGCTCACTCCGGGGGCTTAATGGGACACTTCGTTGTCGATAAAACTCTTGGTATCTTAACCGAGCAGTTTCATTGGCCCAAAATGTAAAGAGACGTGGAAAAGCTTAGCAATGCTTGTATAGATTGCAAGAAAGCTAAATCGAGGTCCAACCCTCATGGTTTGTATACTCTGTTACCCGTTCCTAATCGAGCGTGGGTTGATATATCCATGGATTATGTTATGGGGTTACCGAGGTCAAGGGTTGGACATGATAGCATCTTTGTCACAGTCGACCGTTTTTCCAAAATGGCTCACTTTATTCCTTGCAATAAATGTGATGATGCATAACATGTAGCTACTTTTGTTTATTTCTAATGTGTTGAAATTGCATGGTGTGCCTCGTACTATTTTGAGTTATCGAGACTCTAAGTTCTTGAGTCATTTTTGGAAATGCCTATGGGGTGTCCTTGGCACCAAATTACTATTCTCGATGTCTCACCTTCCTCAGACTGATGGACAGACCGAGGTAGTCAACTGAACCTTGGAAACTGGGCTGATCGTTTGCCCGTGATGGAATTTGCATACAATCGAACTGTGCAACGAATGATTAGAATGACTCCGTTCGAAT
This sequence comes from Petunia x hybrida, assembly GCA_037355625.1. Classification (NCBI taxonomy): domain Eukaryota; kingdom Viridiplantae; phylum Streptophyta; class Magnoliopsida; order Solanales; family Solanaceae; genus Petunia; species Petunia x hybrida. Next base: position 1,173,557 of record JBBBVM010000676.1, read on the forward strand.
GTGTGTATGTTTTTAACCCTTTGATTCCACTTGATTTAACCCCGTTGCCTCGAGATGCTGTTATTTATTTTGACGTTACTCACCGAGCTACTGCTTTGCTCGAGCTACATGCCAAGGTGAAGAAAAATCTTGAGGAAGCTTATGCCAAGGTGGCATCCAAGAAAAACAAGGGGCGTAAGAAACTGGAATTGAATAAAGGAGATTGGATTTGGGTTCACTTCAGAAAGGAATGATTCCCGAACCAAAGGGAAGGGAAGTTAGCTCCACGAGGGGATGGTCTGTTTCAAGTGCTGAGCAAGATCAACAACAATGCATATGTGATCGACCTCCCAGGTGAGTATAACGTGTCCAACACCTTTAATGTTGCTGACTTAACTCCTTGTGTTGTAGGCTAAGCATCGGAGACTAAAGAGGGTTCGATTTCGAGGACGAAATCTTCTCAAGAAGGGGAGGATGGTGCATCCCGAACCCGTGCTGATCAAGTATTCAACCCACTGAGGCCGATGAAACAAAGCCAAGCCAAACTTTTGCATGATGCTCACATTCAGCTGGCATGGTCGGGAGAAATCAACTATTCAGATATTGAGTTGGCCGAGCACAAGATACGAAGGCTACATCTGCAAGCTTGAGCCTAAAGAAGAAAGTGTCCGAACACTCAACCTTGACACCGAGCAGTGATTGACCGAAGGGCTACAATTGTGCCCGAGGCAAGTGAGCGTCCGTTTCTAAAATGTGCCGAGCTGAGCAACCGAACATCGAAGCCAAGGGAACCGAGCACTTGAATTACTTCGGCCCTTCGTGGCCTTGTCTTATTGGTCACCTGTGAACTTAGTTACTTTAGTATCCTTGGGGATATATATATATAAAAACCCCCTTAGCATTTCTTTTGAGAGTTAATCATTTATGAATATTGAATTAGTTGTATGCTATTTGAGTCTCCGTCATGAGCCGAACCCCGTCGTGGGAATTTTATAAGAACTTGGGTCAATCGGTGCACCCGTTTGAACAACTTCTTCTTGATCATTCAATTTGCAAGAAGCATGAATGTCTTCTTGAGGATTTTTGCCTAGTATAAGTGAGTCTTTTTCCTTTCCGTTGTTTGGTCCGAGACTAGTTCCCCGAAATCATTCTAACGAAGTGAAGATTTATCTTGCTTCTATCTTTGTTTCTTATTTTCTGCTGTTCTTCGGTTGCTAAGCTTCTTCTCTGATTTGGCTTGCACCAATCAGACCTTGACCTTGGGGCTCCTCCTCGAGGGTCATGTTGTTTGCCTCGTGACTAACTTATGAATCTTCGTGAGATATATCCCGAGCCATGTGCTCGAGGTGGCACATATGCGAGCTAAATTTCACCCAATACAGATAGTCCCCCCACTCCTCGGGCAACTGATAGGGTTTTCGAGGAGTGGAATGAGAATATGCGGGAGAGTGATGTGGCGACGCATGCACCTTGCAATTCAAAAAGCGGCCATCACTTTAACTTCTTGGCCGTTACACATGGTGACCATTGAACGGTCACGCCGTTTCATTTTCCCTTCTCATGGCAAAATAATGATGACTTCTCCCATATATATAAACCAACTTGATCATATTTTTCCATACTTGAAATCTTTTGAGCAACAATGAATTTTCAAAAGCAAAAAACAATTCTCCTCGGTTCTTCTTCAAATCTTTGATCAGAATCAGGAAATCACAATCAATCTTTAGCAAAAAGGTCCACAACCAATTCAGCGCAAAATTCTTCAGGTCTTTTTGAAGAAAGAATTCCTGACGCTGCCACTATGATTATCGGTGGTGAAGTAGTCAACGTCATTGAACCACCGAACGTTGTTCTCCGCCAGACGACTATGATGAAACGACATCCGAGGTGGTTGGCTTAAACACAAGGCGATGCAAAAACCCCACTGGCTGCGACAGATCTGATGAAGTGAGTGATGGAGGAGACGATGTCGGCGGTGCTGGTGAAGCTGAGGCGGAGACCTCGATGCTAAAGAAGATCCCTATAGATAAGAAACTCGAGCCTTATCAGATCATTCCCTCGAGCTTTGATATAGAAAATGACTTTAGGTCGCAAGACCAATCAGTTGCTCAGCAAGAGAAAAAAAGGAACATCCCGGTGCAAACTATGTCGACCCTGATTACCCAAGTCTGCACGCCTTTGGTTCGAGAGGATTGCAACTGGGGCCCCGAGGTCCTAATCCATGTTCCCGAGCCGAACAATAGCAGCTCTGACCACTTAGAAGGACTTTCTTTCATTTACACTTATCCATTCACAATAGGGTTTTCTCTTCCCGTGCATGGGTAATCGACACGTTCTGCCGAACTTACTATCTTTGTTTTGCTCAACTCGGCCCCGGGCTTTAGAAGGTCATTGAGTGTTTGTATTTTTTAAGTCGAAAGGCTAGGGTGCCCTTCACTTTTTAACATTTTATCCGTCTCTTTTATCCCTCCATCCACAAAGGTGGGGTTGTGGTCTTGAATAATCTGGGCAAGTACTCCTTAATTAAAAAGAATGAAGATACAGGAGACCGAGGTTGGTGTGATTGCTATATTCTTCTACTATTAAACCAGTTGTCTGCCGAGCGTGGGTTCCCCGAGATGTGGAATGACAAGAGTACTCGAGCTTATTTTTCATCACATGCCTTGGCTTTCACAGCGAACAAGGTTCCAGTCGAACCCCTAGCCAATCTAGTTGGTTGAGTTCAAGCGATCATCAAGGCTCAAACTCGGCCTGAGTGGACTGGGATGAGCAAAGCCGCCGAGGTAGATAACAATTAGGTGTGCAAGAAGCACGGTGATTTTGTTTGTTATAGTTCAATCTCTTTGGGGATCACCGGAGGTTTCCTTTTCGCTGATTTTACCCTCTTTATTGCAAGTTTCCCTAACAAGGCGGCAAGCACCAAAGCCTCCGGTTAGGGAAGCCCCTGACGCCGATGCCAGCTTAGCTACGATAGCAAGCTTGGCTAGCTCCTTGAAGACAACCAAGACCTCCAAAGCCTCGAAGGGCTCTTCTGGTCAAGGGACCTCTTCTAAAGCTGATGATGACATACTTGTCGGCCGCTTCACTTTTTTTTCAACTTCTTCTTTTCCCTCTAAGCTTCCGGTCTATGCTTCTGTAAATTCAAAGAGAAAAAGGACGGCTTCGGAGAAGCCAGCTCGAGCTGTGCATCCTTGAGTCAAGGCGACTGCCGAACCTTGGCGAAGCCTAAGGGATAAGCCAATTGATGAAGGCACCAAGGCCTCCAAGAAATTCGAGGTAGTAGACCTCGAGGGGTCTGACTACGCCCTCTAAGGTAGGCGAGGCTGCACTTCCTTCCTCTGCTGAGGAGAGGGTGACACCGAGCGCGACACGAGCTAATTCCGAGCCTCCCAACCCTCAGGCTCTGAAAGGGCTATGAGGAAAGTCAAGGTTCATGTCAACCTGTATCTTTTCGACGACACGATGGATGTTACCATGAGCCTAAGGGGGCTATTCGGGCCAAAAGAAGAGGAACATGTCAAGGACATGATGCCGGGGATGCTGATGTCTCATTCTGCCACCACCGCAGTTCAGGTACACTTCAACGCTCATAATTTTCCCTTCTGACTACTATTTGCACTCTAACTTCTCCTCTAACCCTTCTTAGAGCTTTTTATATTCGCTCAAGGCGATGCACCTCAAGCGTCGTCGAGCTGTACAGATTCAGTGCATATGGGATATCTGGGACTACCAAAAGGAGGGATACAGGGCTAAAATCTTCGAGTTGCAATCTCAATTAGCCAAATCCAACACCGAGCTAAGTGAGGCGCGCGACTGCAGTTGCCTCCAGGGATCAAATTCAAACATTAAAAGGTTTCTATCGTGATGAAAGCCTGAAGTTTACTCAAGATGCCCAAGAGCTTCATGGCGAGTTAGACCGAGACAACGCCAAGTTTGTGGAAGTCACTGAAGAATATCACAACAAACTAGCCGTTATATGCTCTATATGAATGGGCTAGAATGTTGCACAAGACGCTTGAGGCTGAAGTTGCGCGTCTACGGGGCGAGATTGTCACTTCAGAGGAGAAAGACAAAGCTAAGGCTACGAGAAGCTGGGCCATCATCAAGACTCGATTGAAAGCTCTCAAGTAGTATAGAGCTGGAGAGGTTGACTTTGACAAGGAGATATCTAAGGCTAAAAATGACGCTTCTCAAGCCCAGGCTATCATAGATGAACTTCCTTCAAGTGAAGGTTCAGGCGAGGATGATGCCGCTGATGATGAAGAGGAAGAGGACAATGAAGATGGGACTTTCGAGGACAAAGATGGTTTTCCTCGGGAAGATGAGCCCAATGCTTGATACTGTCCTTTCGTCCTTTAGTTTTTGTTGTGGCCTTCGGGCCTAATATGTAAATAACTTTTGGAGCCTTCGGGCCCTTAAGTTTTAGTTTTGCTTTCAAGTATTGGCTTTTATTTTGTGGTGACCGAACACTTCGAATATTTTTTCTTGCAAGATTTTGATAAAATTTACGACAAACCGATGCTAGCTTTGAACGACGTCTCATTCTCGTGCCGAGGCATGAGAAATAATCTCAGTTGAATAATTTAACTTTGGAAGTTAGATATTGAAACAAAGAGATGTTGAACCAAGTTCATTTCATTGACGAGCCGTAACTGGCATTTGCATAAAACCTATTCGTGGTCAAACTTAGGCAAAATTTTAAAATAGCAATCTTCGGGGGAGAGTCCCCGATGTAAGATTTCTAGTCTTCGGGTCTGCTTGCAGTCCCCGATGCGAGAGGCTTCGAGTCGATCTTTACTGCATACCGTCCCTTCCATCCCTCAGTAGTTGGGTGCAAGTATTGAGGACCCAAGCAATGTATTTCGTTCCCTCCACTTCCTGAAAAGGTGAAGCAAAGAAAACAGGGGGTTAGTTGAATTATTCATGGTAGTTGAATTATTTAACCTAAGCATTAGAGCGATTGCGGCTCGGGGTCGTAGGTGAAAATTCATCGACATACGGTAACGTACCTCGTTGTCAAAAATTATACCGCTTCGAATTGGAGACATTACAATTTGAGGGTTCCATCTTGCCTTTCATGTCGTCCAACTGGTAGGATCCCTTGCCAATGATTGCCTTTCTCGATAGGGCCCTTCCCAATTTGCTGCGAGTTTGCTAGCATTCTTCTTTTGGTGGTTTGGTTCGTGACTTTCCATACATAATATATCCAACTTTGAAGGCTCTAAGTTTAACCTTCGTATTAAGGTAAGCCTCGATTTTCCTACTTTTAGCTGTCAATCGAACCAAAGCCATCTCCTTTCAGCCTTCAAGCAAATCTAATTCCACGTGCATTGCTTGCTGATTTGATTCTTCGGTTTCATGGGCATACCGAAGACTGGGTTCACCAACCTCTAGAGGAATCAAAGAGTCAAAACCATAGGCAAGTGAAAATAGGGTATCACTTGTGCTATTCTTTTCAGTAGTGCGTATTGCCTGTGTGTGGAAAGATATATCACCTACTATTATGGGGATACATGTGCAGTTGGCGAGACTAGACTTATCTTATAAGTCACTGGGCACAGAGGATACACGCCTGCTCCTCGTATCATGACCGTTCAGGCGGTACGGGCGTAAGACACAAGATATACATCCAGTCGCCTTAGGGTTTACAATCTCTTAGTTAGGGTTTCGTATACACCAATGCCTTGAGTTTACAGGACCATAGCCTTTACTAGTCTTTGTATTTTACCATAATTAGGACTGAGTAAATATCTAATATAAATAACCCTCCTTACATTATATTGTACATCAAGCGATTCACACCGAATCCGGCTATTCTCAAGGAATAGTACTGCTTACTCTCTTGTTCATTACTTTTCTCTCTATTTACTTACTTTTTCCATCGTATTTACGTATTGCTTGTGACCTTCTTATAAATTTAATTGTTGACCTAGACGTCCAATTTTAAGCGTAAACAGTTTGGCGCCCACCGTGGGGCCCATGCAATTGTAGGTATTCTACAAAGGAAAAGGTGTTTTCATGTCAGACGACAACGATAATGTTCCAAAGAACACTACCGAAGCAATAAACGAGTCCGCGCAGGAACCTACCAATCCTAGCATACAGCCAAAGGATCCTTCCAAAGAGCCTGTCCATGTAGCTAGCGGAGGCGATCAACCACGCGAAGGTAATTTTTAGTTTAGAGGTTTCCTTGTTGATCTCATCAAAACCTTATCAGAAGAGGCAGAGCAAAACTGGGTCAACATGGTTGAGGGCATGATCCAAAAGTTAGGAGCGATGTTCGGTGGATCTTCTCAGAGACCAGCATCCCCGTGAGGACCAGCGCCCGTGAACGATTCACTAACATTCGTTCCTAATCGCAAGAGCAACATGGATGCCGCCTCTAGAGGCTCTACAACAGTCAATAATCAAGACCTCAAAGGAACACATATCATTCAGGACATCCTAAAGGAGATTGTTGCTCCCAACACACACGCAAGTATACGTTGCCGACAAGTAATAAAGTGATAAGTAGAGTATCGTTCCCACGAGGACTATTAAGACTGGACTCCTAACAAATAATTTCTTAACAACTACTCAGGGATCTTTTTCGATGATGATTGTGAAATTTACTAACTAAAGAAAATAATTAAAAACAAGTAATTGAAATCAAGTATTCAAGAGCAAACTATAGTTGTTATCAATAATAAGGACAAACGGTCCAGGGTCAGAGCTACAAACAATTTAGTTGAGTTATCCAGTTGATTTTACTTCTTGATTTCCTAGATTGCTAACTACAGGTTAAATGTACCCGTGAAAACCTTTCGATTCTTCACGGTCTATGCAGGCTACTCCAATCCCTATATGTCTATGGGTTGAATCACGTGCACGCATTAACAAATTCTGTGATTAGTTAAGCTAGGCGAGCAAGTATATGTCTATCCTACTCACAAATTGGTTCCCTAATGCCCGGGTTCACAATCTAGCTCTACTCTTTCTTATTGCGTTCATAAATTCCCTCTTTCGAGTTCAATCTAAAAACCATAGATAGTGTTCAATTATCAGGCCTCAATAATCAAACAATTATGATCAAGAAAGAATAAACAATCCGTAATGGTAAATCAATATATCGAATTCAACTTTCAAACATCAACCTTCATGTATTTACTCTAGCCCTAGAATGAACAAACTATAGAATTAAAGAGAAGAATAAGAGAAAGAGAGAAAGAACTTGTTTAGAAGACATCTAGGGCTCCTCCCCTCTCCTCCAAAACTTGTCCAAAGTCTCCACTCCTATCAGAAACTAAGTAAAAGAGTATTTATAGGGTTTACAAAGGCCTAGTAATAAGTTACACCTAAGCCTAGACGAAATAGGAAGTCCAAAAACGCTCCAGGGGCGCTGTAGCTGGCGCCCCGCGCCCCCGAACGCGCCTACACAAGCAGTTTGCGTCGAAATTCGGGCGCCTTGGCCATGCCCCGCGCTGAGAAAAGCGCCAGAAGCTGAGCGCCTTTGGGGGTGCGGTGCGCCACTCAAAGCGCTAGGCTTATTTTGCCTTGCCTTGCTCCACAGCTCGCGTCGTGTCATACCTTTGTGTGCCCGATCCAGTCTTCAATCAAAATCCAATCTTTTCTTGCTCGATCATGCTCTTTAAAGCTCCAATTGCACTTCATAACGACCTACACACATGCGACACAATATCAGTGCAAAATCACATTCATAAACTAGAAAACGGGCAATCAATAACTTCCCAACCTAGGTAGAACAGGTCTGTCTATGACTATGGTTGATACCGACTATTGAACAAATGCATACATGACTTCTATGGGTCCATCAAACATGCCAATAATTTATCAACATCAAAACATGTGAACAACCACCCCAAGACAACTCAAATGCACAAACTCAACTCATTGCAACCATGCTCCCACAAAGTCACATCTAGCTACTCAACCAAGAAGCCACAACTTCACCTACCTCATGCAAACCGTGTGCCCTCACCAAAATGAAGCAAGAGAGTTTTCCCCAAATATCACAAACAACAATGAATATCAAGAATCGAACGGGGACAATAGCATAGAAAGAATTCACTCACTCTCATGAAAAGCTCACATGTCACACATGATGTACCATAGGCTTGCCCGTAGTGTAGGACTCCACTAATGTAAGCTCACTCCAATCGGGATTAACTAGGACTTTAAAAGGTTGTAATGTAGGCTACGGGACTAGTAGGATACATACGGGTAATAGTGACTACCTCCCTAAGCACTTTAATACATCACAATTAATTTAACCACAAGTCTCATCAAAACCACCCAGTCAACACTTTCACACACACCTTCTCAACAAGTAGCATTTTTTCTTTTCAGCACAACACTAGCAAGGATGGATATTCATTTCTTTTCTTTTTTTTTTCTTTTTCAATTTATTTCAGCTTTTTTTTTTCACTTCTTTCCAAACCTTGCCAATGCTCCTTCAACTGCTTCACAATTTTATCAAATATTCCCCTCATTGGTTCCACTCAAAAACCTCCCAATATTTCAACCACAACTCCACAATAACATCACATTATCAATTAAAGTGCTTAAGGAGTAAATGGCCAAAAGAAAGCAATTTAGAATAAGTGGGTAGGCTCGCGGAGTGGGTGCCAACAAAAAGGTCAAAGAGATCACAACAATAAAGTCCAAGGTGTATATGTAAGGGTAGGTAAATCAAAAGAAGGCCTGTATCATTTCCCGACTAGAGCAAACCTAGGATTTCGCTTTGCACACACACGGGGCAAGTTCTAGACACCAATATGCAAACATGGAGTATAGTAAGAATATGCCTCACAACACACATTGTACACAATCCACACAAAAGGCTCCATCACAACTCTCAATCAAGCAAATAGAGTGCAACTTGTGGAAAATTAAGCACTAATGCACAAAGGTTCACAACAAAGTCAAGAAAGTGGGCTCAAGCATCTCAAGGGGGTCATTCCTTTTTTTCTCTAGGCATGCATCACAATTTAAAACCACAGGACACCACAAATAGCACATCCAATAAGTTCAAGTCCACCGGTATCAAACAAATCAAAGGCACCTAGTATTCTACCTATTTCCTTCGTCTAGGGTCACCTATACTAACTATTCTAATCCTAATAAAAATAAAAACTACCCAGTTCAAAGGCCTCCCCATGGAAAAGAACCGAGGCCATAAGAAAAACCACGGGGTGGATGACTGTACCACTAACCAAAACTAAAAATAAAATCTTTTTGAAAATTTTCATTAGTTTTCTAAATTTTTTTTTATTTTTTGTTTTTTATATATTAAAGCAAGAAACAAATACAAATAAAGTCAAGTGACAAATTAAAAAATGCTAAAATTACATACCTAAAGGTACAATCATCCATAACCTCAAAAAGAACGGAAGCTTCCCCACCCCACACTTAAAATCAAGCAGTGTCCTCAGTGCGACAAAAAATAAAGTACAAGAGTTAAGGAACTTCCCTGAAGGCTAAAAAACCTAGCCTTTGGCGCGAGCAGTGGCACCATCTCCATTACGAACCCACCAAGCATCCGTAGAGCAAGGGGTACTCAGACTTCCCCCAACAGGTCATCAATATTAGGTAGGGGTCAGGATACCCCACACTTAAACTCGACATTACATGAACCTGCAATCCAAAGAATCACACAAAGTAATATACAACTATAATAATAATAATAATAAAAATAAATAAAAGTAAAGCAAGCAAATTGGGTTGCCTCCCAAGAAGCGCTTGATTTAACGTCGCGGCACGACGAAGACAACTTCATCACTTTTTCCTCTACCTTGAACTTATGAATTGAATCCCCAACTTTGCCTCAAGCTTATGACTATGGTATTGGGGTGGTGGCAAAAATACAAAAGGACCAAGTAAACAATGTCGCATTTTACACTTCTTAGCCTTTAAATGAGGGATGTCGTTTTGTCTCCTCGACATCACAAACTTTAAAATATAGGCACCTTGTTCCTCTTCCTTGGGTTTCTTCATAGGCTCGGGTGGCTCAATTTTCATGTCACCATCCAAACACAATGTTGAAAAATGATTGGAATGAGGTCAAATGCGCTTCAATTCTAAAGTTGCATTACTTTTGACACCCTCACCTGCACAAACACTAGAGTCCTCAAATATGATGTTTTCTATATCCTCACTTGACTCCAATGTGATTTCCTCAACTTCGGTATCATCAGCTAATATTAGATCGAATGGTAGGAATTCCAGTTTTTGCTCCACAAATTGGCTTCTAAGCTCTTCTATCTCAAATCTACTATTCACGACAACTGATAATTGGGCATTAAACACCTCAACCATATCACTCAAATTCGCCTCCAAGTCGTGAAAAGCTAAACCAAATTGATCAATTTCTTGTGTGAGATCTACTCTTTCTTCCATAAATTGTCTCGTCGTATTTGTAAGGTCGCTTTTGAAATCCCCATAAGCTTCTAAGAGTTTGGCTTGCTCCATTAGCCAAGTTTGGCTAACTACCTGCACTTCATCGCTTCTGTCAAACTCACAAATATCATTAGAATCATCACAAAAATTACTGGGGGAAGGAGCATGACACTTAGGACAATCATTCCACCGACCACCATACAATTTACAAAAGTTCCAATCAAAGGTGGTGGAAAATTCACATAACCAGTCTCGGAGGGTTGAAAGAGTTGGACAATATTCCCACGAGTGGGTTCCTCCGCAAAGCAGACAAAGATCATCAAAATTAGAATTACAATCACTCGACCAATTTTCATTAAAAGATTCCATGATAAGACAAGTAACACAATACTAAACTAAATAAAAATTAAACCTGAATAGAAAATAATAAATCGTCTGAAAAGAAACAGTCAATTATTTAGTCCCCGGCAACGGCGCCAAAAACTTGTTGCTCCCAACGCACACGTGATGTTAGGCTAAAAATGCATATATTTTAGTATTAGTTACATCATATTTTGGTGCTTTTGTGGATTATTTTAGTGTGAACAATAGTATTTTGTACTTATATTGGGTGTTTGAATGTGTAGGAATCAAATGGTATGAAAAAGTGTTAAAGTTTGATGATTTGGAGCAAAATTGAAGTTAATTTACAGCGTTGTAAGGTGCCAAGGCCGTGGATTAGCCACGAAAGGAATTTGAAGACGAAATGTCACGGCCCAGCCATCGTAAAGCCATGATTCAGCCATGAAGTTGAAAGCATAATTTCGCAAGTGCATGGCCCAGGCATCGTAAGGCCATGATCCAGCCATGAGACAAATTTTCTGGCGAAAAGTGGCGAAAGGCAAACTTGTCCACGAGTTTCACACGAGGTATAAAAGGTTTTCTAACCTATTTTCAGCCCCAATCTTGACTTGGGAGAGCAAGACCACCATTGTTGAAGCACTTGGAGCTTGGAAACGCATCAAAACCATTGGAACTGAAGAATCAAAGAGTTTTTCTCAACTTTTCTTATTCTCTTTCTTATGGGTGTTGTTTTAACTATGAATTCATTATTGTTTAACACAATTATGAGTGGCTAAATTACCCATTCTAAGGTTGATTGAACCACTCCAATACTTATGTGCTATGAATATTGGTTTTGATGAATGAAACTTGATTACTCTTCCTATCTAAGTGTTGATGTTTTGATTGCTATTAATTGGAAGAGCTCCCAATTGATTGTTCCCATTATTCTTGTGTGTCTAGGGATAGATTCATAGGTTTGGGTTCAACACTTAGCAATATTTCAACCTAAAATCAAGGTATTACTTAGGTTGTCAATAAGGTGATTTGTGACCATTGATCCTGATTGTGAACTAAACTTGTAGTCCTAGTTATCTTCATTAATTAATTGGAAAATTAGTTAGTGAAAGTTACAGTTATTACACGGAAGTGAATAGTTGTGAATTTGGAGCAAGTGTTCAATAGGAAGAACCAAGTTGAATTCGTTAAATCGTTATTCTAATACATAGGTAGGAGTTGGGTAGATCAATCCTAGGCTTTACATTCTTGAATCAATTTTATTCTCTATTAATTGTTGTTTACTATATTATTAATTTTTATTACTTAGTTGTTACTACACAATCAACCTTAAATCAAACACCCTTAGAAGTTAGTTGATAGGTAAATTAGTTAGAACAACAACTAAATTTCGAGTGTTCCTTGTGGGATTCGACCTCGGGGCTTTAAATACCGAGCTATATTTGCCGCGACCGCTTAGTCCCTTTTATAGGGCGTAGTTGGGCGTGATCAAATTTTGGCGCCGTTGCCGGGGAACACAGTGTTATTTTAGTTGTTAGGATAGCTGAATTATTTATTCAATTAACTTCGTTTCTGTACATATTCTCTTTATTTTAGATTAAAAAAAACATGGCATCAGAAAATAACATGTGGCTAGGTGATCATTATTATGGTTGTACTAATACGTCTTATTCTTCCCCGAGCCCCTATTATGATGATTTTTCTTTCTCTTATGATAACAATTGGTACAATTAAGTAGAGGATGATGAGGAAGAATACGAAGCCGAACTGAAGAAGGTTTGGGACAGACGTAGAGCACAACTAAGCCAGATAGAAGCTCAAGTGAATCAGTTGGCTACACTATTGGGAATTCAACTAACTAGCCAAGAAGATGTGGAATTAGAAGAAGAAATCATGGCTATTGTAGAAGATCTAAAGCGTGAATTTCCATTAGATGAGAAAAGGGTTGAAAGCCAACCGTCTAGCCATATGGTGTGTGAAGATGCCGATGAAGAAAATGTGGTACTAGAGTTAGACAATAAAATTAAAGCTGAAATTGTAGTTGACTCTAACTCACACCAGAAAGAGGATGTGATCGATGAATCAAAGTGTGAGCGGGTTGTACCGCATTCTAGACACTTTTCTACATTGATTTTAGAAGGGGACATGGAAATTAATCCTTCTGAGACGATTGAAGAGTTGAAGGATGATGTGTGTAATGCTTACACTCTCAAATTTTTTATGCCATCTATACACGATGAAAATCCTCTTTTGAAGGCCAGCGAATACAACATAATATATTTGGTGTTTGGCCAAGAGAATAGCCAAAAATATGAAGATATTCCTGATTTAGCGGCTTCACACATATACTTAGTTTTTAGCATGCAAGATCTTGTGCCACCTCAAGAGCATACACGGATAGGTAAATTGCAGTTGGGGAGGCAATACACAAGCTCGAGTTGGAGGAAAAAGTGTTGATAATAAGTGAAGTCGTGCCACGACTATAACTAAGGCGCTTCTCGGGAGGCAACCCGTAATTGTATACCAAAAAAAAAAAATGAAAAAAAAATATACCAAAAAAAAAGTTATTTTTTTGAAGGATATTACTTGGTGAGTTTCTTGGTTTTGCAGGTTTTGACTGGTTTGAAGTCCTAGTGTGGGGTGCTTGCAACCTCGTACAATTGGTTGAGGATGTCCTGCTTGAGGGAATTCTGAGTACCTCGTGCCCTAAGGAAGCTCACAATGATGTTCTTCGGGCTTAGAGCCCTAGGGAGTTTATCTATCACCCTTAGTTTTATTTTTAATGCATTGAGGACAATGCACAATTTTAAGTGTGGGGTGGGGTATCTTGATTTGTAGCTGTATTTTTACTGCTTTAGTTTTTTTTTTTGTTTAGTTTAGATTAGTGGCTTAATCTTTGGGTTTTCTTTTGACCACGGTTCTTTCCCGAGGATGCCTTTTGTTTTGAACCGGGTACTTTTGATGATTTTTGAATAGTAGTTAGTTGTAATAACAAAGAGAAGAAAGAATAAATTGCCTAGTTTGATTCATTGTGTCTGAAGCCTGATGACACATTGTACGATGGAAAAACGAACCATTATGAGAGTAGAGAAGGGCCTGATTCCTAGCATTAACTCAAGCGCACTTGACTAAGTTTAGGGTGTCCACTATGGAATTATTGAGCACTTTGTTTTCCCCTATGTATGTTGGTAGTGTAAACATGACCTTTGATTAGCAAAGATGAAGAGAGTGAGCTTAAGAAAAAATCTGAGAGGTAAGTGAGTTAAAATGATTTAAAACAACCAATTGAGAGCCTATGAAAGGGTATGAAGCAGGGGGTAGATGAAAAAGAAAGAAAAAAAAAATTAGAAAGAAATTGTGCAAAGAAAGAAAAAGTAGAGATGAACAAAGGATGGGGGCAATGTTCCTATGCTCGGTTAAGGGTGAATACAAAAGCCTCGAGTATGAACACGCCAAAGGCACCCTAGTGAGGTTGAATTTCTAGGGCCCCAATCATCCAAATATTGTGAAATGTATGAATAATACCCCATTGTTGACCCTTGAGGCTTGAGGTGGAAGTTGTAATTTGAGTGTGTGATTATGAGTAAAAATATGTTGAATTGAGCGAACTCTCTATACACTTGCCGCTTAGGTCCGCTGTTTCATTATTGAAATTGTAGGGGGGAACGAGCACACACACACTGTGGACCCTTGAATGTATGGTACTTGCGCAAGAGTTAAGCTAGTGCATCAATCTTTTTCTCAAATGTGCTTGATGGTTTGTGATCTTGATATTGCTGAGGGCTTTAGCATTTTGAGTTAGACTAAGGTATGTGAAAGAAGAACTCTTGTGTATTGAGCATGAATGAAGCCTGGTGTGTGGTAATATCGTTTGGAGTCTTGTATTAGTGGTTGATTTGTCCAAGTGGGTTGTGAGTTAGATTGCTCGAGGATGAGCAAAATCTTAAGTGTGGGGTTGTGATGTTAGGCTAAAAATGCATATATTTTAGTATTAGTTACATCATATTTTGGTGCTTTTGTGGATTATTTTAGTGTGAACAATAGTATTTTGTACTTATATTGGGTGTTTGAATGTGTAGGAATCAAATGGTATGAAAAAGTGTTAAAGTTTGATGATTTGGAGCAAAATTGAAGTTAATTTACAGCGTTGTAAGGTGCCAAGGCCGTGGATTAGCCATGAAAGGAATTTGAAGACGAAATGTCACGGCCCAGCCATCGTAAAGCCATGATTCAGCCATGAAGTTGAAAGCATAATTTCGCAAGTGCATGGCCCAGGCATCGTAAGGCCATGATCCAGCCATGAGACAAATTTTCTGGCGAAAAGTGGCGAAAGGCAAACTTGTCCACGAGTTTCACACGAGGTATAAAAGGTTTTCTAACCTATTTTCAGCCCCAATCTTGACTTGGGAGAGCAAGACCACCATTGTTGAAGCACTTGGAGCTTGGAAACGCATCAAAACCATTGGAACTGAAGAATCAAAGAGTTTTTCTCAACTTTTCTTATTCTCTTTCTTATGGGTGTTGTTTTAACTATGAATTCATTATTGTTTAACACAATTATGAGTGGCTAAATTACCCATTCTAAGGTTGATTGAACCACTCCAATACTTATGTGCTATGAATATTGGTTTTGATGAATGAAACTTGATTACTCTTCCTATCTAAGTGTTGATGTTTTGATTGCTATTAATTGGAAGAGCTCCCAATTGATTGTTCCCATTATTCTTGTGTGTCTAGGGATAGATTCATAGGTTTGGGTTCAACACTTAGCAATATTTCAACCTAAAATCAAGGTATTACTTAGGTTGTCAATAAGGTGATTTGTGACCATTGATCCTGATTGTGAACTAAACTTGTAGTCCTAGTTATCTTCATTAATTAATTGGAAAATTAGTTAGTGAAAGTTACAGTTATTACACGGAAGTGAATAGTTGTGAATTTGGAGCACGTGTTCAATAGGAAGAACCAAGTTGAATTCGTTAAATCGTTATTCTAATACATAGGTAGGAGTTGGGTAGATCAATCCTAGGCTTTACATTCTTGAATCAATTTTATTCTCTATTAATTGTTGTTTACTATATTATTAATTTTTATTACTTAGTTGTTACTACACAATCAACCTTAAATCAAACACCCTTAGAAGTTAGTTGATAGGTAAATTAGTTAGAACAACAACTAGATTTCGAGTGTTCCTTGTGGGATTCGACCTCGGGGCTTTAAATACCGAGCTATATTTGCCGCGACCGCTTAGTCCCTTTTATAGGGCGTAGTTGGGCGTGATCAACATGCAAGTATACGTGGTCGACAAGTAATAAAGTGATAAGTAGAGTATCGTTCCCACGAGGACTATTAAGACTGGACTCCTAACAAACAATTTCTTAACAACTACTCAGGGATCTTTTTCGATGATGATTGTGAAATTTACTAACTAAAGAAAATAATTAAAAACAAGTAATTGAAATCAAGTATTCAAGAGCAAACTATGATTGTTATCAATAATAAGGAGAAACAGTCCAGGGTCAGAGCTACAAATAATCCAGTTGAGTTATCCAGTTGATTCTACTTCTTGATTTTCTAGTTTGCTAACTACAGGTTAAATGTACCCGTGAAAACCTTTCGATTCTTCACAGTCTATGCAGGCTACTCCAATCCCTATATGTCTATGGGTTGAATCACGTGCACACATTAACGAATTCTGTGATTAGTTAAGCTAGGCGAGCAAGTATATGTCTATCCTACTCACAAATTGGTTCCCCGATGCCCGGGTTCACAATCTAGCTCTACTCTTTCTTATTGCGTTCATAAATTCCCACTTCGAGTTCAATCTAAAAACCATAGATAGTGTTCAATTATCAGGCCTCAATAATCAAACAATTATGATCAAGAAAGAATAAACAATCCGTAATGGTAAATCAATATATAGAATTCAACTTTCAAACATCAACCTTCATGTATTTACTCTAACCCTAGAACGAACAAACTATAGAATTAAAGAGAAGAATAAGAGAAAGAGAGAAAGAACTTGTTTAGAAGACATCTAGGGCTCCTCCCCTCTCCTCCAAAACTTGCTCCAAAGTCTCCACTCCTATCAGAAACTAAGTAAAAGAGTATTTATAGGGTTTACAAAGGCCTAGTAATAAGTTACACATAAGCTTAGACGAAATAGGAAGTCCAAAAACGCTCCAGGGGCGCTGTAGCTAGCGCCCCCGAACGCGCCTACACAAGCATTTTACGTCGAAATCCTGGCGCCTTGACCATGCCCCGCACTGAGAAAAGCCCCAGAAGTTGAGCGCCTTTGGGGGCGCGGCGCGCCACTCAAAGCGCCAGGCTTATTTTTCCTTGCCTTGCTCCACAGCTCGCGTCGTGTCATGACTTCGTGTGCCCGATCCAATCTTCAATCAAAATCCAATCTTTTCTTGCTCGATCATGCTCTTTAAAGCTCCAAGTGCACTTCATAACGACCTACACACATGTGAAATAATATCAGTGCAAAATCACATTCATAAACTAGAAACGGGCAAATAAAATGCTCAAACATGAGGAAATATTAAGAAAATATAGGCATAAAATGCCAAACATCAGAGATGAAGGCCATCCACGATCGGATTGGTAATGCGCCGGGTGCTTCACCTCATGTTACCACCATAGATTCGCATAAGTTTTACAAACAAGCAAACAAAGCAAGCGCTGCATTGATCCGCGTACCAAAGCAATTTTTCCTATCGGATAACCTAAAGGATAACGGGATGATGGATCTGGACGAGCATATTGTTGCGTACTATACAACCGTCAAAAGCAATGAAATCTCTGTGGAAGAAATCCAAACTACTTTGGTGAAGAAGTTCGGCTCGACCTTGACTAAGGGCGCCCTTACCTGGTACACTCAGCAACCAATATGCTCCATCGAGTCATTCATCCAGATGCCGGATCTGTTAAAGAAAGCGCATTTTGGCGCCCGCAAGGGGGAGAAGCGTATGGAGGATATCTTTGAGATTCGGGAGCACGACGACGAGTTACTAAAGGATTACTGAGAAAGATTTTAGAAGGAACGCATAGAGCTCCCTCCAGTTCCCGATAACATTGTTGTAGTAGCTTTTGGAAAAAGTCTGATTTCCAGAGGATCGCTGGCTACTAGGGAGTTGTAGTGTAGTCTGACTCAACACCCCATGTCAACATAAAGTATCCTGCATTAGAGGATACTGAAAAACTCCGCCTGGAGCAGGAGCACTCCCAGAACCACGAAGAGGAATGAAGAAAACGAGTAGGAAGTCCATCCCTAGAGGTAGAATGAGATGGAAGAAGAGTAAAAGGAAAGACTCAGAGCCAAGAAAGAACGGGAAAGTAAGACAACACCTGAGGGTCCGGGTCCCAGAAGAACAGAACTTAGCCCCAAAGTTTCAGAGATTTTAATTTGTGAGTCAACGCTGTGGAACTGGTTGCCAATCACTTTGGAAAACTAGGCCCGAAAGTACGGTGACCGTCCACCATAAAAGGAGAAACCGGGAGGAATTTAACGGCCTACTATGACTTCCATCGAAGCAGTGGCCATGCCACGGTCGACTGCAAGGCCTTGATTTTGGAAATAAAGCATCTACTGAAGGAAGGGCACCTCAAGGATTTGATTAAAGAAGATTAAGATGGTCAAGAGCACCGGAATCTGGGGATAAGCGGAGCATCAACGTGATCTTCGCAACCCCGGGACCAATCATAGCCTGGGGGCTATAATGCCGGGGACATTCATTAGCCCCATTACGTTTGGCCCGAAAGGAAAAGAAAAACATCAAAGGGCTCTCATCGTCCCCGTAAAAGTATCCAATCTTCAGATCAAGCGAGCTCTGGTTGACCCGAGAAGTGATGTGAATATTATTCAGGGGAGAGGTATTGCAAAAGATAGACCAGCATCATCAGGTGATTTCGAGCCTTCGCAGGATAATCGGCTTCAAAGGCCTTCATGAGGAGCTTATTGGAGAACTAGCTTTACCTGTTCATATCCCGGGCGTGACGAGCGTAACCTCTTTCCAGGTACTGACCTGTGATCTTTCATATGATGTCATCCTGGGACTACCATGAATACACAGTGTAAAGGGAGTACCCTCAACACTCCAACAAGTCTTCAAATACCCAACATTGCACAGGGTTAGCGACTTACAGAGTGAGCGACATTTGCTTGGAAACTACCCTGTGTTCGATAGAAGACACAACTAAGGGCCGATAGCCGAGGTAAATAAGATCGATGAGGAATCCTTTTGGTATAAGTTTATGGAGTGTAAGGCTAGAATAGAGATCGGCGAGCTGAGGGAACGGTTGCTGGAGATGAGCCATCTAATTCCCAAGGCAGCATAATTATGGTACCAGTTCTCTGAGGTACTGGTGAAAAAGGAAGGACCCTGGTGGCTGATACATTGTTGTTTATGCCTAAAATCAGTCACCTAGGTTAAACAATTAATTTAGAATGCGGTGACAAGAAATACAATAAATACGATGGAAAAGTAAATACGTAAAAGAGAGAAATAATGAGCAAGAAAAGTAATGTAGTCTTATTCCTTGAGAATAACCGAATTCTGTGGTGAATCGTGCTGTTGTACGATACAATGTAGCGAGGGGGTATTTACAGTAATGGATACCCAGTCCTAATTAAGGTAAAATACAAAGACTAATTAGGCTATGAGCCTATAACTCAAGGCGGTAGTATATACTAAACTCTAACTAGGAGACAGTAATCCTAAGATGATTTATGTATGCCTTGTGTCCTACGCTCGTACCGCCTGAATGGTCATAACTCGTAGAACAGACGTGTATCCTTTGGGCCTGGTGACTTATAAGATAAGTCTAGTCTCGCCAGCTGGACTTGTATCCCTATATAGGTGACATATTTTTGCCCACACAGTCAGTCCCCCCACTTGCTGAGTGCTAACGCAAGCAGTCAGGAAGTGAAAGAAGCGTGACAAGAGACGTAAATGTGCGAATGTACTGGTACTCGTCCCCTGCCTCTTCGTATGAATTGTATTAAATGCAAATCCCTTGGTAAAATGACGTGTCCCTTTACGATTAGAGGGATTTTTCGTATATCTTCCTAATGCTGCCACTGCTATGTTTATATCCCGTAATTATGGGGATACACATCATGTTAACTGCAGTAATCATAATTACAATCCCACATGATCGTGATCATTCAGCTTCTCATTCCACGGGCATATATATACACATCGTAAA
Organism: Petunia x hybrida; assembly: GCA_037355625.1. Lineage (NCBI taxonomy): Eukaryota > Viridiplantae > Streptophyta > Magnoliopsida > Solanales > Solanaceae > Petunia > Petunia x hybrida. The sequence continues at coordinate 1,193,483 of JBBBVM010000676.1, forward strand.
CATAGGAATCGATCTCTAAAGAATTTCAAGAATTCCTTTCCAAAAGATATGCAATCCTTCAACCCTAGCAATAATTCCATTCTCCTCAACTATGGCACAAGGACCAAGTTTCATTCCTATATACTTCAGAGCCCTAGATCATCTTCATGCTTCTTTCAACTTTGAGGGAGATGGCCGAACGTAAGGCCAAATGCCCAAACAAAAAGGCAAAAATAACAACCTCTCCATTGAATATTATCAGTCTGCGGTTTGATTGTAAGTGGCCTGAAGTGATTGACATCATTATCCCCTCTACTAAAGAGAGAGTTTATTCCCATCGCAATGGCTATTCAGTAGTCCATACATACCTTTTCACTTTGCATCTCAACAATCGTGTTGATTTGCTTGTTGAAGAAATTTGCTGCCAGTATAATATCTGCTTAGGCCAGGTTGGCCCCTGTGTGTGGCGATTGGTGACCATACTAGATCACTTGGTGAATCATGTCAAGGTAAAGTTTTGCTTCAGGCGTCTTCTAGCTTTCTATTCTCCTCGCCTCTACAAGGCGGGCATGCTGATGTTTATTAAACGGGGAAAGAAAGGCGTTGTCCCAACAATAAAGATTCCAAATATTACGGCTGGATCTATCGATATGTAGCAGTGAGGACGTCAGATATTGTTTTCTCTCTTTCCTTTCCAGAGGTTTTCAACAGGAAATGTAAGTTCCCCTATTCTCACTCTGTTCTTTCTACGTCCGTTTCTTCTCTAAACTGTCTTTGTATTTTCCTCAGTGAATTCTGTGACCAGGATACCATTAAACCATTGACGAATTAACCATGTGGCTTACTGCCATCTTTGCGAGAAACCCTTATGATCAGTGGACCTTTACATCGTTGGCCAACGGGAATGGTTGGCGTGCGGAAGATCATGGTGAGTTGTTCTCTCCTGAATTCCTCCTTTGGTGTTCGGCTTCGATTATCTTCATCATCTCATTTTTTCAGGGTTCTTTCATCGTGATATCCCCCCGCTGAAGGAAATAAAAATTTCTGCTCCGTATATCACTCCCTTGCCCGATGTGCGTGCGTCTGGAGGGAGAATCATCGAGAGGGCGAGTCATTCCCGTTCTTCAAAAAGAAAAAGATCTTCCAAGCCTGGTAGTGTAGTCGCTGCTAGTGGGCCCTTGTTGATATCAGATGGTGAGGCGAAGTCCCCCGAGTGCATGGGCCTGAGGCCGTTGAGACTCCTTCTTCCGCTGCTGCTGAATCTGGTTAGTCTAGATGGAAGCATAGGCATATGATAGATGAATCCCCCAAGGTTGTTTAGGAGGCCACTGTGGAAGACGAAGTGGTGCTTCTTACTATTCACCTTGAGCCTCTACTAGGTTTGTATTTCTTTATACTTGTCTGGAACAATTCATTTTGCTTATTTAGGCTAACATCCCATTTTGTATATGTAGAACCTACCGCTCCGACCCCTGAGCTGACTGAATCCTTTCAACGCCGTCCTGGTAAGGAGGTGGCTGTGGATGCAAATATTATGGTTGAACCCGTGGGTGGTTCCCGTGAGGTTTTTATTTCCATCGCTGCGGAAATTAAACTGTTAAAGACACCAAGGGTTGTAATAGACCACACCACCAAACTGATTGGTCCCAGTGAACATAAATACCTTGCTGCTTATAGCCGTCTGAAGCTACTTGAGGTCACCGATGGTTGCTCTCTTCGGGTAAACTCTTTCTTTTTAATTTTCTGCATCTTGCGTGTCGAGTCCTTATTCTTCCTCCGCTAAACATCTGTTTCGACATCCGTCCAGGGGTTGATGGTTTATCATGAGATACTCCACTGAGGAGGCTAAAAAAAGAGCCTGAGGGAGGAGAATGAGGCGCTACTGGGGCAAGTTGCTAGCCTTCAATCTTTTGTGGAAGAAGCTGAATAATTGAAAAGGGAGCTTCATACTACGCGCAGTGCTTATCAGCAGGAGTCCCTGAGAGGCAAGAATCTTGATGAGGCCTTGAGCAATGAGATCCGCAAGCACAAACAAGCTGTAGAAACCCTCCAGTCTTCTCTAACGGAGGCCAAACTTGCTGAACAGCTCCAGCGTAAGAATGTTGCCCGCCTGGAAGCAGTTATGGAGGCCCTTCAACAGAAGCTATCTGGGGTGGATGAGAGGATCGAAGCTTCTGAAAAGGGTGTCCATGATTCCCGGGGCCTTTCTGCTTTCATTCAAGATGAGAATGATAGGCTAAAGAGCAAAATTGCGTCCCCAGAAAGGACCCGTGATGAACATGTGAATGCCTTGAACGCTTGTCGCGTGGCTGAAGTGGGATCGTGCTAACATCGCGGCTGCTCTTGCCACTTCTTTTGGGTTCGTGACGATCCTAATTTGGACTTGATTGCCGAGATTGCCTCATACACCGAGCTTGTAGCTCAGGCAGATGCTCAGCTTGGGTCCGACCTTGAGGAAGGTTCTGAGTAAGCTAGTGCAGAGGAGACAAAACACTAGATGGGGAACCTGCAACTGGTGAAGCAGAACCTTCGTGGAGTGTTGCCGCCAAAGTAAGTCCCCTGAGAGAAGAATAGAAATCCACCCCCCGATGCATAGAATTTTCTTTCCTGCATTTTGTTTTGAACAATTGCCCATGTTTTTTGGGCGTAATGGTATAATTTTGGGTCCATTTTGAGGCGTTTTAAGTTGAATTACATGTTTGTGATGCTTTTTAATTTGCGCCATAAACAATAAGTAATGTTAAGTTTTGTATCTTTATGGGTGTGTTCACCTAAAGATTAGATGGCTTCCGATCGTCCTGAATATTCTGATGTTTAGAACACTTATCAGTGAGCCTGCTTGGGAAATTATGTCCGTTGTGCGTCAATGGATGGCGGCTTAGGTTGCATCTGTAATAGATGGCTGTTTGCACACACAATGGGATGACTTTAGCTCGTATAGTAACGCGCACTTTTGCGTCCGACTTCAAACGTCTCTAATTAGTTACTCGAGTATTTAAGACTTTTTGGCACTATGCAGACAGGCGTCCCCATCGGCATCTAGGTGCGGTTGTTGAATTAACGAGTTCAACTTACGAATAATGCCTGGTGGCTGAGCTAGACATGATCTAGCTCTAAGCGAGTAGTGTACCCACTTTTCATTGATCTAGCTCTAAGCGAGTACTGTACCCTACTTTTGTTATGAAAAGTGGGTATATTACTTCAACTTTTTGTATCATAGATGGATCTTAATTTGTAGAAAAACTGACTATATGAATAGTAGTTTATTAATAAGGGCGTGAAGCCAGGAATGTTGTGGGTGAAGACCCGTAACATGACATAAGAGCATTAAAATGCTGTAATTAAAGAACAAAACTGAGGAACTAAATAAAGTAAATTCTAAAAAGAAAGTACTTCCAAATACCATTACTCCTTCTCCTCCTCCCCCCCTAAAAACAATAATTATCAATCAACCATACAATCGAAATCGCAGTCTTGGTTGATTGAGGTTTTGGGGTGTTCGATGACTTTTGAAATGTTTGCTTCAAGTACCTCTAAGAGGATAGCTGCTCCCAAGATGGCCGCTGTGTAGCACTCTCTTGCTGCCTCCTGGTCTCTGTTGACTTCTTTTATCCCCCACTTGGTAGGGTATTTAAGCTTTTGATGCCAAGTAGATGGTACTGCTTTGACTTGATGGATCCATGGCAGTCCTATGATCACATTGTAAGGGACATTTCCCTTGGTTACCTTAAAAGATGAAATATAATCTGCTCTTGGGATGTGATCAGCAATGCTAATTTCTCAACAGACCTTTTCACAAAAATTGTTAAAGCCAGCCAGTGTATAGACACTTGGGCCATTTTGTCTTTGACTCCCATCGCCTTCAGTGTGTCCCACCTGATGAGGTTGATGGGGAACTACCGGCGTCGACCAAGACACATTTGACGTCCTTATCCTCTGAGTGTCATAACCAAAGCATCATCGTGAGGAGTATTGCAACTGGTGCTATCCTCGTCACTAAATAGGATCATCTAGACCCGGGCATGGCCATCGCCGTCGCTACCCCGATGTGGTTTGACTCTTTGAGCAATGACGGGCTGCCGATTATGACATTGATGGACCTATTCGGATTTGGTAAATCTAGTGTTCCATCTTGATCTCCGCTTTTGGCGTGAGTCTGCTTTCACCTGTCGGTGAGCAAATCCTTGAGATAACCCTTATTCAGCAAACCCATAACTTCTAAGATTAGTTTTCTGTATCCCGCCATCTCGTGTCCATGATCCCTGTGAAAATCACAATAAAGATTCTTGTTTCTTCTGCCCAGCTCGGCCCTCAAATTACTAGGCCAGCGTACTTGGGCGTCCTTCATGTGATCCTTCACGAACTGTATGGCGTTGACGCGCAATCCTAACTCTTCAAACCAGTTAGGCACCCAATCGACACTGAGTGACCCCTTGATTGATGTGCTGAGAACTTCTCGCTATCCTTTTGCTTTGGGAATTCATCTCCGTAATCTCTCTTGCTTTTCTTCCTTTTTTCTCTAGCCCGAGGTTCCTCCATGTATCCCCTTTTCTGTTTTTGGCGGATGACATTTTGGATAATAGGGCAAACTTCCTCGGGGTGGATGATTCTCCTGGCTCCAAGCGAAGCTTCTCGATATATCTTTGATGTAAGGCGTTCCATATTATCACAGGATGTTGAGTCAAACTCCACTGCAATTCCCTTGTGGCTAATGACCCCTTCAAGTCCAGACTTTAGTCAAAGGCTACCACGAAAATATTATCAGGGAGTGGATGAAGCTCCGTGCATTCCTGCTGAAACCTGTCAAAGTAGTCCTTCAGCAATTCGTCGTCACACTGACGAATCTCGATGATTTCCTCCATGCGCTTCTCCCGCTTGCAGGCACCTGAATGTGCTTTCTTGAATATGTCCGACATATGAGCGAATGATTCTATGATGCCCATTGGTAACTGGGTGTACCAACTAAGGGCGCCTTTGTTCAGAGTTAAGCCAAACCTCTTCACTAGAGCAAACCGGATCTCTTCCTCAGTGATCTCGTTATTCTTTACTGTCGTGTAATATATAGCAATATGCTCATCGGGATCAGTTATTCCATCATACTTCAAGTTATCCGGCAGGCGGAAGTACTTTGGTATACGGACCGATGCAGTGCTTGCTTTATAAGCATGATTGTAAAACTATTTCTCATGTACCGTGGTAATTTGGTATGGATAACCCGACACATTACCAATCCGGTCGTGGATGACCTTCATCTCCTTTATGAGTTCCTGGATGACAGGCGCTCCCTTAAGATCTTGATTGTTGATTGTTGATGACCCTCTAGGAGCGACATCCATGTTAAGCCTGCGGCAAGGAACAGATGCTGGCAAATTTTCTGTGGGCGCTGGTCCTCGTGGGGATGCAGGCCTCTGAGACGATCCAGAAAACATCGCTCCTAACTTCAGTGGTATTCCTTCGACCATATTGTTCGAATTTCGTTGTTGTTGTTCTAACATAGTTTTGAGAAGATTAATAAGGAAGCTTCTGAATTCGGGGTTACCTTCCAGTGATTGATCGTCTTCTCCATTGCTGGCAACATGAGTTGGCTCCTGGGAAGGATCTTTTGGTTGTTCATTGAGATCCTTAGGCGGCACGCTAGGATCAGTGGGCTCCTTCACGGATTCATCCATAGTGTTCTTCGGAATGTTGCTACTATCATCTGACATGATTGCGCCTTTTCCTTCGTAGAATACCTATAATTGTCTAGGCCCCAAGATGGACGCCAAATTGTTTATGCCTAAAATCGATCTCCTAGGTTAAATAATTAATTTAGAATGAGGTCATAAGTAATATAGTAAATATGTCTGAAAAATAAATAAATAAAAGAGAGAAATAATGAGCACGAAAAGTAAAGTAGCCTTATTCCTTGAGAATAGCTGGATTCTGTGGTGAATTGCTCTATTGTACAATGCAATTTAAGGAGGGGGTATTTATAGTAGTGGATACCCATTCCTAATTAAGGTAAAATACAAAGACTAATAAGGCTATGGTCCTATAACTCTAGGCGGTGGTATATACTGAACCTTAACTAGGAGACTGTAACCCTAAGGCGGCTGGATATATGCCTTGCGTCGTATGCCCGTACCGCTTGAACGGCTGTAACTCGTAGAATAGGTGTGTATCCTTTGTATCCGGTGACCCATAAGATAAGCATAGTCTCTCCAGCTGGACTTGCATCCCGGTAATAGTAGGCGGCGCATTTTTTCCCACACAATTGCAACTTAGTATTGGCCTAAGTAAAGGAGCAACTCTTGTAGCTTCCGATACTAACTAAGCCAGTCCAAAGGGACCACCCGTTGCTGTACGTCTCAATATCAGAAGTAGCATGGAATGTAGTGCTTTCTCGAGATGAAGATGGGAGACATTTTCCCATAAAGTATGCCATCAAAGGACTTTTGTGCCCAGATAGGCTTTTGCCTTTACCTATTCAGTTTGTTGCGGCCGTGGTCATGGCAACTTAGAAGTTGCGTTTGTATTCTCTCAATCATACGGTCAGTGAG